>CM053026.1:639058966-639658966 GCA_028564925.1 Lithobates sylvaticus
TAACCCCTTACCATCCGCAGAGACGAGCTAACCCCTTACCATCCGCAGAGACGAGCTAACCCCTTACCATCCGCAGAGACGAGCTAACCCCTTACCATCCGCAGAGACGAGCTAACCCCTTACCATCAGCAGAGACGAGCTAACCCCTTACCATCTGCAGAGACGAGCTAACCCCTTACCATCCGCAGAGACGAGCTAACCCCTTACCATCCGCAGAGACGAGCTAACCCCTTACCATCCGCAGAGACGCGCTAACCCCTTACCATCCGCAGAGACGAGCTAACCCCTTACCATCCGCAGAGACGAGCTAACCCCTTACCATCCGCAGAGACGAGCTAACCCCTTACCATCCGCAGAGACGAGCTAACCCCTTACCATCCGCAGAGACGAGCTAACCCCTTACCATCCGCAGAGACGAGCTAACCCCTTACCATCCGCAGAGACGAGCTAACCCCTTACCATCCGCAGAGACGAGCTAACCCCTTACCATCCGCAGAGACGAGCTAACCCCTTACCATCCGCAGAGACGAGCTAACCCCTTACCATCCGCAGAGACGAGCTAACCCCTTACCATCCGCAGAGACGAGCTAACCCCTTACCATCCGCAGAGACGCGCTAACCCCTTACCATCCGCAGAGACGAGCTAACCCCTTACCATCCGCAGAGACGAGCTAACCCCTTACCATCCGCAGAGACGAGCTAACCCCTTACCATCCGCAGAGACGAGCTAACCCCTTACCATCCGCAGAGACGAGCTAACCCCTTACCATCCGCAGAGACGAGCTAACCCCTTACCATCCGCAGAGACGAGCTAACCCCTTACCATCCGCAGAGACGAGCTAACCCCTTACCATCCGCAGAGACGAGCTAACCCCTTACCATCCGCAGAGACGAGCTAACCCCTTACCATCCGCAGAGACGAACTAACCCCTTACCATCCGCAGAGACGAGCTAACCCCTTACCATCCGCAGAGACAAGCTAACCCCTTACCATCCGCAGAGACGAGCTAACCCCTTACCATCCGCAGAGACGAGCTAACCCCTTACCATCCGCAGAGACGAGCTAACCCCTTACCATCCGCAGAGACGAGCTAACCCCTTACCATCCCTGGCCCTCATTTCATTTAGTTCATATATTACACAACAGTGAGGACAAAGCATACTGGTATATGTGTGCAATTATTGAGGTCTATTTATATTTCCAGAATTTATTCATTGTCTTCTTGTCAGCGCTTATCACTATTCAATGAGGAATTCATTATTTACGTCAACCGATGTTTTAAGTAAAGTTAAGAGAGGTCAATTCATTATAAACTCAATCACTATAATCTCATATGAGCTTTAACATATTAATGAATCGTTCAATCTTTTTTAAATCAGCAGTTTTCATTAAAAAGAATACCTGGTGACTGTGCCATAAAAGTCCTTGTTCAGGCACTTCCTGTTATGAGGGTGACAACTGCTTTCTGAAAGTGGTTGTAAAGTCAAAAGATTATTTATCCTAATGCAATCTATGCATTAAGATAAAAAGCCTTTTGTGTCCCATCTCGATCCAGCGATGTTGTACGAGAGACTCGACTGCCCGGGACTCTCCCTCCTGATTAGCTGAGATAGCAGCCAAGCGCCATTAGCTCCCACTGCTGTCAGTGAGCCAATGACGGGAGAGAAGGGGTGGGGCTGAGCCGCAGCTCCGTGTCTGAATGGACACACAGAGCAGTGGCTCAGCTCAGGTGCCCCCATAGCAAGCTGCTTGCTGTGGGGGCACTCAACAGGAGGGAGGGGCCAGGAGTAGCCGAGAAGAGGAGGATCTGGGCTGCTCTGTGAAAAACCACTACATAGAGCAGGTAAGTATAACATGTTTGTTATTTTTTTTTAAAAGGCAGACTTAAGTATAACTATAAAGGTAAAAAACATTTTAGGTGCATCTCTACCCAGCCCCATGAATACTTACCTAAGCCCGATCTCTATCTCTTTTCCTCCTCAATGGATTCAGGAAGAGCAGCAGGAGGCATTGGTTCCTGCTGCTGTCAAACAGATCCAGTGACGAAGGAGCGGGGAGTGGGGGAGAGATGCATTGTGTGTGTCAGTAGATGCACACAGTGCAGGTCAAAAGAGAGCCTACATGAGTAGCACCCTTAGCAATTGGCTTATTAGGGGGGTAATAAAAAGTAGGAGGGGCCAGGAGCCCTGGTGGGGAATGGGCAGATGAATGATCAGATCCTCTTCCCATTTAGAAAACGTAAAAAGAGTGAAAAGAGGGGAAGGGAAGCGCAAAAAGGGGTGGGCACCCATTGGGATCTTTAATGTATTTCGGTGACCCAAAACTATTAATTCTTGCAGCACTATGAAGAGGACCAGGCATCACCGGAGAGAAGATTTCTACAGGAACCATCAGCCTGCAGGACGTGGGACATATTTAATTACTGGTGAATTATGTAACTGCAGCTGTAACAACACAATACAATATAATACAACAAAATGTGCACCCTTTTTCAGTTATATGCCATTCTAGAGTAAATCATATCTAGACACCCATTGGCACTGGAACAGAAAAAAAAACACATTTTCTTTCTCTAGCCTTAGATCTAATGTTGGAAACATAATGGTTTATAAAAAAAAATATCCAGTACAATCAGCTTCTGCTGTAAGACTTATCCAGTGCAGAAAATGATCTGAGCTTTCTGCTATTGCTTGGCTAAGGCAGGCCATACACGGTTCGAATCTCGGCCCGTTCAGAAGGTGTATGGCAGGCTGAATGTCATCGATCAACTTGGGTACAACCAGCATGCCAGGTTTTAACTGCAATTATCGCCAGCAGCTACTAAAGCCGCTAGCAATAATCACTGTCTCTCCCAGCGGGGGGTGGTTGCAGGGAAGAAATTTGCTCCTTGTATGGCCGACCTAGGTCTAGCAAATTTTTTTCATATAATTTTTGATAACATCAGTGTCATATGGCCCCACTGCTATCAATAGCAAAGCCCAATATATTACTTATATAAAACCAACTCATTCAGTAGAATCCCAGTTATTTGCCTGTCAGTCTGGAAATATAAAGTTGGCTGTAGTGGTGCACATGGTGGGTTTCATATGGTACAACAAAAGATTTTAAAAAATGGCTCCTTTGGAAGAAACCTTTATTTCTTCAACTGATAAAGGTGATTCTTGTCATATTTCCCCCCAGTTAACTATTAAAGTGCACTCAACATCAATTTCTACCCAGATATGAATATTACATCTGTAGTAGTATATTTATTACAGACTACAATATCTCAGGCACGTTCACTTTTCTAGAAGGCTAACGTCAGTCTTAGAGATGCTTATGATACATACTAATTCACCAGATGGTAGTAGGGCTTGGCATACTGCCTTTATTAGGATACATTCACATATTTATACACTCTGTATTCATACCATCTATATATAGATTTAAACGTGACAGTGCGCTATCAACTGTAAATTATACAGGAATTATTTGATAGATCGAAAGTGGCGTTAGATGACATTATTCATACCAGCCATCCTAACCGATCTATTCATATGGCTGATTGTCCTAAGGATTTCTTACGCAAAGTGATTGTAAACCTCTGAAATGAAAAATTAACAAAGCATATCCTCATACAGTGTGCCCTTGTCTCCGATCATAGCACTTAGCGTGGATCCCGTCTGTAGACATGTGCATTTAGTTATGTTCCGAATCGAAATTCGGACAAATTTTTCATTATTCGGACATCCGGAATTACCGAATTACAATACTAACGAATTTAACCGAATCCGAATTTTTTTCGAATCGAAAAATCGCGGACGAAATTCGAAATATCTCAGGGTCACTTAGTGATAGAAACCCCAAATTTGGATATGTTGTAGTGCTAGTTCTGCTGTGTTTGCATACTTGGGGTTTCTAGCTATAAGTAGCCCGACATATGTGGCCCCAAAGTCGGGTCGAAAAATGTCATTCTCTGCTGCAGAAAAGTGCTTGACATTTTGTGACCCGACTTTGGGGCCACGTATCTCGGGCCACTTATAGCTAGAAACACCAATTTGGTATGCAAACACACTAGAACTAGCACTACAACCTCTCCAAATTTGGGGTTTCTATCACCAAGTAACCCCGAGATACGTGGACCCAAAGTCGGGTCGCAAAATATTTTCGAATCCGGTTGAAATAGTTTCAAATGCGGTTGAAATAATTTCAAATGCAGTTGAAAAAATTTCAAATCATTTTGATACTATTTCAAGCGGATTCAAAAATATTTTGTGACCCGTCTGCTCTCGCTTTCCTCTGCGTGAGACTCTTCTGACAGTTTTCCCAGACACCAGACCATTCTTGAAGATGGCTCTGCATTCTCTAGCAGACAGCAGGTGATTAAAGCGAAAAATGGAACTTCCGCTTTAAGGGAAGGTGACCCCCTGACATGCTACATTTGGAGGCATGCCACATCTTTTTAGAGGGTTCCAGTTCCAACTTCCTCCGGGGCACCGCGGGGCCGGAAGTAAGTTCAACTCTCCCCCCTCCCTCTCGGCAATCATCTGGGACACGTCACAGGTCTCAGATGATTGCCCGGCCAGTCACGGCACGCAGCGTGGCTCGCGTTTGTGCAGTGCATGCTCGGCTGTGAAGCCACAGTCGGGTGCCTACAGTGATAATGCCGGCGCTGCAAAGAGGAGGAGACAAGCAGTAGACATGTGCACAACAAAAAAATTTGTTTATTTTCGTTTAGTTTTTTTCGTTTCCGAAAAAAATTTGTTTATTTTCGTTTTGTTTTTTTCGTTTCTGTTGATTCGTAATGATTCGTAAATTCGTAAGTCGTCGGTGTTAGTATTTGTAACGATTCGTACATTAGTAAGTCGTCGGTGTTCGTATTCGTAACAATTCGTACATTCGTAAGAGTTATTTTTTCGTTGATTCGTTTTTTCGTTAGTTTAATTTTCGTTTATTCGAAATTCGGACACATTTGTATTTATTCGTACATTCATAATATTCGTAGATTCGTAATCGGAGCATAATTCATAATTTAATGTAATGTGTATGCTATTATTACATTTTAAGAGACACAGAAAATTACGAATCGAAAAAAAAGTTACGAATCGAAAAAAAAAAGTTACGAATGTACGAATTTTTTCGTTCAATCCATTCGAAGCACGTTAAGCAACGCCATTGTAAGAGACACGGAAAATTACCAATTCAACAAAAAAAAAAAGTTACGAATGTACAATTTTTTTCGTTCATTTTCGTTGTTCCTGTTTTCGTTTTTCGGATTTTCTTCATTCGTACATTCGTTGTTTCTAATTTTTTTTTTTGGATTCGTTCGATTCGAATGATTCGTTAATCGGATTCGTACGATTCGAACGATTCGTTATTCGGATTCGTACGATTCGAACGATTCGTTCATTCGTACGAAAAACGAACGAACGAAAATAACGAAAAAAAACGAAAAACGAAACAAATTGCACATGTCTAACGAGCAGGGCTTTGTTCCCCCGCATCCCTGGACCCTGGGACAGGTAAGTGTCAGGACAGGTAAGTGTCCAATTATTAAAAGTTTTATTACAAATACTGCAGCTGCTGACTTTTAATTATTATTTTTTTTTTTTTTTTTGGTCGAATGCTCTGCTTTAACAGCCTCAGGTGTGCATGTTTCCCAGTGGGGCTGTGTACAGGGAGATGTGTCCATTCCCTCCACTCAGGTCTAAGATTACACTCAGCTCTCTGCTTTGTTCACTAGTGAACCCCTGCCTCCTGGAAGCTCACAAATACCCTTTGATTTGTGTACTTTAGAAAGCTGCGGAATAGAGAAGATTGCATATAGACAGGCACAGCTTATGCAGAACAATGTAATTCATCACTGTGTATCATTTTAAAGCTGAACTTCAGCCCTACCTTCAGTCTTGCAGAGTTGTAAAGGCTCCTCTTCTGTACAAAAACCAACTGACACCAATGATGGGGCACCATTCCCTCTACTGACACCATCAAATGGGGCCCTATTCCTCTTATTAAAACCCAATGATCAAGCAGTATTGCCAAGGCATTTTCTACTCTCACCGGCCACAGTCCGGCCCCCCTAAAGCCTTAAGGACAGTAAACTGGACCTTTGCTTAGAAAGTTTGGAGACCCCTGATCTAGCTTATCCTTCTTTAGCCTTTCTACCACTGAGCTGCCCCTGTCCTTTTTTTTTGCCATTTAGGTAACTAATCATGGAGGCCAGGGCCGGGACAAGGGGTGGGCAGGAGGGGCGGCTGCCCCTGGCACAATGGTTTATTGCAGGGTTGGGGGGGCACCCTGACTCTAACCCTTAATGAAAGGAGGGCGCAGTTTGGCATCTTTGCCCTGGGCGCTGGGTGACCTTGTCCCGTCACTGATGGAGGCTCAGCATCACATACAAATGTAGTCTGCCTAGGAACTCCCACTCCTCCAGACTGAAATCCACCCATCAAGGTATTTGATAATTGCAAAACTCCCTCCCGCGTACACACGATCGGAAATGCCGCCGGCAAAACTCTGATGAAAGCTTCTTGTCAGAAAATGCAACCGTGTGTATGCTCCATCGGTCTTTTGCTGGCGGAATTACAGCCAGCAAAAGATTGAGAGCAGATTCTCTATTTTTCGGTTGGGAAAAGTTCCTATCCGAAAATGCGATCGTCTGTATGCAATTTAGACACGCAAAAAATTGCGCCTGCTCAGAAACAATTTGACGCATGCTCGGAAGCATTGAACTTAATTTTCTCGGCTCGTCATAGTGTTGTACGTCACCGAGTTCTTGGCGGTCGAAAGAGAAATTTTGTGTGACCGTGTGTATGCAAGACAAGCTTGAGCGGAATTCTGTCGGAAAAACCATCCAAGATTTTTTGGACGGAAATTCCGCTCGTGTGTATGCGGCATAAGGCTAGGTTCACATGTATGCTATGCCCTTGGAAATGCGGCCACAAGGAAACATGAATATTGTGAATCTAGCATAAGGACAGCAGGGCTAAGGGCTCTAGGGAGCAATAATGAGGGAGGGTACTCTAATGTTTTCAGAAAGCTATGAAAAAATGGTATGTAATGAACATGGAAAGGTTTTCTTTAAAGTGGTTGTAAACCCTTACAAACCACTTTGGCCTACAGGTGAGCCTAGATTAAGGCTTACCTGTAGGTCCAAGAAATATCTCCTAAACCTACATGGTTTAGGAGATATTTAGAAAAAAATAGGCATCGCTGTCTACGGCGCATGCGCTGTAGACAGCGGCACGCAGGCGCACTGCGCATGCCGAGTTCACGACGATATGCCGCTTTCCTGCGCATGCGCGGGAGTGACGTCATCGCCGCTCCAGCGAATCACAGCTCTGGAGCGGCGAGACCCGGAAGTCACTCCGGTATTGATGGCGCCAGAGAAGGTCGTGGATGAGGACCGCTTCGGGGGCTTCGTTCTCAGGTAAGTTATTCATAATGAGCTAGTATGCTATGCATACCAGCTCATTATGCCTTTGCCTTGCAGGTTCCGTTTTTTTTTTGTGAGGAGGCTTTACTTCCTCTTTAAAAATGTAATTAGCATATTTTGAATTGAGGGAATGGGGGCAGGAAAAGCAAAAAATAAGACAAACTTCAGATTTGATGGGGGTTATTTACGAAAGGCAAATACACTTTGCACTACAAATGTAAACTACAAGTGTAAAGTGCACATGGAAATACATATGTATACAAACTAATGTACACTGTGCAATGACCACAAAAACTAATAATAATGGAAATGAGATGTGAAATTCACACCCAAACTAAAGTCCATGGGGGGTTATTTACGAAAGGCAAAAAACTACAAGTGCTTGAAATCGCACTGAAAGTGCACTTGGAAGTGCAGTCGCTGTAAATCTGAGGGGTAGATCTGAAATGAGGGGAAGCTCTGCTGATTTTATCATCCAATCATATACAAGCTAAAATGCTTCTTTTTTATTTTCCTTGCATGTCCCCCTCAGATCTACAGCGACTGCACTTCCAAGTGCACTTTCAGTGCAATTTCAAGGGCACTTTGCACTTATAGTTTACACTTGTAGTGCAAAGTGCATTTGCCTTTAGTAAATAACCCCCAGTGTGTATCATATAAAATGTGAAATCTGATTTTTTGCGATTGACAGCTGCGTTTTTTGCTCACTTTTCTCTCTCCAGGTTTTAATAAACCGGCTCTATATTCCTAAATCCTAATGTCTTATACTTTGAGAAATGCTCTGCATAACTGTTCTATCACCTTATTAGATGAACACATGCCAAAAAGCGATTGAGCTAATCCTGAATATGTATGAGAAATCCATGTGCAAGACCAGAGATGTTCTATGTGGAGGCGTGAGTGTCAGTTTAAAAAAAGATTACATAAAAATATACTCAGGCATGCATGCATGTACAGTATGTTATCTAAAATAAGAATTCCAAAATATTAAAGTATAGGTGAACTGTTACCTTGTACAACAACCTATTCAGTTTAAAATAGAAATAAAAAGGAAAAATTGGAAACATTTATATGTGGAAGGCCAACATGGTGGCCTGAATTTATGGGAGGAGCCCGAGAGGGTATTTAACCGGCCCACTCACCTGTGGTCTTCGTCGGTTCCGGTGCGCGATACCCACCCTCCCATTCCCCCTTTCAAGGGCATTTCTCACAACATCACCCTCATCAAATACTCATTTCTAATCAGGGTATGCCCCCTTATTTCTGGCGTACCGTCCATAGACCAAGGCACACTTCAGGTCCCCCTTTTCATGTTGTAGATCTTATTGGTTAAGTTATTTCCCTTCAGACACGTATCGGCCATAGGGCTTCAACCATAAATATATATATATATATATATATATATATATATATATATATATATTTTTTTTTTATGTATTTATTTATTTTTTGAAAGAGGCTTGCAGAGTTGGGGTGGGGACTGCAGGGGGAGTGTCAGCAGAAGGCAGAGAACAACAGTACACTGATCTTCCCTATCTGTACAGGGGGGGCGTGTTTGATAGATGAACAATACCCATTGATCCTGCCAAAAACTAAGCTGATAACTTCCTGAGCTCTCCACCTGCGCTATCATCAGATGGCATGGTTCCTAGCTTTCTCTGTGAACACTAAAAACACCTTCCCCATGTTATGAACAAGAGGAAAGGTGAAGGTGTTTTGTAGTGCTGTCCTTGGGTGACAACATTGCTCCTACATAGATACAGTACAATTAGCATTGTCATCCTAGAATAAGTGCCAAGATTGCCACTGGCAGGATTACCAGGTGAATATGAAGTAGAGCTGCACGATTCTGGATAAAATGAGAATCACAATTGTTTTTGTTTAGAATAAAGATCACGATTCTCAGCGTAACATCATCTTTCACATTATACAAAAAAAAAAATTGGCTAACTTTTTTTTTTTTTTTTTTAATTCATTGAAGTGTATTTTTCCCCAAAAATTGCATTTGAAAGATCGCTGCACAAATACAGCGTGACATAAAATACTGCAATGACCACCATTTTATTCTCTAGGGTCTCTGCAAAAAAAAAAAAAAAAAAAATGAATATATATATATATATATATATATATATATATATATATATATATATACACACAGGCATACCCTACTTTTAATGTACATAATGTTTGTGGGTTCCAAGTTATATTCTAGCAAAAAATACTGATTTTAACCTGTTAGCAACAAGTGTCAGAAAAAAGCTTAGTCTTAAAGAAGAAGTAAACCTTCCTGTATACTTTGTACCTATAGGTAAGCTTATATATAATAAGGCTTACCTATAGGCACTCTAAATATCTCCAAAACGTGCGCCGTTTAGGAGATATTTACTGTATACTGTGCCGATGATGTCATCAGCGCATGCGATTTGAAGGAACGGCCACACAAGTCATTCCTTCAGAAGCGTGTGCCGTGACCGGTGGCTCACGCGCGCATGCACGGGAGTGACGTTATGCAGCTCCGGACAGCCACAGAGCCAGAGACCATGGCCTCGGAAGGAAGACAGGCGAAGGTGGATACGGCCTCCAGTAGGGACAACACGGAGGCTTCTTTTGCAGGTAAGTGTCACATAATGTGCTAGTATGCGATGCATACTAGCACATTATGCTTTTACTTTGCAGGGAAGGAAGAAAAAAAATCAGAGTTTACTTCCTCTTTAAGTGATTAAACTGATATCATTTGCAGACCGAAGTTCATCCCTTTGATCTAAGAGAACCGAATGATGCAATGGGGGTTATTTACTAAAGGCAAATCCACTTTGCACTGCAAGTGTACTTGGAAATAAAGTTGCTGTAGATCCGAGGGGGACATGCAAGGAAAATAAAAAACAGCATTTTAGATTGCCCATGATTGGATGATAAAATCAGCAGAGCTTCCACTCATTTCAGATCTACCCCTTAGATTTAGAGAGACTGCCCTTTCAAGTGCACTTGCAGTGCAAAGTGGATTTGCCTTTCGTAAATAACCCCCCAATGTTGTGATAAACTTTGTCGGCTGCTCTTTTTTCTGACAGCTCTGAGCAGAGAACGGATCTGCACTTATTACATGAATCGTGGAAATGCCGCATTAAGATCGTGAGGGGGGTTGAACTGGGATTGCAAATTTTTAAAAGCGATTAATCGCGCAGCTGTAATAGGAAGAAAAAAAATCCTTAAAAAATAAAACGAATGCAGTGACCCAATCCAGGGACTGGATAGCTGTAAAATATTAGATTTTTTTTTTTTTCTTTTTGTATTTGGGTTCAGATAAATTAAAAGAAGAGCAGGCAGTTAGCTTATTGCTCTTAAGCAGGCAAGTCTCATAAGTATTATCTTATAATTATACTGTCCGTACTTACATTTATACACATAACCATGCGGGAACTGACTGTTTCTTTAGCCTCAAAGATGGATAGATGGATAGATAGATAGATAGATAGATAGATAGATAGATAGAATAGAATAGATCGATAGATAGATAATAGACAGATAGATAGATAGATTAGATAGATAGACAGATAGAATAGATCGATAGATAGATAATAGACAGATAGATAGATAGATAGATAGATAGATAGATAGATAGATAGATAGATAGATAGATAGATAGATAGACAGATTAGATAGATAGATAGATAATAGACAGACAGATAGATAGATAGATAGATCGATAGATAGATAGATAGATAGATAGATAGATAGATAGATAGATAGATAGATAGATAGATAGATAGATAGATAGATAGATAGATAGATAGATAGATAGATAGATAGATAGATAATAGACAGATATATAGATAGATAGATAGACAGATAGATTAGATAGATAGATAGATAGATAGAATAGATCGATAGATAGATAATAGACAGATAGATAGATAGATAGATAGATAGATAGATAGATAGATAGATAGACAGATAGATAATAGACAGATAGATAGATAGATAGATAGATAGAATAGATCGATAGATAGATAATAGACAGATAGATAGATAGATAGATAGATAGATAGATAGATAGATAGACAGATAGAATAGATCGATAGATAGATAATAGACAGATAGATAGATAGATAGATAGATAGATAGATAGATAGATAGATCGATATATAGATAATAGACAGATAGATAGAAAGCTGTGAAGATTATAATTTAGCTGTAATTGTGTGCAGCAAAGCTTGTATTAATGAATCACTGATATCCTTCAGCTCATATAAGTGGATGTAATACGGCTGAATAGAATCAAGAAAATAGGCTTAAACAATCTTTTCATCCTTGAGGCTGTTATATTTCCCTCTGACTGGTGATAGTCTGTGATTTGCATTCATGACAACATTTCTATTGAGGTACCTTAGAACAGTTGTGTCTGGTTGACTGTATCAATATGGTAGCCATAGGACTGGATAATGTGAGATATTAGGGACCGATCACGCCGTCTATTTCGCATGAGTGACCACATCTGAACGGCCACGAATAGCTGCGGGCGCTGTCAGCCTCTCGTTGTTATCAAGGTGCCTCTGTGCTGTATAGAAATAATCCCAAAAAACGATTTCCTTCATCTTTTCCCGACCTCCCTCAAGTCTGCCATGGCTGGTGAATGGCTATCATATCACCTACACTGCAGTGTGATCGATTTAAAATTCTCGAAAGATTCTGGCAACTTCTCACATAGACAACTGCAAATTCCATGTATAGCTTTTTTATGGGAGGTAACTTTGCTCTTAGGTATACTGCCCCCATAGGTGTGCGCAGGCTGCAGAGAAAGGCATGTATGTTTGAGCTTTGGGGGTGCACACCCTAATGCAATAGGGTGCACACACCTATGACTGCCCCTATACCAACACTTATTGCAGCAAGAGGACATTTGCTGAGCACATGAATCAATATTCGCTGTTGTAACACTGATCCTCCTCCCGGGGCCAAATCAGGAAGTGGGTTTTGACACTGATTGGCTGAAAGGACAGGTAATCCTATTGGACGCCTAGGAGGAGGAGGGGAGGAAGAGCTGGAAGTCGCCATGGAGGAGAGGACACCACGCTGCCTGCCACCCGCCACGATGGGTTAAAGCGGTTCTGCACTGTGTGTGTTTTTTTTTTTTTTTTTATAATGCAATGCAAAGGATTAGGAGATGTGATTAGGAGACTCACGTGTTCCATTTTCCTAATTTACTGCTGCCGGTTTTCGTCCTATAAAATAATTTATAAAAATCCTTCCTGCTGGTTGCCATCTTGCCTGTGGGCATGTGAAACCACACAGGCACTTCAGATGGCCCAGCATGCACCGCCGTTACTGCGCCGATCTCGCGCGTGCACAGTAACGGCAAAGTGCAGCTCACGTTTCTCCGAAATCTCGCGAGATTTCGGCACATCTGCCGACATCTTGCGAGATTTCGGTAGATGTGGCCGAAATCTCGCGAGATTTCGGAAGATGTGGCCGAAATCTCGCGAGATTTCGGAAGATGTCCGCATTGACTCCTGGGATCAATGACACCAGGTCCCAGGAGACAGTGCGGCGTGATGAGGATCGACGCAGAGACCCCGCCCACCGCCGAAGAGACAGAGGAAAGAACGTCAGTGATTACAAGGTAAGTGGAAAAAAAAAAAACACACTTCATTTAGTACTCTTTGCCTGATTTGGAAGGCAAAGAGATTTACTAAATGAAATGTGTGCAGAACCGCTTTAAAGCAGTGTTTCACCTGAAAAAAAAGAAAAATAAAAAGTCAGCAGCTAAAAAAAAGTCCACTTACCCTCCCAGGGCGCCCGAGATGTCGTTCGTGGAGGCCGAGATGTCCCTCGGCGAACCGGATCCAGCGCCGCCATCCTCAGTAAGGGAAACGGCTTCCCATTTCCTACTGCGCATGCGCGAGTCGGCGCACGGACTACTGCGCATGCGCGAGTCGGCGCGCGGACTACTGCGCATGCGCGAGTCTTATTTGTGAATGGGGAACGCGGTGTTGTGGGACACAGTTCCCACAACACACCGCGCCCCATTCACTAGAAGACGGAAGGAGAGAAGATCACCGCGGCGCTGGAGGAGGCAGATTAGGATGATCTGCCTAGCAACAGCCATTTCTGGTAAGTAAAAAAAATATATATATATTTTTTTTTCATTTTAAATTGTTACTAACATTTTTTCAAAATTTCTGTTTTCAGGGTGTCCCACCACTTTAAGTGCTAGACCGACTGGCAAACACGTCGGGGGGGGGGGGGGGGGGCTGTGTCGCTGGGGGGGGGGCGGGATAAGTGTTTTTTTGCGCCCACAAAAAAAAAAATTAAACCACCACTGGTCTCAACCCTTAACTGCCATTTTTGCTGAACAGCTTGGTCTACTAAAAGCCTAGTACACACGATCAGAATATCGTACAAAAAAATACCGCTTTTGAAGAAATTGTACGATAATCTGATCGTTAATACACAGCTTTCATCCGAAATTTTCCAAAAGGGACAAACACAAAAAAATGTTCTCGCACAACCCCAGATCGTACGATTTTTGTTTAATCAGTACAGTTTTCGCCGAAAATACAATACAATACAAATACATGACATGACTTACAAATTTTTATCCTGTCGCAGAAGAATTTTCGCACTTTAGTAACCTATTCGTTTTTAATATGGAGACTAGCATGCAAAAAAAAAAAAAGGGGCGATCGTTCGTCCGATAATCTCAATCGCGTGTTGCTTTTTGGATTAGGTACGTTTAAAATTGTGAATCCTCAAACATGACCCAAGTAGGTTTTGTGTAAACAATGTTAGGCTTTCTGACCGACAACTTCTGCCGCCTGCCCTGTATGTTCCCGAGATGTCTCTCTCCATCCCCCGCTAGAGTAAACACACAGATTGATATATATTAAACAACAAACCGCTGCTTTCCTCAATGACAGGTCCCAGTAAACAATGGTTCACTGCAGTGAAGTCAAATCCTTCCCTGCTGTTCTTTTATGCTTAGAAACAATTGGGGATTTAGGACTATCACAATAAATATTGCATTTATAAAGCTCTTTTTTATTTTTTTCCCACTTGCAAGAATTCCATCTCTTTTCAGTAAGCATTACGATCAGGACGGAGTTACAATTCCAGCCAGGATAAAAGGCAATCCAGGGAAAGAGAATGTGTAATAAAAGAATATGAGCATTAAATATAGAGGGATGATCGTTTCGGAGATCTCTCAGGAAGAAATGTTTTTTTTTTGTAAACTGCAATGCAGAGAGAGGCGTCCAGACAGCTCGAGCTGAGAAGAATTCTAGTGTGGTCCCAGAATAACGCACGTTTACTGATACAATCAAATTGGACGGCTGGGAATCCAAATTCAGGCATGCTGGGCCATGCAGATCCTGCAACCGCTAAAATATTTTAATTAACCCCATAGAATATCATTAGGTCTGCCTTAACTTCTTGCTTATGTCACCTACACATTTTATGTGTTTGTTGTACGTTATATCCACTTATTACAGAAATAACGCTGAAAACTACTGCCAGGGCTGGACTGGGACAAAAATTTGGCCCTGGACTTAATCCACACAGGCCCACTTTAATTTTTCAAACATGCACAAAAACACTAAACTATACGCAATTGCACACAAAAAAATTACGTAAAAAAAATTATTCCACTGTAAGTATAAATGGATTTTTTTTTTTAACTCTTTATTTAGAGAAAAAGATGCATTTCAACATTAGAGACGCCTTTAGAATGACATGATTTGAATGAATGACTTACATCAGGGCCCCCTGAGAGCCCCCCTTACATCAGGGTTACCAGAGATCCTCCTCCTTACATCAGAGTGCTCAGAGAGCCTCCCCCTTGCATCAGGGTCCCCAGAGAGCCCCCCTTACATCAGGGTCCCCAGAGATCCTTCTCCTTACATCAGAGTGCTCAGAGAGCCTCCCCCTTGCATCAGGGTCCCCAGAGAGCCTCCCCCTACATCAGGGTCCCCAGAGATCCTCCTCCTTACATCAGAGTGCTCAGAGAGCCTCCCCTTGCATCAGAGTGCTCAGAGAGCCTCCCCCTTGCATCAGGGTCCCCAGAGAGCCCCCCCTACATCAGGGTCCCCAGAGATCCTTCTCCTTACATCAGAGTGCTCAGAGAGCCTCCCCCTTGCATCAGGGTCCCCAGAGAGCCTCCCCCTACATCAGGGTCCCCAGAGATCCTCCTCCTTACATCAGAGTGCTCAGAGAGCCTCCCCCTTGCATCAGAGTGCTCAGAGAGCCTCCCCCTTGCATCAGGGTCCCCAGAGAGCCTCCCCCTTACATCAAGGCCCCCAGAGATCCTCCTCCTTACATCAGAGTGCTCAGAGAGCCTCCCCCTTGCATCAGAGTGCTCAGAGAGCCTCCCCCTTGCATCAGAGTCCCCAGAGAGAGCCTCCCCCTTGCATCAGAGTGCTCAGAGAGCCTCCCCCTTGCATCAGAGTGCTCAGAGAGCCTCCCCCTTGCATCAGAGTCCCCAGAGAGCCCCCCCTTGCATCAGAGTCCCCAGAGAGCCTCCCCTTACATCAGAGTCCCCAGAGAGCGGAATTTCCAAGATTTTTCCGACGGACTTCCGCTCAAGCTTGTCTTACATACACACAATCACACAAAAGTTTGCTGAACTTTCGACCGTCAAGAACGCGGTGACGTACAACACTGCAACGAGCCGAGAAAATGAAGTTCAATGTTTCCGAGCATGCGTAAAATTGTTTTCCGAGAATGTGTAGGAATTCTGCGCGTCGGAATTGGCACAGACGATCGGAATTTCCGATCGGAACTTTTTCCGACCGAAAAAATGAGAACCTGCTCTCCATCTTTTGCTGGCTGGAATTCCGCCAGCAAAGTCCAATGGAGCATACACCACGGTCGCATTTTCTGACCAAAAGCTCTCATCGGACTTTTGCTGGCGGATATGGGGCATAATATTTTCACTAGCACTGCATCTATTTTGAAAATTTTATCTGAGTTTTGGTATTAGACTTTAAGGTGCTGTGTATATTTATTTATATATAATCTTTTCTTATTTCGAGCGCAACGTTGGCCTTCGGGCTTCTTTTTTCTACACAGAAAATAGAACATTCTACGGTAAGGGTATTCTTAAATGACATTACTTTTTCTACACAGGCATAATAATATAAATATACATCTGTTGAAGACTTTTTGAATGATTTTTCCATACGCAGTAAAAGTTCCTACACACCTATATGGGTCTAAAAATACACGCCGTCTCTTTTTTTGGATGGCGTTCTCTTCAAAGACAATGTTAGGTCAAAG
This sequence comes from Lithobates sylvaticus, assembly GCA_028564925.1. Taxonomy (NCBI): domain Eukaryota; kingdom Metazoa; phylum Chordata; class Amphibia; order Anura; family Ranidae; genus Lithobates; species Lithobates sylvaticus. Next base: position 639,075,649 of record CM053026.1, read on the forward strand.
GTCCCAGCTCAGACTTTTACATCTCCTCCATGCTACTTTTGAGCAGTATTTTCTTCAAGTCAGTACAGGCCAGCAAACATAAACAGAAACATAAAACAGACCGTACTGACAATAAGAAGAAATGGTATGGGATATGTACGGTACACGATGAACTACAGAACAACACGTGACTAGGAATGGGGCCTAATGTGTAGTCCAGCCTATCTACACACTTATGGTTGAGGATCTGGCTCTTCAAGGGTGCCTGAGCCAATTATTTTCATTTTATACACCGTCAGATTATCGCACTAGAACCATCTGTGTACAGGTTTCTTTGAACACGTTCAAGAATGGTAATAGTAGCCGTTTTATGGGGCAGTTCTATAAAAGACGGCACTGTCCGGAGGAATGTAGAGCAAAGGCTCCAGTAAAGTCTATTAACTAGGTGCAACATATTTATAACTGGAATGCATCTCCTCCCCCACTAGAACAAGGTTACTGGCTCTCTTTATGACTGCTGGCGCTAAATATCACCAACAGTAGAAGCACCATTACAAAAAAAAATAAAAAATAACGTAATTTGGTTGCATAAAGTTTCAAAAAGTTTCAAGAAACATATAAATGTTGCAAAACTTTAAACATGGCAAATGTTTCATCCAACAAAAAGTGCAACATTTTTTTTCTTTTTTAACTACTGTACAGAAAAAAAAGAATGTGATTTACAAAAATTGACAAATGTTAAGCAAATTCATTGAATCTGAAAGTTAAAGTGTTACTAAACCCAGCACCCTGCATCCTTAATCTGGTCTCCCACAGTACAAAGAACATGGAAATGCACTTATTTTAGTAAATATGAACTGCTAAATAACTTTTCTCATTAACAGTAGTATATAGCAGTCCTGTGACTTCCATCAGTGTCTGGTTAATGAAGTCCAGCCAAGGCTTTTTTTGGCTAAACTTCTTCTGCGAGTCACAAGAATGCACTTAGTTCTGCACTACTGTGACTCAGATTCAGCCGACAGTGGGATAAAGCCCGCTATCACCTGACATCACAGACTCAGTCCAGGCTCTGCAGGGATCCCAACAATAATGTCAGAATCCACCCAGCTACACAACCAGTAGCTGGCTCAGCCTCTCAGTGCACCGTTAAGAGCCTGAGCCAGCAGCCCTCTCCACAGCCCAGTGCTCCAGTGAATGCTGGAGGAGCAGAGCACAGAGTGGTGACTGATAGTCATCGCTCTGTACTCAGAGCGGACCCAAGAACTGAGTGATCACCGGTGTTCCTGGTGTACAGCCGGAGAAGGACAGCTGCAACATCGGATCCATGTTTTGTTTGATTCCCGCACTTCTCTTTTAAGCACTTGGTGCCCACGTTATAGCCGAAATGACGCTTCCTTTGCCAGGAGGGCATACATGGATGTCCACCTATTCTCACGCTGCCCACGTGCCCCAGGAGGCTCGAGGGTGGCAGGCTCTGTGATTGCCAAGTCCTTGGGACTTGGCTGATCACAGATCGGGGTAAATGGCTAAACAGCTGATCACGGAAGTAAACAGAAGCCGGTAATCTGTTTTTTTTTCTCACATTGTCAACATGAAGAAAATAAGAAAGCTGTTAACCGGCTTCTATTAGAGGGAAATCATTCCCCTTAGTGCCCATCAGTGCTGTCAATCAGTGCCCATCGGTGCCTCATCATCAGCCTTACTTATCAGTGCTGCCTATTAGTGCCTCCTGATCAGTGCCAATCAGTGAAGGAGAAAAATTACCTTTTGCAAAATTTTATAACAAAATATGGTCTTTTTTAGTTTTTCTTTAGCAAAAAATAAAAAAACTCACTGGTGATTAAATACCACCAAAATAAAGCTCTATTTGTGTGAAAAAAGTGATAACAATTTAATTTGGGTACAGTGTAGCATGACCGCGCAATTGTCATTCACAGTGTGACAGCGCTGAAAGCTGAAAATTGGCATGGGCAGGAAGAGGGTATAGGTGCCCAGTAAGAAAGTGGTTGAGAAGACCAAATGTAATCACTGAGGACTCAACACACTGGTGTCACAGATTAGTCATATCAGTGAGCTAAAAATAATCCAGGGAACTGTAATCATTTTTGTTTATATAATTTATACCTTTTAAACTGATGTTTTATTCTTGGGTAATATTGGGTAAACCACTAGGGTCACAGAGCATTTAGAGTTTTTTAAAGGGCGAAAAGGAAAACAGGAGTGGCTTCCTCTCAGACTGTCCCCTTCTAACTGAAAGTCTATACTGGATAGAGTGGTGGTGTAATTTGAGATTGAGCTATTGAGTAGTGTATACATTTTTTCCAACTAAGACATTAGTGTGTGTACATAAAGTTTTGGATAGCATAGGGAATGGTTGGAACCCCTCTCACAATTTTTTTGTCTGCTTCCTATTTGGGGGATTTTTCTTCACTTTCCTGCACATGAAAAAAGCACTGAGGGTAAATCTCAACAAATTAATGACAATCGCTAAAGGACAAATACAGATGGAGAACGGCAACAAAAACCTGACAGCAATCATAAAAAATAATAGTTTTAGATATACTTTAGGATTAGCCTGGTAAAAATGTGAAAAGCTGTACCTGCTGCCTGGAATAAATACATTTTAAGATTTTTATGAGCAACATTTAGCATTAGCTTCACTAGCAAAATTATATTTTTATATATTATGTTATAATTAAAAAAAATAAACGATTCAAATGAATGGGCTGCTGTGCCTGAACAAATAAGGCCACCGGGAAACCGGCATAGTGTGAACCTAGCCTTGCCCTGTTTTAAATAAATGTGCATATAATAATAATAATAACAATCCTATGTAACAATAAAGTTGTTTGTGCAGTTATAATTATATTGGGCAGATATACTTTATATTGTTTTATTATTATTTTTATTATATAAATGATGACGTTGATATATCCAGCTGCATTTACATTAGGCGGGTCTATTTTTATTTATTTTTTAAGCGTTTCAAGCCTGCACAATGGAAGTAAAATACAGTCTAAACAAACTACTCTCTAAAAACACAAAGACCTGTTCTTTGCTTCCTGGACAACCAGTAATCATTTCCTATAGCATTTTCAACACGGTGCTCGGGCTATACATTTTTGGTCAGAACTGACTGTATTGATCAGAGCTCTTTTAACAAATGCTTTGGCCTACAGCAATGAATCCTCTGAATAAGTCCTGTGAAACAGCAATGAAATACTATGTGAATATAAATGAAGATACAGTATGCAGCAATCAAAAACGGAATGTACAGTAGTTTGTATATATTTCTTACTGCCTGGACTAAAAAACAAAAATGTTTCTTCTCCTTTCTTTATCAGGTAAATATGAAATATTGCATAAGAATAGTTTTTAAATTTACCACCTCTCTTGTGCATTTTACTTCCGTGCTGTCAACTGCCTCCTGCTTTATTCTCGAAGGCTGGGTTCCCACTATTGCAAATTGGATGCGGGTTTATCCGCATAGCAGAAGATTGTGACCATCCCTTTATGGAGCAGGTGTACACAGCTCCCCTGCGGCTCCAATGCGAATTTGCACAGGAGCCCTCTGCATCTTTTGGTCCATTTCAGGTTCCCATTCAGCCAAAAATTCGGGCTGAAATCGGACCTGAACCGGTCAATGGAAACGCACCAGACTCCTGCTGTGAGCCGCTGCGTTCTCCATTGTGAACCCAGCTTAAAGGGTAATGAGCCCTGTAACATGCTGGAGAAATGTTAGCAAGTGGTTCTCCTCGTGTTTAGAAAGGGTAAAGTGCCCTGTCTTCATATGTGCTGCAATAAAATATTAGGTCAGGAATAAAACATGAAAACCCATCTCTGAGGGATAGCATTGGGAATGAACACAACAGATCCCCCACTGACTGTCCATAGAATGTTTAACCTAGGATGAGAAATTGGTTTGTCCTGAAAACCATGTGACACAAATGGGCCAACAGGAATTAATTGGTGTGAATTTGATACTTGTTAATCATTCATTCACACAATATAGGTTGTACTGCCCCGGGTAGATTTGCCCAATGTAGTCCCGATGCACAAACCAGTCAGTCAATCTGCCTTGAGTCCAATAAGTTCAGTTCATGCTCCTGAATCCTATGAGTTTGGTTCATGTCCTTGAGTCCTTTGAGTTCAGTTCATGCTTCTGAGTACTATGAGTTCAGTTCATGCTTCTGAGTCCTATGAGCTCACCTCATGCTCCTGAGTCCTATGAGTTCAGTTCATGCTCCTGAGTCCTATGAGCTCACCTCATGCTCCTGAGTCCTATGAGTTCAGTTCATGCTTCTGAGTCCTATGAGTTCACCTCATGCTCCTGAGTCCTATGAGTTCACCTCATGCTCCTGAGTCCTATGAGTTCAGTTCATGCTCCTGAATCCTATGAGCTCACCTCATGCTCCTGAGTCCTATGAGTTCAGTTCATGCTTCTGAGTCCTATGAGTTCACCTCATGCTCCTGAGTCCTATGAGTTCAGTTCATGCTCCTGAGTCCTATGAGTTCAGTTCATGCTCCTGAGTCCTATGAGTTCAGTTCATGCTCCTGAGTCCTATGAGCTCAGTTCATGCTCCTGAGTCCTATGAGTTCAGTTCATGCTCCTGAGTCCTATGAGTTCAGTTCATGCTCCTGAGTCCTATGAGTTCAGTTCATGCTCCTGAGTCCTATGAGCTCACCTCATGCTCCTGAGTCCTATGAGTTCAGTTCATGCTTCTGAGTCCTATGAGTTCACCTCATGCTCCTGAGTCCTATGAGTTCACCTCATGCTCCTGAGTCCTATGAGTTCAGTTCATGCTCCTGAATCCTATGAGCTCACCTCATGCTCCTGAGTCCTATGAGTTCAGTTCATGCTCCTGAGTCCTATGAGTTCACCTCATGCTCCTGAGTCCTATGAGTTCAGTTCATGCTCCTGAGTCCTATGAGTTCAGTTCATGCTCCTGAGTCCTATGAGTTCAGTTCATGCTCCTGAGTCCTATGAGCTCAGTTCATGCTCCTGAGTCCTATGAGCTCAGTTCATGCTCCTGAGTCCTATGAGTTCAGTTCATGCTCCTGAGTCCTATGAGTTCAGTTCATGCTCCTGAGTCCTATGAGTTCAGTTCATGCTCCTGAGTCCTATGAGTTCAGTTCATGCTCCTGAGTCCTATGAGTTCAGTTCATGCTCCTGAGTCATATGAGTTCAGTTCATGCTTCTGAGTCCTATGAGTTCAGTTCATGCTTCTGAGTCCTATGAGTTCAGTTCATGCTTCTGAGTCCTATGAGTTCAGTTCATGCTCCTGAGTCCTATGAGTTCAGTTCATGCTCCTGAGTCCTATGAGTTCAGGTCAAGCTCCTGAGTCCTATGAGTTCAGTTTATGCTCCTGAGTCCTATGAGTTCAGCTCAAGCTCCTGAGTCATATGAGTTCAGTTCATGCTCCTGAGTCCTATGAGTTCAGTTCATGCTCCTGAGTCCTATGAGTTCAGTTCATGCTCCTGAGTCCTATGAGTTCAGTTCATGCTCCTGAGTCCTATGAGTTCAGTTCAAGCTCCTGAGTCCTATGAGTTCAGCTCATGCTTCTGAGTCCTATGAGTTCAGTTCATGCTTCTGAGTCCTATGAGTTCAGTTCATGCTTCTGAGTCCTATGAGTTCAGTTCATGCTCCTGAGTACTATGAATTCAGCTCAGGCTCCTGAGTCCTATGAGTTTAGTCCATGCTCTTGAGTCATATTAGTTCAGTTAATACTCTGGAGTCCTATGTTCATGCTCCTGAGCCCTATGAGTTTGGTTCATGACCTTGAGGTCTAGGATTTCAGTTAGGACGTGCTCTACTTTCTACCTCCACAGCACACTGTGGCTGCTGGTGTGAACAAGCCCTAAAAGATCCACAGGTTGTGATCTTTCATTGTCACATACAAAAATCCTCTAATGTGCAGTTGGGTTAGATGCCAAAAATGAGAAGTTTACAATAAACAGGTAGATATCTCTGTGAGGAACAACAGAAATATAATCGAAAGACATCCATCCTCAGTCAAACTGGGATCTGATTGCCTCCTTGGCATCAGGAAAGATTTTTTTCCCCCACTGTAGCAAATATGTTACCGTATATACTCGAGTATAAGCCGAGTTTTTCAGCACATTTTTTTTGTGCTGAAAGTGCCCCCTTCAGCTTATACTTGAGTCAAGCTCTTTTCTGCAGCAGAGAATTACATTTTCCGACCCGAATTTGGGGCCCTGTAACCAAATTTGGTGTGCAAACCCAGTGCAACTAGCACGAACACATATGCAAATTTGGGGTTCCTAGCACTAAGTGGCCCCGAGATACAGGGCCCCAAATTCGGTCAACTGTGTCCATCTGCAGCAATGTCATTTCGGTACCCTTTGGGTCCAGAGACCCCAAATTTTGGCTGCAGCTAGGGGGCATCTAGGAACCCTTAACTACCAAGTTTGAAGTTCGGGGGACCTATGGCTGCAAATGGGCACAGTGAGGCATGCAAATGGGCACAGTGAGGCTGCAAATGGGCATTGTTGACCCTCTTTTACACTTACAATAGCTGTGCATTTCTCACCCTAGGCTTATACTCGAGTCAATAAGTTTTCCCATTTTTTTGTGGTAAAATTAGGTGCCTCTGCTTATATTCGGGTCGGCTTATACTCGAGTATATACGGTATATATATATTTTTTTCTTTCCTCTGGTTCAACTGTGGGTATTGTATTATAGGATTGCGTATATGGAGGTTTCCTACTTGTTTGGTTTTTTGAACTGGATGGCATTTTTTTCAACCGGACAAACTAATTATGGTAAGAGGCCGCACACAAGTAGTCAATACCACCTTTCCATTTCTCAATACAGATTTGGAAGAATCAACCTGTGAACAACCCAGATTTTTTTTTTTTAAAAGGAGCGCTTGTTATCAACTCTGTATTGCACCCTGAACAGTCTAATTGTTGGCCAAATGCCAAGCTTGGACAGCAGGGTCGATGCAATATGAAGCCACTTATGGCCATCTTACAGTAAAATTAAGATCACCATAAACTGATTTCCCATAGAAAATGATGCTGAATATAAAACAGATGTCTTCGTTGGGATTAACTCAAATTATTATTAGAATTTGAACTTGCTAGACCTGTGCATGTAATTATGTGTAATTATGACACCTATTAAATTAATAGGCTATCAGTGACTTGCTTCAGCCGATCAGGATTTCAGTAATTATTACATCCATGCTAAGAATATTCCCATAACAAGCGCATGTTGTAGAGTTGCGCAGCCAAACAGAATTCAGTGAAGTGTTCTCCATAACTCTTCTTTATCTGTCAGGAAGGTCTGCTGGTGATAGCGTCACGCAGCTCAATAGAACATAATATTTTATTTTCCCATCAGGTGTCTGTTTTTACTCATCTTACTTATATCTACAGCTACCCAATAAAAGAAAACTTGCTGCATTTTTTTTTTTTTTTAATAAACAGATCAATAGTACTGGTACAGCAGCGCTCGAGGACTGCTATCAATTATTAGTTTACTGACAGCGGAATACAATGCACTTCAGCGGGAGAACTGCGAGGCCTGCTAATAGAGGCTGCACACCCATTTCTGATCGAACGAGGTGTGAAAAATAAATCATAAAGCAATAATTACAAGCATGATTTTTCAAGCAGAAACAGAAACAGAGCATGTTTTCTATGAACGATTGATAATATTGAAATTAACATCTACAATGTACCATATATACAGTATATACTCGAGTATAAGCCGACCCCAATATAAGCTGAGGCACCTAATTTTACCACATAAAACTGGGAAAACGAATTGACTCAAGTATAAGCCTAGGGTGAGAAATGCTACTGTAAGTGGAAAAGAGGGTCAATAATGCCTATTTACAGCCTCACTGTGCCCATTTGCATGCCTCACTGTGCCAATTTGCAGCCATAGGTCCCCCCGAACTTCAAACTTGGTAGTTAAGGGTTCCTAGATGCCTTGAGTATAAGCCTAGGGTGAGAAATGCTACTGTAAGTGGAAAAGAGGGTCAACAATGCCCATTTGCAGCATCACTGTGCCCATTTGCATGCCTCACTGTGCCAATTTTCAGCCATAGGCCCCCCCAAACTTCAAACTTGGTAGTTAAGGGTTCCTAGATGCCTCGAGTATAAGCCTAGGGTGAGAAATGCTACTGTAAGTGTAAAAGAGGGTTAACAATGCCCATTTGCAGCCTCACTGTGCCCATTTGCATGCCTCACTGTGCCAATTTGCAGCCATAGGTCCCCCCGAACTTCAAACTTGGTAGTTAAGGGTTCCTAGATGCCCCCTAGCTGCACCCAAAGGGTCCCGAAATTACATTGCTGCTGATGGACCGACTTTGGGGCCCTGTATCTCGGGGCCACTTGGTGCTAGGAACCCCAACTTTGGATATGTTGTAGTGCTAGTTTCACTGGGTTTGCACACTCTAGCACTAAGGGGCCCCGAGATACGGGGCCCCAAATTCGGGTCGGAAAATGTCAAGCACTTTTCTGCAGCAGAGAATTACATTTTCTGAACCGACTTTGGGGCCCGTATCTCGGGGCCACTTGGTGCTAGGAACCCCAAATTTGGATATGTTGTAGTGCTAGTTCGGGTCGGAAAATGCAGAAAAGTGCTTGACTCCAGTATAAGCCGAGGGGGGCATTTTCAGCACAAAACAATGAGCTGAAAAACTTGGCTTATACTCAAGTATATACGGTACTTGCTGCAACGGAGATCTAGTTAGATTATAATGGCAAAGTACATAAAACTTAAAGTACTACTTAAAAATGAGGAATGCTTTGACGTTCTCACATCATTGGAAAAGAAGCCAACATGCTAATTCTGGAACCCCCACATGTATAATCAGTAACCCCCCCCCCCCCTCCCCTTTTGCTACAACATGCTGACTGCCATAGCTCATGCAGGAGTAGAACAGGGAAAGCGCATACTGCATCATCAAAGCGAAATGTATTTTCCAATCTCAGACCAATCAGAAGCAGAGGTGTAAAGAAATCATAAAAAAGGACATTGTGAGATTTTATTGCGGAAGTGGAAGAGTGTTTTCTTCCACTTCCGCAATAAAATCTCACAATGTCCTTTTTTATGATTTCTTTACACCTCTGCTTCTGATTGGTCTGAGATTGGAAAATACATTTCGCTTTGATGATGCAGTATGCGCTTTCCCTGTTCTACTCCTGCATGAGCTATGGCAGTCAGCATGTTGTAGCAAAAGGGGAGGGGGAGGGGGGGGTTACTGATTATACATGTGGGGGTTCCAGAATTAGCATGTTGGCTTCTTTTCCAATGATGTGAGAACGTCAAAGCATTCCTCATGTTTGCTGTTTGAAGCCATTAGCCTTATAGCTACGTTTTAAGAAGATTGTGAGTCACTAAGGACCCTGTGAGTCACTGCTTGCTTTAATGATACAAAGCTGTCAAAGTTGAAAGTCAGGCTTTGAAATGCAAATTCCTACCTGCTTTATAGTTTCCAAGAATTAGGCCGACCATAGTCGGATTGAAATTTGCAGGAATCAGCCGAACTTTGATCCATCTATGGGCAGGCTGATTGTACTGAAGACGATTTAGGCTGGGTTCACACCTATGCGAATTGCATGTGGGTTTCCTCCACATCCAATTCGCATAGCAGGAGAATGTGACCGGCTCTCTATGGAACTGGTTCACGTCTCCGGGGGCGGCTGCGGAGCGCACTGCACTCCATTCATTTTGAATGAGCTCAAATCACACCAAAGACGTGCATGTAGCAATTTTGGAACCAGACTGCAAACAGATTGTATGGTCGTTTTGTGCCATGCGATACGGTGCTGGAAAATGCACTGCGGTTACGACCTGCGTTTGGGGTGAGATTGCACTGACACCCACTGCGGATTACAAAGGCAATGTGCTGCAGGAAACATGCATGGACCGTGGCATTTTCTGCACCGCATTAGTGTGAATCTGGCCTAAAGGTGCAACTGTGGGGCAGAGAATGCCACTGCCGCAGATGATTGGCCTGTACCGGTGATTTCTTCCCAGCAGGCTCTAGGTTTCTAGTCCGAACACACTCAAGCTCATCACTAATGAACCAGACAAAATTCTTTTGGCCAGCTTTAGACCCATTTCACACTGAAGATGCTTTACAGGCGTTTTAGCGCTAAAAATATAGCCTGTAAAGCGTCTGTAAGCTCCCTGCCCTCACATTGGGGCGGTGCGCTTGCAGAATGGAAAAAAAAGTCCTGCAGGCAGCATCTTTTGGGCAGTGTGGGAGCGGTGTATACACCACTCCTAAACCGCCCCTGCCATTGAAATCAATGGGCAGCGCTGCCGAAGCACCTGCAAAGCGATTTGGCAGCGGCACTTTTAAACCCTTGTTTGGGGTTAAAAGCTCCCTGCTCCTGCCCGCACAGCGGCACTTTACTGCTAACGTGGCCCGCACCCCAGTGTGATAGGGCTCTTCGTTTTATGTTACTTTATGTTACTTTATAAAACACAGATTTTAAACAAAACATAAAAATGATATAAAATCATCAAACATCTAAACCCTCAAAAAACATTTTAACCATTGGTTTTTTTTTTTTTTCTTTACCAAACTCTCTGCATTAAAGGGGTTGTAAACCCTTGTGGTTTTTCACCTTAATGCAGGGGTCTTCAAACTACGGCCCTCCAGTTGTTCAGGAACTACAATTCCCATCATGCCTAGTCATGTCTGTGAATGTCAAGTTTTACAATGCCTCATGGGATGTGTAGTTCTGCAACAGCTGGAGGGCCATAGTTTGAGGATACCTGCCTTAATGCATTCTAAGCATTAAGGTGAAAAACCTTCCGTAGTGCAGCAGCCACCCTTTTACTTACCAGAGCCCGATCGTTCCATCAACGGGGAGCAGCACAGCAGCTCCAGCCACTGTCTCGGATCCTCATTGGATAGATTGATAGCAGCGCAGCCATTGGCTCCTGCTGCTGTCAATCGAATCCAATGACACGGGAGCCGGAGGGGCGGGCCCGAGTCCTGCTGTCTGTGTCAATGGACGCAGCAGCAGGACTCGAGATCGCGCCCGCTCGGGTGTCCCCTTGGAATGGGGGTCTCCGAGGGGGCACTCGATGCGGGGAGGAGATAGGAGCGCTGCTGGGGGACCCCAGAAGAGGAGGATTGGTCCACTCTGTACAGTACAGGGTGGATAAAAATCGATGATTTAAAAAAAAAAAAAAGAAATCTGATTTTTTTTTATTTTTTTTATTTAAATCAGATATTTTTGATTTTTTTTTTTTATTTAAATCAGATATTTTTGATTTTTATCTAATTTATTTTAATAAGATGCTTTTGGAGTAAAAACCTAACTAAAGATAATTTTCTATTTAAGATAGATTAATAATCTAGTTTATTCAGCATGAAATGGAGCTTAGTTATGTAGCATGAGGCTGTATATTCTGCAATATTTACATTTTTGGTAAACTCGCTCAATGAATCCAAGCTGAGCTAACATGTACTGCATTGATGCATTCACACAATTTCACAGTAACCATGAGTTAAAACAAAGTTCAGGAATATTCCTTTATCCCGTTGTTTTGCAAATCTATGTACACTACAAACTGTATGATTGAAGAGAAATGCATCTGTACCCGGCTCTAAGTGTGAGGAGGAAGGGCAAGCAGTACAAATGAAAGTGAAACCTACTAAGCAGCTTATAAGCCTTGTGATCTTTCTGCACGTAGCTTGAAGTGCTTTATTTATCCTTTGAGGAGCAAAATGGCAGCAGGCCATAAAAGAGACCCAGTTTGGGAATATTTACTAACCTGACAGCTTATTATTCTAAATATTCTAAATATATTTTGGAAATATTAAAGATTCTAACTACCAGCAAGAATAAGTCCTTACATTTAAAGAGCACCTGTCATTTCCGATCCACCATGTCAGCGCCTGTTAGGCTTCATGTACACGGGACGTTGTTCAACCTCTCCTGAACGATTTAACATGACAGCTAGAAACCAGCATCTAAAAATGGCTGTTTAGCCGCTTACATGCCGCGTTTAGCCGTGTTTGCGTCTAGAAGCGTTTGACATTTTTAATGTTTTTTCAAAATAGCAAAAAATTAAAAACGCCTGTAAACGAAACGCGCCTAAATACGAGTTACCATGTTTAGCCATGTTTGCTGTTTGAAATGCCTCTAAACACAGCTTCTAAACGCATTTTTTTGGGTTCCAAAAAAAGCCCCTAAACACAACTGCCTAGAAACGACTATAAACAACCCTGTGTACATGGGCTGGTAAGATAACATAGAGGAGGGTTCAGGAGCAGTTGAAAAAAAATGCCCAACTGCTCCTAAACATCCGTTTACCAGCAGCAGTGTACATGAGGCCTTAGTGGGCATCCACTAACCTGCTGCCGCCACGTCTCTCACCTTGTTGTGTCACTGCCGCATCACCAGCCGACCAATTAAAGTGAATGGCACTGTCGGTGAGTCAACAGCGGGTCAGAAGAGGAGCCGCTGTGGGACAGAGATGACAGTTGCTCTTTAACCACTTCAATACCGTGGACTGTCATATGACGTCCACAAGGTGGATCTCCCATCCTGGGTGGACATCATATGACGTCCTCCCATTCCCTGCCGCCTAGGGGGCGCGCGCACCGCGGCGTCGTTCGGGACCCGATGCGCGTGCCCGGCGGCTGCGATGTCCATCGGGCACCCGCGATTGCCCGGTAACACAGCAGGACCGTGGATCTGTGTGTGTAAACATATTCCACCCTAAAGTAGAACTTCCGCTTTTCGGAACCCTCCCCCCATCTGGTGTCACATTTGGCACCTTTCAGGGGGGAGGGGGTGCAGATACCTGTCTAAGACAGGTATCTGCACCCACTTCCAGGAATAAACTCCCACGGGAGTTTACGCCATTTCCTGTCCCGGCGCGCTGTCTGCGGGGAAACACACGTGTCCTAGCAGACAGCGCAGATGATTCTCATTGCGCCGTGCGGCTCGCGCATGCGCAGTAGGGAACCGGGAAGTGAAGCCGCAAGCTTCACTTCTGATTCCCTCACCGAGAATGGCACTGGCAGCAGCAGAGAGCCGAGCGATTGATCGGCCTCTGCTGCCGACATCGCTGGAACCTGTGACAGGTAAGTGTCCATTTATTAAAAGTCAGCAGCTGCAGTATTTGTAGCTGCTGGCTTTTAAAAAAAATGTTTGCAGGTACAGTCCCTCTTCAACCCCTGCAGCGCCCCCCTAGTGTTAACCCCTTCCCTGCCAGTCACATTTACACAGTAATCAGTGCAATTTTATAGCAACGATCGCTGTGTAAATGTGAATGGTCCCAAAAATGTTGCAAAAGTGTCCGAAGTGTCCGCCGCAATGTCGCAGTCACGAAAAAAATCGCAGATCGCCGTCCATTACTAGTTAAAAAAAAAAAAATGCAATAAATATATCCCCTATTTTGTAGATGCTATAACTTTTGCGCAAACCAATCAATATATGCTTATTGTGATTTTTTTTAACCAAAAATATGTAGAAGAATACATACCGGCCTAAACTGAGTAAAAATTATTTGTTTTTTAAAAAAAAAAATGAAATATTTAATATAGCAAAAAGTTAATAATATTATGTTTTTTTCAAAATTGACGCTCTTCTTTTGTTTATAGCGCAAAAAATAAAAACCGCAGAGGTGATCAAATACCACCAAAAGAAAGCTCTATTTGTGGGAAAAAAAGGACGTCAATTTAGTTTGGGTGCAATGTCGCACGACCGCGCAATTGTCAGTTAAAGCGATGCAGTGCCGAATCACAAAAAGTGCTCTGGTAAGGAAGGGGGTAAAATCCTCCGGGGCTGAAGTGGTTAAAAATGATCATTTAAATCAAGTTGATTTAAATCAAGCCTTTTTACTTGTGATTTAAATCGTGATTTAAATCATATCCACCCTGGGTAAGTATGACATGTTTGTTATTTTAAAAAAAAAATATTAACCTTTCCAACCCCTTTAATGCCTAGTACACAGTAAGAAAACTGGACGGAAAATCCTGCTTTTGGAGCGATCGTCCCATAATCTGATCACACAGCTTTCGAGAGCCAATCACAGTTCATGTGAAATTATCCAAATTAGTTATGGTATTTGTACAAAAAAAAAAAAAAAGTGTCACCAAGACCACGCAGGCTTGGAAATGAACGAATATATTACCATAAATTACATCACTTCTGAAGTTGTATTCTGTCATACGGGAATTTTCGTATTTTTAATAGCCTATTTTAATATTAGACTAGCATGCAAAAATAAATACGGACGATCGTTCGTGTATACCAGGCTTTACTGTCCATGTACAGACAACACGCACTGCGACTTTCAGTCCTACAACAACTGGTCCCTGCTTTTCCTAAACTAAAGAACGGCTGTAAGTTCACAACCTATGAATAGCTGAAGCACTTCAGAAGGACCACCAGAAATCCGATCGCCCTCAGTGTCCACTCTCAGATAACCTTACAAGACAAACTGTTGCCCATGAATCTTTGACAGACCTGGGACAGGGTCTCTTTGTTTGGCCTCTAGCACTGAATAGGTTAATGTTGCAATTAGGCTTCCCATTATGTCCTATAGAGTGCAGGCAGATTAGGTATCAGTCTGTCTTGTATTGTTAAAGAGCAATGCTGAGGTAATAAAAGTTTTCTTCTTTCTTTCCACCCTAAGGAGAGCCTCCTGTGCTTTCCCAGCTCCCTTGTCCGCCCTGCCCCCATCCTCTGGGATCAGAGCCAGCGGGCCCCCTTACTCACCACCCCCCTTACTCACCACCCCCCTTACTCACCACCCCCCTTACTCAACAGCCCCCTTGCTCACCACCCCCCTTACTCACCACCCCCCTTACTCACCACCCCCCTTGCTCAACAGCCAACTAATCTGTCTGCACCCCAACCGATAGCCCTCATTTACCAAGCTCCTGGCCTAGGGCATCCCTTGTCTTGTCATGCACCTTTGTGAGATCCTCACCCCTAGGCTATCCCGACAATACATTTCTTGGAGATGATACATGACTTTGTCTAGGAGAACTTTGTCTAGAAGGTCTTTGATAAACTCCGTACCTTGTCCCGGAATCAGGTCCCTGGTCTACAACCCATGTCGCCTTAGAGGGGCTGTATGGTGGTCTACTGAGGAGGACCCTGTATGGTGTTTAAGTCGTCTTCTTCTCATTCTTTACTTTTCCCCCTCCCCCCACCAGGCTCCTGGCTGGCCACATCACACTCCTGGATGTGCGGAGAGGCCCAGGCTAGGAACTATTTTCTTCTTGGCACAATAAACTAAGCTGCACTCTGTGTAAAGCTGCGGGAGCCATGTGGCTGCTGGAAGATTATAGCCCTGTGTGAATACAAAGCATACGCCTAGAATCCTATATCCCAACCGCTGCCAGGACATGCTGCTTCCACCCAGCTATGGAGGAAGAAAGCCCAGCAAGTTCTACAGTTAACCCTCTGCAGACCGGGATTTACCGCCTCCAACAAAAGAAAGTCGTTCTGTGGAAACAAAGAATTCAAACCTGTAGGCACCATTTAAAGGGGTCATTCGTGAAGACCTCTTATTTCAGTACTTGCTCGGTGTTGCCGAGTTGAATCGCGGCTTGGTTTTTTTTTTACTCTCTCTGGAACGATATCTATGGCTCTGTTGCTGGCTGGCAGATTTTCAAATGAACATTCATACAAAAATTCTCCTCGGTACATGACTGGACAAATACCTATCAAGAGTACTTCACAAAACGTCTGCTTTTAACAACTGATATTGTAGTGAACGTGCTTTGCTGAACTAACACATTCACTGTTCGAAATTAGTTTGAGAATGAATTTCCATCCTTTTTGTTCAAATTTTCTTGCCATTTGAAAATGCATATCAATTTATCCGCACTAACATTTAGAACAGTGGTCTCCGAGCAGTGGCCCTGGGGCCGGATGTGGACTTTTGTTTGCCTTCATCTGGCCCTTGAGGCACTATTCCTGGCACGGACACTAAGGCCCCTTTCACACTGGGCGGTTTTCAGGCGGTACAGCGGTAAAAATAGCGCCTGTACACCACCTGAAAAAAACGGTCCCATTCACTCCAGTGTGAAAGCCGGGGCTTTCACACTGGAGCAGTGCGCTAGCAGGACGGTAAAAAATGTCCTGCTAGCAGCATCTTTGGAGCGGTATAGGAGCGGTGTATTCACCGCTCCTATACCGCTCCTACCCATTGAAATCAATGGGACACCGCAGTAATACCGCGGCAATACCACCGCAAAGCGGCGCTACGGCGGCGCTTTGCGGGGGATTTTAACCCTTTTTCGGCCGCGCGCGGGGGGGGGGAAACCGCACCGCGAGCGGCTGAATCCCATGGCTAAAACGACGGTAAAGCAGCGCTAAATATAGCGCTGCTTTACCGTCACCGCGGCTCCCACCCCAGTGTGAAAAGGGGGCCTAACAATGAGGCATCTGGCCCTTGAGGCACTATTCCTGCCACAGACACTAACAATAAGGCATCTGGCCCTTGAGGCACTATTCCTGCCACAGACACTAACAATAAGGCATCTGGCCCTTGAGGCACTATTCCTGCCACAGACACCAACAATAAGGCATCTGGCCCTTGAGGCACTATTCCTGCCATAGACACTAACAATGAGGCATCTGGCCCTTGAGGCACTATTCCTGCCACATACACCAACAATAGGGTATCTGGCCCTTGAGGCACTATTCCTGCCACAGACACCAACAATGAGGCATTATTCCTCCCACTGACACCAACCATTTCTCCCCCTAATACCAAAGAACGGGCATTGTTTACCCCCTCTGGGCATAGTCCAGCTCACCTAAAGTCTGAACGACAATAAACTGGCTCTTTCCTTAGAAAGTCTGGAGACCCCTGGTTTAGAAAATTAAACGAGAGTTCTTAAAACAAAAATGTTTGAGTGTATGGCCAGCCTAAGCATCCAAATTGTTTGATCTTACAACCTGTTGCAACTACTGAGTCTAGTTTACATTTGTGGGCAGAGTGGCAGTCTTCAGACAGTTGAGCCACAATTTTATTGGACCGACTGCCCCCCTTACTCTAATTAAATGGAGTGGGTCCTACACTTGCCGCATCCAAACCTCAGAAGTGGGAGTGGAAATTGCCAATCCTAGGTACCCCCCCCAAAAAAATAAATCCAAATATAGTGGGAGGTCCAAACTTCAGAAGTGAGAGTGGGACCTGCCAAACTTAGGTACCTGCTACTCCCCACCCCAAGAAAAAAGAAATCCAAATATGGAGGGGGGTCCAAACTTCAGAAGTGGGACCTGCCAAACTTAGGTACCTGCTACTCCCCACCCCAATAAAAAAGAAATCCAAATATGGAGGGGGGTCCAAACTTCAGAAGTGGGACCTGCCAAACTTAGGTACCTGCTACTCCCCACCCCAAGAAAAAAGAAATCCAAACTTCAGAAGTGGGACCTGCCAAACTTAGGTACCTGCTACTCCCCACCCCAAGAAAAAAGAGATCCAAATATGGAGGGGGGTCCAAACTTCAGAAGTGGGACCTGCCAAACTTAGGTACCTGCTACTCCCCACCCCAAGAAAAAAGAAATCCAAATATGGAGGGGGGTCCAAACTTCAGAAGTGGGACCTGCCAAACTTAGGATCCCGAACCCCCCCCCCCCCCCCTCCCTTTCATATCATGGGGGAGTCCAAACTTCAGAAGTGGGACCTGCCAACTTAGGATCCTGAACCCCCCCCCCCCCCCCTCCCTTCCATATCATGGGGGAGTCCAAACTTCAGAAGTGGAAACGGGTTCCAGCAGGTTCCCGCAAACCTAAAAATCCATACATGGTGGGGTTTGGTAGGACGAGTGGAACTGAAGTTTTGTGAAGTTCATTCATGAAGCAGAAGATCAAAGCAGATCTAAACCCGAGAACAACAAAGTAAAGCAGTGCAGCTTACTGGTCCTTAGATGTGGTGGCTGCATTTGTTTTTACCCTTTTCTCCTTTTTTTTTTTTTTTAACCTGGTAATCCTGCCTTTCACACACTTCCTGTCCTGAGAAGACAACCATACTGGGCAGCATTGTCACCCTGGGAAAGTGAGTGTATTGGGACTATAGAGCACTGTGTTAGGCCTGCATATCACCTCCCGCTCTTCTCCAATTTATGTGCCACACCGACCACCGGATGCAGAGCACAATCTGTCGTCTATGGTAGCCTCAGGGTTCCATGCTACGACACCAGGCTTTAGGCTTTATGCGACAAGAGAAGTGAGACTCCAGACAGGCATTTCACTAGCAGAATCCTCCAGAGATAAAATAAAGCAGCCAGCGACATAAGAGAACATAAATATAGGGTTATTGGTGGGCTGACCCTTTAACGGCTGGGCAGCCCAGAAATGTTGGCAGCAGTGATCATGTATTGTCCCCTCTCCCAGACATGAGCCACCATTAATTCTGGGGGCAGACATTTGTATACACAGGTGGTAGGTTCTTTGTAAAGCAGACAATCTACAGTTGGGAGGGCGGGGGGGACGTTTCATACATCCTGCAGCATAAAACGCTCTAAGCTCGCCATTACAATCTCATAAATCAGGGAGAAGGACACATTCCCCGGTGCTCAAGCACAGGGTTGGAAGTGTGCGTTGTTCCTTCCAGCAAGGTCACAGATGTGGGGGGTCAGTGCGCCTCCAATGGGGGCTGTCAGGTATCACTTATTGGAACGGTCTGGAGGATGTGCACAGCTGTGATTACTGCAGGCAGAGGCAATACTTCTATATGTCACCTCCACGTCTGCGAGTGCTACATCTCACCCATCGCCTCCTAATAACAAATCAATCAAACTTCCCCATTTTGCAGGGAATGAGAGAAATGCACTGCAAGTGCCCCCGAGAGGATCAGACTGGCAGCCTGTATCAGTGTGATAGAGGAAACATTGGTCTGACTCACAGGGAAGGAAAAAGAACTTTGCTGCCTTGATCATAACACGTCCAGGGATCTGTCGCTGCAATCCTCCTATGAATGGGGGGCGGTAATATAACACAGCACGGCTTGTCGCCCCCAGCAAGCATACTACTCATTTACAACATCAACTTTTCCTACAGTTTTATTCTTTTTAAAGCCCCCAGTCCTTCTATGACGCAATAGGGGGAGATTTACTAAAACCGGTGCGCAAAGAATCTGATGCAACCGTGCATAGTAATCGATCAGCTTCCATCCGAAAATTGGACGACAGATCGTACGACTTTTTTTCGCTTGCTAGTCGCAAGTAGGAATTGAATAGGTTACTAAAGTTACAAAAATTCTCCTACAACTGTATAAAAATTCAGAAGCGATATCATTATTATTATTATACAGGATTTATATAGCGCCAACAGTTTACGCAGCGCTTTACAGTATAAATGTCACGTGTTGTCATGTATTTGTATTGTATTTTCGGACAACTGTACTGATTAAATGAAAGTCGTACGATCCGGTATCATATGAGAAAAATGTTTATGCTTGTCTGATGGGATAGTATCGAAATTAACTGTCGTGATGTACTAATGTACTGTACTAACTCCTAGATTGTAAGCTCTAACAATCAGGGCCCTCTGATTCCTCCTGTATTGAAGTGTATTGTAATTGTACTGTCTGCCCTCATGTTGCAAAGCGCTGCGCAAAATGTCGGCACTATATAAATCCTGTATAATAATAAATAATAATAATAATATTGATCAGATTATCGTATGGTCGATTCAAAAGCGGTATTTTTCGTATGATTTTTGAATCGTTTGACACTTCAGCTTGTTGAATTAAGCTTTGACAATAAAACTTGGAAGCTGATTGGTTGGAAGCTGCACCAGATTCTGTGCACCAGCTTTAGTAAATCCCACCCCCCCCCCCTTTATTGTACTCATTATTATTATTATACAGGATTTATTTATAGCGCCAACAGTTTACGTAGCGCTTTACAATATAAAAGGGAGACAGTACAGTTACAATACAATAAAATAGAAGAGGGTTAAAGTGGAGTTCCACCCAAACATGGAACTTCCGCTTTAAGAGAGGTGACCCCCTGACATGCCACATTTGGGGGGGGGAGGAGCCGGTACCCTCTTTTCAGAGGGGCCCAGCTCCCACTTCCTCCCGGCGCACCGCGGCACCGGAAGAGAGATCACCTCTCCCCCCCCCCTCCCTCTCGGCAATCATCTGGGACACCTCACAATTCCCAGATGATTGCCCGGCCAATCACGGCGCGAGGCGCAGCTCACGCATGTGCATGTACAGTGGGTGCCCGGCAATGCCGGTGCCACAGAGAGGAGGGGAAGATGAGCGGGGATCGCTGGACCCTGGGACAGGTAAGTGTCTGATTATTAAAAGTCAATAGCTGCAGTATCTGTAGCTGCTGACTTTTATTTTTTATTTTATTTAACAGAACTCCGCTTTAAGAGGGCCCTGCTCAAAAGAGCTTACAATCTAATAGGGTGGGGCAAGTGGTACAAAAGGTTGTAACTGAGGGGAATGAGCTGACGGAAGTGATAAGATTTGTTGAAGACCAGAGAGGCTTCCTTGAAGAGATGAGTTTTCAGGGATCGCCTGAAGGCATCCAGAGTAGGAGATAGCCGGATAGATTGAGGTAGAGAGTTCCAGAGGATGGGAGAGGCTCTGGAAAAGTCCTGGAAATGAGCAATCAACGAGTTGTATCTTTAAGATCTGAAAACTATAAAACTCATTGATTGCTTTTAAAATACATTAGTCTCTGTTTCTAAACAATGACACCTGCTTAAATGTGCTTAACCCCTTCCTGCTTCTTCCCTTTAACTGGGTCTTAATTCAGGGAAAGGGGGGGGGGTGCAATAGACTCTCCGATCAATCGGCCACTGACTGTCACAGTGGTCACATGATCGAGAGCCCATCCCATTGGCTCCCAATTATGAATTGAGACCAGGAGTTGTCAGCTCGGTTACTGTCCTGGGAGGCAGGTGGGCATTAAGGCCCCTCCATGTTTTGTTTTTTTTCACATGCGTTTTTGGGTTTCCGGTATCAATTATTTTATTTTATTGTGTGTATTAGTGGTGCTCCAGGTAAGTTGGCACTAACAGACTCCTTCTCTGGTGCAATACGGGGTGCAAGCCCAGTTCCCCACTATGTCACTCCAAACAGACAATTCCGGACGGCCGCATGCACCCATCGATATTTGGATGAAAACTTTATTGTATAATCGGCAATACATAAAAGCACCACATATGCAATCACGGGATAGGGATGGACGGTTTACGCGTTTCACACTCCTTTGCAAACCTTTTGAAGAAAGCACTGCGAGAGTGTGAAACGCGTGAACCGTCCATCCCTCCCCCCGCCATTGCAGGTGTGGTGCCTTTATGTATTGTGTAGTATTCAATAAAGCTTTCTGAATATCCCTGGGTGTGTAGAAGTCCAGAATTATTTATCGTTAGCCAATGGAAAGCTAGTTACTAGGCAAGAAAACATACAAAAAACATGCATTTTTTTTTTTTTTTTTTTTTTAGAAGTCTATTGGGGTGAATACGTGACTTTGCCCCAAAAGAAGCCCATGCACTTTATATAGTGCCAACAGTTTGCCCAGCGCTTTACAACATGAGGGCAGACAGTAATTAATTGAATTGATCCAATCGGTCTGGACTGAAAATCTGATTGTAGAAAAGTAGATAACTTGATATGACTGTTAAGTGTATGGCACACCGAACAACCTTTTCAATCTTCCAATTGTTCCATAGAGCTTATCACACACATTACAATCTGATTGTACAATCTCCTTTAGATCTACTAACAACTATGGAATGCAAGTCCCTGATTGGATAGGTTAGGTAGGTCTTCATATGACAAAGATTTGACAGATGTAAAGTTGATTGTACAAAGATTGTACAGCCGGATGATAAATTTGTAGGGTGACCCTAAATTCATGGATCGTATAGAAAATCATTCCGTGTATGGCCACATTGGGGGAACTGACGGGACCCTCCAAAGCGAACAATAAAACTCTGTATTACAGTTTAATCATCTAATTATAAAGGAATCCTTTGTAGAAGCCCTGCCAGTCCTTCTATGGCACATCGTACGGCTGGTGAGGATGTGGCACATTCTCATACACATCGGCCACTTTGTATACTAAACACACATCTGTTTATAAACAATGAAACATTTCCCCGATCTGAGATCCCCCAGAGGGGACTATATGGCGCTGTACGGGGGGGGGGAGCGCCGTACCACGTTGTGCACAAAGACTGCGATCACATATCAGCACACACACATCGATCTGTACAACGAGAGCACGAGGAGATCCGACACCCACACAGGGATCGCACATCTCTCCGACACCACCACCTACTGAAAATCGCAGATCTCTCCGACACCACCACCTACTGAAGATCGCAGATCTCTCCGACACCACCACCTACTGAAGATCGCAGATCTCTCCGACACCACCACCTACTGAAAATCGCAGATCTCTCCGACACCACCACCTACTGAAGATCGCAGATCTCTCCGACACCACCACCTACTGAAGATCGCAGATCTCTCCGACACCACCACCTACTGAAGATCGCAGATCTCTCCGACACCACCACCTACTGAAGATCGCAGATCTCTCCGACACCACCCCACACACAGGATCGCAGATCTCTCCGACACCACCCTCCACACACAGGATCGCAGATCTCTCCGACACCACCCTCCACACACAGGATCGCAGATCTCTCCGACACCACCACCTACTGAAAATCGCAGATCTCTCCGACACCACCCCACACACAGGATCGCAGATCTCTCCGACACCACCCTCCACACACAGGATCGCAGATCTCTCCGACACCACCACCTACTGAAAATCGCAGATCTCTCCGACACCACCACCTACTGAAAATCGCAGATCTCTCCGACACCACCACCTACTGAAAATCGCAGATCTCTCCGACACCACCACCTACTGAAGATCGCAGATCTCTCCGACACCACCACCTACTGAAAATCGCAGATCTCTCCGACACCACCCCACACACAGGGATCGCAGATCTCTCCGACACCACTACGTACACACTACACAGAATCGCAGATCTCTCCGACACCACCACCTACTGAAAATCGCAGATCTCTCCGACACCACCACCTACTGAAAATCGCAGATCTCTCCGACACCACCACCTACTGAAAATCGCAGATCTCTCCGACACCACCACCTACTGAAAATCGCAGATCTCTCCGACACCACCCCACACACAGGGATCGCAGATCTCTCCGACACCAC
The DNA here is from genome assembly GCA_028564925.1 of Lithobates sylvaticus. Lineage (NCBI taxonomy): Eukaryota > Metazoa > Chordata > Amphibia > Anura > Ranidae > Lithobates > Lithobates sylvaticus. The sequence continues at coordinate 639,098,821 of CM053026.1, forward strand.
TACGTACACACTACACAGAATCGCAGATCTCTCCGACGCCACTACCTACAAAGGATCGCAGATCCCTCCCTACACGATCGCAGATCTCTGCACTCACCATGCTGCTAGAAGAGATTTATTGGGCAGATCGGAGGATCGCACTCCACATTCCTCTTCCTCTTCTTCCGAGTCCTCAGCATAGCCCCAGCGATGTACAATCCAGAGTGCGGCCGATGTCCGGGGACAATGTGTGTACAAGTGGATGAAGTTGTGTGGAGTGCGGAGTGCTGGGACAAGGCTGACATCACATCCTCCCCTCCCCCCCCCCCCCCTCCACTTCTATGGACTCCATCCTACTCTCCTCTATTCTTCTCTCAGCTGCCTGCAGGGACGGGACATGTGGAGGCATGCAGGGGGCTGTCTACAATCACCACCAACCACACTCCTCTACACTCCTCTACACCGGGGGATCGAATCACTCTCCATATACACAACAATACTGATCAGATCGGACACATCTGGACATGAACACAACAATACTGATCAGATCGGACACATCTGGACATATACACAACAATACTGATCAGATCGGACACATCTGGCCATATACACAACAATACTGATCAGATCGGATACATCTGGACATATACACAACAATACTGATCAGATCGGATACATCTGGCCATATACACAGCAATACTGATCAGACCGGACACATCTGGCCATATACACAGCAATACTGATCAGATCGGACACATCTGGCCATATACACAGCAATACTGATCAGACCGGACACATCTGGCCATATACACAGCAATACTGATCAGATCGGACATATCTGGCCATATACACATCAATACTGATCAGATCGGACACATCTGGCCATATACACAGCAATACTGATCAGATCGGACATATCTGGCCATATACACATCAATACTGATCAGATCGGACACATCTGGCCATATACACATCAATACTGATCAGATCGGACACATCTGGACATATACACAACAATACTGATCACATCGGACACATCTGGCCATATACACAACAATACTGATCAGATCGGACACATCTGGACATATACACAACAATACTGATCAGATCGGATACATCTGGATATAGACCGGCAATTACTGATCAGATCGGACACATCTGGCCATATACACAACAATACTGATCAGATCGGACACATCTGGACATATACACAACAATACTGATCAGATCGCACACATCTGGACATATACACAACAATACTGATCAGATCGCACACATCTGGCCATATACACAGCAATACTGATCAGATCGGACACATCTGGATATAGACCGGCAATTACTGATCAGATCGGATACATCTGGATATAGACCGGCAATTACTGATCAGATCGGACACATCTGGATATAGACCGGCAATTACTGATCAGATCGGATACATCTGGATATAGACCGGCAATTACTGATCAGATCGGACACATCTGGACATATACACAACAATACTGATCAGATCGGACACATCTGGCCATATACACAGCAATACTGATCAGATCGGACACATCTGGATATAGACCGGCAATTACTGATCAGATCGGACACATCTGGATATAGACCGGCAATTACTGATCAGATCGGACACATCTGGATATAGACCGGCAATTACTGATCAGATCGGACACATCTGGACATATACACAGCAATACTGATCAGATCGCACACATCTGCACCTGGCTGCACTTCCAGACACATTGGGGGGGGCAAAGAATTAGTCATGTGATGACAGAATATACACATCAATACTTATCAGATCGGATACATCTAAATATTTATACATTATTACAGATACGATTGGAAACCTCTGGATATAAACCCATAAATAAATCAGATCAGAGACATATATATATATATATATATATATATATATATATATATATATATACATATATATATATGATCAGTATTTATGTGTATATGGCCAGATGTGTCTGATCTGATAATGTGTATATGGGCAGATGTGTCCAGTCTGATCAGTATATATGGGCAGATGTGTCCGATCTGATTAATATTTATGTGTTTATAGCCAGATGAGGCCATCAGATGAGATGAGTATACATGCCTCAATACTGATCAGATCGGACACATCTGGACATATACACATCAATACTGATCAGATGGAATACATCTGGTTATATCAGATCGGACACATCTGGCCATATACACATAGATACTGATCAGATCGCATACATTTGGCCATAATGGGAAATGTAGTTCCAAAAACATCTGGGGTGCCAAGGTTCGCCATCACTGCCATATACACATAAATACTGATCAGATCAGACACCACTGGCCATATACACATAAATACTGATTAGCCAATGAGGAGGGAGAGTCTGGGGCAGCCAAGACTGTTCTGCACCATCCCTGGATCTAGATGGGGCTCAGGTAAGTATTAGGGGGGCTGGGGTGGTTTTGCACAGAGCAGCCTGGATCCACCTCTTCTCGGGTCCCTCTTTGCTGCTCCTGGCCCCTCACTCCTATTGAGTGCCCCCACAGTCGGCAGCTTGCTATGGGGGCACCCAAGGCAAGTCACAGCTCCGTGTGTCCATTCAGACACAGAGCCCGACCCTACCCGGCCCGGCCCCGCCAACTCCCTCCCCCTATTGGCTGAGTGACTTTGAGTGACAGCCGCGGAAGCCAATGGCGCCACTGCTGTGTCTCAGCCAATCAGGAGGAGTGTCCTGGACGGCTTAGACATTCGTGGACATCGCTGGAGAGAGATGGGGCTCAGGTAAATAATTAGGGGGTGCTGGGGGGAGGCTGCTAAACACAGAAGGGTTATTTTTATCAAAAAAAAAAAAACCTTCTGCCTTTACAACTCCTTTAATGAATAGAATACATTAAGATAAAGAACTTTCTGTCTTTACAACCACTTTAGGAACACATACTTTAATCAGATTTTACTGTCACTTTAAGGGCTCATTCACACCACAATGCATTCAGGAATTCATGTGCGTTGTCTTTTTTTATAATGTGTTGGCATTCATTTTACATGTATTGCATTTGCTTTTTTTTTTGCCTTGCAGTGCCTCACATTTGTGTGCATTTGAACGCATTCCGTTGCACAGAAAAAAAAAAAAGTACCGCACGCCATACTTTTTTTTTCAGTGCTGGGCAAATGCAACACAATGCAACACAATGCAACACAATGCAACACGCTCGTGTGAACTGCATTCATAGTGAGCCATTATCTTTTTGGTTGCCATGCGTAGGGAATGCGCTCACCAACACATCTCAGTGCATCTGGTGTAAATTAACCCGAAGTCCTACCTAAACAATCCATTCACTTTGGAACTAATCATTTAGGATCCTGTACTACATATATATTGGCAGATCTAAAGTAGATTGTTTAATACAAAGGTGTATGACTGCCACCTGATTTACAAGGGGGGGATGTTGTGCATGCATGACCTGACTGCCCTTGGGTAATAAGATCCCAGCTGGTGGGTCGAGGGACAAGCATTCTGCTCAGCTGAGTATTTTTACTTATACTAAAGGAGAGGGGAGGGAGCGCTCCCTATGTATTGGAGACCCATGTCTCTGGGTGCCTTGAGACAAGCAGGCTTGGCAGATCTGCCTATAGACACTGGAAGGTAATAACACAGACTGGCCCAATACAACTCCCTTTCAGCACTTCTATCACTTGGTATTCATAGAAAAACAAATGCTTGGCTCAACCACCCAGCTGTGTTTATAGCTGTGGGAGGAGCAGAGGAGAGGCGCAGGCGGACATTGCCAACGTTACATACAGGACTGAAAGGACAGGGAAAACTTTCCAGCCCCAGGGCAACAAGCAGAGAGGAAAGAATTTCCCTTCAAATACTTCCAGAATTGTTATCAATAGAAAAAATTGGTGTATATCGCGCTGACATATATCTAGTAGCAGCCAGCACAACACTAATGTGCACACGATCGGAAATTCGGCCATCAAAAGACTGATGAGAGCTTTTGGTCGGAAAATGCGACCGTGTGTGTGCCAGTGTTGCCAGCTCTGGTGGAGGCAGTGCCTGAGCGTGTCATGTGATGTCATAGTGCAAGAGAGCCAAGCAGAGAGGCCAGAGCCTTGTGTGTGGGTCTGCAGGACAGGAGCAGGGCAGGTCGGGAGCAGGAGAGTCAACTTCATGTGTGTGTGTGTGTGTGTGTGTGCCTTCCTATTCTAATTTCTTGCCCCCCTGAGCCCTGTCCCCGAGCTACTTACTTACTTACTATATCAAAATAAAATAAGAACAATGTTTTTTGTCATATCTACCTTAAATCACATTGCTAATTGCATATTGTAATTGTTTGTAGCCTAAATACTAAAATGTGCACTTAAAACTGTAATTTTGTAACTTTTGGAAATGCCAGTAAAAACTTGGCTGTGCCAGGAAATTTTTGGTGTTGTGTCAGTAAATTTCAATCTGGTAGGTTGGCAACACTGGGTGTGCTCCATCAGACTTTTGCTTGCCGAATTCCCACCAGCAAAAGATTGAGAGCAGGTTCTCAAGTTTTCAGTCGGAAAAAGTTTTGAATTTCCGATCGTCTGTAGAAATTCCGACGTGCAAAATTCCTATGCATGCTCGGAAACTTCCACTTTTGCTGGACAGGTTTGTCTGTTAAAGGATGATACATGGATCCAAATTCCCTGCTGAACTTTCCTGAATTTTGACCCAGGTATGGGCTAGCTGGCTGTACACTATTGTACACTATTGATCGATTTGTGTACAACTAGCCTGCCAACTTTTAGAGATGGGAATGAGGGACACCTATCAGCAAAAGTATGCAGGCATAGGACACACCCCTTGCCACTCCCCCTTAAAGAAGAATTGTACAAAAAAAAAAACCAGAAGATTGGTTCAACACAAAAGTGCTTTTTTTTACCACTACTCTTCCTTTATATTGGCTTTTGGATTTTACAAATGCAGCAATTTAGAAATCAGATGAAAGATTTAGCACTGGAAAACCCTTTTTGATAGATAAAAGGTGCATTTTATATACATCTATACAGATCAGACCAAAATGAGGGACGAATGAGGGACAGAGGGACATTGTTCCAAATCAGGGACAGTCCCTCCAAATCAGGGACAGTTGGGAGTTTGGCGCACCTTGTCTCTTTCTACATTTGTCTTTTATAGTATTTGATTCTACTCCCAATATCTCATTGCCGGGACATTTTATTATTATTATTATTATATTTTGTTAACAGCATCATATATTATCATATTATTTTATCTTATTTGACTGCTGCTATAATGTTTGGTTAGTCTTTGCTCCATTATTTCCCTTTTCTGTTCTACAATTAGGAGCTATGCATACAATGAAGTTCACCCGCTATAGCTGTCATTCTATTCTGTGGGCGGGGAAGGCTCTCCAGCAGCAGAATACAATAGTTCAGCGGGAGCGATTCCCCCATTCACATCAAACGCGTGCTTAGGGGAATCAGCAGGTTGAACAGAAAAAATAAAAAATCATGTATGGCCTACTTTACTGGCGGGATCACAGGGTTGCCAACTGCCAGTAAATTTACTGACAGTTCGTAAAAATCTGCGATTTTTTTTACAACTGCCAGTAAATATCAGGGGCTGATAATTTCATGCTGTGTTGACTTTTTAAGTGTAAAAGCAAATGACTTTGTTCTAGGTATTGTCACATCATGTTTATACTGTTCAAATATCCACTGTGTTCGTTTTCAATAGGAGTTCTGTCATTTCTCAGGTTGCCAGTAAAAAATAGGCTCCGCCGGTAAATTTTCCATGTTTTGTCAGTAAAAAATGCTGCGGGAGGTTGGCAACCCTGCTGGATCACCAGATGAAAATAAAACAAAGAAATCCTATGTAGTTTCAGCTTTTGCAAGGTGTCCGCTATGTGTAAATTTAGTTATTTTTTCTCTCAGAACAGTAAAGGGGTTCTGGGGGTTAATTGTGTAGGTTAACTTTGGCATCAGTTTGGCTGGGCTGTGTTAGGGTTCTGCCTGGTCATGTGTGCAGTTAGGTGCACATGGCAGGCTGAGAACCAGGCCCGATTGGACGTTTTGGGTACCGGCATTCCTCTGAGCCAATCAGTGGGTGCGTCTGGCCCTGCTGAGGAGTCTGGGGAAGGGTACTTAAGATGCTGGAGTCACATGTTCGGGGTTCGTTCGGCATTAGCTGCCTGTTCCTGGATCTGGACCGGGGTAGCCAAGCAAGGGGTCCCGGTCACGGGAGCGTGTGCCGCCCCGCAACATTGTTCGCTTTGACTAGCCCCACAGACCCGCTTGGTCTGGGGCAAGGATCCATCTGTTCCCGAGTCTCGGAACCGGCTTGTCCGAGGCGCAGTAACTGAGGGAGGATTCAAGGTGTCCGGGTGCGCTCTCAACTTGGAGGGGCAACGCAGCTCGCATAGGCGACCGGGGAGGACTCTTTGGAGGAGGGCCAACAAGCTGGCATCCCAAGAAGTGCCTGGTTGCTGGGTTGTTAAGGACACTGATGAATCCGCGCTTTCCCAGTACTGCCAAGGAGACAGAGAACGTTCCAGGTACTGAGGAAAGGTTCCTGTTCACGTTGTGTAGCAACTTTCTTCAAGATCAGAGACTTTGCAAGTTTTAAGTGCTGACTGCCATAATCTCTGGCTAGAGATTTGTTCAGCTTTGAAGCGCCCAGCTGCGAGTGGCTACTCTCTGGGTTTGCGTTATAGACTTCCTAGTGATCCGCAGTTCAAAGTGCCTGAGTTTTCACCCTTGCTCTCTGTTCCCATATGAGACTGTGTCTGTTGGATGTTACCCCTGCAAATAAAAAAAATCTTTCTAAAGGACTTTTATGGTGTCAGAGTCCAAAGTCGTTGGGTACTAACCCTGGGAACCCTTAAGCCCCATACACGCGGTCGGATTTTCCGATGGATTCTGTCCTATCGGACAATGTTGTCGGAAATTCCGACCGTGTGTAGGCACCATCGGACAGTTTCCATCGGATTTTTCCGACGGACCAAGTCCTATCTCCTGCTGGATAGATTTTTTGACAACAAAGTCCGATCACACCAATTCCGATCGTGTGTAGCGAATTCCGACGGACAAAGTGCCACGCATGCTCAGATCACATTACAAGACCAAAGCTATTGGCTACTAGCCTCTACGTAGTCCCGTCGTACGCAACAAACGTCACCACGTTCAGAATGATCGGCAACTTTGTCCGACCGTGTGTATGCAACACCAGTGTCGGACTAAATCCGTCGGACCAAATCAGATGGATTTGGTGGTCGGATTTTCCGACCGTGTGTATGGGGCTTTAGACCTGGAGAACAAGCCAAGCGGAGGTAACCGGTAAGCCCAAAAGTCAAGGCCGCCCCATCGAGGGTTATGGCCGATACACCTAAAAAAGGAAAACGAATGCAGCCAACACATCTAAGAACAATAAGCTGCAAGACATGCCATTTTTATTTTGGGTTTGCCTGTCTGCTCTGCTCATTGGTGTACATTCGGCCAGTGAGGAATGAGATGGAGGGGACAGGAGATGACAGGTACTTATATTATAGTGTTATCAGTCTGGTAGGACTTTGCATTCTTTCATGAAAAGAGATCATCAAAGGGACAGAGGGAACCAGTCCACATTCTACTTCTGTCTGTCCTTTCTTTGTCTTAGTTTTTTGCCTGGTGATCATGGAGGAAAGAATGTAATCCTCTTTATAGAACAAATATTTGCTATGTCAGTCTTCTGTACCTCTCCTGTCTATCCTCCAATGGGTAACAGTACAGAAGGAGGCAGAGATTGACATGTACAGATAACCTGATGGTTAGCAGAACTCCGTCACTATGACAGATCAATGTCTTCCCCCGAATAGTACTGATATATTACTTCCCTGCCATCCCTACTCCGCAAAGTACTGGCAATCACATTATACTGCCTGTCTGTAGAAAGGTCCCATATACTGATCTGTATTCTTCTATAGTATGCAGGTAGGGCGATAGGAAGGTTACAGGAATAAAGTGCCAGTCCACCATAAACCGGTTTCTCTGCTCTATGTTGGATCAATCATTAACCCCAACCTTGCAATCTTTTATCTTTTTAAAGTCAACCTGTGGTCAGGATATGGACACATAAGAATACAAACTATATGCAAAAAAAAAAAATTGGTAGATCTCTGCAATTAACCACTTAAGCCCCGGACCATTTGTCTAGCCAAAGACCAGAGCACATTTTGCGATTCGGCTCTGCGTCGCTTTAACTGACAATTGCGCGACGTGGCGCCCAAACAAAATTGACGTCCTTTTATTCCCACAAATAGAGCTTTCTTTTGGTGGTATTTGATCACCTCTGCGGTTTTTATTTTTTGCGCTATAAACAAAAATTTATAATTTTTTAAAATTATTATTTTAACCACTTCAGCCCTGGAAGGATTTACCCCCTTCCTGACCAGAACGTTTTTTTTTATTCGTCACTGCGTCGCTTTAACTGACAATTGCGCGGTCGTACGACGTGGCCCCCCAAACTAAATTGACGTCCTTTTTTTCCCCACAAATAGAGCTTTCTTTTGGTGGTATTTGATCACTTCTGTGGTTTTTTTTTTTTTGCGCTATAAACAAAAATCTATAATTTTTTTTTAATTATTAATTTAACCACTTCAGCCCCGGAAGGATTTGCCCCCTTCCTGACCAGAACGTTTTTTGCGATTCGGCACTGCGTCGCTTTAACTGACAATTGCACGGTCGTACGACGTGGCTCCCAAACTAAATTGACGTCCTTTTTATCCCACAAATAGAGATTTCTTTTGGTGGTATTTGATCGCCTCTGCGGTTTTTATTTTTTGCGCTATAAACAAAAATACAGCGACAATTTTGAAAAAAATGCACTATTTTTTACTTTTTGCTATAATAAATATCCCCCAAAAATATATAAAAAAAATTTTTTTCCTCATTTTAGGCCGATACGTATTCTTCTACATATTTCTGGTAAAAAAAAATTGCAATAAGCATTGATTGATCTGCGCAAAAATGATTATTATTATTATTACAAAATAGGGGATAGTTTTTATGGCATTTTTATTAATAATTTTTTTTTAATAGTAATGGTGGCGATCTGAGATTTTTATCGTGACTGCGACATTATGGCGGACACGTCTGACAATTTTGACACATTTTTGGGACCATTGTCATTTATACAGCGATCAGTGCTATACAATTGCATTGATTACTGTAAAAATGACACTGGCAGTGAAGGGGTTAACCACTAGCTGGCTAGGAAGGGGTTAAGTGTGTCCTAGGGAGTAAGTCTAACTGTTAGGGGGCGTGGCCCATTTTCCTGCTGTGCCATTCTGCTGACGTATATGTACATGCGGCGGTCGGCAAGTGGTTAATGCACATTTCCATAGTACAGGAAATACCTGTTGATCCTGCCAGAAATCCAGTGAGCTCCACATTTTCTAAGTCGCTTCTTACTGATGTACACTATATTACCAAAAATATTGGGACGCTTGCCTTTACACACGCATGAACTTTAATGGCATACCAGTCTTTGTCCGTAGGGTTCAATATTGCATTGGCCCTCCCTTTGCAGCTATAACAGCCTCAACTCTTCTGGGAAGGCTGTCCACAAGGTTTAGGAGTGTGTCTATGGGAATGTTTGACTATTTCTTCCAGAAGCGCGTTGGTGAGGTCAGGCACTGATGTTGGATGAGAAGGCCTGGCTCACAGTCTCTACTCTCTAATTTATCCCAAAGGTGTTCTATTGGGTTGAGGTCAGGACTCTGTGCAGGTCAGTCAAGTTCCTCCACACCAAACTTGCTCATCCATGTCTTTATGGACCTTGCTTTGTGCACTGGTCCAAATCATTTGGCGGAGGGATTGTATAGTGTAGGTTTGTTTTTCAGGGGTTGGGCTTGGCCCCTTACTACCAGTAAAGACAACTCTTAAGGCATTAGCATACCAAGACATTTTGGACAATTTTATGCTCCCAACTTTGTGGGAACAGTTTGGGGGTGGCCCCGTCTATTCAAACCCTAAAGGTGTTCTATTGGGTTGAGGTCAGGACTCTGTGCAGGCTAGTCAAGTTCCTCCACACCAAACTCGCTCATCCATGTCTTTATGGACCTTGCTTTGTGCACTGGTGTGCCTTCATGTTGGAACAGCAAGGGGCCATCCCCAAACTGTTCCCACAAAGTTGGAAGCATGAAATTGTCCAAAATGTCTTGGTATGCTGACACCTTAATAGTTCCCTTAACTGGAAATAAGGGGCCAAGCCCAACCCCTGAAAAAAAAACCCTAACCCCCCCCCCCACCCCCCCCCACCATAACCCCCCCTCCACCAAATGATTTGGACCAGTGCACAACAGCAAGGTCCATAAAGACATGGATGAACGAGATTGGGGTTGAGGAACTTGACTGGCCTGCACAGAGTCCTGACCTCAAACCTTTGGGATAAATTAGAGTGAAGACTGCGAGCCAGGTATGTACCCCACAACTACAACTGCCAAAGGCCTTTCCCTACACACAGGGGGGTTGAGTTACTAAAGGCAACAACGCAGTTCACTTTGCAAGAGAATTTTCATTTAGCAAGGGAATTTTCCCTTAGCTCAGTGAATGAGGTGAAGTTCCGCTGATTTCATCCAAACATGTGCAAGCAAACATACTGTTTTGTATTTTCTTTGCACTTGTTGGGTATTTTTTTTTTGCAAAGTGAATCTTCAATGCATTCACTTAACTGAGAAGAAAATCCTCTTGAAAAATGATCAGCCTATTTGCCTTTAGTAAATCATCCCTGGTGCATGGGCAAACTCTTGGGAGTCAGGGCAGCTGCATTGTTTTCCTGGGGAAAAGAAACAATAGTTGAATGTGAAAAGAGGCAAACAGGGTTTGGGATAGGTGGAGTTCTGTAGTTCAGCAGAGGAGAACGCAGACAGTGCTATAAACAGTGCTTGAGATTTCAGGAGAAGCTGTCTGGCTTAGGCAAAGACTTCCGCATACCTCCCAGCATTTTGAGATGGGAATGAGGGACACCTACTAGCAAACGTATGTAGACATAGGACACGCCCCCTGCCACACCCCCTTAAAGGAGAATAAACCAAAAAAAAAGGTTAATTAAATCCACAAGAGCTTTTTTTTTACCACTACTATTCCTTTATATTGGCTTTAAAAATGTGCAAATGCAGCAATTTAGAAATTTTTGAACGATAAAAAGTGCATTTTATATACAACTATATGGATCAGACCAAAATGAGGGACAAATGAGGGGGGGAGAGGGACAGAGGGACATTGCTCCAAATCAGGGATAGTCCCTCGAAATCAGGGACAGTTGGGAGCTATGGACTTCACTGTTTCTGCTGCAAATTTTTGGAGGAACTGCTCCACCGTACCTGCAGCTACTGAGGTCAGTGAGGGTCTACATGAGAGCTCATTTACTGCATGCTAAGTACAGGATGTAAATACACAAATGCCCCCAGGGGACAGTCTATCCTAAACTAAACTGGGGTTTGGTGGATGGTGAAGAGCAGGGCCGGTGCTACCACTAGGCAAACTAGGCAGCTGCCTAGGGCGCCATGCTGCCTAGGGGGCGCCGGACACTGGTTTTCCTACTCTCTTCTCTCTGCAGCAAGCAACTAAGTCTCAGCATCAGCAGGCAGCCACCAAACATTCATTGATGGGCACTGGTAGGCTGCATTTGATGGGTCCTGGTGAGGCTAAATGTGATGGGCGCTGGTGAGGCTGCATTGATGTGCGCTGGTAGGCTGCATTTGATGGGCGCTGGTGGGCTGCATTGATGGGCGCTGGTAGACTGCATTGATGGGCGCTGGTAGACTGCATTGATGGGCGCTGGTAGGCTGCATTTGATGGGTGCTGGTAGGTTGCATTGATGGGCGCTGGTGGGCTGCATTGATGGGCGCTGGTAGGCTGCATTTGATGGGTGCTGGTAGGCTGCATTGATGGGCGCTGGTAGACTGCATTGGTGGGCGCTGGTAGGCTGCATTTGATGGGTGCTGGTAGGTTGCATTGATGGGCGCTGGTGGGCTGCATTGATGGGCGCTGGTAGACTGCATTGATGGGCGCTGGTAGGCTGCATTTGATGGGTGCTGGTAGGTTGCATTGATGGGCGCTGGTGGGCTGCATTGATGGGCGCTGGTAGGCTGCATTTGATGGGTGCTGGTAGGTTGCATTGATGGGCGCTGGTGGGCTGCATTTTATGGGTGCTTCGTTAGAAAGCTGGGGTTTACATGGGCAGGGAAAAGGCAGGGCAGGGGTGGAGTCAAGGGGGGCGGCAAAATTAGGTTTCGCCTAGGGTGTCAAAAATCCTTGCACCAGCCCTGGTGAAGAGTAAGGACCGAAACACACTTTTCTACTGTTGCAGAAAAAGGTTTTAAATGGCACTCTGACGCACTTAGAGAAACACAAATCCTTTAGTAGCAGTGCACTGTTACACACGGTAATGCACTATCATGTGTTGTGTTGCCAAAAGTAGTGCATGCCCATGTTTTTCAACATTTTGATGCATTGCCAGCCTGTTCATTTCAATGGGCTGCCTTAATGCAATGCATGTTAACGGACAAAAAAGTGCACGTTAAAGTGATTGTGAACAATCACCTTGTAAGACAACCCATTCGGTTTAAAATAGAAATGAAAGGCAAAACATTTGTATCTAAAGCTAAAGAAATGATAAATACCTTTCTTTTCTACCTTTTTTTATTAGTGATCACATCCCCTCTGTTCTCAGCTGCATAAGAGCTGGGGGGAGGAGAAGCAGCAGTACACTGAGCTTCTTCCCAGTGACAGGCTGTGCAGGGGGGGGGGGGGGTGTCAGGCCAAGTCCGATCATTGAAGAGCAGGCTGAGTTCCCAGCATAGCTGTAAAACTGACCACTGTGTGCTCTCATTCCTAGCGTGGTCAGTTTTTAATAGGAAAGCAGAGGAAGCAATACAAAGAGAGCAGGATACTTTATCATACAGGTACATGGTACAGCAGGCACATATCAGGAATATGAAATGTTGGTTGTATCTATTATTTAACGCATGTGTGTAGCCAAGGCCGGTGCTACCACTAGGCAAACTAGGCAGCTGCCTAGGGCGCCATGCTGCCTAGGGGGCGCCGGACACTGGTTTTTCTACACTCTTCTCTCTGCAGCAAGCAACTATGTCTCAGCATCAACAGGCAGCCACCAAACATTCATTGATGGGCACTGGTAGGCTGCATTTGATGGGTCCTGGTGAGGCTAAATGTGATGGGCGCTGGTGAGGCTGCATTGATGTGCGCTGGTGAGGCTGCATTTGATGGGCACTGGTAGGCTGCATTTGATGGGCGCTGGTGGGCTGCATTGATGGGTGCTGGTAGACTGCATTGATGGGCGCTGGTAGGCTGCATTGATGGGCGCTGGTAGACTGCATTGATGGGCGCTGGTAGGCTGCATTTGATGGGTGCTGGTAGGTTGCATTGATGGGCGCTGGTGGGCTGCATTGATGGGCGCTGGTAGACTGCATTGATGGGCGCTGGTGGACTGCATTTGATGGGACCTGGTAGGTTGCATTGATGGGCGCTGGTGGGCTGCATTTTATGGGTGCTTCGTTAAAAAGGTGGGGTTTACATGGGCAGGGAAAAGGCAGGGCAGGGGTGGAGTCAAGGGGGGGCGGCAAAATTAGGTTTCGCCTAGGGTGTCAAAAATCCTTGCACCAGCCCTGTAGTGTAGCACAACACATCAGAATGCCAAATATGCCCTCAACCTACGTCACCATTTCTTACATCTTCTGTATAGGTGAGACATCTGCACTTCCTTGGGCTATATCTCTGCTTTGGCTTACCACTTTCTGTGTATAATCAAGGAAAATAATTCAGGGCTTGACTCATTCCACCCATAACTAAAATCTCACTTTTGTGGGGGGGCTTTATTTTTTATACAATGCAGCTGAAGGAATGAGACTCCATGGCGGGGGCGGTGGAAGGAAATGACTGCTCTGAGATATCAAAGCTGAATTCTGTGAATAATATAAGACAGTGACTGATTCAGACATCCAGAGTCCAACCCATTGCTGACATATCAGTTTTGCATAAAATGACCTTTTAATATAATTTAGTCCCAGTTCTCTTATTAATGAAAAGAACCCTTATCCGGAAACTTCCATCTCCAACATATTGTATTCTAATATCTATTTCTGTAATTAGGTTACAGAGCAGCTTGGTATTGCGATGTTTGTGTGTATTTTATAATGCCCTGGTACCAGATCTAGATGAGACAATAAATTCAATTGTATCCATAAGCCAGCATTCAACGTCTTTAGAAGTTTGTGGCATTCCTGTTTCTAGAGATCCAGGGACGCTGGGGGGGGCCACAAACAAGCATTGTAGGGTCACATTACTCATGGAGCCTCCAGTTGGACAGCTGCTCTTTAAACTACTGGAAAGCCGTCTGAATGGGCCTTCTTCCCCCACTTCTCTTTATCTCTGAATCCAATAATGTTAATGCTTGGTGACAAGTCCACTTTGAACATATTAACCTCACAACTGTGATGGCCTCAACAAATATTCTAACATTTTGAAACCAGGCAGTTTTGATTGCTATTAACTCGTGAAACAATGAAAGCTGAGACCACGCTAAAGGTTTGAAGGATATAAAGCTACATATATGCAGTCATAAGATTAAAGGCACAAGTCCTTTGGACTTTAACTCACAGAAACAATGATGCAACCAGTTATTGTCCATAGACCCATTCAGGGCAATGCCAGCCAACTATTGTCCCAAATCTAGCTGGGAGTGACATCTGTGATTGTATAGGGCCAAAATTTTCTATAAGTATCTGGGCAAAGCAACAAGTTTATTTCAAGCAGAACTCCATCTTCTCTTTTTAACCACCACCACAAGCCTTGTCCCCGCCATAAAGCCTCCCACCCTTGCCATTATTCTCAATCAAAAATTGCTTCTTGCAAAAGTTTATTCCTGCAGTCCTCTGGCTGGTTTGGTGATGTAATGGATTGTTCTTTTTCGGTGGAAGACGGTTAATTCTTCTGTGACATTTAGTCTAGGAGTATTGCAAGACCTAGTTATATGGGCAGTACAGTGTCTAAGTGGCTAGCACTTCTGCCTGGCAGCAATATGGGCGTTGGTTGGAAACCAGGGGCCGACTGACAACTCATGGGGCCCCCGGCCAATAGGAGATTATGGGGCCCCCAGGCAATCAGAGATTATGGGGCCACACAGTATACACACACACACAGTATACAATCACACAGTGTACACATACATGTACACACAGTATACACAGACATGTTTCTATTGGCTGAGAAGGTACATTGGAGAGGTGGGGCAGCTATAATCTCCGGATTTTTAGTAAGGGACATTTCAGAAACAGATGTAAAAAAAACACAGATTTTTACAAACTGTCCCTGGTTTTACTGAAGCTGGCAACCCTGATGGGGCCCCCTAGTGGCCCGGGGCCCTCGGGAAGTGCCCGAGTGGCCGAATGGTCAGTCCACCTCTGTTGGAAACCCAACCACGGCACTACCTGCCTGGAGTTTGCATGTTTTCCATGTGTTTGCATGGGTTTCCTCCCACACTCCAAAGACTAGACATGTGCTGTTCGTTTCGTTCTGAATTCATATTCGGACAAATTTTTCGTTATTTGGAGATTCGGATATATCCGAAAACCCGAATTGCAATGTGAACTAATTTTACTGAATGCTCTGAATAACGAAACTAATTTCATCGATTTCGGAAATTCAAATCAAATTTTACATCGAACTCCAGTCGAATTATAATTAAATAAAGCCCTGTACACACGATAGGATTTTCCGATGGGAATTGTGTGATGTCAGGCTGTTGGCGGAAAATCTGACCGTGTGTATGTTCCATCGGACAATAGTTGTTGGATTTCCCGCGGACAAATGTTGGATAGCAGGTTTTAAAATTTTCCGCGGACAAATGTGTGTTGTCGGATTTTCTGAGCGTGTGTACACAAGTCTGTCGGACAAAAGTCCAAAGCACAAACACGCATGCTCGGAAACAAGCACAAGCCGGAAGCTTTTTGTCTTCAGATTTACCAAATCTATGTAGCCTACCTGATTGCATACAAATTGAAACTCTTAAGGTTTGACCTCATATTATATGGTTTTGGTAAATCCGACCGTGTGTATGCTCCATCGGACAATTGTTGTCGGACTTTCCGCTAACAAATGTTGGCTAGCATGTCTTCAAATTTTCCGCCAACAAATGTCCGTTGTCGGATTTTCCAATCGTGTGTGCACAAGTCCATCGGACAAAAGTCCAAAGAACAAACACGCATGCTCGGATGCAGAAGCAGTCGGTCTTGTAAACTAGCGTAATGGAGAATTAACATTCGTAACGTGGCAAATTATGAAATCTCGAAATGCAGCGCATATTTTCTTCTTTATTGGGATAGTAACGAAGCTGCTTTTCTGGTGATACTGATGGAGTTGTTGCAAACAAGTTTTCAAAGGCTTTTTTTTTCTAGTGCTATCAAGAATAATATTATTATGTTCTTTTTGGGCAAGTCACCACAACACCATTATCCCGTAGTTTTTAAGATCAAAGATACAACTATGTTGGTGTTCCTTGTCAATTTTACATTGTATTTTTTTAAATGTAACTGCCTACTCCCAAAATGTCATTTGAAGTAAAACACATAGCCAAGTATTATTCTCCACAATTTTTTTTATTAAAAAAAGAAAACAAATAAAATTAGACATGCTATCTGCCAATAGAACTTAACCAAAAAGTGCATTCTATGCATCGAAAATATAGAAAATATACCAAATCAAATCATTATTCAACCAAAAAAATAATGTGAAAGCAATAACTCCAAGGCCCATAATAAATAACACGTTATCTTCTCCGATTCTGCAACATGTCTGGTTGACGAACGGTTGTTCAGAAATGAACTCAAAAGCACGAAAAGAAAAGCGCGGATCAACACTCACCAAACTTCTACTAACACAAATTAGCAGATGGAGCCCAAAGGGTGGCACTAAAGAGCTTAAAAACAATGTAGTACGTCACTACATTCGTATTTGTTGGATGACAAAGTGCCACCTATCAGTGCCCACCAGTGTCGCCTATTAGTGCCCATCAGTGCCACCTAACAGTGCTCATCAGTGTCACCTATCAGTGCCCATAAGTGCGGCATATTAGTGCCTCCTCATCAGTGCCACCTCATCAGTGCCCATAAGTGCCGCCTCACAGTGCCCATAAGTGCCACCTCAATGCCCACCAGTTCAGCCTATCATTTCCCACCAGTGCGGCCTCATCAGCGCACATCAGTGAAGGCGAAAAAGTACTTAGTTACAAAATATACTGACAGAAGCTAAGTAAAAAATAAAAAACCCAGCAGTGATTAAATACCACCAAAAAAAAGCTCTATTTATGTGAAGAAAATGATAAAAAATTTGTTTGGGTACAGTGTAGCACGACCGCACAATTGTCATTCAAAGTGCGACAGCGCTGAAAGCTGAAAATGGCCTGGGCAGAAAGGGTGTGTAAGTGCCTGGTAGGCAAGTGGTTAAATTGGTGGCCAGTGTAGAAATCCCCCTTTATTGGTTGTTGATGTAAAATCCCCCATTACATTGGTTGTCAGTGTAAATTCTTCATTACATTGGTGATCAGTGTACATTTCCCTTTACTTACTGTTGGTAAGTGCAGAATTGCCCTTAAATTGGTGGTCACTGTAAATCCCCCTTTACATTGCTGGCCAGTGTAAACCCCCCCCCCCCCTACATTGATGGTCAGTACAAATCTCCTCGACAATGGTTGTCAGTGTAAATTCCCCCTTACATGGAGGTCATTGTATATTCACCCTGACACCGATGGTTGGTGTAAATGCTCTTATTACATCAGTGTCAGTGTAGAAATCCCTCTTTATATTGGTGGGTGGCGTAAAATCCCCCATTACATGATGGTCAGTACAAATCCCACCTCACAATGGTGGTCAGTCCAAATCCCACCTCACAATGGTGGTCAGTGTAAATCCCACCTCACATTGGTGGTCATTCTAAATTCCCCATTACATTGGTGGTCAGTGTAGAATCCACCACTATATACATGCCAAAGATTTCCAGCTTTGCTCTACATGATTCAGAATTTGACACAGTGTACTGCCTCCCAACAAATCCCATCCCCCACCAATGCCACTGATCCCATCAACCCCCCAGCAATGCCACTGATCACCCCGTCCCCCCCGCCCCGCTGCCCCAACATTTCCACTGATCCCAGGAGTGACCTGATTCAGTAAACTGTTATTTTTTTTGTATGTCTAAGAGCAGGTAGAGATCGAAATTGCATGATGGAAAGGTTTGCCCAGGGTCCAATCAATATTAAAGACGGCCCCGCTCACAGCTGGTCTTCAAAAGCATTTTGTTCTGCACTTTGTAGATTCTCAGCTCACACAAATGACAGATGTATCATGTCCTCTACTCCCCCAATAATCTGTAGGGCTTTGAGCACACAAGTCCATTAAAAATGAGGATATTTGTCTTATACAAAGTGCAGATATACATAACATTTATCATGGGTGCAAGATAATTCTAGATATAAATAACTTTATCCAAGGGCCTGTGAAATCACCCCGACATCTATCATGTTACACAACTTCCATAAATAGTCATTTACCATTACAGAATGAGAAGATGGAATTCTGGGATCCAGGGAACAGCAAGGAGTCTGCCAGACCCAAGGTTCATTCGGCTTTAAATTAGCAGTACAAATGAACTGAGAGCTCGCTCACAAATAATTCCAACAGCTAAACCAAGGCTATATAGCAGATATTTGATAAATACATATTAAATTTAAAAAGCATTTTTGTAATGTCTTGGAAATGAAATTGCCCGCAGTGCAGGCATATATAAAATGTCTACCAATGCAATTATGTTTTCATTATTAAATCATTACATGTCATTTTTTTTTTTAGTTCAGTCTGATTTATTAGATATTGTAAAAGGATATTGTACAAGAAAGACAATATGCAATCCAACTCTCGTGTTTGAGGTCTGGATTACAACATACACTGAAGTAATATGTTAAATATTGAGAATAGTTAGGGGCAATAGCAATAAGAGGTATCCAATACCTAATGGAAATAGGAGTCTACTAAAGTAGAACTTAAAGCTGAGTTCCACCCAAAAGTGGAACGTCCACTTAATTGTTCCCCCCCTCCTGTGTCACATGTGGCACCTTTCAGGGGGAAGGGGGGAACCGGGAACTGTTTTTGACAGGCCCCCTTCCCCACTTCTGGGAGAACGGGCCGCGTTCCGATCTCCTGGAAGTTCACCCCCCCCCTTTCCTTCCTCCACCGCCGGGCCAATCAGAAAGCCCGGCAGTGGAGCCCAGATCAGCACAAGGAACCAATAAGTTAGTATACATGTGCTGACCAGTAACAAGATGACAGAGAGGAGAGTGATAGTCTGCTGCTGCTCCTTCATTGTCCAATAAAGGGCTAAGTAAAGACAAGGTACCTGCCAGTATTGCTAGACTGCATTGGAGAAAAGTCAGGTCACCAAGCTAGCTCGTCCGGTCTGAGAGGGCTGTGTAAACCTTAGGCTTGAGCGGACAGAGAAACAAGTCCAAAGGTAAAGGTAAAACAGATCCAAAAAAATACATTTCAACTGTTAAAGTGATTGTAAAGCTTCTTCTTTTTATTTTTTAAATAACAAAGATGTTATACTTATAAGGGTTTTGCACAGAGCGGTCCCGATCCTCTTCTTCTGGGGTGCCCCGGTGGTGCTCATCCTCTTCTTTGGGTGCCCCCACAGAGAGCCAATGGCTCCTGCTGCTATCAATCTATCTATGAGAACCCGAGACAGTGGCTGGAGCCTCTGGGCTTGTGCACATCGCTGGAACGATCGGTTCAGGAAAGAAAAGACTGCATTAAGGTAAAAAAACATGAGACTTTACAATCCCTTTAACCTAGATGCCTGCTTGGAGTTTTACTTTAAAGCCCAACTCTAGGAAATTGTTTAAATCTAAGCTTACAGTGTACCCCTCCCCTCTGTACACTACAAGAGTTAAATGCTCGTTATGTCTAGAGGGTAGAATGAGAGACAGTATTACTTACCCTAACCCCCACTATGGCACTGTCCTGTTCTCTCCAAAGCGCCAGTCTATGGGTGGTTTCTTGGCATCATCACATACAATGCAGAGCTATTACCCCTGCATTGTTCATAGAGAAGGCCGGAGTGCAACCATGACTAACAGCGGCTTAAGCCGGCTATAGATGAAGCGATTTTCTTTCCTGCAACTACGGGTTTCAGGAAAGAAAATCGCTCATTTCCTCATCAACACATTCTGTGTTGATGGGGGGGGGAATACCTCCCATGAAGCTACTATAATCTTTCAGTGGGAGGGCAGGGGGAGCCATCCCGGCCAGGGGAACAAAGTGAATTTTGCTAGCAGCTAGAGCCGCTGGCAATAACCAGATCCTAAATATCTGACATGCTGATTGTACCCAAGTCGATTGATGGATCAACTTGGGTACAATCAGCCTGCCCATGCCCATGCATGGTTTTAATCTCAGCCAGTCCCTGCTGAACCAGCTGAAATTCAAATTGGTAGCCTTAAGAGTAGCTTAGAGAGGGGGCTGCAGCTACCCAGCCACATTGCTGGAGGGAGCCTGCTGGACTGTAAGGTAACTATTGCTCCTTTTTCCGTCACCCCTAGATATAACCCTTGCAGTGTGGGGGAGCTAGTCGTAGTTGAGCTTTGAATAAGTCTAATGCCCCGTACACACGGTCGGAAATTCCGACCACAAAATCTGTCGGATTTTTGTCAACGGATTTTGTCCGACACTGGTGTTGCATACACACGGTCGGACAAAGTTGTCGGAAAATCTGATCATCCTGAACATGGTGACGTTCGTTTCGTACGACGGGACTACGTAAAAGCTAGTAGCCAATAGCTTTGGTCTTGTAATGTGATCTGAGCATGCGTGGCACTTTGTCCGTCGGAAATCGTTACACACGATCGGAAAAAGTCTGATAGGACTTTGTTGTCGGAAAATTTGAGAGCAGGATCTCAAACTTTTTCCGTCGGAAATTCCGTCGGAAAAAGTCAGATGGAGCCTACACACGGTCGGAATTTCCGACAACATGGTCCGATAGGACATTTTTCGTCGGAAAATCCGACCGTGTGTACGGGGCATAAGAAATTTCGGACAGGTACACTTTTCTAATTAGAAGCATTTTTTAAGACTTTATTATGGGATGATTACATCATAGACACTCTCTTCTAACTCATTTGCCCTGTTCAATTAGGTGGTAGTTCTAAATTGAGGTTACAAGCCTATGCAATTTGGCCATCACCGTTGGCTTCATCTGCTGTGCACTGGACTTAATTTACTCATATATGCTCATATACTGTATACTTGCATGTACACATGTATATGCACATATTACATCACTCAATTGTAAAGTACTGTATATACTCGAGTATAAGCCTAATTTTACCACAAAAAAACTGGGAAAACGTATTGAATCAAGTATAAGACTAGGGTGGGAAATGCAGCAGCTACTGGGTAAAAAAAAGCCTATCTTCAGCCTCACTGTGCCCATCTGCAGCCTCACTGTGCCCATTTGCTGCTTAATTGTGCCCATCTGCAGCCTCACTGTGCCCAGCTGTACCTTTGATAACCAAAACAGCGGGTGTCTCCGGCTGTGTCATGCAATCTTAACTGTTCGACTGTAACAAAGCCCCGCCTCCTCCTCGTCCGTGATACACTGATTCAGTTTCCCAGCATTGCATCAGTGTTTAGTGTTGTGAGGAGGAGGAGGGGGGGCTTTGTTACAGTGGACAGCCGCCGAACAGTTAAGACTGCACGACACAGCAAGAGACCCACACTAGAGTATAAGCCAAGGGGGTCTTTTTTAGCATAAAAAATGTGCTGAAACAGTCGGCTTATACTCGAGTACAGTGGCGTAACTTGAACCCTCAGGGTCCCGATGCAAGAAACCATGGAGGGCCCCCCCCGACCTCCGAGCCCGATTTTGGAACACCAGGGCCCAGTCACAAGTGGGTGGCTGCATATAAAGGAACCAATTTCTTAATTTTTATATAAAAACACACACATACACTATATATATACAGTGGTGTGAAAAAGTGTTTGCCCCCTTCCTCATTTCCTGTTCCTTTGCATGTTTGTCACACTTAAGTGTTTCGGAACATCAAACCAATTTAAACAATAGTCAAGGACAACACAAGTAAACACAAAATGCAATTTGTAAATGAAGGTGTTTATTATTAAAGGTGAAAAAAAATCCAAACCATCATGGCCCTGTGTGAAAAAGTGATTGCCCCCCTTGTTAAAACATACTATAACTGTGGTTGTCCACACCTGAGTTCAATTTCTCTAGCCACACCCAGGCCTGATTATTGCCACACCTGTTCACAATCAAGGCATCACTTAAATAGGAGCTGCTTGACACAGTAAGGTCCACCAGAAGATCCTTAAAAGCTACACATCATGCCGAGACCCAAAGAAATTCAGGAACAATTGAGAAAGAAAGTAATTGAGATCTATCAGTCTGGAAAGGGTTATAAAGCCATTTCCAAAGCTTTGGAAATCCAGCGAACCACAGTGAGAGCCATTATCCACAAATGGCGAAGACATGGAACAGTGGTGAACCTTCCCAGGAGTGGCCGGCCGCCCAAAATTACCCCAAGAGCGCAGCGACGACTCATCCAAGAGGTCACAAAAGACCCCACAACAACGTCCAAGGAACTGCAGGCCTCACTTGCCTCAGTTAAGGTCAGCGTTCATGCCTCCACCATCAGGAAAAGACTGGGCAAAAATGGCCTGCATGGCAGAGTTCCAAGGAGAAAACCACTGCTGAGCAAAAAGAACATCAAAGCTCGTCTCAATTTCTCCACAACACATCTTGATGATCCCCAAGACTTTTGGGACAACATTCTGTGGACCGATGAGACAAAAGTGGAACTCTTTGGAAAGTGTGTGTCCAAGTATATCTGGCGTAGAAGGAACACTGCATTTCAGAAAAAGAACATTATACCAACAGTAAAATATGGTGGTGGTAGTGTGATGGTCTGGGGCTGTTTTGCTGCTTCAGGACCTGGAAGACTTGCCGTGATAAAAGGAACTATGAATTCTGCTGTCTACCAAGAGATCCTGAAGGAGAATGTCCGACCATCTGTTCGTGTACTCAAGCTGAAACGAACTTGGGTTCTGCAGCAGGACAATGATCCTAAACACACCAGCAAGTCCACCACCGAATGGCTGAAGAAAAACAAAATGAAGACTTTGGAGTGGCCTAGCCAAAGTCCTGACCTGAATCCTATTGAGATGTTGTGGTATGACCTTAAAAAGGCCGTTCATGCTCGAAAACCCTCTAATGTAACTGAATTAGGACAATTCTGCAAAGATGAGTGGGCCAAAATTCCTCCAGGACGCTGTAAAAGCCTCATTGCACGTTATCGCAAACGCTTGGTTGCAGTTGTTGCTGCTAAGGGTGGCCCAACCAGTTATTAGGTTTAGGGGGCAATCACTTTTTCACACAGAGCCATGATGGTTTGGATTTTTTTTCACCTTTAATAATAAACACCTTCATTTACAAATTGCATTTTGTGTTTACTTGTGTTGTCCTTGACTATTGTTTAAATTGGTTTGATGTTCCGAAACACTTAAATGTGACAAACATGCAAAGGAACAGGAAATGAGGAAGGGGGCAAACACTTTTTCACACCACTGTATATATATATATATATATATATAAATAAATGCACATATAAACCAGTGACAGCTGGTGATCAACATTTTTAAGGGGGCGCAAGCAAACTGAAAAATTCAGAAATAAAAACATCAGTTGCAGCCACTGTACCATCAAACGCCACCACTGTACCATCAAATGTCGCCACTGTGCCCATCAATTGCAGCCACTGTACCATCAAACGCCACCACTGTACCATCAAATGTCGCCACTGTGCCCATGAAATGCTGCCACTGTGCCCATCAAACTCTGCCGCTGTGCCATTAAATGCCGCCGGTGTGCCCATCAAATGCCGCCGGTGTGCCCATTAAATGCTGCCGGTGTACCAAATGCTGTGAATCCCCACCGCCCGCTCGCACACCCACACACATGCATGCACACCCACACACATATGCATCCACACACATATGCATGCACACCTCCACACACACATGCATGCACACCCCCCACACACATGCATGCACCCCCCACACACACATGCATGCATGCACCCCCCCACACACACATGCATGCCCCCCCCACACACATTCATGCACCCCCCCACACACACACACACGCATGCATGCACACACACACACACATGCATGCACCCCCACACACATACACATGCATGCATGCACACCCCCACACACATGCACCCCGCCACACACACATGCATGCACACCCCCACACACATGCACATTCCCCCTCACACACACACACACACACACATGCATGCACACCCCCACACACATGCACACCCCCCACACACACATGCATGCATGCACACCCCCACACACATGCACACCCCCCCCCCACACACACACACACATGCATGCACACACATATAAACACACATACAGTAGATAGCCTTATAAAAAAAAAACGTCAGACATTTACCTTCTTCCTGCCGGGTACTGCACTATAGGGGGAGACAAAGAGCACAGCACAGCACACACTGCTTTCACTTTAGGTATGTGAGGACGCAGTGCGATTACAGTTCGGGCTGACGATCGGGGAGCTCCTCTCAGCCTCCCCTCCTATCAAATAGTACAGGGGGACCTCAAGGGCCCCCTGCAGCAAGGGGCCCGGTCGCCATGGCGATCTCTGCGACCCCTATAATTTCACCACTGCAGTCAAGTATATACAGTGTACTCTTTTTTTATGGCTCCGAATGCATCGCTACATTACAAATTTTAGCACCGTTGTGTGCATTGTCTATAGACAACAATGCGCCTGTAATCAGAACCTTCAAAAAATGTTACATGGTTACAGGCACAGCGTTCTTTTCATCCACATACAAGGGCCTTAGCTTAAGGGGTAGAGACTCTGAGCAGATGGTGGGTGAGGTTTCAATGTCTCATTTTGAGTTGTTATGCTGTCATTCTGAAGAATAACTGTCTAATTACTATAGGGAATGATTTACTCAAGAAGGACGGTATTTTACAAACTAAGGTAATTAATTAGTTAACTAACACACTGACCTCTTGTAGATCACCTCTGTGTTTGGTAGCTGAGACATGCCACGGATAAGAAATCAATACGTTTGCTCTGGGTGACTCTTAAACTGATTTAATTCTAACAATGAAATCTTGTATTTATGGTAATGCATTAAAAACACATTTCGAAAGTATGCAGAACACATAGTAGCCTAAAAAATTGTACAATGGTTGGGTATTGCTCAGTGTTTCCATAGTGATAGATAGCAGTTTACAAAATAGTACAGAGTTTAGCAAGTCATATGCACATTCCATCTTGTCTTCTAGATTTGTTCTACGTTTTAATGTTCCAGGAAGGCTGCACAGCCCGTGTTCAGATGTCAGTGCTGAAAAGTGACACACAGCAGATTCAGCAGCAGAATTTCTTTGCTATATAATAGAAAGAAGATCATTTTTGTTTTCTGCAAATTCAGACACTGCTACATATCATCTTCAATGAGGGGGGACTAGAAATCCCGAAATCAAAGGAAGCAAGTAGTATTCCAACAGTATAGAAACCTAATGCCCCGTACACACGATCGGAAATTCCGCCAGCAGAAGTCCGATGTGAGCTTTTGGTCGGAAATTCCGACCGTGTGTATGCTCCATCGGACTTTTGCAAAAGATTTAGAGCAGGTTCTCTATTTGTCCGTTGGAAAAACCATCCAAGATTTTTCCGACGGAAATTCAGCTCGTGTGTACAGGGCATAAGGCTCCGTTCACATCTCCGCGTCCCGAATTGAAGGCGGAATCGCCACGATTCTGCTCGCGATTTGCAATAAAGGCAAATTGCGGGACGCCTGTGCGGACCCAGTGCATTGCCTGTTGATTTTAAAGGCACCCCAAACATAGCGTGATTTTCCCAGAATTGCGAGACGCCCGTCGCTCAAAGGAGTTACAGGAGCTTCTTTTGGGCGACTGGCGTACCGCAATTCTATTTGCGCGTTTTTACCGCGATTGTCGCCCCCCATACGCGGAGATGTGAACGGAGGAGTGATGTAGCGCTACCTAATAATAAATAATCTCATTCAGTAGACAGTGAATCTAATAATATACAGACTCAAATAGATATATACATGTTTCAAAGTGCATACATTAAAAGTGCAAATATGTGTGTATATATATATATATATAAAAAAGATCAAGAAACCACAATGCATGAAGTCAAAAATTGTGAAAAAATAATATCAGCGTGACCATAAATCTAAGAGATTAATAGAAATATTGTATGAGTTTAAAAAGTCAATGCATACACACAAAAAATTTTTTTAATCCAACAATAATTTTTTTTTTTTTTTGTGCATTCAGAAAATCAAGTTCATAAGTCCCATACACCATGTATATTAGAGCTGCACGATTAATCATTAAAAAAATCAGGATCTCAATTCAACCCCCCTTACGATCTTAATCCGGCATTTTCCCGACTCATTTAACAAGTGCAGAATCGTTTTCTGCTCACTCAGCTGTTAAAAAAAAAAGCCGGAAAAGTTTATCAAACATTGCTCAGCGCTAAAAGATATATAGAAACATTGTATCATTTGGTTCTTTTAGATCAAAGGGATGAACTTCGGTCTGTAAATGAGGTCAGATTAACCACTTAAAGCTGACCTTCAGTAATTTTTTAAACTTTCCATCTATTAAATCCTGTGCCCTTGTTGTTTTAACTTTGGATAGTAAACATTTTTTTCTGCCATTAAATACCTTATTGCGATGTCCGCCGGGCACTCGTGATTGCCGGTAACAGAGCCGGGACGTGGATCTGTATGTGTAAACACACAGATCCACATCCTGTCAGGTGAGAGGAGACCAACCATGTGTTCCCAGTACAGAGGAACACCGATCGGTCTCCTCCCCTTGTGAGTCCCCTCCCCCAACAGTTAGAATCACTCCCTAGCCACTTGCCGCCCACCCATTGTCAAATGACGTTGGCAAAGTGGTTGTAAAATCCTGATAGGGCGTCATATGACGTCCTCAGGATTTTGAGCCGCTGCGCGCCCCCGGGGGCGCGCATCGCGGCGATCATTGTTGCGGGGTGTCAGTCTGACACCCCGCAACTACGATCTTGGTAAAGAGTCTCCGACGGAGACTCTTTACCACGTGATCAGCCGTGTCCAATCACGGCTGATCACAGTGTAAATAAGAAAAGCCGGTAATCGGCTTTTCCTCACTCGCGTCTGTCACCAATTGATGCCAATCAGTGCCCACAATGGATGCCAATCAGTGCCCACAATGGGCATCACTGATTGGCATGCATTATTGTTTGGCACTGATTGGCATCCATCAGTAAAAAAACAATGCTGCCTATCAGTGCCTATCCGTGCCGCCTATCAGTGCCCATCCATGCCGCCTATCCGTGCCCATCCATGCCGCCTATCCGTGCCGCCTATCCATGCCCATCCGTGCCGCCTATCCATGCCCATCTGTGCCGCCTATCCATGCCAATCCGTGCCGCCTATCCATGCCAATCTGTGCCACCCATCAGTGCCAATTTGTGCCACCCATCAGTGCCCATCCGTGTCGCCCATCAGTGCCGCCTATCAGTGCCCATCAATGCCACCTCAGTGCCACTTCATTGGTGCCACCTCATCGGTGCCCATCAGTGCCGCCTTATCAGTGCCCATCAGTGCAGACCTATCAGTGCCCATCAGTGCAGACGTATCAGTGCCCATCAGTGAAGGAGAAAACGTACTTATTTACAAAGTTTTGAAACTGAAACAAAAAAAAAAACATATTTTTTTTCAAAATTTTCGGTCTTTTTTTATTTGTTTAGCAAAAAATAAAAACCGCAGAGGTGATCAAATACCACCAAAAGAAAGCTCTATTTGTGGGAAAAAAATGATAAAAAATTCATTTGGGTACAGTGTAGCATAACCGGGCAATTGTCATTCAAAGTATGACAGCGCTGAAAGCTCAAAATTGGTCTGGGCAGGAAGGTGTTTAAGTGCCCTGTATTGAAGTGGTTAAGTAACACATTTAACCCCTTGATCGCCCCCCTAGTGTTAACCCCTTCCCTGCCAGTGACATTTATACAATAATCAGTGCATTTTTTATAGCACTGATCTCTGTGTAAATGTGAATGGTCCCAAAATAGTGTCAAAAGTGTCCGATGTGTCCGCCACAATGTCACAGTCCCGATAAAAATCGCAGATTGCCGCCATTACTAGTAAAAAGAAAAAAAAAAAATGCCATAAATCTATCCCCTATTTTGTAGACGCTATACCTTTTGCACAAACCGATGAATATACGCTTATTGTGATCTTTTTTACCAAAAATATGTAAAATACATATGGGCCTAAACTGAGGAAACATTTTTTTTTGGGGATATTTATTATAGCAACAAGTAAAAAATATTGTGTTTTTTTCAAACTTGTCACTTTTCTTTTGTTTATAGCGCAAGAAATAAAAATCGCAGAGGTGATCAAATACCACCAAAAGAAAGCTCTATTTGTGGGGAAAAAAATGAAAATTCAATTGGGTACAGTGTTGCATGGCCTGCGCAATTGTCATTCAAAATGCGACAGCGCTGAAAACTGAAAATTGCCATGGGCAGGAAGGGGGGTGAAAATGCCCGGTATTGAAATAGTTAAATAGCGTGCTCCAGACCTCTACAGTAATATAACAACTGTTAGGGATTTGTGTGAACTCCATGCAAACAGCTAAATACACAGATGAAATACATACAGTATATTGGACTGTTTTATCTGCCAAAGGATTTTGTTTTTGTGTCCATCCAGTTCTGACATTTACATAGCTCTGTCACGTAGAAGAGAACTGTCTGGCAGGGGTGAAGACCTGATTTTTCTCTACTGCAGTTCAGTTATACACTTATAGGTTTACTCTCTACCCTCATCCTGTGAATGGTGAAAGAATGTTGAAAGAATGGTGAAAGAATGGTGAAAGAAAAAGCAGCACACCGATAAGCTTATGTCTCTAGCGCTCTGATACTCTAATCCCTCCTCCTATCAGCATGCTCCTTGTAAGTCTCATTGTTCTCCTGCTCTGTCCTCTAGTATGTGCTCTGCTGTAAATGGATCGCAAGGGGTTGATAGCAATCCAGGTACTTACACTGCTTGCATTAAAAAACAATACATTTAATGATGTATTAAAGCGGTAGTAAGCCGCACCAATTTTTCTTTTCTTTTTTTTTTTTAACCCAGCAAAGTAAAGGCATAATGTGCTACTATGCTTCCATCTTCACCCGGTCTTCCTTCTTGTTTCACGTCCCCTGGCCGTCTTATTGGCTGTGCCGCAATGACGTCACTTCCCTGCATGCGCGCGAGAGTGCAGTGTGAATATCTTCTAAACCGTGCAGGTTTCATAGTATCTATAGGTAAGCCTTTTATAGGCTTACTTGTAAGTGCAGGTTTACAGAAAGGTTTAATGTATCGAGAACTGTAACAATTAGACATGTGCAATTTGTTTTTTTACAAATTTGTTTTTGGATGAAATTCAACATATTCGTTGATTCGGAAGCATCTGAATGAAGCAAAGACTCTTTTGACAAATGCATATGAAAATGAATTGTTAGAAAGAGCGAAAACCCGAAAGAATGAAAAACCGAAAGAACGAAAATACAAAAATCCGAAAGAACGAAAACCGAAACAACTTACGATTACATTCAGATAAATTTATTTTTTTGTATTTTCTATTATATCTATATCTATATATAAATTATTTACTATTATTATAGTTTTTATTATTATTATGTATTATTTATTATTATAAACTATTAGATTATAGGTAAAATAGTCAGTAATTCTTCTAATCAGGTCTTTGCGCCATAACAGCTAATTTGGGATAGATTTGATTTACATTTTTATTGGAATTTTCTTTTAAATTTGGCTAAAGTAACTGTTAGTGAACGTAACGAATACATATGCATCCGAAGTAACGAATGGCAATCATAACGAATGATCCGATAAACGGAAAAAAAATAAAAACCCCAGAATGAAACAAAACTAATTTTTTGGTAGTACACGTCTAGTAACAATATGTTTTGTACAGGCATACCCCACTTTTAAGTACACAATGGGGTTAACCGTATATACTTGAGTATAAGCCGAGTTTTTCAGCACATTTTTTTGTGCTGAAAGTGCCCCCCCTCGGCTTATACTCGAGTCAAGCACTTTTCTGCAGCAAAAAATTACATTTTCCGACCCGACTTTGCAGCCCCGTATCTCGGGGCCACTTGGTGCTAGTAACCCCAGTGGAATCAACACTACAACATATCCAAATTTGGGGTTCCTAGCATTAAGTGGCCCCGAGATACGGGCCCCAAATTTTGGCTGCAGCTAGGGGGCATCTAGGAACCCTTAACTACCAAGTTTGAAGTTCAGGGGACCTATGGCTGCAAATGGGCACAGTGAGGCTGCAAATGGGCATTGTTGACCCTCTTTTCCACTTACAGTAGCTGCACATTTCTCACCCTAGGCTTATACTCGAGTCAATAAGTTTTCCCAGTTTTTTGTGGTAAAATTAGGTGCCTCGGCTTATATTCGGGTCGGCTTATACTCGAGTATATACAGTATTTACTAAAGCTGGAAAGTGCAAAATCAGGCTCACTTCTGCATAGAAACCAATGAGCTTCCAGGTTTTATTACAAAAGCTTAATTGAACAAGCTGGGGTTAGAAGCTCATTGGCTTCTATGCAGAAGTGAGCCTGATTTTGCACTTTCCAGCTTTAGTAAATAAACCCCATTGTGTACTTAAAAGTGGGGTATGCCTGTATACATCTACCTAGACTCTACAAATTTTTGACAATTGCGCTGTAAAATAAATGACCGCTAATGAAGTGCTTCCTATGTGTGGGTTCAGTAAAACTCTTCCTTTTATTCAGTAATGCTCAAATCTTCGGTGTTCCATTCAGAAAATGTCTTGTATTCTATTATTAGGACACAAGGCATTCTGTGTTTGGAGGAGGTGTGGATGAATGTCACAAACTCACCTCCTCCAATTACAGAACAATATTTACAGTGCAAATGTGTAAAAAAAGGAATTTGCCTGGAATTCAGCTTTAAAGTAGAGTTCCACACAAAAATGGAACCTCCGCTTTTCCGTTTCCTCCCCCCCTCCGGTGTCACATTTGGCACCTTTTGGGGGAAGGGGGGAGCATATACCTGTCTAATACAGGTATTTTGCTCCCACTTCCGGGTATAGATATCCGAGCCACCCGCAGGTATCTACGCCACTCCCCCCCCCCCCCCCTCTGTCTTCTGGAGACACACAGGTCCTAGAAAACAGCATGGACCAGTGGGTAGCATAGTGCGAGTCGAGCATGCACAGTAGGGAACCAGGAAGTGAAGCCGCAAGGCTTCACTTCCTGATTCTCTTAGGCCGGCTTCACACTGGGGCGGTGCGGGCGGCAACAGTAAAGCAGTGCTATATTTAGCGCTGCTTTACCATCGTTTTAGCCGCGGTATGCGGCCGCTAGCGGGGTGGTTTTGACCCCCGCTAGCAGCCGCAAAAGGGTTAAAAGCCTCCGCAAAGCGCCGCTGCAGCGGCGCTTTGCCGGCGGTATCCCCGCGGTGTCCCATTGATTTCAATAGGTAGGAGTGGTATAGGAGCGGTAAATACACCGCTCCTTCACCGCTCCAAAGATGCTGCTAGCAGGACTTTTTTTACCGTCCTGCTAGCGCACCGCTCCAGTGTGAAAGCCCTCAGGGCTTTCACACTGGAGACACAGCAGCAGCTGTTTCGGGTCGGTTTGCAGGCGCTATTTTTAGCGCAATAGCGCCTGCAAACCGCCCCAGTGTGAAAGCAGCCTTATCGAGGATGGCAGTGGCAGCACCCGACAACCGAGGGATAGATCGGCTTCGGGTGCCAACGTCGCGGGTGCCCTGGACAGGTAAGTGTCCATATTTTAAAAGTCAGCAGCTGCAGTATTTGTTGCTGCTGACTTTAAAAATAAAAAAAATGGCGGAACTCAGCTTTAACTCTTCTAGAGCCACCAAAAGCAACGGATACAGAAGTATATATTTATACTACCCCTTTATTCTAGTCTATACACAGTCCTCCTTTAAATATGCACCTTATCACTTATTTTAACATAAGTGGGGTGAGAGCTTTGGAAAACAATACTGAAATGATAATAATAAACTAAAAAACAAGCTGTTTTAGCCATCATGTAGCAAGGACATTTTAGGAGCCGAATTTGTAGTTTCTCAGTTGGAGATGCTGCAAAAAAAAAAAAAAAAGATAACTTTCTGTTCCTCTTATTTACCAGTACTGAGAGGGTTTTCTCCTATAGAGAGAAGATCTGCTTCAAGCCTTCCCTTGGTTCTATAACCGCAGGAAAAACACCAACGCCTTTGAGAATAAATCAATCAAGTGCTTTGAAAAATAAAGGGAGACACACTTATGCCACCTCAACACAGCATGAGCTTCAATATAAACATATGAGGGTTGAGGGTTATTTACAAAAGGCAAATCCACTTTGGACCACAAGTACAAACTACAAGTGCAAAGTGCACTTGAAATTGCACTGAAAGTGCACTTGGAAGTGCATTTGCTGTAAATCTAAGGCGTAGATCTGAAATGAGGGGAAGCTTTGCTGATTTTATTATCCAATCATGTGCAAGCTAAAATGCTGTTTTTTTATTTTCCTTGCATGTCCCCCTCGGATCTACAGTGACTGCACTTCCAAGTGCACTTTCAGTTCAATGTCAAGTGGACTTTGCACTTGTAGTTTGCACTTGTAATGCAAAGTGGATTTGCCTTTAGTAATTAACCCCCATGGTGTGCAGAGGTGTGAGTGTCCCTTTAATACACATAACTGGTATGCAGATTTCATCCTGACCCAGGCAACCCACCACTATGCAGCATCATGATTTGGTATACCTGTTTTAAAGTATATTTCCACTTGTGAAATCAAATTTGAGAAACCCCCATAATATATTTGTAGCGCCGACACTTTTCTAAAGTGTGCGCTATTCTGTAAATTTCGTTTTTTCCAGAACTGTAACTGAGTTCTGGGGGTTAATTGTTCTAGGTTTGTACTTTGGCATCAGTTTGGCTGGGCTGTACTAGAGTTCTGCCTGGTCATAGGTGAGGTGAGCACCTGTGACAGGCTGAGAATGAGGTCTGGTTGGACGTATTAGGTAACAATCTTTCTCGGAGCCAATCAGTGGGCGCGTCTGGCCCCGCTGTGTATTCCGGGAAGGGGTATTTAAGATGCTGAAGTCACGTGTTCAGGGTTCAGCTTGTTCTTTGATTCCTGGTTTCCGGTCCGGACCAACCCCGTGAAAGGTCCCGGACCCAGGAGTGTCTGCTGCCCCCGTAAGCCTGGTCACCCTGACCAGCCCCAGAGGCCCTCATGGTCTGGGGTGGGGATCCATCCGCTCTCGAGCCTCGGAACTGGCTAGTTCGAGGCCCAGTAACTGAAGGAGGATTCTGAGGTGTCCCGGTGTCCTCTCAGGATTGGAGAGGCACAGCAACTCGTACATGCGACCAGGGGAGGACTCTTCAGAGGAGGGCCATGAAGCTGGCTGCTCGGTAAGAGCCTGGGAGCTGAGATGTACGGACACTGGTGAATCCGCATTTTCTACATTATCGCCGAAACGTCTGGAAGATTTAGGTACCATAGGAAAAGTTCCTAACCCATCCTTCGGTTACAACATAGTCTGTGGCAGAGACTTTTACATTGTTCACTTGAAGTTTCACAACCTAGTCTGTGGCAGACACTGTGCTAATTCTGAATCACTTGTTGGCTGCTAGATCTACAAACAAGGGTTTATCCAACAGTGAAGAGTCCAGTTGCGAGTGGCTACTCTCTGGGCTATCTAAAGAGACATTTATTTGATGTCAGCAGTTCTGAAATACCTGAGCTTTATCACCCATGCCCTCTATTCCCAACTAAGAGACTGTGTTACGTTTGAACGTTTTTTTGAAAATAAAAATACTCAAAAGGACTTTGAGTATCGGTCTCTGCAATTTCTGGGTACTAACCCTGGGAACCCCTAGACAACGAACAACGAGCTACAAGTAGGAGGTAATCGGTAAGCCCAGAAAATACATAGACGCCCCGCAGGGGTTATGGCGCTACATTTTTTTTATGTGTTCCTATTCACAGAGCACACCTAAACATTAATAAACAAATTTCTTACCTTTCAGTTTGTTTCTTTGTAACAGGTTTATACATAGGACTCTATAGGGAGCTTAATTTGTTCTGAATACCTTGCAATGTGTAATTAGGGGATGGACTTTATGGACCAAATTTTTCAAAATGCATTAAAGTGGAGTTCCACTAATTTTTTTCACTTGCTCTAAATCCAATCCCCATACTCCATTTGCTTTTAAATGGTAACTTTTTTTTTCTAAATACAAAATACCTATAATTTATGATTTTCTGGAGCACTTCTTGGTCCCTCCACCTAGGCGATTACATCATTAGGCTCTTCCCAGGGACACCTGGGATATCGGCGTCATGTATCCCAGGAGTCCTTGGGAGTCACCTAATACCGAAATCTCACGCTATTTCCCATCAGGAAATGAGTAGAACGAGCTCCACGCGATAGCATTACTGCGCAGGCGCAAGATCGGGAGGTGCATGTTGGGTAGCCAGCTACACCAATTCCCAGAAATAGATACAGGAGGGCTTCAGAAGCCCACAGTGGAGATGACCCTGCCAGCTTCCAAGATCCAGGTACTTTTATTGAATTTAAACAAAAATAAAAAGGAATACAGTGATAACACTATCTAAAGACTGCAGTGGAGTCTTAAAAAAGAAATTGAATTGGGGGACTGGAACTCCGCTTTAACATACAATGTACCACTCAAGCCTTGGGATCTTTCACCATTTGCTAGGACAAACAGTGTACACATCTATTTTAAAACTGGTAGTGAGATCTGTAAACACAGAGCTAGGGTTAATTATGGTAAATAATCCTTAGGAGGCTGGGCTGCAGGACCAAGTACACAGAGCAGCCGGAGGGTCATCAGGAGCTGGGTACCTAAACCCAGAAGAAGCAGAAAGCTCCCATTAGTGAAGAGGGCCGAGATGGTGGCACGGGACCTGACCTTTGTCACGTTAAAAAGGAAGTAAAGCCTATTTAAAAAAAAAAGGAACCTGCAAGGCAAAGGCATAATGAGCTAGTATGCATAGTAATGACTTACCTGAGAACGAAGCGTCCCTTATCCACGATCTTCTGCGCCGCCATCAAACCCGGAGTGACTTCCGGGTCTCGCCGCTCCAGTGCTGTCATTCGCTGGGGCGGCGATGACGTCACTCTCGCATGCGCACGAGAGCGGCATATTGCCGTGATCTCGGTATGCGCAGTGCGCCTGCGCGCCGCTGTCTACGGCGTATGCGCCGTAGACATCGGTGCCTTTTATTTTCTAAATATCTCCTACACCATGTAGGTTTAGGAGATATTTATTGGACCTACAGGTAAGCCTTAATCTAGGCTTACCTGTAGGTCAAAGTGGTTTGTAAGGGTTTACAACCACTTTAAAGCAGTTTTAAAGTCAGAAGGTTTTTTTATCCTAATGCATTCTATGCATTAAGATGAAAAACCTTCAATGTGCAGCAGTCACCTCAGGCCCCCTAATACTTACCTGAACCCATCTGGACACAGTGATGTTGCACAAGAGTCTCGGGCTCCATAGGCTTCTTACTGCTGTCAATAAAAGACAGTGAGCCAATGAGAAGAGAGAGGGGCAGGGGCAAACCACAGCTCCGTGTCTGGATGGACATACCAAGCAGCGGCAAGGGACCCGAGAAGAAGAGGATTGGGGCTGCTCTGTGCAAAAGCACTGCACAGAGCAGGTAAGTATAACATGTTTGTTATTTTTAAATGGAAAAACAGTAGATTGCAATAAGACAACACTCTATTTGCTGGGTGGTTGATAGGAATTTGGAAGATAAGCTAACAATACAGGTGGAGGTGGGAAAAAACATGGGGAGGAGTAAAGTTCCTCTTCCTGTTTCAATTATTTTTATTGGATTGCAGAAGGAAAAATACAATAGAATATACTGAACAATAAACATCTGTAGTTGTATATTTATACTTAATATTTAAATAACATTTAATCAAAGCATAAATATTTTAAACCTAAGGTATTTTATTAGCTAAACTTTTCAAATTTAGGAGGTTTACCCAATTCAGCTGGAAATTTTTATTTCAGAAAAATAGACCACAACAACAAAAAACCAATACCAATATAATACCAAATTAAAAATAAGGAGAGAAAAAAGATATAAGAGAAGAAAGAAGAAAATAAGAAAAAAAAGGGACAGGGAAGATTCCATTTTTAGATTTGTAATATAAGTTAACCAAGGATCCCAAGTCTTTTCAAACATTTAAACTTTAGCATTCAAGATAGCAAAAAGTTTTTTGTTTATTATTATCCATGATATTTTGGCCTCAACTATTTGAATGGGATAGAACGAGACTTCCAGGATCTGGCTATTGTAATTCTTGCAGTTATGAAAATAAATTGAATTAGCCTTCTGATGCGACCTGGACTTCCTTTTATGGGTTGATTCAGTAATGCCTGAAGAGTAAATTTTCTGAGATTAATCTCGGTTGAAGGGTATATTAAATTATATATTCAAGAATCTTCTGACCTTTGGGCATGTCCACCATGTATGATAGGCTGTACCCTCTTGTCTGCATCCCATGAAGCAATTTGGGCTTAAGTAAAACATTAAGGGCCTATTCATGCCAGTGGGCAAGAGTTATGGTGTGCATTGTTCCATTGTTACCACGCCACCTTATCTCTGAGTCTACTGCATCCTCACTGGCCAAGGTCACAGCACAAAGTCATCTTACAAAAGGCTATACTAGTTCTATTTAAGATAAATTATAAATACAAGATGAATTCATTTTCAGGCTATGTACGTTTGATTCTTATATAGCATTAGCAGCTTGTAATTAAGTTGAAGTATGGTCTTGAGGTATACTACTATTACAGCTTCACTATACTATACCACTATCTACCGACAACCCAAAAGTACAATTACTGTGTACATGAGATGGCAGTTCTCGGTCAGAGGGGCCAAATGTTAGCTTTCGAAAAAATAGTGCTCAGGTGTGCGATCACTAGGGATAACAAAATCCGCCTGGGTTCAGTCCATAAACAGTTTTGTAAATCCTTCTTGACGTTCAAAGTTTGTGGACTTTGCAGCAAACCCCATAAAATCTTTAAGAGGTAGATCCTGTTTTTCTGTATTGGCAAATTGTACAACTAATATGCAAGCTAGGGTCAAGTAAAGGCCACAGGAATCCATTGCCATGGATGACATACACCAATCCCTAATTTAAAAAAATAAATAAAAAAAAATGTAATTCTGCCTACACAGAATAGTCATCTCAGCTTAACACACTGGAAATATGGCTGCTGTAGGCTCTCCTTTTAATAGAAATAAAATAAACTTCAAATTATCCTTTATTGATTGATTTAAAAGTATTGGCTCTGACAGAGCTGATGTGGGCAAAGGCTGCACTACATTATAGTTTGTTCTTTATTTATGATAGTGAACCTTCAGGCTTTATGTGTTAAAGTTTGTGATTCATGAACTTCACAAATCCTGGAGATGTGCTCTGAACCCATGGTACTGGAGAACTGAACCTTAGCCCTAGTGATTACCAGGCTTTTCCATAATAAGGCATGGCCAGCAGATGCCTGTGCTTACCACCCTCTCCCAACTTCTCTAAGGTGGGTCAAGCTTCATGTTTAGGAATGATACACTACTAGTATATCATGGTCAGACGATGCCTACATGTCTGGCCAACCTCTAGTGTCTATGAGCATCTTTATACATGAATAGAATTCACATTAACAAAATATATTGTCATTGGTTTAGATAAGTAATGTTTTGTCATGGCCCTAAAATGTTCTACTTGCAGATGAAAAAAATGTGTTATCTGTCTTTGATATAAAAAGGTTATGCGTTTCTATTTTAGTGTCGTTTTACTGATTGTTAAAAAGCAGTGAGAAAATGAACACATCTTTCAGGAAACTGCTAATGGTTTTGTACATCGATTTTACTCATTTATAGACAGCAATATTAGCCTATAAAAGAAGTGAGCAGGACGGCGTTTTCCAACTACTGTGCATAATAGGAGAAAATAAATAATAAGATGTAACAAGAGAACTCACGAGCTATGGAAAACGATGGAGACTTGTTTAGCTTACAAGCTCATAAAGATAAGGTAGATGGGCATTTTATGGCTTCATCAAACACCTCTTCTAAAGATTACTACACTCAGTATGTGAATTGTGAGCAAATCTCACCAGCGATCTTAAGATCTGTCTCCTTTACATATACAGTTTTGTTTTACCAAAGTTGTTGTTTTGCTCTTCCAAACCGGTTTTATATTTGCAAATAAAACCTCAGTGAAGCAGTGAATTTTACTGTTAGCTGCCCTTTTATATTATAGCTGCAGGGCCATGACTTTACGTACTGATGCACCAATCCTCTCTAAGACACTGGCCTCAAAACTGAGCACTGGGTTTAATAGCCGTTGAGTGCTCATTGATGCCTGGGGCACATACAAAATATTGGGATAGCTGGTTCAATACACCTAAGCAGGATCTGACTGCTTCTCTTACAGGGGGCCCCCACCTTAAGAGTGTGCTGAAGTAAGCCATTTCATAAACCTGCAACAGCCCTAAGACAACCATTCTTCAATGAAGAATAAAAAAAGCTCTCAAGAATATTTTGCTGAAGTTTAATAAGTGTAATTGGACAAAGGAGTAGTTGAAGGCTAACAAAGTTTAGATTATGTGCACTGTTATGCAGGGCTGTTTCTATTTACTGTGGTGTCTGAGACAATCCTGACCAGCTGCCAACCTCTCCTGACACTATTGACTCATCTAGCTAGTATGGCGCTAGACCATCCCAAAAACTCTTCCTTCTGTTGTTTCCTTAGGATTCATAAAAGGAACAAGTAGCTAGGATATCATGAGGCATGGCACCTGATAAAAAATCCTTACTCTATTACTTAATGGTAGGAAAAGTCCTGCTTGTAGGTAGGGTGCAGCATGTGCGGCGGCAGTAATTAACACAGTCAGGGGCAATGTAAAGCTTGTATTGAAGTAATGCGGCAACAGTTGGCAACAAACCCAGTGGGAAGGCTATCCAGCCAGGTGCACTCACAGTTTCCAACAAAGTGAAGCAGCAGATTCCAGCCGGACTGATAGTGTCTGTTAAAAGGGGGCAGAATGTTACCTGGCCATCTCGTACCAAATCGGGATGGTGTCCAGAAGAGATGCAAGCCTACACTTTTCCTCCTCATCAGGAGGGGTACTATTCCCTACTCAACCAACTCGCTAAATGCATGGCAAACATGGGAGTTAGGGCCTTGAAAATTATCTGCCTGACCCAAGATGGTGGCCAGAGTCACATTGAGCCGCAGTGTCCAATTAGGTCACCTCCCCAGTGACCCAGCAAAACTATAGAGGAATCATGTTTCTCCTGACTTCCTCTCCAACTGCAGTGCCGCTGCAGATAGCACCACCTGCAGTGGAGAAAGCAGACTGCACCTGCCTAAATGCTAGTAGGAAACAAAAGCTCTGTGGTCAAAACAATTTAGCATTCCTGAAAATTCTGTACAGTCCCTTCAAGGACTACATAAAGACTGTTCACTTCAGAGTCTAAGACTGGCCTTCTGATTATCAACATTTGTTTAATGATCACTGTCAATATGTTCCGATTCCAGCTGAAATTATTTTCTGTATGAATTCTGTTCTTCTAGATCCACTAAGCACTCAATCTGCCAAAATGCTCCAGCATGCTGAAAAAACATACACCACTACTCATGTTTTGCTACTGCCAAACCAATCACATTGCCCAACTGTTTGACTATATTGTACCTAAAACAACCTTTCGCAGCCTATCTCCTTCAGAGGAACCCTTGAAATAATTTACAGGCCTCCAAAAAACAATTGGAGGGAAGTGGGAAAATGCCAGGAGGAGTAGGGCCTCCCTAACTGTTGTTAATTCTTGGATGTATACGGAGGAGCACCTGGTTCAAAATGTCATATCACTTGAAGGACTTTTGAAAACAAATCATGGTTAAGATCATTAAATACAACCAACACATTTTAGGGACAAATGCTCCCTCTTCTTCAGGGCTTGAGTGGTCAATGATAATAAAACCCCAACAGATTGCACTAGGGCAGTGATGACGCACCTCAGCACCCCAGATGTTTTGGAACTACATTTCCCATGATGCTCATGCACTCTGCAATGTAGTTAAGCATCATGGGAAATGTAGTTCCAAAACATCTGGGGTGCCAAGGTTAGTCATCACTTCACTAGGGGATCTGTTCTGAGACCTGTTGAAGACTAATGGCATTAAAGACAGCCAGCTGAAGATGTTAGTCTTCATCAAGCCTTAACACAGGTCACCAGTGCAATCTGTTGTGATTTTAATATTAACATCAGCTACTTAAACTCTGAAGAAGGGGGAGCCTTTGTCACCTGAAAATGGTTGGCCGTATTTGCTCTTATCCATTAAATGTTCCAAAAGGTGCCTTCAAGTGAAATTAACTTTTGTACCAGGCGCTCCTCAATAACCATCCAGGGCTGGTGCAAATATTTTTGACACCCTAGGCAAAACCTAATTTTGCCGCCCCCCTTGACTCCACCCCTGCCCTGCCTTTTCCCTGCCCATGTAAACCCCACCTTTTTAACGAAGCACCCATAAAATGCAGCCCACCAGCGCCCATCAATGCAGTCTACCAGCGCCCATCAATGCAGCCCACCAGCGCCCATCAATGCAGTCTACCAGCGCCCATCAATGCAGCCCACCAGCGCCCATCAATGCAACCTACCAGCACCCATCAAATGCAGCCTACCAGCGCCCATCAATGCAGTCTACCAGCGCCCATCAATGCAGCCTACCAGCGCCCATCAATGCAGTCTACCAGCGCCCATCAATGCAGCCCACCAGCGCCCATCAAATGCAGCCTACCAGCGCCCATCAAATGCAGCCTCACCAGCGCACATCAATGCAGCCTCACCAGCGCCCATGACATTTAGCCTCACCAGGACCCATCAAATGCAGCCTACCTGTGCCCATCAATGAATGTTTGGTGGCTGCCTGCTGATGCTGAGACATAGTTGCTTGCTGCAGAGAGAAGAGAGTAGGAAAACCAGTGTCCGGCGCCCCCTAGGCAGCATGGCACCTTAGGCAGCTGCCTAGTTTGCCTAGTGGTAGCACCGGCCTTGTAACCATCCAAACATTTATTGTCTTGTGCATGCTTCCTTTGTCAATATCAGAGCACCCTAGGTCCAGAACAGGGTTCACCTATACTTTATTTCAATCATAAATATGCTTTTTTGAGGAAAAATCACTTCATGGTAGATCAGTCAGAACCAGCTATCAACTGTTGATCCAGCAATATAACACACACACCAAGGGTCCCTTACAGAGATGGTCAGAATGCTACCCTTTAGACCAGCCATAGACAAAGCAAATTTCTTTCCTGCAACCAAGGGTTGGCAAACACTGACTGTGTTAATGGAGAATCCCTCCTATGGAACCATTGTGTTCTCCTGGAGTAGGAGGGAGAATGGCAGCCCCGCTGGGAGAACACAGTGATTATTGCTAGCAATAATCGCATGTAAAACCTGGCAGGCTGGTTGTACCCAAGTTGATTGATCGATCAACTTGGGTGCAGCCAGCCTGCCCATTCATGGTTCGAATCTCAGCTGATTCCCCTTGAACCGGCTGAGATTCAAACTGTCTATGGCCGGCTTACAGATAGTCAAAAAGATAATTGGTATCATGCAGCTGGCTCTGCCAAGTGGCTTTGGCTCCAGAACTTTGCAGGCACCATTGAATGGGTGGCCAGCCAGTCACAGTCATCAAGGAACCCCTAGCAACCTCTGGAGGACCCTTAGGGCTCCACAGAAACCTGATTAAGAATTTCTGACCGAAATACGGCAAATTGTTGTATAATCTATCAAAATGCAAGCTGTGGGTAGCATAAACCTAAATGCTGATCTTGCGTTATCTGTGAAGGCCAAGTCAAGAAAAGTTCAGCTTTCATTAAATGGAAGTATATAATTCTCCATACTTCTCTATACATGACATTTAGCAGACAAGATTCAAATCATATACGTGAGCTCAGGAGCAATTTGTGCTAATCCTTGTATGAAAGGCAAGGAGGCTAGAACAATTACAATCTGCTCAGACAACTGGTTCCTTGTAATTAGGCAATATGAATACCATGTATATTTTCACAACGCGCAAAATAACAGATTACTTAATACGTTAAACACTGTCTGCATTTCTGGCACTATTACAATCTTTCTTTCATTCCATGCCATGACTCTTTTTTCATTTGCAATTCCTAAACTCTTATTGCACACAACCCATGGGATTGTCTATGTCTCTGGCTACATATTAAACAGGCATATAGGATATCTCAGCAGAAGATCAGTTAAGCAACGGCATAAATATGCTTTACATAAAGCAACCGCTGTGATTTAAAGGGGGTGGACTTTAATTTATTGCTCTGGAAATTTCCTGCAAGTTTTGCTAACGACACTGATTTATCATTCCATAGGTTACTCTCCTGTGGCTCCAGCTTGTGATTTGAAAGTCACAATTGGTGAAAATAGAAGTGTATTATGAATTTTTACAAACTCTACCACCGATTTTGTAAAAGGTATTCCTATATATTTGTCAGGTACATGTGCTTGTTTTATCTATGTGTTTATTGCTCCTCAACATACCATAGCTGAGAAGGTCTGAAAAACGCACTGGAAAAACTCAATCTGTAATTTTTACTTCTGCTTTTATGGTTTTGCTGCAGCATGAACTATGCTTTTAGCCAACATGATGTAATACAGGGTGTGAGCGTGATCTACTGAGGGTTAACCTGTACTGACAGATACATGTAGGATGCCATTGTTGATCTCCTGAAATGCTAGTTGCCTTGCTGCCTCTGGCATAAAGTGTAATGTAAACTCTTAACAATAGATACTTCTTATTTGCTCCCTTTTGGTTTGTTAAATATACAATTGAAAGCGTTTTATTATATCTGCTTGTCAAGTGCATAAAAAAAAAAAATAAAAAAAAATGCTATTCATCCAGACAGAATTTTTGTGAGCTGATAGCTTCCTGTGTTCTCTGCAGGCCGGTTCACACCACAACGGGTACGTTTTCATGCATTTTTGATGCATTCTAGTCTTTTCCCCTCTTTTTTTACTTCATCTTAATTAAAGCGGACCTTCAGTAATTTTTTTCATATTTCCATCTATTAAAGCGGTTCTGCACCCATTTCATTTAGTAAATCTCTTTGCCTTCCAAATCAGGCAAAGAGTACTAAATGAAATGTTTTTTTTTTTTTTTTTTTTTTACTTACCTTGTAATTGATGACTTCCGGTCTTCTCTCTCTGCGGCAGCGGGCGGGGTCTCTGCGTCGATCGTCGTCACGCCGCACTGTCTCCTGGGATCTGGTGTCATTGATCCCAGAAGTCAGTGCGGGCATCTTCCGAAATCTCGCGAGATTTCGGCCACATCTTCCGAAATCTCCCGAGATTTCGGCCACATCTGCCGAAATCTCGTGAGATGTCGGCAGATGTGCCGTTACTGCGCACGCGCGAGTAACGGCGGTGCATGCTGGGCCATCAACAGTGCCTGTGGGGTTTCACATGCCCACAGGCAAGATGGACCCCAGCAGACAAGAAGAAGACAAGAAGAAGATGAAGATGAAAACCGGCGGCGATCGAGATGGAAGATGGAACAGGTAAGTCCCCCAATTGAGCTATATGCCCTTGGCATATAGCCCAAAAAAAAAAAAAAAAAAGAGTGCAGAACCGCTTTAAATCTTCTGCCCCTGTTATTTTAACTTTGGATAGTAAAACTTTTTTTTTCTGCCAGTAAATACCTTATACAGCCCACTTCCTGTTTCTTGTCTGGTAAAAAGCCTAGGCTTATGACATCATGCACAGCTCACGGCCAATTAGAGCTGCAAAGCTGGAGGTGTGTCTCTGTGTGTCTGCCTAAATCCAGGAAGTGAACAGGCAGCAGCTTCAGCTGCCCACAGTTAAAATGGATGCAGTCAGACTCAGTGGAGGGAGATTTCTGCAGCATATTTGGCAAGTACAGAATCGCATTATATTTAAATAATATGCAAAGTGGTTGGAGGGAAGCTTCAGACGACGAAGATGTTTTTATTACAAATTATGTGTGCAGACTGCAGTTCCTCTTTAACCACTTTCAGACCGGACCAATTTGCAGCCAAAGGACCAGGCCCCTTTTTGCGATTCGGCACTGCGTCGCTTTAACTGACAATTGCGCGGTCGTGCGACGTGGCTCCCAAACAAAATTGACGTCCTTTTTTTCCCACAAATAGAGCTTTCTTTTGGTGGTATTTGATCGCCCCTGAGGTTTTTATTTTTTGCGCTATAAACAAAAATAGAGCGACAATTTTGAAAAAAATGCATTATTTTTTATTTTTTGCTATAATAAATATCCCCAAAAAATATATAAAAAAACATTTTTTTTCCTCAGTTTAGGCCGATACGTATTCTTCTAAATATTTTTGGTAAAAAAAATCGCAATAAGCGATTATTGATCGGTTTGCGCAGAAGTTATAGCGTTTACAAGATAGGGGATAGTTTTATAGCATTTTTATTATTTTTTTTATTAGTAATGGCGGAGATCTGCGATTTTCTTTGTGACTGCGACATTATGGCGGACACATCGGACATTTTTGACACATTTTTTGGACCATTGTCATTTTTAC
The DNA here is from genome assembly GCA_028564925.1 of Lithobates sylvaticus. Taxonomy (NCBI): domain Eukaryota; kingdom Metazoa; phylum Chordata; class Amphibia; order Anura; family Ranidae; genus Lithobates; species Lithobates sylvaticus. Next base: position 639,143,659 of record CM053026.1, read on the forward strand.
AGCAATTAATGCATTTAAATGCATTGATTTCTGTATAAATGACACTGGCAGTGAAGGGGTTAACCACAAGGGGGCAGTGTAAGAGTTAAGTATGCCTAGGGGTGTGTTTTTTACTGTGGGGGGGCGTGGCTGTCAGCTAGTGAATGCTGATCTCTGCTCCAATCACAGGGAGCAGAGATCGGCGTCACTAGTTGCTAGGCAGAACGGGGAGATGCTGTTTATCTCGGCATCTCCCCGTTCAGCTGCCCCGTGAGACGATCGCGGGGGTCCCCGCGGCGATCGAGTCCGCGGGGACCGCGATCGGACTCACGGGGGTCCCGACCGGCGCAGGAGCGCGCCGCTCCCGGCGTGCTCCCGATGGCACGGACAGGCTAAAGGAGGGACTTATATATACGCCCTCCTGCCTGTACGTGCCATTCTGTCGACGTATATCGTCGTGCGCCGGTCGGCAAGTGGTTAAGGACAACTAATTACATGTGCATTTCGGTGTATTTTGATGCATTTTGCCACCATCCAGCTGAGTTCCTTACAGAAAAAAATGGAGAATCCTACTTACCTCCACTGTGAAGTTCGATAAAAGTGATCTCGCTGCGAATCCGCCGCAGAGACCACTTTTATTTGAAAGTGGACCGCCCGCTGAAAAAGAGGATACCGGGGTTGGTAGCTAGCTGCTGCCATAACAACGATATCCCTCTTCAAAGTACTGACCTATAACGACGGCGAGTGGTCCGTAAGTGGGTAAAAAATAAATAAAAAAATGTCCCCAAAAAAAACCCGCTAGAAAACGCTAATGGGGAAAAATGCTAATAAACATTAAAAACGCTATTGCAAACTCACTGCAAAGCTACTGGCATTTTCATAACGTCCAGTGTGCATGAGGCCTTACCTAACCCAGCTCTTGCCTTACTAAACCTGGGGATAAACAATATACCCCGTCATTTTCACGTAGTTATCTCTCACATACTATTAGCAGCTAGAGTACCATCACTAGAAGCTGGAAGAATTCACATGAGCCTAAACCTTTGGAATCCATAGAGATTGAACAAACGAATGTTGTACATAAATGCTTACTGGCTGTTAGAAATAATAAAGCTTCTAGGTTCCTTAAAAAGCTGATACCCTGGATATGTTGGTATAATAATACGTGATGATATACTATTGCTTTACTATGGATTACCCATTGTCCCTGTTGGTGATAGAACGTTATATGTACGGTAACTGATGTCTCTATTTTGATTTCTCTTTCTACTGTTCTATCATTGTATTTAGAAGATTTGACCACATATGTTACCTGGACCTTGATATTACTACATGATACCCTGTACCTGGTCTAACGTTAGACCGTTGCTTTGCCTTGTAATGTACTAAAAACCTAATAAAAAAAGTGTGAAAAAATAAAAACCGATGCAGCCACCACATCTAAGCACTGGTATGTTGCAACACTATCAATTTTTGTTCTTTAGATACAGCTCTGGAAAGAGCATGCAGAAAATCAAGTAGAAGTTCCCGATATACTGTATATACTTGTTTTAGGTCTGTAACTACTGAAGCCAGAGGGTCAGCATGAAAACAAGGCAGCCAGCTTTTTCGGGGAGATCAGTAAAGCACACCCTTTAGGCACACATGGGTAGTGGCATAAAGAAGATAAAGGAGAACATTTGAGATGGATCTTTCAGCAACTTTGCAAATCTCCATGAATAAATTCCTTACAATATGCAGCAATATTATCAGTTTTCCAAAAAAATGTACCTTTTATGATTACAATAAGATAAGCACCTGAACGACCACAACATACAGGGATATACAATGTAATACTAGGTTGGACTTGATGTTCTTTTTTCGACCTCACCTACTATGTAACTATGTAAGGGCATCCTGGAGGTTCAGTTTAGTGATTTTTCCTAGCCTGAGATGAGATCATTGTTCTTCTGCAGGAAAGAGGCAACACCTTCACTTTCTTTTCCCCCAGACTGTCACAGTCCAGGAATTAGTCGCTGAAGCATGCCATACTAGTTTATGGGAATTTAAAAGCCGATTGAAGCTGGTGAAATGCAGGTCAAAAGGAAGTCAACTTCAGGTCAAATGCACCTGTCAATGAACTTTGAATTATCTTAAAAGCGTCTCAAACAGACCTGGTGACCTCTTCCCCTGCATCTTGGATCTGAAAATTCTGACACAGGATTTCGATCCTGTAATGCCTAATGCCCTCCTTGCTCCCCATTTACTCTGTAAGGAACCGTGTGTGATTGTAAAGTGCCCCTTAGGCTATTCTCCTACACCATGATACACCTGTTAGTGATAGATATACAGTACATTTGTGCGCATTTATTAGCACAATACAGTGTGCTGACACAGAGCAATAAACATTACAATAGGTCCCATTCACACGTGAGCCTAGTGGCAGTGGCGGCCACTCATGCAGGACGCAGAGGCGCCACCCCCCTAATCCATGCACCCGACCCCTAATCTACATGCAGAGCACTGGACACATAAATTCCAATGGGTTTTTTTTTTTTTTTTTTTTTATAGAAGCACATGATTAGACCCTGAGGCTTACCCAGTTGTGTGACATTAGAAAATGAATATTCGCTAACTTCTTCCTGTATCTCCTCCCGGCCAATCAGGAAGCGGGTCCTGAGACCCGATTGGCCAGGAGTCCTAAGACCCCATTGGCCACGAATCCTAAGGCCGGGAGGAGAAGTGACTCAAGAGAAGACGCAGGGGGGAAGCCGCCGAAGCTGCCACCTGGATGGGGTAAATGCGGGGCTGGCGGGGGGCGTGGCGGGGGGCCTGGCGGGCAATGGGCGAGCGATGTGGTGATTGAGCAATGTGGGGGAAGGGGCGATCCAGCAAGTGTCAGGGGGTGTGTGTGTTTTTTTATGGTATGACTGGCTGGGGGGGGGTGTGTGGCTGGACTGGCTGGGAGGGGTGTGTGGCTGGTTGGCTTGGTGGGGGGCCACGGGCACCAGCCGCCACAGCTTAGCGGGAACACCTAGGGCAGCGTTTGTAGCATTTTCATGCGACAAATGCAGAGTAAAATGGGTGTGCTACCCATGCTTGGGGTGCCGTTAATATATAAGGGCACCGCAGGCACAACCAGCTATTGTAGCATGTTTCTGCACGTGTTTTTTCACACGTTTAGGAAACACGTAGGGGTGTATATACAGCCTTGGGGATAGTACTTTGATTGTCACAGGTATTAGCAGGTCAAGCATTAACGACATTTGAAAGGTCCTTACAGCAGTATTAACCCCCCCCCCCCCTGTGTATTCTTTTAAAACATATCAAATCTTAGATGTGGTATCTACGGATGTAAAATTACCACGCTAACACAGATTGGCTTCCGTGGTTAGCGTGGTCAGTTTAACACTAGGAAGAGGGGAACTAACAGGATCAACCAGGTAAACTAGAAGCACTCAAAGGACAAATACACTATTAATATAAAAAAAAGCACATAAGAATACAATAAAGACACAGATACATGCATTTTTATTGTAAAGGTTACAAACACTTTAATTGTAAACATACTGTGTAGTCTATTTAGCGACATGTTCAAGATATGATGTGCAATACTTTGTGTGGGTTCCACTACACGTCACTTGAAGAAGGTAACTGGGGGGGTAACTAATCCTAAATTTATCCTAAATCCTGCACCCTATGTACTAATAGAATTAATGACAAAAGTACAGAAGATGAATATTTAAATGGCAGGCAGCTATTATACGCACTTTAAGCAGCTTATTTTTTTTTAATGGAGCGTCTCATTAAACATTTTGTGTAATGGCAAAAAGTGGCATTTAGAAATGTACTGCTGTGAAAATCTGACATTTAGTTCAACTCTTATCAAGGTTACTTTCTTTCGAATGAATGTCACATCAGCGGTGCAGGAAGTTTAATATTGTCAGCCTTTCAGTAACTGATGGGCAGTGTAGTCTAAACAAACAATTGCCTAAGAACACAATGGCGTGCTCCGTGTTTCCTGGACAGACTTTAATAACTTCCTATTGCATTTGGAACAGGATACTTTCTGCATTGTTTAAGCCTATCTGATACAAGCGAACACACAAAACGCAACCTTATCATATTCTTCACCTCCGGTAACAGCACACTGCTGTGTGAAATGGTTACAACAGAAGCTGAAATCTTTTCCGGAAGGCAGTTTTATGATGTACTTTATACTTGGCTGGCAGAGTTTAGGCAATGTATTGTGAAGATGGGTGGTGGTGCGGCGGTAAAATGTGTGAGCATGTAAACCGATCCTTTATTAATATGACTGTACAGAGCTGCGAGGGCCTCACTCATCATCACCAGTGTTTCTAAGACAATACATGCTGGTACATGGAGACTTCGCTCATTTGTTGACCAAGACACTTAAGGGCCGTTTATGATGAAACCATCCACATTTGTAGGAGCAGCACCGGAGGAGCACAGAATATGTTTTTTTCCTGTATCTGCAGTAACTGTAGAGACAGATGTACATGAAATATATGGTGGAACTTTAGGGCAAAATTAACCACTTCAATATTGGGCACTTATACACCTTCCTACCCAGACCAGTTTTCAGCTTTCAGCGCTGTCGCATGATGCTATTTGATCACCTCTGGGATTTTTATTATCTGCTAAACAAATAAAAAGAAGACCGAAAATTTTGAAAAAAATTATTTTGTTTGTTTCTGTAATGCGGCGTACACACGATCGGACCTAGTCCAGCGGACAATCTGCCGGACTTTCCAGCGGAGGTCTTTCCGAATGTGTGGACTTACCCACACACGCCCGGACAATCCGCCAGAGTTTTGGCCAAAGTCCATGGGACTTTTGAAATGAACGGACTTGCCCACACGGAGGAAAGTCCGTTCATTTAGAACGTGACTCCAGGTAGACGGGACTAGCGAAGAAGGTGACATTGACACCTTGCTAGCCCCGTCTATCTGGTATGGATTTAAAGGGGAATCCCTACGCCGAAAAAGCGCGCGTGCTCGGATAAGGGTCAGATATGGATCTGGGGGGACCCACACGCCGTTTTTTCGGCGTAGGGATTCCCCTTTAAATCCATACCAGGTAGACGGGGCTAGCAAGGTGTCAATTCACCTCCTTCGCTAGTCCCATCTACCTGGAGTCACATTCTAAATGAACGGACTTTACTCCGTGTGTGAGGAAAGTCCGTTCATTGCAAAATGGACTAGCACACAGACGGCGGGATTGTCTGCCGGACTGCCGAGTCCAGTGGACAATTTTAAGTCAAAACTTAAAACTAGGACTTTTGGGAGCCCCACACACGGTCGAAATGTCTGGCGGACTCTAGTCCAGCGGACAATCCCGCCGGAAAGTCCGATCGTGTGTACGCGGCCTAACTGTCACAACTTTGGATATGTTGTAGTGCTAGTTCCACTGGATTTGCACACCAAATTTGGGGTTCCTAGCACCAAGTAGCCCCGAGGTACGGGGCCCCAAAGTCGGGTCGGAAAATGTCATTCTCTGCTGCAAAAAAGTGCTTGACTCAAGGATAAGCCGAGGGGGGAACTTTCAGCACAAAAAAATGTGCTGTAAATCTCGGCTTATACTCGAGTATATACAGTAATTATTGCTAGCGGCTATACCCAATAGCATGTAAAAATCCGGCCCATAAAACCCATACATGGTTCAAATCTCGGCCGGTTCCTGCTAAGCCGGCCGGGATTCAAACTGTCAATGAGCAGCCTTACAAAACAAGAGGAATCTGAAGACCTTGCTCATTAGATCTCACAATCTAAAAAGCAATAGTTAAATGATACAAAAGTTAATTACTCTGGGAGATGAGTTGATGGAGAAAGTAAAAGTACAATTTATTAGTTAGAAGCTACAGTAGATAGGCCTTTCTGAGTTTTCAGGGATCACTAATGCCGCGTATTGCCGTCAGAAAAATCTTGGATGTTTTTTCCGACGGAATTCCACCCAAGCTTGTCTTGCATACACACGGTCACACAAAAGTTCTCTTAACTTTTGACCGTCAAGAACGCGTTGACGTGCAACACTACGACGAGACGAGAAAATTAAGTTCAATGCTTCCGAGCATGCGTCAAATTGTTTCTGAGCATGCGTGAATTTTTGCGTGTCCGAATTGCATACAGACGATCGCATTTTCGATTAGGAACTTTTCCCGACTGAAAAATAGAGAACATGCTCTCAATCTTTTGCTGGCTGGAATTCCAGCAAAAGACTGATGGAGCATACACACGGTCGCATTTTCCGACAAAAAGCTCTCATTGGAGTTTTTCTGGCGGCATTTCCGATCGTGTGTACGCGGCATAAGGAGATCGTTGGAAAGACTGGCAGAAGGGAAGGGAAGGGAATTCCAGAGGATGAGAGGGGCTCTGTAGAAGTCTTGGAGGCGAGCATGGGAAGAGGTGACAAGGGAGCCAGCGATCAGGAGGTAATGGGAGGAGCGGAGAGAACAGTTTTGTTGGTATTTTGCAACAAGTTTGGTGATATAGCTTGGGCAGAGTTGTGGACGACTTTGTAGGTTGTTAGTATTTTGAATTTTATCCATGAGGTGAGAGGAAGCCAAAGGAGCGATTGGCAGAGTGGGGTAGCAGACACCAAATGGTTGGTAAGGTAGATAAGTCTGGTAGCAGCATTCATGGTAGCCTGAAGGGGGGATATAGCCTATGTAAAGGAAGGCCAACGAGGAGGGAGTTGCAATAGTCAAGGTAAGAGATAACCAGGGAGTGAATTAGTAGTTTTATGGTATTGTTGGTTAAGAAGAGGTGTATTTTGGAGATGTTAAACCTAATCACTACAAACTCGTATATTATTTACCATGTTAATGTAATTTCAAAAGTAATTTTCAGCATTTGAAATCTGCAACTTCCATTCAAATAATCTGGTGATCCTGCCATGGAGGTTCTTCTTACACAGACATGGTCCACAGTTTTCACCATCAGGAACCCACGCTGATATAGGCCAGGCAGCCATTGTGGGAAGCCACATGGGAAGTCGCTGGAGAGGGTGTAACAGATCAGCAGCACTTTGTTTTATTTTTTTTTAATGGCATTTAGTTTATTAAACTAAATGTGATCCATTTAGGCTTTGCATCTACTTTAACATGTATTTATCTCAGTTTATTAGCTAATTCTCATATATTCTAGTATCTGTGTTAGGCCAGCCATAAATGATTTGATTCGAACCATGTGTGGGCAGGCTGAATGTACATCCGATAATCGCTAGCGGCTGAAATAGCCACTAGCAATATTCACTGTGTTCTCCTGGTGGGGGCGGCTTCCCCTGCCGGGAAAATACAGTGGTTCGATGGGAGGGATTCCCTAGTCATTGCAAGAAAGAAACTCTCTCCGTGTATGTCCTGCATTAGATATCCATTTTGGTAATAGGAAGTTTTTTTGCTGTCATTGGACAAAGGCTCAATTCTCAGTTTCCCATCAGCCATTCTGTATTTACTACAGCTGCAACACAGAATAGCAGAAGTGAATGGCTGCAGATATACTCATAATAATTTAAAGTGGAAGGTGTAACCTATGATTCTTAGTTAATTCTTTGCAATTCTGCACCCCCCACCCCTGCCCCTCCTCCACATAATATACTATAGTACTATAATATACTATAGTGGACATATAGGTAAACTGGTACAGTACTGTAGTGTACACATAGGTAACCTGGCACAGCACTAATGTGGAGTGTGGACATATAGATAAAGTATCACAGTTAGACACTATTACATTTTCTGCAGATTTTTGTCATCAGATTTACCAAATCTATGTAGTGCAGGAGCCTACCTGATTGCATACAAATTGAAACTCTTAAGGTATTATATGGTTTTGGTAAATCCGACTGTGTGTATGCTCCATCGGACAATTGTTGTCGGACTTTCTGCAAACAAATGTTGGCTAGCATGTCTTCAAATTTTCCGATCGTGTATGCACAACTCCGTTGGACAAAAGTCCAAAGAACAAACACGCATGCTCGGATGCAGAAGCGGTCGGTCTTGTAAACTAGCGTTCGTAATGGAGAATTAACATTCGTGACGCCACAAATTATGAAATCTCCAAATGCAGCGCACAATTCTCTTCTTCTTTAATGGGATAATAATGAAGCTGCTTTGCTGGTGATACTGATGGAGTTATTGCAAACAAATTTTCAAAGGCTTTTTTTACCACAACACCATTATCCCGTAGTTTTTAAGAACAAAGACAAACTATGTTGGTGTCCCTTGTCAATTTTACTTTGTATTTTTTAAAATGTAATTACCTACTCCCAAACTGTCATTTGAAGTAAAACACATAGCCAAGTATTATTCTCCACAATTTTTTTATTGTGCATTATTAAAAAAAAAATTCAATTAAATTAGACATGCTATCTGCCAATAGAACTTAACCAAAAAGTGCATTCTATGCATCCAAAAATATAGAAAATATACCAAATCAAATCATTATTCAACCAAAAAAATAATGTCAAAGCAATAACTCCAAGGCCAATAATAAATAACACGCTATCTCCTCCGATTCCGCAACATGTCTGGTTGACGAACGGCCATTCAGAAATGAACTGAAAAGCACAAAATGAAAAGCGCAAACTGAAAAGGGCTAAATGAAAAATGCGAAAAGAAAAGCGCGAATCAAAACTCACCAAACTTCTACTAACATGAAATTAGCAGAAGGAGCCCAAAGGGTGGCGCTAAAGAGATGAAAAACCATGTAGTACGTCTAGTACGTCACTACGTTCGGAATTGTTGGCCAACATTTGTGTGACCATGTGTATGCAAGACAAGTTTGAGCCAATGCCCTTCGGACAAAATTCAACGGTTTTGTTGGCGGAATGTCCAATCGTGTGTACGAGGCATTAGAGTTTCAATTTGTATGCAATCAGGCAGGCCCTTGTACTACATGGTTTTGGTAAAGCTAAAGGAAATCTGACAACAAAAGTTGTATAGTGTGTATGGGCTACACCATACAGATGGATGAATCTCCTGCTGTGGCTATTGTATTGGAACACCCATGTCCAGACAGCTGGCAAATTATCCAAACAGTACCTGCAGCAGACTGCATGCAGGGGTTGTTTGGCTGACAACTTTCCACCTGGCTCCTGAAAACTTTCAGTTGAGGGATGTTGGATGTGAGGCGACCAAGAGGGCTAACCACTGAGTGAATTTTAGCCCATTCACCAGGACCCCGCTGAAATTGCTTTGTATATAGCAAGATTAAAGGGCATTTTCTCACTGACCTCCACTGAATTGGTTTTAGCAGGGTTTCCCAAGACCTTAAAATTATTTCAAGGGTTCCACTAGGGCAGTGATGGCGAACCTTGGCATCCCAGATGTTTTGGAACTACATTTCCCATGATGCTTATGCACTCTTCAGTGTAGTTGAGCATCATGGGAAATGTAGTTCCAAAACATCTGGGGTGCCAAGGTTCGCCATCACTGCACTAGGGTAAAAAGATTAAAGCCGTGGTGTATACCCCCCCCCAAAAAACGTATGCACCGCATACTAGCTCATTATGAAATACTTACCTTAGGACGAGGCGTGGGTAGGTCCACGCCGAGGTAGCTGACATGTTGCCTCGGCGTGTCTTCCGGGTATCGCGGCTCCAGCGCTGTGAGTGGCTGGAGCCGCGATGTTGTCTTTCTGGCAAAGTCCCGCATCTGCCGGGCTTTCAGCCGAGAATCCCCTGTGCGCATGCGCCGCTGCAGTCAGCGGCTCATTGTGAGGGGAATATCTCCTAAACCGTACAGGTTTAGGAGATATTCTTTTTACCTACAGGTAAGCCTTATTATAGGCTTACCTGTAGGTAAAAGTTGTAAAATTGACTATACAGCCGCTTTAAGAAAGGCTGATACAGAAGTTCTAGGAGTTTACGGCATACAAGCATTACAGATTTCCCTTAGGGAGCTTATCATGATACAAAGAAGACTTCTCTATAGCTAAAAGAGTTATCCAATGTATTCTGAATGCATTGTGAGATTTTTGCTTCTTCTTTCTGCATGTGCTTTTTCCTCACACTGCCAGAACACCCTTTCCAAGACCCCGAAAACGAGGTTAAAAAATAAATAAGAACTGTTACAAAAGCAAACAACCTACGGGAATGAATGTAAAAAAGAAAATGATAAAAGGATGTGGGGAATGTAGCCACCCTTGAAGCTCAAGTGCTCAAGATTCTGGTCAACCATTCTTAAAATGCTTTTCTGTAAAGCCACTTTCCAGACAGCCATAGCAATGGTTACTAAAGTTCTAGTTACTGGTTAATAGATAGAAAACATTACCTAGACAAACATGCCCCTCCCTGTTTCCGCGCCCATACAATGAGCAAGCTCATGACTCAGTGATGGTTCTAATAGGTTTTATTGATGAAGGACTTATCTTACTTTCTGCTCTTTGGCGGCATGATTATGATGATTGAATGTCTGATTGAAACTTGCTACTTAGACATTAGAAGAACAATAACTTTGTACAGTTGTATTTATACATACTTATTGATAATGATGTCTTGTATGAGTTGGTGGACTTTGACCGGTGTCTTTTTTTATGATTTGATGGAGATGAAGGTTACACCCCATTTATATACACATCAAACTGGCAGCTAGATAATCTTATCAGATATTGCAAAAATAGATTTAGCTATTGGATCAAAGTACAATGTTAATCGTATGATACTTATGGGGATTTATTACAGTAACAAGATACAGTTATGTCTAGGTTGGGAAACTTACTTGAGCATCAGCATAACATGTGATAAATGCTCCTGCTTGTGTGATAAGGTGTGACTCTCAGCCAAAATGCTGTTGATTGCTGCGAAAAATCTTGCTGCATTTTGATTGCTATACTGTCCCATTTCCAGTAGTGATTCTTCACATCTACATGGAATATTTTATTTTGTAGAAGTCTCTGAACAATACAAAAAATGCAATAACTCAATCAGATGTCATTGTTTTGACCATTATGAATTTTAAAAAATGCTTGATATTTGATTGATTTTTGTAACTGTAGATGATTACTCTTTAGGCTGGGTTCACACTAGTGCAAATTGAATGCAGGTTTCCCTGCATCCAATTTGCATGACAGGAGATTGTGAACGGCCCTCAATGGAGTTGGGTCACATATGTCCGGGGAGGCTGCGGAGCGGCTTGCATAGGAGTCTTGTGCGTCTTTGGCTCCGTTTCAGTGCGGAATTCAGGCAAAAATTTGGCCCTGATTCGTCCCTGAAACTGAGAACAGGGACGCACCGGACCCCATGCTGCGAGCCGCATCCAGCACTAGTGTGAAACCCAGCCTTACGTTGTTGTATTAAATACACCCAACTGAGCTGAATTCTCTGAATCTACAAATAACCTAAATTCAAACATGAAACACTGGTGGGAGATTTACTAAATCTGGAGCGCTCAGAATCTGGTGCACCTGTGCATGGTAGCCAATCAACTTCTAACTTCAGCTTCTTCAATTAAGCTCCAATAAAACCTGGAAGCTGATTGTTTTTTATGCAGAACTGCACCAGATTTTGCACTCTTCAGTCTTAGTAGAAATGTGGATCCCTGTAGACGAGCCCAATGAAGGGGATACAAAGAAGAAGAAGCACTACATAACACCATAGGTCCTCACAGGTCCTCTTCTTATACCAGACTTTCCCACAAGGTCGGCCCCCTTGCATTTATGCAATTTTTAGGGGAAGTGACATACCAGCAGGGGAAATGTCTAACAGACAACCTGACCTCTGCAGCAAACAGTCAAAGCATTTAAAGTCACATTACACCAACATCATAATAACATAAGCAAACACCATAAAATAACAGCACAGAGTCCATGAAATAAATAAAACAGCCCTACCTGACGGGGAAGATGACCTGATTTTCTTCTCTGTCAGCTACTTAAATCCTAAATGTCTTGTCCCTCCCCCAGCCTGTGATTTTAATTTTAAAACTAAAACTAAAATAAGCATGAAGGTTGTAAAAAAATTAATATGTAATGAGTGCAGCTGAAAATTTACTCTGGGGGGGTTGGGGTGGTTGGGGGTGTGGGGATATTTGTGTGGGTGGGGGGGGTTGGTGTGGGGGTTAGTGTGGTGGTGGGGGGGTGGGTGGTGGTTGGATGATGTGGTTGTTGTGGGGGGTGGTGTGGGGGGGCAGGCTGGGTGGGAGTGGGGGGTGGTTGGGTTTTGGGGGGGGCCCCCCTGGGGTTCTCTGGGCTTTGACCTACAATGCAGAGGATTTCCCCCCTATTCTCTCCGTTCTCTATCACCCCCTGTTTTGATGGTTCATCCCCTCCTGTTTTGGTACGGAATGATAGACTGGACCCCCTGGTCTGCCCGATCTAGCTTGAGCAGTCTGCTCTATCTAGCTCAAGCAGTCTGCCCCAGTATAGGACTCTATACCTCAGTAAACAAAGCCCGTAAGCCAGGACTATGCCAGCATAACTTTGAGCAATGGGTAAACTGTTGACCCCACATGGCAATTGATGACGGACTTATCCCCTTAGTTTCACCCCTAATGTGTGTTTTACCGCTTATACAGCATAATTTATGCCTATACGCTCATGAACTACTAAGCTGTAACAAGTTGGGTTATGTTGGTTCTTCCCCTGACCTGGCATTTTCCCCCCCTCTCTCCCATGTCTCCCCGCATAAATTTACCCACATCCCCCTCCTCTCTACTGCCCCCCCCACAAAATGTGTTTGCACTGTTTGAGACAGTTAACAATGTTTTTTTTTTATACAGGTGTTGTTGCAGATGTCCTCAATTTCTTCTGGAGTGGTGCTCATGCACCTACCCCCACACTAGGAGATGTGTTTTTTTCCCCCATTCCTGATCGGGATCTCCCCTCTTGTTAGAGGGAAGTTGTTTTCTGACTAAGGGCACAGAGGGTAGCTCCCCCACCAGCCCTTTGTGTTCTAATATGTTTTATTTTTTCTTGCTCTCAATTCTCTACTATTACCTTCTTTTCCTTTTTTTCAGTGGCCGGTATAGCATCACACCATCCCTGGTTCCTGTCTTAACTTACAGTACAAGGGTTCCTTCTGCTTACCCCGGAGCTCGACATCTTATGGAGGGTAAGCTCACTGGCTTTTTCTCTCGCTCTGCTTCATGGCTAATCCCAGTGCACCCAATACTCACTTGCGCATTGCATCGCACAATGTTCAAGGTATAAACTCTCCAGTTAAACGCAGGAAAATTTTCCAATACTACCATACCCAAAAAATAGACATTCTATTCTTACAAGAGGCTCATTTCCCCAGCTCATATTCCCCCTCTTTCCTCCACCCCAAATTCCCAAACTTTCACCTTGCTAATGCGGAAACTAAAACGAAAGGGTTTAAGGACCCAGAGGGCAGATTTATACTAGTTAAAGGCCTTATTGACGACCATCTCTACTCCTTGATCTCTTACTATGCCCCAAACAAAGGCCAAGCCTAATTCTTTAATTCTATGTTTAGATCCTTACATCCACTTACAGAAGGGATGGTCATTTATGGAAGGAACTTTAGCTTTTGATAGGTGGCTGGATATATCTCGCCCATTAGGGAGCTCTCCACTTGCTGGGTTGATGATGAGATGAGCGGTCACACACTTAAAATCTGGAGCAAAGAGCTACTGTTTAACAACAATACATATATTTTAAAAAAATCTCAAGGCCCTCCGTGTAGGCAAAAAGTCCATTATTACAGGGCTCTCCCATTTTTGTCCGACCCCAGTGTGCCCTCTCTGGCACCCCCCCCCCACTCTATTGCGACATATGTATAAACCTCCCTATTAGTGGAGGAGGGGTTCGGATCATCTGGGCTTTGGTGGCTCCTCCGTCGGCTGTTGGGCATCAATCATTCACTCATGCTTGCTCTCTGGGGACCTGTAAGGTGAAGAAGCCTTTTTCTTCCAAGCTTTGTTTTTAAAGCCATTGGAGTGTTTTTGCACACAGTGTTCAAATTTTAGATTTCTATCATACTCTCACCCCTGAAGGAGGAAACTCTAAATCTCCGAAACGCGTCGTGTGTGAGAAATAGTGACTATAATGTATATTCATACCTTATGGTTATTTTGAATGCTGTTCAAACACTTAATTTTCTTTTATATATTTATGTATATGTGATTATCATCGTTTTGTAATAAATGATTTATACATTTTCAATATACACTATCTAAATTCTTTTTCTGGGGTAAAAAACATTTTGTGCCTTAAAAGTCGACCCCACAGGGGACCCCCCTTTTTCTCTTGTCGAATATAGGATGTGGCACATACTAAAAAATTCCCCTTTATATTTTTGTATAGCATATGCTGGCCTACAACAAATGCCCATTAGGGAGAGGACTTATTCGTCCCACCAGACAGAGTCTCAATGTGGCCAGACAGATTTACCAACAGGGATTAGTGGACATCTGGAGAGAGGTGAACCCCTCTTTGCGTGATTACACCCACTTCTCTAGCCGCACAATTAATTAGCTAGAATCGATCACTTTTTTATCCCAGTAGCCAACATCCCCTGGGTGACAAAGTCTTTCATAAAGTACTCTGTCTGGTCTGACCCCTCACTGCTCTTTCTGGTTATTGGGTGACCTACAGAGCAAAAAAACAGAGGTAGCTGGAGATTGAACGTCTCCATCCTTAGCCATCCGGCTCATGCAAACGAAATAGAGAAGGCTATCAAGGAATATTTCCTACTTAATGACTTAGCAGATACTTCTGTAACCACTCTATGTGTGGCCCATAAGGCCACTATCATTTGGAAACTCATTCAAATGGCTTTGGGGTTACGGAAAGCGCGCAGAATGGATATCAAACAGTTAGAACGTAAACTCTTGCTTCCAAATAAACGACATAAACGTAACCCGTCAACGATATCAACTGAGAAATTAGATGCTGCTCGGACGGCATTAAACTTAGCCCTCAACGCTATAGCGGAAAAAAAGTTTACGCTTTTACCACTTGAGGGACAAATGGTAAAATCAAAATCGGAGGAGGCACACTCTCACAAACCCCCAAAAAATCAAGGAAGATTTCTACTAATTCTACAAGAAACTATATAGTGCCGAAAAGGAGGCTCCAGATAACTTATTGAAGTCCTTTCTCAGCACTATCAAGATCCCAAAACTTGAGAGTCATCACAGAGATGAACTGGAAACACCAATATCGGTAGAGGAGGTCTCTTGGGTCATCAAAAACGTGAAAAGTCCCTCTACCTCTGATCCGGATGGTTGCTCCATTCCGTATTACAAATACTTTACTACCACATTAGCACCTTATTTGGCTTGTTTCTTTAACGAACTACGCAAAGGAACCCGGCGAGACAAATCCCTAAATTCGGCCTTTATCTCTGTAATCCCCAAACCTGGCAAGGACCCTAGCTCAGTTGCCAACTACCGCCCCATATCTTTAATAAATAACAACCTCAAAATCCTGACAAAGATCTTTTCAGACTATTTCCGCTTATATTGGACTCTATGTCCATAAGGACCAGTTCTGCTTCATACCTGGAAGACAGGGACCTGATCAAATTAGAAGGGCGATTGATATCATCTCCCTGCTCAAATCCAGCTGGGATGGTGGACCCCTCAAACGGGCTTTCTGTCATCTCTGAATTTACAAAAGGCATTTGATTAAGTGTCCTGGTCATTTATTAAGCCAATCGTACAATGCTGGGGCTTTGGTAATAGCTTCATGAATGTGATAGGAGCTCTGTATTCAAACCCAGAAGCTAAAATCCATCTGCAAGGATACTATTCCGAATCCTTCCCGATCTTCAAAGGCACTAGACAGGGCTACCCTTTATCCCCCTGATCTTTGCCATTGTCATTGAGACCACCCAGATATACATGGGGTGCGGTGTGGCTCACAAGTGTACAAATGCGCACTTTTTGCGGATGACATTCTGCTTTTGATCACCTCACCACTAATATCACTACTTAATATCTGTCTCGAGTTTGAAAGTAAACTTCTTGAAATCAATGGCCCTAAACATAAATCTGCCTGTTCATTTAGTCGAGTGATTAAAACCTCAATTACAGTTTACCTGGAGCGATACAACAATTCCCTATCTGGGGGTCAGCCTGGCAGCCTCGGTGGACCGCCTTTATGCAATAAACTTTCCACCGATGTACCGCAAATTAGAAGCAGACCTGAAAAGCTGGGACAAATTGGGGCTATCATGGTTGGGTAGGGTTAACTCTGTAAAAATGACTCTGCTACCTACCAGTTCCAATCCAAAATGTTAAACTTTATCTGGGGAACAAAAGGTCACAGAGTCTCCAAGGCTACTCAACTATCTCAGCCTTTAGTTATATACTCTAAAGTGGCTCATCCAATTACATCAAGAGTTGTGAAAATGTGGAATAGACTCCCTGCAGAGGTGGTTCTGGCCAGCTCAGTAGATTGCTTTAAGAAAGGCCTGGATTATTTCCTAAATGTACATAATATAACTGGGTACTAACATTTATAGGTAAAGTTGATTCGGGGAAAATCTGATTGCATCTCAGGGGATCGGGAAGGATTTTTTTCCCCTGCTTTAGCAAATTGGATCATGCTCTGCTGGGGTTTTTTGCCTTCCTCTGATCAACTGTGGGTATAGAATTGGGTATATGGGATTGTATGATATTATTTTATTTTTTTATTTTTTTTGTGGTTGAACTGGATGGACTTGTGTCTTTTTTCAACCTGACTATGTAACTATATGTAACTATGTAAGAAAAGTTTTCTAATTTGTACGTTGATCAACTTCTGTTGAACAGGGATGGCCTAATTCACACTAATTTAAATTTGAGTGGTCCTTGCCAAACTGCCCGGATTTTGATCCGTATATTGGTCAGCTTAAAGCGGTAGTAAACCCATCGATTTAAGTCTAAAAAAAAAAAGGCATGCCGTGAATGCTAACTGCACATTGGCTGTGCTCTCAACCAAACAGTCAAACCATCCAATGGCTGGTGTCATAACGGATCACATGTGCAGCACTGTGGCAGTTGAAGATTAAACAGAGGCTGGCAGCTTCCTTGGCTGAAAACGATAGGGGGGTTTACTTCCACTTTAAGTAACATTCTCTACTACTTCAGGAAATCAATCCCAATGAGTATAGACAAATATTAAGTGTTTCTTTTACTAATATTTAATTAATAAAAAATCCATCAAACCTTTATCCTTTATTTTAAAGTTTTAATTCTAGCAAATCTAAACATGTAATGATGTAGATACCGCTTTGCTATTATCCAAAAGAGCGATGGGTGGTTGGGAGCCAGAATGTTTCGTTATCAATGGAAGAGAGTGAAATGAGACGTGAACATCTGTAAGAAAAAGGCTCTTCTGTGGCATGGTACATATTAGTGGTTGCTCACACTTGCACTTGTGGCTTGGATTCACACAGTCTACATATGTTCACCATGCTTGAACCCTGCACTGTATGAAGCATTAGCAGTATGCAGAAAATACAGACATTATACTGTAGAATTGTAAGCTATAATGAGACCAAAGCCTTTCTCGTTTTCAAGGATTATCTGCACAAAAGTGATATTTCAAATGATATTTAAGATTAGTCCACGCAAATGTTATATTTAAATTGATATTTAGGATTAGTCCACACAAAGTGATATTTACATGAGATGCCTGGGAATTCTGACAGTGAGATCTTCCTACCATAGTTCTAGTCTCTGTTACCATAACGCATTGGAGTATTTGATATTTCTGCCCTCTGTGATGTTTGTTCCCTCTTTCTGTAGCATATTCCTTAAAGTGAATGTAAACCCTAACTATGAACTTCTCTTATTTGGTCCTTTTTGGTCTATTACATATGTAGCCAGGTGCTGGGATACAGCAATATGGAGAAGGAGACATTGGGGTTGATTTACTAAAACTGGAGAGTTTCTAATTTTGGCTTGTTCAATTAAGCTTTGACAAAAAAAAATAATTGGAAGCTGATTGGTTTCTCTGGAGAGCTGCACCAATTTTTGCACTCTTGGCTTTTAGTAAATCCACCCTATAGCCTTTTATTCTTCTCTCTCTCTACTGACATACAGCTATTATGCTGCACCATTTTCCTCTGACCAGCAGGGGAAGTCCATATACTTCTATGCAAAGCGCTGAGAATGCTGGGAGTTGGAGTTTGAGATGGCAGCCATGCCATACACTACAGATCCCAATATGCACTATAAGTAGTGGAAAGAGGATCTTTATTAAATTGTCTGGAAAGTTCTTCTTAGCACCAAGGGAGTTATAGTGAGAGCAGCTCTGACTAGATATCTGCCTGCCAGTTGGAGACCATAGCAGCGAGATCCGAGTCTGAGAGTGGTAGTGATGACACCCGGAGCAGTACAGCATCTCTCACGTTGAAGCACCTGCACCACTGCAGCAGGGAGCCTGGAGCATCTACTCACCCTCTCCTTCCCACCACTAATCACCGGAGGCTTTCAGGGAGAGACCCAGGGCCCCCCCCCCCTTCTACAACAAGAGGTCACCTCAGCATCCAGAGAATTGGTGAGAGGGCTATTCGCCCATTGCTGATACTGCTAGCACAGACTAAACAACTGAGGGCAGGGCACCAAGGGTAAGATTTACTAAAACTGGAGAGTGCACAATCTGGTACAGCTCTCCATAGAAACCTATCAGCTTCCAGGTTTTATTGTCAAAGCTTACCTTAACAAACTGAAGTTAGAAGCTTATTGGCTACCATGCACAGCTGTACCAGATTCTGACTCCACCAATTTTAGTATATCTCCCCCCAAATGTACCCAATTCATACCGCACCTATAAGGCATTCCTTCCAAACTTAGACTGCACCTATACCAACCCTCTACTGTATTGTACTAAACCTTTACCAAATCTGAACCTTGCACCTTTGTGGAGACTATACTGTACCTGTAGTATGCAGTGTTGCCAACCGTCAGTATTTTTCCTGGCAGCCAGTAAAAAACAGGTAATTTTTTTCCTGCCAGTAAATGCCCGTAAAAGTAAAAGGTTGGTCTGCTGGTACTTAATTATTTCCTTAAAGCGGGATTCCGCTGACCTATCTTTTTTTTTTTTTTTGTTCTTATTGTTTTCTCCTAAGCCACTAACTGTAGCACTCACCTGTTGCTGTTTCTTCATCCCCGGATCGCCGATTTAGTGCTTTAATCCAACTTATAAAAATCTCTCCCCGGGCGTTTCCATTTTGCTTGTAGGCATTTGAAAACCCACAAGCAATTACTTCCGGGATGCGGCGAATGCTGTGCTCCCAGCATTCACCGCTCGATCCTGCGCATGCTCAGTTATCTGAGCGAGCAGCGCCGTCCCTCGTCACGTGACCAGCGTCATCCGAAATCTCTCGAGATTTCTGGATGACGGCGTCCCCCACTGCTGCATGGGAATACTGTCACACAGCTCCCAGGGGTCATTGTGCAGCAAAAAACCCGCCTACTCCCACAGGAGGAAAGACCGGAAGTCATTCTAATGCCGCGTACACACGTGCGGACTTTTGCCGGCGGACCTAGTCCAGCGGACAATCCCGCGGGACTTTCCAGCTGGGTCCGCTGGACTTTCCGAGCGTGTGGACTTGCCCACACACGCACGGACTTCTCCAGCGGATAATCCGCCGGCCAAAAGTCCGCGGGACTTTTGAAAATGAACGGACTTGCCCACACACGGAGCAGTCCGTTCATTTCGAACGTAACTTCAGGTTACGTAGCTAGCGTAGGCAGTAAATGCCGCCGCGCTAGCTCCGCAAGCTGGCATGGATTTAAAGGGAATCCCCACGCCGAAAAAACGGCGTGGGGGTTCCCCCCAAATCCCAGTCAGACCCTCATCCGAGCACGCAGCCTGGCAGGCCAGGAAAGGGGTGGGGACGAACGAGCGCCCCCCCCCTCCTGAGCCGTACCAGGCCGCGTGCCCTCAACATGGGGGGTGCCCTGGGGAAAGGGGGGCCGTGCGGCCCCCCCACCCCAAAGCACCTTGTCCCCATGTTGATGAGGACAAGGGCCTCTTCCCGACAACCCTGGCCGTTGGTTGTCGGGGTCTGCGGGCGGGGGCTTATCGGAATCTGGGAGCCCCCTTTAATAAGGGGGCCCCCAGATACCGGCCCCCCACCCTATGTGAATGAGTATGGGGTACGATGTACCCCTACCCATTCACCTAAGGTGTAAAATGTAAAGTACAAAAACACACACACTTTTGAAAAAATATTTTATTGCACTTCTCCGGGGGTCTTCTTCCGTCTTGGGGGTCTTCTCGCCGGACTCCTCCGCTCTCTTCTGCTCTTTTACCTAGCTCTTTCACGAGCGGGGGAGTCCGGCTACCTTCTTCGTCGTCGCCGCCGCCTGGGGGTCTCGATCCGCCTTCGGGGGTCTTCTTCCGTCTTGGGGTCTTCTTCCGTCTTGGGGGTCTTCTCGCCGGACTCCCCGCCATTTACCAAGCTCTTTTACCGAGCGGGGGAAGTCCGGCTACCTTCTTCGTCGTCGTCGTCGTCGCCGTCGTCTGGGGTTCTCGATCCGCCTTCGGGGGTCTTCCGGGGGTCTCTTCTGTTCTTGCGGCGGTCGTCGTCTTCCGCGCCGCCGGCGCCTTCTTCTTCTTCTTGTCCTTGTTCTTCTTCCGATGTTGACCCGTCGCTGTCTCTGCCCGGAATGCCTGTGCCGCTCTGCGCTTGGACTTATATAGGGGCATGGGGGACAGGGTCACATGCACATGTCACATGGTGACCCCGCCCCCTTGTGTTGTCACAGTCCCGGAGGATGCTGGGACTGTGACATCGCAAGGGGGCGGGTCACCATGTGACATGAACATGTGACCCTGTCCCCCATGTCCCTATATAAGTCCAAGCGCAGAGCGGCACAGGCATTCCGGGCAGAGACAGCGACGGGTCAACATCGGAAGAAGAAGAAGAACAAGAAGGACAAGAAGAAGAAGAAGGCGCCGGCGGCGCGGAAGACGACGACCGCCGCAAGAACAGAAGAGACCCCCGGAAGACCCCCGAAGGCGGATCGAGAACCCCAGACGACGGCGACGACGACGAAGAAGGTAGCCGGACTTCCCCCGCTCGGTAAAAGAGCTTGGTAAATGGCGGGGAGTCCGGCGAGAAGACCCCAAGACGGAAGAAGACCCCCAAGACGGAAGAAGACCCCCGAAGGCGGATCGAGACCCCCAGGCGGCGGCGACGACGAAGAAGGTAGCCGGACTCCCCCCGCTCGTGAAAGAGCTAGGTAAAAGAGCAGAAGAGAGCGGAGGAGTCCGGCGAGAAGACCCCCAAGACGGAAGAAGACCCCGGAGCAGTGCAATAAAATATTTTTTCAAAAGTGTGTGTGTTTTTGTACTTTACATTTTACACCTTAGGTGAATGGGTAGGGGTACATCGTACCCCATACTCATTCACATAGGGTGGGGGGCCGGTATCTGGGGGCCCCCTTATTAAAGGGGGCTCCCAGATTCCGATAAGCCCCCGCCCGCAGACCCCGACAACCAACGGCCAGGGTTATCGGGAAGAGGCCCTTGTCCTCATCAACATGGGGACAAGGTGCTTTGGGGGGGGGGGCCGCACGGCCCCCTTTCCCCAGGGCACCCCCCATGTTGAGGGCACGTGGCCTGGTACGGCTCAGGAGGGGGGGGCGCTCGTTCGTCCCCACCCCTTTCCTGGCCTGCCAGGCTGCGTGCTCGGATGAGGGTCTGACTTGGATTTGGGGGGAACCCCCACGCCGTTTTTTCGGCGTGGGGATTCCCTTTAAATCCATGCCAGGTCACGGAGCTAGCGCGGCGGCAGTAACTGTCTACGCTAGCTACGTAACCTGAAGTCACGTGCTAAATGAACGGACTTGCCGATGAGCGGCAAGTCCGTTCATTTCAAAAGTCCCGCGGACTTGCCCACTAACGGGGGGATTGTCCGCTGGACTGCCAAGTCCAGCGGATAATTTTAAAACAAAACTTAAAACTTTGGCGCCAAAAAGTCCGCCGGACTTTGGCGCCAAAAAGTCCGCCGGCGCCCACACACGAGGGGATTATCCGCTGGACTTCAGTCCAGAGGATAATCCCGCGGGATTGTCCCTTCGTGTGTACGCGGCATTAGAATGACTAATAAAAGGTAACGAATGCTTTTTTTTTTTTTTTTTTTAATGCTCGTTTGTGCATCACATTTGAAATGTCTTTTTATGAAGCTATAGATGTAATTTTGAGTACCAAACCGCTTTAACAATATTTGCAGTACAGGTTTAGGTATAATTTATGTGTTAAAAGTAAAAGGTTGCCAGTAAAAAATATGGCTGTGACGCTCGACTTGGTCCGGAGTTGGCTGAGACCATCCGAGTGCCTGCTACAGTGTGATCAGGTGGCTCTGGCGGAGGCAGTGCCTGAGCATGTCGTGTGATGTCATGGTGCAATGGAGCCAAGCAGAGCGGCCAGAGCCTCATGTGCGGGTCTGCAGTACAGGAGCAAGGCAGGCTGGGACCGCGACCCTCAGTGCTGTTTAGACTGGAGTGGACCAGAGGGACCACTTGGCTTGGAGAGAGACTGTCACTATGACTCAGGAGGGGACTTGTCAGTGAGGTGTCATCATCAACTGCGCTGCTGCACACTGCTGTCAGTGTCACCGTGAGAGTAAATTTTATGCGTGTGTCGCCCATTCTAATTTCTTGCCCTCATGAGTCCTGTCCCTATACTTACTATATCGAAAATAAAATAAAAAATGTTTTTTGCCTTATTATCTTCACAAAACATATTGCTAATTGCATATTGTATTTGTAGCCTAAATACTCAAATTTGCACTTAAAACTGTAATTTTGTAACTTTTAGAAATGCCAGTAAAAATTTGACTGTGCCAGTATATTTTGGGTGTTGTGTCAGTGAATTTCAATCTGGTAGGTTGGCAACATTGGTAGTATACCTAAACTACATGCAGATTAACTGAGACTGTTGTAATAATGCTCTTAAAGTACCCCAACAATAGCCAGCAGTAGAACATCTCAAATGACTTCCCTGCCGGTAATAATTATTATGCAAGCCCCCTTTTTTTCTCCTGCCCCCGCTGCTACCATCCTAGCACTGCTGTGATAAATGTACTCTGGCAGTATATTTCCAGCTCAATGCCACACTTTAGGTAGCCTTGTTTATGCTGATCGTAACACCAAATGTCATCTTATGCCTAGGAATTACTGTTAATCACTTTGTATGATAAATGATGCTGAAAGCGGTACCATTATTTTGCATGGAAATTTGGCATTTTATATTGTAGGCCTGTAATTCTTAAAAATAATTCACTTAAATCCGTCCAAACAAGAGTATAACAGACATACCGGGTATGATAAAGTTTGAAATTAGAAAACATAAATTATAATATATATATTATATATATATATATATATATATATATATATATATATATATATATATATATATATATATATATATAAATATAATAACAAATAATAATATAATAATAATAAAAATTATTCAATAATGTAATCAAATCAAAAACACTGAAATTTGCTTAGTTTCAGAATTTTCACTGTCATTACTTTTAGTGTTTGATGATACATTTCCCCACAAATCACTATCGCTCAATTCTGCAAGTGATTCAAATTTATTATCGCTGTTTTCTAGCTGGTCTAAAAGCACTTTTGATGTAAAGGGACATTTTTTGGTTGCTATGGACAATCTCCAGTTTCCTGGCATAAAGAATAGTATTTATAATATAACACTGCATGCAGGACACTGGACAAACCACTAGGGACAAAGGGATGTGTAATTATTTGATACAGTACTGTATTCTGTAAGATTACAGTATACTGTATCTATACTGTGTTTTTTACTTTTAGAATTTGGCGCCAAACTCCGTCCCCATGCGTCGCAACGCTCGCAGGGAACGGGGCTCGGCACTGTGAATCGAGCGAGACACGGCGGCTCGCAGATCACAGCGGGGAGACATCACAGGATCCAGGGGACAAGGTAAGTAACCTCTACATGGATCCTGCGATGCGATCCCGAGCTCTGGCTCGCGAATACCGCTTTTGGTACTAAAATCTCACCCGAGCCAATTTTTTGCGTGCCTAGTTACTAACCATATTGGGTGACAATATATTAAGTTTGCCTTTACTACCTGGTTTGGTACCTGTTTTCTTTGCTTTAACACTACTATTGGGTACTATGTATTACTTTTGGTGATTTCCTGTGATTTTGTATGTTTGTATACTCAACCTGGTGGGTCAGAGGGGCTAAGGTTCTGGAGAAGGTTGAGATAAAGAACAGTGGACCCAACCTATCCAGTGGCTCCTAGGGGGGTAGCGCTACACATTTACCAAGGATAACATTGCATTATATCTGTTTTATACGTGTCAAAAATACCTGTTGATCCTGCCATAAATCTGGTCAGCTGTGCTGCCCTCTAATCAGTTACATTGTTCCTAGCTATTTCTCTAGACTGCATCACACCTCCCCCTATGTAATGGAGAAGAAAAGAATGGAAGGTATACTGTAATCCTGTCCTAAGTTGACAACGCTGCTCCTCCATAGGCACAGTATGGTAAGTGAGAATTGTCACCCTAGGACAGGTGTTACCGGTAACATTACCAGGTAATAATATAGGAGCCCCCTCACCTCCTTAAACCACCCTATGACCACTTAAACAGCTTGTAGATGCACCTTCTATTTTAGAGGACATTTAAATGCCTCACAAAGTCCACAAACATGCTGTCATTAGACAATTAAATTGTAAATAGTTCAAAATTCTGTTTAGCAACACATTCTACTTTCTTTTCAGAATGTATGCATTGCCCAATCTTTTTCCTTTTTGTGTTTTGGTTAGCATAGGGTAGGGTTAAAGCTTGTATTGGCTATATTTTGCTGTCTATGTCCCACTGGAGGAAATAAGAGATTAAGGAGGAATTTCCTCCTTTGACACCCCCAATGATTGATCTCCCCCCATCTCTTGCTCTGGTGAGTGGAAATTTTGGATTTTCTTTCACTTTCTGTTTTAGTAACAATGGTCATCAGGACTAATGGGGGTTGAATCTTTCCAGCATGTGTACAAACAGAATGAAGAACTTGACAGAAAGTCTAAGCCGGCCATAGACAATTCAAATCTTAGCCAGTTCAGCAGGAACCGTCCAAGATTTAAACCATTTATGGGCAGGCTGAATGTACCCAAGTTGATCGATTGATCAGCTTGGGTACAACCAACCTATCAGATTTTACATGTGATTATTGCAAGCAGCTGTTATAGTCAACTGTCTATAGAGGAGACCGAGCTGTGTCTGTGTCCACTCTGCATAAGCGGAGTGGACACGGACCAGCCATTCACTTGCTCAGTGGGGATCAGTGGACAGAATCCCCGCTGAGCAGGAGGACTTCAACGGAGCCAGCCCCATGTGTAAGAGGTCTTATGCCGCGCACACACGGTCAGATTTTCCGACAACAAATGTTCGATGGGAGCTTGTTGTCGGAAATTACGACCTTTTTCCGTCGGAATTTCCGACAAACAAATCTCCGACAATTTTCCAACAACAAAATACGTTGTCGGAAATTCTGATTGTGTGTACACAATTCCGATGCACAAAATTCCACGCATGCTCAGAATCAAGCAGAAGAGCAGCACTGGCTATTGAACTTCAATTTTCTCGGCTCACCGCGTTCTTGACGTTCAGAATTTACGACAAGATTTGTGTGACCGTGTGTATGCAAGACAAGTTTGAGCTAACATCCATCGGAAAAAAAAACATGGATTTGTTGTCGGAATGTGCGATCGAGTGTACGCGGCATTAGTGTGTGTGTATTTAACCGTTGCCTGGAGAACAGTTTTAATTAACACAAAAATAAAATATTTTTCTAGTCATTATACTGCAACATCCTTCACGCAGTAAATGAAAGTTTCTCTTCTATAGGAAAGATTTGTGGTCATTACTTTGCAGAGTGCTAGGAAGAGTAATGCCAGGTAGCCATTCCAAAAGGCTGTTGTCTATATTTATAATTCCAATTTATTGATGTCTGTGGAAGATCAGATTCACTGACTGTTTATAAACCCCTGATGGCTGCTACATTTCACAGACTGGTTCTTCTCTGAAAAGTAGTAAGTATCATCTGGCCAAATACCTAAACAATAGGCCTGGGTAGGAATTGTAATGAAGATGGCCATTGTATATTTACCCAAACGTCAGAAATATCCTATTAATCCTATGGCCTAAATATACAATCTGCACTGCTTTGTAGATTTACAGAAACGCCTGGCTTCCATTAGACATGTCACCTGTAAAATTATTCTTTTTGTTGGTAAAATAAAGGAAATTGTACACTTAAGTATATCTCTAGTCACATTTTTTTTAGTTTTGATAGGAAGGGCAATGGTTAGAACTCATTTCATTTTTTATATTTTTTTCTCTACTAAATTGTAGGCATGCCCTGTGGAGACCCCTTTACAAAGCTATACTCCAGGCTTAGCAAATGTTGTTTAAATGCAAGAGTCATGTGTATCCTTCCTTGAATCTTGGTGTGCTTTGTGTAGTTCTTCTAGATCTGTGCAGTAATCCAGTGTGAAATGTTGCCTCTGTGCAGGAATTGCCTGTAATAAAGACCGATCACTGCTGCTCTCTACTTGTGCAGGGTGACTGGTCTTGTCTCCACCCCCTCTTGTAGTTTTCTGCAGGCAGGCTATAGTGGGTGGAGCTTGCTGAGTCCCTCCCACAGCTTTGTTTTCTGCACAGGCTTATGTGCATCACTGTAGTGATGTCCCTGCTTTTTTTTTAAGGTAATATCTGACTTTGCAAAGACATTTGATGCACACAATATGGATTTATATTATTTGTGGCTATTGAGGAATATATTTAAATGGAAGTATTGTACTTGTGCCTTGGGTACAACTTGAAGGCACAAAAGCAACACAGCCCAAGCATTCTTGTAGCACCATTGGAACTTGTGACCCTATTACCTAGGCCATTTGAGTGACAGGCCTACAGGAGGGAACAGATGTGAAGGGGACTGCAAAATGGCTACAACCGAGGCTAGAAATTGGAGCCAATTAACTGGACTCGGGGAAGAAGCAAAGAGGCACATATCCTGGGAAAATGTGGATGGAGTGTGCCAAAGGTTAGAAAGTGCAGCTTGGCATCAAGGCAGAAAATCCATGAGGTCATTTGGGATCCCATGTGGCACCAAGGAGAACTACAGGACCAGAGTAAAGGGAAAATGGAGAGCTGGTAGGCGGACCGAGCACTGAATCCCAGGGTTGGCGGAGCATGTGAGCACAGCTGGCAGTTGTATCAGGGAAGAGAGAGACCTATTTGTATGCCAGTCTACATGGTGCATCACATATCTCTCAGCCACCTTCATGCAGCTTACAAGAGCAGCCATCAGAAGACAGACTGTTATGAGGAGGAAATCCAATAAGCCTCTGCATGATGACTGGCTTTTGGCTACCCCTGTTGGGGCAAAACTTGCCTTTGATTTTCTGGGACCTTTCTTCTGCCAGCAGGACTCTATTTAATGGGAACTGCACTATACTTTCACTTTCAGTTAGTTAAAACATGTTGGTTCATTAATCTTTGGATTAAAAATAAATTTGTTTGAAGGTTGAGCGCACTAATGTTGCATTAAATAACCCCCTCACACATATTAGTCCACTGGCCAGTGGTTAGTGAGGGCCTTGAGACAGTAGTTAGGCTTTATAGTCAGCCACATTCCCTTATAATCCAATCTGGAGATACTTAGGGATTGACTTACTAAAACGGAAGGGTGCAAAATCTGGTTCAGCTCTGCATAGAAGCTAATCAGCTTCCAGGTTTTTTGTTGTCAAAGCTTAATTGAGCAAGCTGAAGTTAGAAGCTGAATGGCTACCATGCACAATTGCACCAGATTTTTGTCCAGTTTTAATAAATCAACTCCCTAGTTGCAACGGAGTTGTTCCCTCATTCACCTAGTGCATTCTGGCAGGACCATTCACGGGCGACTAACAGGACGCCATTTCCCTTTACCTCATTGTGTCTTTGCAAATCTCAGTGGTTGATATCGTGTCAACCCTGCTGTTGTCATACTAGTGTAATCAGTTCCATTTCTTCAGGGCTTACTTCATCCTGAATAAAGCCCATCATAGCAACAGTGATGCGTCAGTGTATTATTGGGTCTTATGTAAAGGTCGGTAACCACGGTAGAAACATTTTCAGCAGCTCCTTCAGCGCTCATTGCTACATACCAATGACCATACACATACCCATAAACCTATATTTATATCCAGTATGATTACCATTTCATGCAAATATATAAAGGTGAATGCATCACTAACTATGCAGCTTTTAAAAAATGTTTTATTTAAAATCTATTTTATGGCATCTTAGGTATACTGTAGCAAGTAGCAAGTATGCTTGAAACATGAATTGTCTAACTGATAAGTATGCATAAAAAACATAAAGCACCTCCACCGGCATTTATAAAATCAATGAATATTTGCAGCGAATGCTATCTATTGTGCAGTTCCATTAGAAATCTATATCACAGACCTTGGAGGATTCTCCCTAACTCCCTCCTTTCATTCCTCGTGTAAGCCATTCTCACATTTACCATTGGTATTTGCATAGCTCTATTCTAAACCTTCCTGTTACATTTAACAGTTCCGTGATAAAGACACAGCACTCAAATGTCATTTTAGGATGCTTAAAAAATTCAAGAAAGTTTAAAAAAAAAAAAAACATGATCTTTTAGAATATTAAAAAATATTTTTTTTCCTTTGCTATCTTTACTTAAATGTTATAGTTTCTAAAATTCCCGTAGTAGACCTATTCACAGTTGAAATGACTAAAACAATATTCATAATCACAGCCGAAATACCTAAAACAAGTAACAAGATTATTTAATTACAATCTATTAACTACTAGAGATGAACATTTTTTTCACATTTTAAAGTGGATCTTCACTGCATCTGAGCACCACAAACGAAAAACATTATTTCATTCTTTTATAATATTCAAAGCAAACTCCCCCATCCATCCATGTGTCCTTGCTTTATTTTGTTAAGAAAACTTTGAAAAACACCCCCTAGCATTTCTGGTCGTGTCCATCTTGAGTACTGGCAAATGATTCATGTAGCATTTGCTTCCTACTATCCATATGCCCTTAGCTCAGGAATGCAGGAAGGAGGAAACCCCTTAGCTGAGGAAACCCCTCCTTCGCTCCTCCCCTCCTGAAGACTTGTGGGATGTATGACATCATTTGCCTAGGCAAGAAACCAGGAAGTAATTGGAGAAATATAAAGAAAAAAGTTTAAAACAAGTAAATATAATATACTTTACTATCTATTTACTAATGGTAGCAGCACAAGGATTAAAAATAAATAAATATATTAATATCAATTTCTACTTAGAGGGAACCTGTCATTTTTTCCGGGGCAAAGTAACAGGTTTATATTATGAACCATTAACTCCACAGTGCGTTGTGGTAACACATGTCCCACAATATGTTCTCTTGTGTACTGAGGCAATCTGTGTTAAGGGAGCCAATTCATTTTGAATGGGCCCTTAATACTTCTGCAGTGAGTTTTGTACAGCAGCACATGGCAGTGCACACTGTGCATTGTGATGTACCATAGCATCCATATGTCGTGTATGTGCATGGAGGTGTGATTCAAAATGACCGTAAAAACATGTTATATAGTATGTGGTGGACAAAGAACCATGTGCAGACCTTCCCCAAGATCTCCTTCCACTTCATAGTGATTTTTAATTTTTTTTATTACACTCTATGGAACATTCATACAGATGCACTACCACTAATTAGTCAGCTCTGAAAAGGACATAATGTTTGGCAGAGGAGGATATGTTGACCTGAGGTCTATGTTAGGGCATACATATATGGGTAAGGCAAAGGGGACTGAATAGTGGTCTCAAACTGCGACTCTTTGCTTGATTTTATCTGACTCATGAGGCATTATTTCATTTACTGACATCAACGGAGGGCACAATCCCTACCAATGACTCCAATGTTGGGGCACAGTTTCTCTCAATGACACCAACAATGGAGCCCAATGACACCAATATTGGGGCACAATTACTCCCAATGACACCAATATTGGGGCACAATTACTCCCAATGACACCAATGATAGGACACAATTCCTTCCAAGGACACAAGCGATGGGGCACAATTCCTACCAATGACGGGGCACAGTTCCTCCCAATGATTCCAACAATGGGGCCCAATGACACCAATGATGGGACACAATTACTTCCAATGTCACAAACGATAGGGCACAATTCCTCCCACTGACACCAAAAATGGGGCATTGTTTACTCAATTGATTTTGGGACATTTTCAAATCTCGATGGCCGGCCCCTCTAAGTTCTTAAAGCGGGATTCCACCCTAAAGTGGAACTTCCGCTTTTCGGAACCCTCCCCCCCTCCGGTGTCACATTTGGCACCTTTCAGGGGGGAGGGGGTGCAGATACCTGTCTAAGACAGGTATTTACACCCACTTCCGGGCATAAACTCCCACGGGAGTTAACGCCACTTCCTGTCCCAGCTCGCTGTCTGCCGGAACACACACGGGTCCCAGCAGACAGCGCTGACGATTCTCATTGCGCTGCGCGACTCACGCATGCGCAGTAGGGAACCGGGAAGTGAAGCCGCAAAGGCGTCACTTCCTGATTCCCTCACTGAGAATGGCGCCGGCAGCAGCAGAGAGCCGAGCGATTGATTGGCCTCTGCTGCCGACATCGCCGGAACCTGTGACAGGTAAGTGTCCATTTATTAAAAGTCAGCAGCTGCAGTATTTGTAGGTGCTGGCTTTTAAAAAAAAAAATTTCAGGTACAGTCCCGCTTTAAGGACAGTAAACTGACCCTTTGTTTAGAAAGTTTGGAGACCCCTGCTTTGGAAAGTAAGATTCTCCATTGTTTCAATCTACTATGCAATACTCATATGCTCCACAAGGAATAGATTTGTTTTTCATAGTTATTTTGGCTTCTTAAATTAAAGCTGAACTGCAAGCAGATATAATAGAAAAATCACAATTTTGTCAAGTTATGTGTTCCTTACAAAAGCCTTAAAATGTATTTTGAGTTCAGCTAGTCTTCATCTTAGATTATTTCAATCCGACGCATAGCAACACACTGGTCAGGAAAGAAAGCGTCAGTCTAACTACATGGGCCAGTGCTATCGATCTGAAACATATCCAGTCAGCAAGATGGGTCGGTTTACTGACCAAGCTATATCCCCCAACTACAAGAGAGACAAGAGAGGTCACTGACTGGGCTGTGCTATCCGGTATAAATCATAAGACTGGTTTAACAGATTTAGAACATTTTGTCAAAGAAAACAGTATACATATACAGTACATTGTTTAAAGTTTATACAATATATTGTGAAAAGTATTGAGATATCTGCCTTAACACACACATGAAATTTAATGGCACCCCAGTCCTAGCCCATAGGGCTCATTATTGATTTGGCCCACCCTTTGCAGCTATAACAGCTTCAACTCTTCTGGGAAGTCTGTCCACAAGGTTTAGGAGTGTGTCTATGCCTCTATGGAAGGAATGTTTGACCATTCTTCCAT
Source organism: Lithobates sylvaticus (assembly GCA_028564925.1). Lineage (NCBI taxonomy): Eukaryota > Metazoa > Chordata > Amphibia > Anura > Ranidae > Lithobates > Lithobates sylvaticus. The sequence continues at coordinate 639,175,090 of CM053026.1, forward strand.
AAGCGCATTTATGAGGTTAGGCATTGATGTTGGACAAGAAGGCCAGGGTCGCAGTCTCTGTTCTAATTAATCCCAAGGGTATTCCATCGGGTTGAGGTCAGGACTCTGTGCACGCCAGTCAAGTTCCTCCACCCCAATCTCGGTCATCCATGTCTTTATGGACCTTGCTTTGTGCCCTGGTGCGCAGTCATGATGGGACATGGGACATCACCAAACAGTTCCCACAAATTTGGGAGCATAACAGTTTCCAAAATGTCTTCATATGCTGAAGCCTTAAGAGTTCCCTTCACAGGAAGTAAGGGGTCAAGCCCAACCCCTGAAAAACAACCCCACCACCAAATGATTTGGACCAGTGCACAAAATAAGGTCCATAAAGACATGTATGAGCGAGTTTGAACCCTACAGTATAAGATTGGGATGCCATTAAAGGTCATGTGCATGTAAAGACAGGTGTCCTAATACTTTTAAAATATAGTTTATTTAGTATTAATATTTAATAAAGAGAAGTTAATTTAATAAATATGCCATAATACTAACAATAATAATTCATAGCCATCAGAGAAGATGGGTAAATGCTAAAATGCACTGGCTCAGTATCAAAGCCATCTTGTAAGCTATTTTAAAATGTTGTCATTAGCCCTAGACTGTATAATTCTAAATAGGGACCCCAATGCCTTTAATATGGTCAATAAATGTAAAAATGGAAAAACAGATTTTATTTGTAAAAGTTGTCCTTCACAGACTAATGTTCTTGTGTGATAGTAAAGAAATGTTCCCTTTCCACTTCTACATGTTGGTGTGACAGGTGACATTTATTCCCTATGTGACATCAGTGTAGTAACCTTTGAAATTACATATAGGCATCTTGCACCAATTTCTTTCCATCCACTCTTCAAGCTATATTACATCTCAGCCATGTGCTCTCCATTCGTTTATGACTTGACAGCCCGGTGCCTATTCTCACATGTACTCATGTGAACTTTCACCTCTCCTTACAAGCTGTATATAATACACTGACATGACCTCAATAGTTCTATAGGAAAACAGGATTTTTTTTCTTTTTTGCACTGTAGAATTTTTGATAGAGACACTAAAGGAAACGATGTTATCTATACAGGAATGAGAACTGATTAGCATATTGGGTAATTCTGACAAATTCAATCTTTTTTGAGAATTCCTTGTTTTGGTATTACATAAATACAGGCATACCCCACTTTTGTCAGCCGCATTATGTCAGTGTTCAAACTTGTTGAGTTGTTTGTCCTTTTTGTTGCCAACTTGGTGGAAACCAGGGAAGCCCTGCCAGCATTCCAGATTTCTATCTCAGAAACCATTTTACATTTCTCTTTATCTCCGTCCAACACTTCTCAGACTGACCATTCACACATGATGAAATTGGCACAGCTCTAGGGCATCTGCAGTCCAGAGATGTGCTGCGTTTGGCTGCAGCATTTTGTCCTTACAACACCAACCAACAGCTCTGCATAAAAGATGAGGAATACTTGAAACTGGAAGGTTTGATTTTAAAATGTGGTAATTTTTGCCAGCACAGAGTAAAATGATGATCTGTTGAAGTTAAAAGTTCAAGCATATATCAACTTAACTCACAGTATTGATTTTTACGGCAGTCTTATTTGGCAGCAGAACAGGTAAAGCTTGGTAATTTTAGGGTAGTAGTTTAGTACCACTTCATATTAGTATTCCTATAGTGTTGCATATGCTTGTATTTAACTACACCTGTGTTTAGAATTTCTAAATGTGTTTGAAAGATTTAAACAGTTAAAAGACTAAAGTTATAGTCAATATATCACTAGCCGATAAAAACAGTGTACTAATAATGGCTTTCAAAATCGGCATAAGACAGCGTTGGAGTGTCAGTCTAAAAAATGGGCAAAACAAATGCTAAACAACCTAGTTTGCAAATCTTGCACTCTTCTACTGAATTCAGCTGTTCTCGGGGCTGGAAGTCGTGAGCAGTTAATTTTGGTGTGAGGTTTCATTGAGTATAAATCAAAAATCTTGGTCTCCCTGCTCATTTCTTTTTTCTCTCAACCACCTGGTTGAATTAAAAAAACTGACTCATGTATAGGCTGCGTAAGTCTGTCCACACCCACAGCAAGTGACTGAACAGTGAAGGGGCAATAAAAGACTGATAAGCTTATATCCCTGAACTACTCAAATGTCAGCATGTCCTTATTCAGCACATGTGAATGCAGTACTCCTGATTCGCCCCAAGTACTGCCCCTCCTATTTCTATTATGCGTGATGTTGTAAAGGAGATTACAAGAGACCCAAATTAAGTTAAATACATGTGTTTACAATAGTTCCATTTTAATGTTTTTTTTTTTTTTTTGAAAAATATTTATTGGGTTTTTCAAACAGAACAAAGATATTTGGTATACAAACTGTGCATTAAACAGAAAATAAGAGAAGAGACATGGTATGGTTGCAGCATAGATCACAAACAAAGCCTTCAGAAGTGGAAGCGACGTTATCAAACACATTTTAATGTTTTATTCTTCAAATAAATACATATGTTGTTTTTTTTTTTTTTTAAATCAACCTTCAGCTTGGCTTTAACTTTTAACCTCCATCCTAACTCTTAACCTATGCTTAACCACTTCAGTAGTGGACACTTTCACCCCCTTCCTGCCCAGGCCAATTTTCAGCTTTCAGTGCTGTTGCACTGTAGGCCCCTTTCACACATAAGGACCGTACATCCATTAACAAATGAAAAACGGACGTCAATGCATTCCTATGGAAAAATGGATGTAAATGGATAATTATCCATTTATTACATTCGTTTTCATCTGCTTCCATGAACATCCTTTTCTTTGAACGGATGAAAGTTCTTTTTTTCATCCGTTAAAAAAACCCGGTTTAGATGACAAACGGATGTAAATGGACAAATGGTCTGTTTTTTCATGAAAAAATGGCTCCGGGACTCAAGTGGTTAAGGACTCTAGCTGGCAGGAGGGAAATAAATGGATGAAAACCGGATGAAAAACTTTCTTTGAAAAAAAGTGACTGAACTGATCAAACAAACGGTCTGCATGTGTGAAAGGGGCCTTAAATGGCAATTGTGCGGTCATGCAACACTGTAACCCAGGGGTCTCAAACTTGGCCCTCCAGCTGTTGTGAAACTACAAGTCCCATCATTCTTCTGCCTGTGGGAGTCATGCTTGTAACTGTCAGCCTTGCAATGCCTCATGGGACTTGTAGTTTCACAACAGCTGGAGGGCCACGAGTTTGAGACCCCTGCTGTAACCATATGGTGGTATTTAATCATCACTGTTTTTTTTCTTTGCCAAACAAATGAAAAAAAGATTGAAAATTTTGAAAAATAAACAGAACATTTCAGTTTATTCTTCTTCATAGAGGTGTACTGATGAGGCTACACTGATGGACACTAATAAGCTGCACTGATGAGCACTGATGAGGTGGCACTGATAGGCGGCACTGAAGGGCACTGCAGAGGAGGCACTGATAGGTGGCACTAACGAGCACTTCTGAAGAGGCACTGATGGGCACTTATAGGTGGCACTGATGGGCACTGCTGAGGGGGCACTGATATGTGGCCCTGATGGGCACTGATAGGCTGCACTGATGGGGCTGCATTGATAAGCAGGGCACTGATGGTCAGTGCCCTGATTATCAGTGTAAACAGGCAGGTTTGCCAGTTAATAGATTTCCTTTACGCACACAGACACAGTGTGGGAGGAAAGGCCTGTCAATAATCAGCAAGTCTGTTTACATGTGACACAGCTGATCACATGGTTAAGGGCCAAGGGACTGTGATCGGCCCTTTACTGTGATCTGTGATCAGCTGCGTCCAAAGGGGGTGCGCAGAAAGCAGGGTTCTGGGAGAACGTCCATGGATGCTCTCCCAGAACTGGAAGTCCACACTGTAGCCATTTATTGGCAAAAGCGCGTGTGGGAAGAAGTTAATAGAGAAGTATGACCAAAGCTTTTTTGTCCATACTTCTCGTCTGGGTCACAGGAGTGCAATTACTTTTGCTCTTCTGTGACCCAGAATTAGCCAACAGTGGGCTAAAGCCTGCTTTCAGCTGATGTCACAGAGCTGCTCTCCAGGCTCTGGGAGGATCTCAACAATATTATCAGGATCCACCTAGCTGTGTGATTGACAGCTGGTTCCACCTCTCCATGTACGGCTGAGAACTTGGTAGGAGGCCGAAATGCTGGGAGGGCTCCCCTTGCGGCTGAGCGCTGCACAACCCTGAAGATGACACAGGTGATGTGGTGCCCACAGAAGCACTGGTTGCCTGGTTGGTGGAGCTAGTTGCCAGGAACTTGGTAGGACAGGCAAAGTTACTGGGAGCAGGCGTGGGGACAAGGGCCTTGTCCCCACAACCCTGGCCGTTGGTTGTGGGGGTCTGCGGGCAGGGGGCTTATTGGAATCTGGAAGCCCTCTTTAACAAGGGGACCCCCAGATCCCAGCCTCCCCCCTGTGTGAAATGGTAAGGGGGTACAAAAAAGTACCCCTACCATTTCACCAAAAAAGTGCCAAAAATTTTAAAAATGACAGGAGACGGTCTTTGACAATTCCTTTATTAAAGTCTTCTTTCATCTTCTTTCTTCTGGTCTTCTTCCTTCTTCCTTTCTTCATTCTTCGGTTTCTTCATCTTCTTCTTCCATCTTCTTCTTCCTCCGATCCGCTTCTTCTTTCCCTGGTCTTCTTGTCCGGCATCTTCTTCCACGGCGTCTGTTCTTCTTTGTGGGCCGCTCCGTGCAATGGGAGGCTTTGCATCTTCTGACAGGTCTTTTATAACGGAGGGAGGGGCCACCTGGTGACCCCGCCCCCCTCTGACGCACGGCGACTTGGTGGGGACTTCCCTATGGCTTTCCCCATGATGTCAGAGGGGGGCGGGGGACGGGGGCGGCCCGCAGACCCCCACAACCAACGGCTAGGGTTGTGGGGACGAGGCCCTTGTCCCCATCAACATGGGGACATGGTGCTTTGAGGGGTCACAGACCCCCAAAGAATCCTCCCAATGTTGAGGGTATGTGGCCTGGTACGGTTCAGGAGGGGGGGGGGGCGCTCTCGTTCCTTTTCCTGTGGCCTGCCAGGTTGCGTGCTAGGATAAGGGTCTGGTATGGATTTTGAGGGGACCCCACGCCATTTTTTTGGAGCGGGGTCCCCCTTAAATTCCATCCCAGACCTGAAGGGCCTGGTAATTGAATTTGGGGGAACCCTCACACTTTTTTATTTATTTTTTTATTTATTTTTTTATTTTTTATCAATGACTTTCCTTGTCAAAAGATTTTTATTAAGTTCAAAGTAAAAAGCTTAACATACATGTTAATAGATACATGTTAACATAAGGAATGAAGCTCAATTATTACAGAAGTAGATAAGAATATAAAACATAAAATAAAATATGATAAATAAATAAGGATACTTGAAGTAGAGATTTTAGAACCAATACATTTTATCAAAAGGTATCCCTCTATTTCTACCATGTTAGTTTCCAATGTAATGCGGATGAGATACATCATTAGTAACAATGAGCTTCAAGAATCAATGAGGGGGATGGGAGAGGAAGGAAAGGAAATAGCGAAAGAAAAGGAAGAAGAAAAGAGAGGGGGAAAGAATTTTTACTGGATTTATCCAAGAGCCAGTGTGGGGATTAGTAAGGTTTGAGTTCCATCAAATGTAATCAACTACCATGGCAGGAGTACTGACTTATCAAAGGATGAAGGTGCGAAAAAATTAACCCATGGGCGCCACATATTTTCAAATTTTGGAATTTGATTAAGTTCTATGGCAGCCATTTTAGAGTGAATCATGAAGTTGTTCATTCTATGTTTTGACTCAGCTACCACCAAAGAAGGAGATTTCCATGCTTTCGCCAGAGTTTGCTTTGCAGCTGTAAGGAGCCGGACAAAAAGTTAAAACTGTATATGTGTCAGGTATACTGGTTTAACCACTTGCCGACCGCCCCATGTACATATACGTCGGCAGAATGGCACGTACAGGCAGAACCACGTACCTGTACGTGCCATTCTTCAGGCGGTTGGGGGGTCCGATCGGACCCCCCTCCGCCGGCGGGGACGGTCGGCATCGCTTCAGGAGCGATCCGGGACGAGGGGACGGCCAGTGGTTTCTGGCCACCCCCTCGCGATCGCTCCTGGCGAATGAAAAGCTTCCCCTTCCTGTCTATTGTATAGACAGGAAGGCGGAAGTGATGTCACGCTCGGTGCGCCGGTCTATGTGACCGGAGATGCCGAGCGGCGAACATGTAAAGGTTAGTGCACAACAGTACACTGACACCAGTACAGTTAGGCACATATTCCACCCCCCTGTCACCCCCTGATCACCCCCCAGATCACCCCCTCCCCCCCCCCCCCCCCCCCCCCCCCCCCCCCCACCCCCCTCCCACCCCCCCCCCCCCCCCCCCCCCCCCCCCCCCCCCCCCCCCCCCCCCCCCCCCCCCCCCCCCCCACCCCCCCCCCCCCCCCCCCCCCCCACCCCCCCCCCCCCCCCCCCCCCCCCCCCCCCCCCCCCCCCCCCCCCCCCCCCCACCCCCCCCCCCCCCCCCCCCCCACCCCGCTCCCCCCCCCCCCCCCCCCCCCCCCCCCCCCCCCCCCCCCCCCCCCCCCACCCCCCCCCCCCCCCCCCCCCCCCCCCCCCCCCCACCCCCCCCTCCCCCACCCCCCCCCCCCCCCCCCCCCCCCCCCCCCCCCACCCCCCTCCCACCCCCCCCTCCCACCCCCCCCCCCCCCCCCCCCCCCCCCCCCCCCCCCCCCACCCCCCCCCCCCCCCCCCCCCCACCCCCCCCTCCCCCCCCACCCACCCCCCCCCCCCCCCCCCCCCCCCCCCCCCCCCCCCCCCCCCCCCCCCCCATCCCCCCCACCCCCCCCCCCCCCCCCCCCTCCCCCCCCCCACCCCCCCCCCCTCCCCCACCCCCCCCCCCCCCCCCCCCCCCCCCCCCCACCCCCCCCCCTCGCCCCTCTCCCCTCCCTCCCCCACCCCCTCCTCCCCCCCCCCTCCCCCCCCCCTCCCCCCCCCCACCCCCTCTCCCCCCCTCACCCCCCTCCCCCCAGTCACAGTGTCACTAATTGCAGTGATCATTTATTTACTGATCACTGCATTTAGTGTCAGTGTGACTGTAATAACTGTCAGGGCAGTTAGTTTTAGGTCCAAGGTAGCCCCCTACCCCCCCTAATAAAGGGTTAACCCCGTGATTGCCCCTAGTTAACCCCTTCACCCCCTTTTGCCAGTGTGACGAAGCGATCGTTTTTCTGATCGCTGCATTGTGTCACTAGGTAACCATTTTTTTTTTATTTTAACCGCCATGTTTTATATAGGTTCATAAATAGTTTTATAGGTCAGGTACCCCCATATTACAACCTAAATAAAGGTTTTAACCCCCTGATTGCCCCTAGAGTTAACCCTTTCACCAGTAATCACCGTATAACTGTCACTGGTGACGCTGGTTAGCCAGTTAGTTATTTCGTTATTTAGGTTCCCCGTCAGGTTTTTATATAGCGTCAGGTAACCCCATATATTACCTAATAAAGGTTTTAACCCCCTGATTGCCCCTAGTTAACCCTTTCACCCCCTTTTGCCAGTGTCACTAAGCGATCGTTTTTCTGATCGCTGCATTAGTGTCGCTAGGTAACCAGTTTTTTTTAGGTTAACCGCCATGTTTTATATAGGTTCATAAATAGGTTTATAGGTCAGGTACCCCGATATTACAACCTAAAGGTTTTAACCCCCTGATTGCCCCTAGAGTTAACCCTTTCACCAGTGATCACCATATAACTGTCACTGGTGACGCTGGTTAGCCAGTTAGTTATTTCGTTATTTAGGTTCCCCGTCAGGTTTTTATATAGCGTCAGGTACCCCCATATATTACCTAATAAAGGTTTAACCCCCTGATTGCCCCTAGTTAACCCTTTCACCCCCTTTTGCCAGTGTCACTAAGCGATTGTTTTTTTTGATCGCTGCATTAGTGTCACTGGTGCCGCTAGGTAGCCAGTTTTTTTTTGTATTACTGTTACGGGTGACGCTGGTTAGTTAGCTTGTTTTTTATACTGTCAGGGCACCCGCCATTTATTACCCAATAACGGTTTAACCCCCTGATCGCCCGGCGGGTGATATCAATTAGGTTTTAGGGTCAAATAAGGTCTGCGTCGCCCCAGGTTAGTGCCAGTACCGCAAACACCCACGCGCAAAGCATACACCTCCCTTAGTGGTATAGTATCTGAACAGATCAATATCTGATCTGATCAGATCTATACTAGCGTCCCAGCAGTTTAGGGTTCCAAAAAAAAACGCATTGTTAGCGGGATCAGCCCAGATACCTGCTAGCACCTGCGTTTTCCCCCTCCGCCCAGCCCAGCCCACCCAAGTGCAGTATCGATCGATCACTGTCACTTACAAAACACTAAGCACACATAACTGCAGCGTTCGCAGAGTCAGGCCTGATCCCTGCGATCGCTAACAGTTTTTTTGTGGTAGCGCTTTGATTCAGTCGCTTCAGTCAGGAGCTTTTTTACCTGTGAATCTCAAAAAAATAAAAAAAAATAAAATAGTTGTCGTTTTATTATTCTCTCTCTCTCTCTCTATTCTCTCTCTATCGTTGCTCTTTTTTTACTCCATTCTATTCTGCAATGTTTTATTATGTTTTATCATGCTTGCTTTTCAGGTATGTAATTTTGTTTACTGTGTTTCAGTGTTAAGCATTTTTTTGTTTTCAGGTGCGCCATTCAGTTGCAACGCGGATTTATTTATCTTGACAGCAACAGCGTTTGCTCCCACGATACATAAAGCCGCGACTCCAACGCTGTAGGAGGTGATTTCACCACCACAGTTAAAAAAAAGAGCATATATGCCGAAGCATGGGGGCAGCAGGGGGGGGGAGGAGCGATTGGCTCCTAATGCCACGTACATACGGTCGAAATTCCGACCGTGTGTACACGGCATAACTTTTGCGGGAGGATGCCCCCATGCATCGGCATATATAAATGGTGCATGTATGCCCATCATTAGAAGTGGGTGGATGAAGGGAGGTATTCTAATGGTGGGCATACCCACCAATCAATCTCTTTTTTTCGTTCAGCCAAGAGGCTGCATGAAAAAAAAAAGATTACAATATATGTCCAGTATGTTGCTGGACTTTGAATGGTTATACCAGAATGATGCCTGCAGGTTTAGGTATCATCTTGGTATCATTCTTTTCAGCCAGTGATCGGCTTTCATGTAAAAGCAATTCTAGCGGGTAATTAGCCTCTAGATTGCTTTTACAAGCAGTGGGAGGGAATGTCCCCCCTCCCGGATATAAACCGCGCCATTGGGAAATTGGGAAAGCATTTTATCACACCAATCTTGGTGTGGTCAGATGCTTTGAGGGCAGAGGAAAGATCTAGGGTCTAATAGACCCCAATTTTTTCAAAAAAAGAGTACCTGTCACTGCCTATTGCTATCATAGGGGATATTTACATTCCCTGAGATAACAATAAAAATCATAACAAAGAAAAAAAATGGAAGGAACAGTTTAAAAATAAAATAAAAAAGCTAAATAAAAAAAAAAAAAACAAAAAAACAAAAAAAAAGCACCCCTGCCCCCCCTTCTCTTGCGCAAAGGCGTACACAAGCGTTGGTCTGGCGTCATATGTAAACAGCAATTGCACCATGCATGTGAGGTATCACCGCGAAGGTCAGATCGAGGGCAGTAATTTTAGCAGTAGACCTCCTCCGTGAATCTAATGTGGTATCATGTAAAGGCTTTTAAAGGCTTTTAAAAATGTATGTAGTTTGTCGCCACTGCGTGTTTGTGCGCAATTTTTAAAGCATGTCGTGTTTGGTATCCATGTACTCGGCCTAAGATCATATTTTTTATTTCATCAAAAATTTGAGCAATATAGTGTGTTTTAGTGCATTAAAATAAAAAAAAGTGTATTTTTTCCACAAAAAATGCGTTTGAAAAATCGCTGCGCAAATACTGTGTGGAAAAAAAAAATGCAACACCCACCATTTTAATCTGTAGGGCCTTTGCTTTAACAATATATATAGTGTTTGGGGGTTCAACGTAATTTTCTTGCAAAAAAAAAATATGTTTTCATGTAAACAAAAAGTGTCAGAAAGGGCTTTGTTTACAAGTGGTTAGAAGAGTGGGTGACGTGTGACATAGGCTTCTAAATGTTGTGCATAAAATGCCAGGACAGTTCAAACCCCCCCCAAATGACCCCATTTTGGAAAGTAGACACCCCAAGCTATTTGATGAGAGCAATGTTGAGCCCATTAAATATTTTTTTTTTTTTGTCCCAAGAGATTGAATAATGAAAAAAAAAATATATATATATTTTTTTTACAAAAAGTTGTCACTAAATGATATATTGCTCAAACATGCCATGGGCATATGTGGAAATACACCCCAAAATACATTCTGTTGCTTCTCCTGAGTACGGGGATACCACATGTGTGGGACTTTTTGGGAGCCTAGCTGCGTACGGAACCCCAAAAACCAAGCACCGCCTTCAGGCTTTCTAAGGGTGTAATTTTTTTATTTCACTTCTCACTGCCAATCACAGTTTCGGAGGCCATGGAATGCCCAGATGGGATAAAACCCCCCAAAATGACCCCATTTTGGAAAGTAGACACCCAAGCTATTTGATGAGAGGTATGGTGAGTATTTTGCAGATCTCGCTTTTTGTCACAAAGTTTTGAAAATTGAAAAAAAGAAAAAAAAAAATTTTTTTTCTTTACTTTCTTCATTTTCAAAAACAAATGAGAGCTGTAAAATACTCACCATGCCTCTCAACAAATAGCTTGGGGTGTCTACTTTCCAAAATGGGGTCATTTGGGGGGGGTTTGTGCTATTTTGGCATTTTATGGCCTTCGAAACGGTGATAGGTAGTGAGGAGAGAAATCAAAAATTTGCACCCTTAGAAATCCTGAAGGCGGTGCTTGGGTTTCGGGGCCCCGTACGCGGCTAGGCTCCCAAAAAGTCCCACACATGTGGTATCCCCATACTCAGGAGAAGCAGCAAAATGTATTTTGGGGTGCAATTCCACATATAACTATGGCATGTGTGAGCAATATATCATTTAGTGACAACTTTTTGAAAAAAAAAAAAAAATCTTTTTTATTTTTGTCTTTATTCAATCACTTGGGACTAAAAAAAAAAATATTCAATGGGCTCAACATGCCTCTCAGCAAATAGCTTGGGGTGTCTACTTTCCAAAATGGGGTCATTTGGGGGGGTTTTGTACTTTTCTGCCATTTTAGCACCTCAAGAAATGAAATAGGCAGTCATAAATTAAAAGTGGTGTAAATTCCAGAAAATGTACTCTAGTTTGTAGACGCTATAACTTTTGCGCAAACCAATAAATATACGCTTATTGGCATTTTTTTTACTAAAGACATGTGGCTGAATACATTTTGGCCTAAATGTTTGACTAAAATTGAGTTTATTACATTTTTTTTATAACAAAAAGTAGAAAATCTCTTTTTTTTTCAAAATTTTCGCTCTTTTTCCATTTATATCGCAAAAAATAAAAATCACAGAGGCAATCAAATACCATCAAAAGAAAGCTCTATTTGTGGGAAGAAAAGGACGCAAATTTCGTTTGGTTACAAAATTGCATGACCGCGCAATTACCAGTTAAAGTAGTGCAGTGCGAAATTGAAAAAAGACCTCTGGTCCTTTGGCTGCCAAATGGTCCGGGGCTGAAGTGGTTAAGATTAAGTAATGCTGTAGTAGGGTCTGGTTGCATTGGTATTTTGAATAGTTTTGAGGCAATTAAAAATATTTCCTTCCAAAAGGTTTGAGCTATAGGACAGGCCCACCAGATGTGCATTTGCGTACCCAAGTACGAACAGCCACGAAAGCAAAGGGCTGAACAGGATGAAGAGTATTTAGCAACTCTGGAAGGTACAAGGTACCATCGGGTCAAAACTTTATAATTGGTTTCAACCGCTAAAACGTTAGGAGAGGATGTTTTAGTAGCCAACCAGATATCTGACCATTCTGTAGCAGTTATTGTACGCCCAAGGTCCTCCTCCCATTTCTGAGCATAAGAAGGTTTGTCCGAGTTGGGTGCAGTTAGTAAGGTTTGTCCAAGTTGGGTGCAGTTAGTTTTATCAATGACTTTCAATGAATGACTGTTCTCTGTATTATGGGAGCCGATAATTCATTATAGCCGCGAGTAATTTTAAATAGCTTTTTTTCCTGCAAAAATGACACTTTGTGCAGGGACAGTTCTAAGCATGGGAAACATGCGCCCCTTCACAGGCATGCTATACACACCCCCCAGGTACGAAATTTAAAGGAATATTACACTTATTATTTCACTTTAAGCATTATTAAAATCACTGCTCCCGAAAAAATGGCAATTTTTAAACAAAAAATTTGCATTGATACATGTCCCCTGGGGCAGGACCAAGGTCCCCAAACACTTTTTATGACAATAACTTGCATATAGACTTTTAAAATTAGCACTTGAGATTTCTCCCATAGACTTTTACAGGGTGCTCGCGGCTTTTTGAATTTGCCGCGAACACCCCAAATTGTTCACTGTTCGCTGGACAGGCGAACAGGCAATGTTCGAGTCGAACATGAGTTTGACTCAAACTTGAAGCTCATCCCTACAAGCCAGGTTGGTACACAGGAGATCAGATAAACAGGAGATACAAGGCACAGGAACACAGGGGAAGCTGACGATAAACCAGCGATGTGCCACTGTCAGCAGCGGGTTTAAATAGGCAGTGGTGCCCCTATCACGTTGTGGGCATGCCGTTGCGCATGCACGTTCGCCTGATCACCGCGCTGTGCGTCCATCTGGTTGTGATGCTGCACATCCTTGTGCGCTGATGCACGTCAGCATGTCCTTGCCTATGCCGGTTTACCATCCTTGTAGTATTGCGCATAGGGATGCGCCTATTTCCCTGACAGAGCTGAAGTCAGCTGAGCCTAACTCCTCTCCTGCCCAGTGCTCCAGTGAGTGCTGGAAGGGCAGAGAGGAAGGTGGAGAGTGGAGAGCGGTGAATGACAGTCACTGCTCTCTGCTCGGAGTTTTAGAGCTGACGAGGCTGTACCATCAAAGTGAGTATAGCTGTTTTTGTTTTTCTTGTTTTTTTATCAGCTTTATACATCTCCTTTAACCTAAACCCCTTAACACCTTATCTGACCCTAAAACTTAATTCACCATCATACTTAAGCTACCCATAAAGAGAACAACAATTTAAATTGTGGTGCAAACAAATGCTGATGCACCATCCACATGATTTAGCCTCTACCACCCCTAGATATATGTGAAGGTACACTTAAGTAGCATAGGTAGTTCATAAAATGTTCATAAGGAGTTCAGAAAATTCCCATAGGAAGGAGGTTGTACTTCAGTAGGCAGCGTCACCTGAAACAGGAACGAATCACTGAAAGTACAAAAAATGTATAATCACATATACAAAATAGCGGCTTACGCAGACGACCTCCTTCTTTTTCTTACGGACCCTCACACTTCGATACCCATCCTACTGCATGACCTAAACTTCTTCGAGGAAATATCAAACTTAAAATAAACTACTCAAAATCTAATGCCCTTAATATAACTCTTTCCACAGAAACAGTTTAACTATGTCAAACTAATTTCCCCTTCAAATAGGTGAGAAATGCTATAACATACCTCGGCATACATATCCCTACCAAGCTCTCAGAACTCTTTATTCGTAACTACGGGAAGCTCCTAGAAGAAACACGTACAGATCTAAAACGTTGGATGTCTCTAAACATCCCCTGGTGTGGAAGAGCGGCAATAATTAAAATTACAATACTACCACGCTTTCTATACGTCATGCAAACAATCCCCATACAGCTTTCAGACTCTTTTTTTGCATCATTTTGTAAAGCCTGCTCTGTCTTTATCTGACAAAATAAACCCCCTAGAGCAAAATACTCATGCCTAACCCTGCCTAAATCCAAAGGAGGAATTGGACTTCCAGACTTACAAAGACACCACTGGGCGGTGCATATAGTTTCTTATTGTGGATTGAAATGTCCATCACAAAATTAAAGACTGGGTCAACCTAGAACAAGCGTTAAGATGTCGTCTTATCACAACATCTACGAACTGTTCCCTGGCTTATACCCCAACATTTATCACTTGCAGCCAAATTGCATCCTCTCATAAATCCGACATTAGAAATTTTCAGCAGAACCCAAAAAAGAATATCCCCAACTCCTTGGAGGACACCACTCAGAAAAAACCCGGATTTTGCCCTAGGTATATCCAATAACTTCCTTAAAAAAATCTGGCCTCACAGAGATGTATTGGCCTCTTATTTCTTTAGAAGGGGAAAACTGATCTCACTGAGAGCCATGAATGCAGAACTTACACCACATTCCTTCCCACAATGGACATACATGCAAATCTGTCACTTTCTGACAAACAGAGAAACCAGACGCTTGAATCCCTTTTGCAATAACAAAACTTTCCAAAGACATCTAATTTCTTTACTTTATATGTCCTTATTCGGTGCGGCCGGGCCCTGCCCGCTCTTTGGCCGGCCCTGCTAACAGCACATTTCTAGCATGTAGCCGTGATCTGAACATACAGCTCGAAGACTCAGACTGGTAAACCATCTGCTTATACACACATAAAGGTTCCATGAATGTCGCAATCCAGGAGTGCGGTTACAAAATTTAAACCAGGTGGCATAGCACACCTGAGCTTATAAACAAATTTGCACCACATATCCCCCCAATACCTGTTGAAGATGCGAAAAAGAAAAAGAAACAATGCTCCATGTGTGGTGGTCGTGTGACAAGATTCAAACCTTTTGGAAATCAGTCCATGAAACTATTAGGAGAATAACCTCTGATAATCTGTCCTACTCTCCTGCCCAATATCTCTTGCACCATACCATAATACCAAAGAAACATTACATGAAGTCTCTTTCGATGTTTATGATTAATGCAGCAAGGCAATGTATTCCTGCTCATTGGCATTCGACCAATACACCCATAATCATGGAATGGTTTCATAGGCTCAACAAAATGGAAGAAATTGAGGAACTTGTCAGCCTCTCACAGGAAAGACTTTCTAAATTTACTAAAACATAGTATTCTTGGCAAAAATATAAAACTTCCAAAGCCTACACTGACTCACACTAAGGCCGCGTACACACGAGCATACTTTCCCGCGGGAATGTCCGCCAGACTGGAGTCTGCCGGACAATCCGCCCGTGTCCGGCGGACTTTTTCCTCCCAAAAGTCTGGCAGACTAAGTTTTCAGTTCAGACTTAAAATTGTCCACTGGACTCGACAGTCCGGCAGACAATCACGCGGTCTGTGTGCTAGTCCGCGGGACTTTTGAAATGAACGAACTTGCTTCACACACGGAGGAAAGTCCGTTCATTTAGAACGTGACTCCAGGTATACGGGACTAGCGAAGGCAGCGAATGCCGCCGCGCTAGCCCCGTCACCTGGTATGAATTTAAAGGGGGATCCCTACGCCGAAAAAAATGGCGTGGGCCCCCCCCCAAATCCATCTCAGACCCTTATCCGAGCACGCAGCCCGGCGGGCCAGGAGAGGGGGTGGGGACGAGCGAGCGCCCCCCTCCTGAGCCATACCAGGCCGCGTGCCCTTAACATGGGGGGGTGCCCTGGGGAAAAGGGGGGCCGTGTGCCCCCCCTCAAAGCACCTTGTCCCCATGTTGATGAGGACAAGGGCCTCTTCCCGACAACCCTGGCCATTGGTTGTCGGGGTCTGTGGGCGGGGGGCTTATTGGAATCTGGGAGCCCCCTTTAATTAGGGGGCCCCCAGATCCCGGCCCCCCACCCTATATGAATGAGTATGGGGTACGATGTACCCCTACCCATTCACCTAAGGTGTAAAAGTGTAAATAAAAAAACGACCCCATTTTTTAAAAATATTTTATTGCACAGCTCCGGGGGTCTTCTTCCGTCTTGGGGGGTCTTCTCGCCGGACACCTCCGCTATCTTCTGCTCTTTTACCTAGCTCTTTTACCTAGCGGAGGAGCCCGGCTTTCTTCTTCATCGCCGCCGTCGTCTGGGGGTCTCGTTCCGCCTTCGGGGGTCTTCGGGGGTCTCTTCTGTTCTTGCCGCTATTGCCGCCTTCTGCGTCTTCTTCTTCTTCTTCTTCTTCTTTTTCCAATGTTGACTCGTCGCTCTCTCTGGCCGGAATGGCAGAGACACGCGGTGTTGTGACTTATATAGGGACAAGTGGCGGGGTCACATGCTCATGTCACATGGTGACCCCACCCCCATATGATGTCACAGTCCCAGAATCCTCCGGGACTGTGACATCATATGGGGGTGGGGTCACCATGTGACATGAGCATGTGGCCACGCCCCTTGTTCCTATATAAGTCACAACACCGCGTGTCTCTGCCATTCCGGCCAGAGAGAGCGACGAGTCAACATCGGAAAAAGAAGAAGAAGAGGAAGAAGAAGACAACACAGAAGGCGGCGACAGCGACAAGAACAGAAGAGACCCCGAAGACCCCCGAAGGCGGAACGAGACCCCCAGATGACGGCGGCGACGAAGAAGAAAGCCGGGCTCCTCCGCTAGGTAAAAGAGCTAGGTAAAAGAGCAGAAGATAGCGGAGGAGTCCGGCGAGAAGACCCCCCAAGACCGAAAAAGACCCCCGGAGCTGTGCAATAAAATATTTAAAAAAATGGTGTTGTTTTTTTATTTACACTTTTACACCTTAGGTGAATGGGTACATCGTACCCCATACTCATTCACATATGGTGGGGGGCCGGGATCTGGGGGCCCCCTTATTAAAGGGGGCTCCCGGATTTCGATAAGCCCCCCGCCCACAGACCCCGACAACCAACGGCCAGGGTTGTCCTGAAGAGGCCCTTGTCCTCATCAACATGGGGACAAGGTGCTTTGGGGTGGGGGGGCGCACGGCCCCCATTTCCCCAGGGCACCCCCCATGTTGAGGGCACGCGGCCTGGTATGGCTCAGGAGGGGGGGGCGCTCGCTCGTCCCCACCCCTTTTCCTGGCCGACCGGGCTGTGTGCTCAGATAAGGGTCTGAGATAGATTCAGGGGGGACCCCCACGTCGTTTTTTCGGCATAGGGATTCCCCTTTAAATCCATGCCAGGTGACGGGGCTAGCGTGGCGGCATTCGCTGCCTTCGCTAGTCCCGTCTACCTGCAGTTACGTTCTAAATGAACGGACTTTACGATCGTGTGTCGGCAAGTCCGTTCATTTCAAAAGTCCCGCGGACTTTTTCCCGCGGATTGTCCGCCGGAAAAGTCCGGGCGTCTATGGGCAAGTCCACACGCTCGGAAAGTCTGGCGGACCTCCGCTGGAAAGTCCGGCGGTTTGTCTGCTGGACTAGGTCCGGCGGACAATCCCGCCAGAAAGTCCGAGCGTGTGTACGCCGCATTAGTTATTCAACTCTAAACTAACCCTAAACCCCATTGGGAGCTAGAGATAAAGCCTAAGAACAAGTACCCTTTGCAGCCTCCATTCCAACTCCATCTTCTAATACAGGAGAGGGGTTGAGAAAACATAACATCTAATAACCAGGTCTGCACTTCACCACTAGTCCAGCTATATACTACCGTATACATCTCTCCGTGCTTCTCGCATTCCCCCTCTCCCCGGCCTCCCTTTTGTGATCCCTCTTCTTCTCCCCCCACATGGTTGAGAGAGAGGGGAGGGGAGAGGAGGGGGAAAGGAGGGAGTACGGCGGGATATTGGATGGGTAACATCATCATTACCCTTTTCTCCACTGGGTATTCAATCACTTTTGATCACTAGCTCATAAGAAAAAAGAAACGGAATAAAGATGCACTCTTCTCTATCAATCACCAAAGAAACATGTCCACCTAGGGCCCTTCTACATTAGCTTCTACTACTGCAATGGCAAATATTATGCTAATTAATGACAATTATAGATTTCCAGCATTTAAATATCTTGACATGTCCCTTTATGTTAAGTATATCAGATATAAATTACTAGATTCAAACTTCCTTATCACCTAACAATCAAGCTAAATTCATGCCATAATATGTAGTTGATTTGATTATTGTTGTAAATTGAGTTCTAATCATATTCATTTCTTCTTGCAATGTTTCTGTACCTGATAATCTGCCTGATCAATAAAACTTTATGAAACAAAAAAAAAAAAAAAAAAATGGAGCTCCCAGGGCAATGTATACCAACCAATGTTATTTTGTTAATTATTTTCTAAAATACATGCATATCAATGTATGATACCAGTGTTAACTGTTGAAGTTCTATCTATCTAATATATTGTATGTACAGTATATTTCTGTGATTCAATTTAAAGCTAGCACTAGACATTAAGGCTGGTTGGATATGTGAACACAATGAGGACACTGAGGACACAGACAAATTGAGGTAAACTGTACATTTTTATTGTTTAGCATTGCCCGAGGAAGCAGGATACAATTGTGATCAACAGAAAATATCCAGCACAGTAACATTTTTAGATGGAAGTAGTAAATAGGGTGAACATATAGAAGAGCATTGGCGTTACTTCCGTTTTTACTGCCGGTGAGTCAAAGGCCACGTACACACGAAGGGACAATACCGCGGGATTATCCTCTGGACTGAAGTCCAGCGGATAATCCCCTCGTGTGAGGGCGCCGGCGGACTTTTTGGCGCCAAAGTCCGGCAGACTTTTTGGCGCCAAAGTTTTAAGTTTGGTTTTAAAATTATCCGCTATACTTGGCAGTCCGGCGGACAATCCCGCCGTTAGTAGGCAAGTCCGTGGGACTTTTGAAATGAACGGACTTGCCGCTCATCGGCAAGTCCGTTCATTTAGCACGTGACTTCAGGTTACGTAGCTAGCGTAGGCAGTAAATGCCGACGCGCTAGCTCCGTAAGCTGGCATGGATTTAAAAGGACTCCCCACGCCGAAAAAAACGGCGTGGGGGTTCCCCCAAATCCATGTTAGACCCTCATCCGAGCACCCAGCCTGGCAGGCCAGGAAAGGGGTGGGGACGAACGAGCGCCCCCCCTCCTGAGCCGTACCAGGCCGCGTGCCCTCAACATGGGGGGTGCCCTGGGGAAAGGGGGGCCGTGTGGCCCCCCACCCCAAAGCACCTTGTCCCCATGTTGATGAGGACAAGGGCCTCTTCCCGACAACCCTGGCCGTTGGTTGTCGGGGTCTGCGGGCAGGGGCTTATCGGAATCTGGGAGCCCCCTTTAATAAGGGGGCCCCCAGATACCGGCCCCCCACCCTATGTGAATGAGTATGGGGTACGATGTACCCCTACCCATTCACCTAAGGTGTAAAATGTAAAGTACAAAAACACACACACTTTTGAAAAAATATTTTATTGCACTGCTCCGGGGGTCTTCTTCCGTCTTGGGGGTCTTCTCGCCGGACTCCTCCGCTCTCTTCTGCTCTTTTACCTAGCTCTTTCACGAGCGGAGGAGTCCGGCTACCTTCTTCGTCGTCACCGCCGTCGTCTGGGGGTCTCGATCCGCCTTCGGGGGTCTTCCGGGGGTCTCTTCTGTTCTTGTGGCGGTCGTCGTCTTCCGCGCCGCCGGTGCCTTCTTCTTCTTCTTGTCCTTCTTCTTGTTCTTCTTCTTCTTCTTCTTCTTCCGATGTTGACCCGATGCTCTCTCTGCCCGGAATGCCTGTGCCGCTCTGCGCTGGGACTTATATAGGGACATGGGGGACAGGGTCACATGCTCATGTCACATGGTGACCCCGCCCCCCTGTGATGTCACAGTCCCAGCATCCCCAGGGCACCCCCCATGTTGAGGGCACGCGGCCTGGTACGGCTCAGGAGGGGGGGGCGCTCGTTCGTCCCCACCCCTTTCCTGGCCTGCCAGGCTGGGTGCTCGGATGAGGGTCCAACATGGATTTGGGGGAACCCCCACGCCGTTTTTTTTCGGCGTGGGGGAGTCCCTTTAAATCCATGCCAGGTCACGGAGCTAGCGCGGCGGCATTTACTGCCTACGCTAGCTACGTAACTGAAGTTACGTTCGAAATGAACGGACTGCTCCGTGTGTGGGCAAGTCCGTTCATTTTCAAAAGTCCCGTGGACTTTTGGCCGGCGGATTATCCGCCGGAGAAGTCCGTGCGTGTGTGGGCAAGTCCACACGCTCGGAAAGTCCAGCGGACCCAGCTGGAAAGTCCCGCGGGATGAAGCTACAAAACGCTAGAGGGGAAAAAATACATTATTCTCTATGGAGATGGTTCACATCTCCAGTCCAAAATGCCTGAAGCCCTACGCCTGAAGCTCAAACAAGTTCGGGAACCTTTTTTGTGGCTCGAATCGGGCAGTTTTTCTTCTTTTTACATTGGTGACCTTTTGCTCTATACAAAATCGCGGCAAAATGCGGTAAAAAACGCCGAAAATTTCGGTAAAAAACGCGATTTTCTGCCTGAAAAGCTACGCTCTAAATGTAGCCTTATAAAGGCAGCAATAAGCTGGGATCTGCTGGGATCTGCTTCTTATGTAATTACTGGGGGCAGCAATAAGCTGGGATCTGCTTCTTATGTAATTACTGGGGACCAGGGGCAGACTGACAACTCATGGGGCCCCCGGGCAATAGGGGATCGTGGGGCCCCCTTTGTCCCCACCCACACACAAGTCACACCCTCACAAAGCCCCACGTATATATTGCACTGCTACATTACATGTATTGGCCACAGAATTTCTCTACTGTATGTTCAAAATAAATGTTTAAAGAGTTAATAAAATAAAGAAAAATAAACTCACATTAACCACGTACATTTACTGCGGGGCTGCGTCTCCTGTGAGCAGAATCACGTACAGGTACTGGATTCTGCACTTGCGGGTCTGCACGCTGTTTGACTCGCTGCCGCTGTGATTGGACACACCGAGAGATAATCAGCGGGTCCAACAGACCCGATATCCGCCGGTCCCCGACAATCGTTTCCAACACAGGCAGAACGGTGGTCTGCCGATGTAAACAAGTCCCCAGAGAGCCTCCCCCACTTACATCAGGGTCCCCAGAGAGCCTCCCCTTATATCAGGGTCCCACAGAACCTCCTCTTACATCAGGGTCCCCAGAGCCCCCAACCCCCCCTTACATCACTATACCGCAACTGTGGATTGCACAGTTGCGGTATAGTGATGCTGCATTTATGGGCTTAAAACAGGTGGTGAGGAGGTAACATAATGCCTCTTTTCTGCCTCTGAAAGTGATCTTTGCATGGATTGCTTTTCAGAGGAGCAGCAGTCCTGGCTGCTATCACACACAAGCCCTAAAAAAGCAGTTCTGATGGTACAAGAATGGGGGAGGGTCTGGATTAAAAGTAACATACACACAGACACATGCACACACATGCAGACACATACACATATGCACACACACACATACAGACAAATGCATACACATACCTACAGACACATGCACGCACAAACACACATACATACAGACACATGCACGCACAAACACACAGACACATGCATACACATACATACAGACATACATACAGACACATGCACACACGTACATACAGACACATGCATACACATACAGACACATATACATACACATGCACACACATACAGACAAATGCATACACATACATACAGACATACATACAGACATATGCACACACACAGACACACATACATACAGACACATGCATACAGACATATATACAGACACATGCATACACATGCAGACACATATACAGACACATGCACACACATACAGACACATATACAGACACATGCACATACATACAGACACATGCACACACATGCATACACATACATACATACATACAGACACATGCACACACATACAGACACATGCACACACATACAGACAAATATACAGACACATGCACACACATACAGACACATACATACAGACACATGCACACACATACAGACACATGCATACACATACATACAGACACATGCATACACATACATACAGACACATGCATACACATACATACAAACATACATACAGACACATGTACACACACACATACAGACACGTGCACACGCACACACATACAGACACATACAGACACATGCACACACACACACACACATACAGACACATGAATAAAGCCCTTTTAAAACTTTTATAAAGTTTTATTTATTATTATTTATTAATTCATTTTTTCACTTTTTTTGTAAAACATTAGGGGCTAATTTATTCACTTATTATTATTTATTTTGTTAGGATTAGGATGAACGGTTAATATTAGGGTTAGGAGTTTGGGTTAGGGGTTATTATTAGGGGTTAATATTGTGGTTAGGAGTTGGGTATTGGTGTTATTTTATTTATTATTTAATAATTACTATTATTTATTTATATATTTTAGTTATTATTTATTTATTAATTAGTATTATTTATTTTTATTTATTTATTGCATTTGAGCAGAAAAACACTCTGAAACACATTGTAAAATGCACTAAAACACTCAAAAAAATTGCAAATCAAGCATTTCCATGGAACAAAAAAACTCCTCAAAAACACACCAATCTGCCCTATTCGAGCTACAAAAAAAAAAGCTCCAGAACTTTTTTGAGCTTTAGACGTTTGGCTTCAGGCGACTTGCAGTGGAGATGTGAATCATCTCCATAGAGAATATTTGAAATTTTCTCACCCAGCATTTGGAGCTTTGAGCTTCAAGCTACAAAATGCTGATGTGGGAATAGGACCTCAGGGACTAAACTTTCACTGTACTGGATACATTTACACCAAACACTGCAGAAAGAAGACTGGCCCTGTAAAATAAATCAACTGTGATTTCTCAGTACATACAGTATCTCACAAAAGTGAGTACACCCCTCACATTTTTGTAAATATTTTATTATATCTTTTCATGTGAACAACACTGAAGAAATTACATTTTGCTACAATGTAAAGTAGTGAGTGTACAGCTTGCATAACAGTGTAAATTTGCTGTCCCCCTCAAAATAACTCAACACACAGTCATTAATGTCTAAACCACTAGCAACAAAAGTGAGTACACCCGCAGTGAAAATGTCTGGATTGGGCCCAATTAGCCTTTTTTTCCTCCCCGGGGTCATGTGACTTGTAAGTGTTACAAGGTCTCTTCATACTTCATATGAAGACTCTAATGCATTTGTGGCGAAATTATAGGGGTCGCCGAGATCGCCATGGCGACCGGGCCCCTTGCTGCAGGGGGCCTTTGAGGGCCCCCTGTACTCTTCGATAGAAGGGGAGACTGAGAGGAGCTCCCCGATCATCAGCCAATTCCGAACTGTAATCGGCACTGTGCAGGGAGCTCCTCACATTAATCTAGTGAAAGCAGTGTGTGCTGTGCTCTTTGTCTCCCCCTGCAGTGCAGTACCAGGCAGGAAGAGCCAAGGTAAATGTCTGCCGTTTTTTTATAAGACTATCTACTGTATGTATGTGTGTTTATATGTGTGTGCATGCATGTGTGTGTGTTGGGGTGTGCATGCATGCATGCATGTGTGTGTGTGGGGGGGTGTGCATGCATGTATGTGTGTGCGGGGTGTGCATGTGTGTTTGCATGCATGTGTGTGTGGGTGTGCATGCATGTGTGTGTGTGGGGGGGGCGGTGTGCATGCATGTGTGTGTGGGGGTGTGCATGCATGTGTGTGTGTGTGTGGGGGGTGAATGCATGTGTGTGTGTGCATGCATGTGTGTGTGTGGGTGTGCATGCATATGTGTGTGGGTGTGCATGCATGTGTGTGTGGGTGTGTGAGCGGGCAGTGGGGATTCACAGTGGCAGCATTTGGCACACCGGCAGCATTTAATGGGCACACCGGCAGCATTCGATGGGCACAGTGGTGGCATTTGATGGCACAGTGGCAGCATTTGATGGGTACACTGGCAGCATTTGATGGGCACACTGGCGGCATTTGATGGGCACACTGGCGGCATTTGATGGCACAGCGGCAGAGTTTGATGGGCACAGTGGCAGCATTTGATGGGCACAGTGGCTGCAAATGATGGGCACAGTGGCAGCATTTGATGGGCACAGTGGCGACATTTGATGGCACAGTGGTGGCGTTTGATGGTACAGTGGCTGCAATTGATGTTTTTATTTCTGAATTTTTCAGAATGCTCTGGCATGGGTCTGGTATGCTCTTGGAGGGGGAACCCATGATGTTTTTTTTAACATTTTGCGTGGGGTTCCCCCTAAAGATTCATACCAGACACAGTGCCTGGTATTGTCAGGGATCAAAGTCGGATTCCTGTTCATTGAAGTCGGATGCATGTCGGACTTCAAGTTGCAGGGCAAAGTCGGATCCAAAGTGTTACGACTGTCATGTCGTACCAGTGTGAACCTGGCCTCAAAGCTGACCAGCACAAATAGAAGATTGCTTTAGTCAATTATCTTGTAATCAGTGGAAGAAAGTAATTAGGGCAGGCTGGCTATGGTCAATCTTCTCATAGTTTATTAATATCTTGTTTCCATCCTATCTTTCATTTGTCTTCTGTCTATAGCTGTACATCAAACTTAGCTAACATAATGTTAATCTGAACAATTAACTGTCCCTGTCACTTCTTCATTAAAACACATTATTCAGTTTACAGCTGGCGATGCCTCTGTCACACTCACAACATCTTACACAGAGTAGTCTTTGACCATTACAAAAAGAAACATAGATAATAATCATTTCATAACAGTCCTTCCTCAGACTGTTCTCACAGTCCTTATGATCAGATATTAATTTCCACATTGTATTTCACTTATTTGTAGCTTACTCCTATTAATCTGATTGATCTTGAAGTTTGTAAACTTAGTTTGTGAAGATCCCCACACATTTACTTTCTCGAAATTTGGTGACACATATTCATTATGTGGATAGGCACTGCTGTGTCACAGAATTAACAGAGCCTGCCTTCTGAACTACAGTGGTGCTGAGAGGAGGTTTTTCAGAACGGGTCACTACTTCCAGGCATCAAGGTACCAATTGGATATGTAGTACTTAGGAATTGAAAGTAAACAGCACAGGAGAAGCTGGCAAGCATGCAGAGAATCCAGTTAGTTGTGGAAAGAGATTGTGTCAGGGCTTGGACTTGAACCTGAACCTGTGACCTCAGTTGAGTCTGGCAATGACTCTTCTTGTTGAGCTACCTGAGAGCTACCCTGTGCCTTGATTTCTGCCAAACCTTGAACCCTTTGCTCCTCCTTTGAACTTCCTGACTTAAGCCATGTCTCTGCACTTCCTGATTGCCAGATTATTGTGCTTCACACATTATCCCGCCCGCTGCCTTGAGCTACCCCTTTCCTATGTGGAATCGACCTTGGCTTATGACCCCCGATTACGAAACTCTTCTACTACACCAACCTTGTCTTGTAACCCCCGAGTATGAAACTTTTCTCCTGCATTGACTTTGGCTTGTTACCCCCGACTACAAAACTCTTCTCCTGCACCATCCTTGGGCTGCGACACCGATCAACAGTCTAGCGGTTCAGACTATTCAACCTCTTAAGAACTGAGAATTGTACTTAGCCTAACATTTTTGGCCATTGGTCTCCACTCTCTACAGGTATTCTCCTAACAGACAGCCAATAGACGGGCAGAACTCACAACTGGAAAGATTTTTTAAGTAAACCTATATTGGATTGTTAAAAATAACTACTGTTTCTATTGCTATTACAATGCTAATGATATTAAATGAAAGTGTATGCTGTGACCATAGTCCTTTAATAGCATAATTTTAAGAGATAGTTACACATTCCATACATTCCTTTGTTTCTAATTAAATTATTTTGGTACACTGCGTTATTGTTCTGTAAGGACCTATATACACCTCTGCTCTTTAGACAAGATTTAGTGTACCTTAAACTGCACCTAAAGCGCAAGAAGGATTTTTTATCACTGTTTTCTGTAGTAAAGGTGTCACCTTTGTCAGCTCATTTTTATTTTACTTACTTTTGTAAAATTGAGCCTTTTACATGTGTATGAAAAGTGTATGAAAATGCACTATTAAAAACGACACTGAAAAATGAAATAGCATATGTTTATTTTAGCACAAAGCTGGGAACATGTCCTAAAAGTCACAGCTGTCACATTGCAATATAAAATAATATTTTTTCCAGCATAAGCAACACAAGTGCTAAAAGATACCATTTGCTTTTCTGTCTGCCGCCTCAAAGCACAACTACAGTATTGCTGACTTTATAAAAAAGTTGATATTTGCATATGGCTAGGCACACCCCTCATCCCCTCGAAAGTGCTAGTGCTTTGCCAGTCATAGGTCACTATGGTACTGGGTACTGCATTGACAGTAAGGAGAGATTGTGGATGTTTTCCACCTTTCTTGATGTTCAGGTATTTTGGAGCACTGTGGCACATTGGGGTGGAGGCAGAGGCGTAACTAGAAACCTCAGGGCCCCGGTGCAAGAAATCAGGAAAGGCCCCCCCCCCCCCAAAAAAAAAAAGCATGATTTTGATACTATATTTTTTTCCACTGTACAACAAAGTAAAACATTTCCGTTTCTGATTTTAACTTACCGTAACTGTCAAGAGGAAGCTTCAGGATAGGACATGGTCACATGACAGGTCACAATGATGATAATGGAACTGCAAAATAGCATGAAGAACTACCATAAATCAAGGCAATATATACATCCATTAGACAAAGA
Organism: Lithobates sylvaticus; assembly: GCA_028564925.1. Taxonomy (NCBI): domain Eukaryota; kingdom Metazoa; phylum Chordata; class Amphibia; order Anura; family Ranidae; genus Lithobates; species Lithobates sylvaticus. Next base: position 639,201,657 of record CM053026.1, read on the forward strand.
TCCACATTTCAATTTATATATTTAAATACATAAAATATAAAATTTTGAATGAGATTTGGAAAATATAAAAACACTGTACATGTATAGACACACAAACTTACTAAAAATCTTCACAAAGGGTCCACAACAGGGCCAACAATAACTTCTTAAAAAAAGGGTCCACAACAGGGCCAAGTCCCCAGTGCAGCCCGTGTCCCCAGTGCAGCCGGTGTCACCAATGCAGCCTGTGTCACCAATGCAGCCTGTGTCACCAATGCAGCCGGTGTCACCAATGCAGCCGGTGTCACCAATGCAGCCGGTGTCACCAATGCAGCCTGTGTCCCCAGTGCAGCCTGTGTCCCCAGTGCAGCCTGTGTCCCCAGTGCAGCCTGTGTCACCAATGCAGCCTGTGTCACCAATGCAGCCGGTGTCACCAATGCAGCCTGTGTCCCCAGTGCAACCAGTGTCACCAATGCAGCCTGTGTCCCCAGTGCAACCAGTGTCACCAATGCAGCCTGTGTCCCCAGTGCAACCAGTGTCACCAATGCAGCCTGTGTCACCAATGCAGCCTGTGTCACCAATGCAGCCTGTGTCCCCAACGCAACCAGTGTCCCCAGTGCAGCCTGTGTCCCCAGTGCAGCCTGTGTCACCAGTGCAACCAGTGTCACCAATGCAGCCTGTGTCCCCAGTGCAACCAGTGTCACCAGTGCAGCCTGTGTCACCAGTGCAGCCTGTGTCACCAATGCAGCCTGTGTCACCAATGCAGCCTGTGTCCCCAATGCAGCCTGTGTCCCCAGTGCAGCCTGTGTCACCAGTGCAGCCTGTGTCCCCAGTGCAGCCTGTGTCCCCAGTGCAACCAGTGTCACCAATGCAGCCTGTGTCCCCAGTGCAGCCTGTGTCCCCAGTGCAACCAGTGTCACCAATGCAGCCTATGTCCCCAGTGCAACCAGTGTCACCAATGCAGCCTGTTTCACCAATGCAGCCTGTGTCACCAATGCAGCTTGTGTCCCCAGTGCAACCAGTGTCACCAATGCAGCCTGTGTCCCCAGTGCAACCAGTGTCACCAATGCAGCCTGTGTCACCAGTGCAGCCTGTGTCCCCAGAGCAACCGGTGTCACCAATGCAGCCTGTGTCCCCAGTGCAGCCGGTGTCCCCAGTGCAGCCGGTGTCCCCAGTGCAACCAGTGTCACCAATGCAGCCTGTGTCCCCAGTGCAACCAGTATCACCAATGCAGCCTGTGCCACCAATGCAGCCTGTGTCTCCAGAGCAACCGGTGTCACCAATGCAGCCTGTGTCCCCAGTGCAACCTGTGTCCGGTGTCACCAATGCAGCCGGTGTCCCCAGTGCAGCCGGTGTCCCCAGTGCAGCCAGTGTCCCCAGTGCAGTGGTAGTACTGGAGGGGGGTGGTGCTGGAGGGGAGGGTGGTGGTACTGGAGGGGGGGTGGTGTCACTGGAGGGGGGCACTGGAGGAGGGGTGGTTGCACTGGAGGGGGCAGAAGGTGGCACAGTCTGGAGGGGGGTGGTGGCACTGGGGGGGGGGGGGTGATGGCACAGTCTGGAGGGGGGGTGGTGGCACAGTCTGGAGGGGGGGTGGTGGCACTAGGGGGGTGATGGCACAGTCTGGAGGGGGGGTGATGGCACAGTCTGGAGGGGGGTGATGGCACAGTCTGGAGGGGGGGGGTGGTGGCACAGTCTGGAGGGGGGGGTGGCACAGTCTGGAGGGGGGGTGGTGGCACAGTCTGGAGGGGGGGTGGTGGCACTGGGGGGGGGTGGTGGCACAGTCTGGAGGGGGGGTGATGGCACAGTCTGGAGGGGGGGGTGGTGGCACTGGGGGGGAGGTGATGGCACAGTCTGGAGGGGAGGTGATGGCACAGTCTGGAGGGGGGTGGTGCCCCTCTGGAGGGGAGTGGTGGCACAGTCTGGAGGGGGGGGGGTGGTGGCACAGTCTGGAGGGGGGGTGGTGGCACTCTGGAGGGGAGGTGATGGCACAGTCTGGAGGGGGGGTGGTGGCACAGTCTGGAGGGGGGGTGGTGGCACAGTCTGGAGGGGGGTGGTGGCACAGTCTGGAGGGTGGGTGATGGCACTGGGGGGGGGTGGTATCACAGTCTGGAGGGGGGGTGGCCCTGTGGAGGGGGGTGGTGGCACAGTCTGGAGGGGGGGTGGTGGCACAGTCTGGAGGGGGGTGGTGGCACTGTGGAGGGGAGGTGATGGCACAGTCTGGAGGGGGGGTGGTGGCACAGTCTGTGGAGGGGGGGACACAGTCTGGAGGGGGGGGTGATGGCACAGCCTGGAGGGGGGGGGGTGATGGCACAGTCTGGAGGGGGGGGGGGGTGATGGCACAGTCTGGAGGGGGGGTGCTGGCACAGTCTGGAGGGGGGGTGCTGGCACAGTCTGGAGGGGGGGTGGTGGCACTGTGGAGGGGGGTGGTGGCACAGTCTGGAGGGGGGTGGTGGCCCTGTGGAGGGGGGTGGTGGCACAGTCTGGAGGGGGGTGGTGGCACTGTGGAGGGGGGTGGTGGCACAGTCTGGAGGGGGGGTGGTGGCCCTGTGGAGGGGGGTGGTGGCACAGTCTGGAGGGGGGTGGTGGCACTGTGGAGGGGGGTGGTGGCACAGTCTGGAGGGGGGGTGATGGCACTGGGGGGGGGGGTGGTGGCACAGTCTGGAGGGGGGTGATGGCACTGGGGGGGGGGGTGGTGGCACAGTCTGGAGGGGGGGTGGTGGCCCTGTGGAGGGGGGTGGTGGCACAGTCTGAAGGGGGGGTGGTGGCAGAGGTTGGGATCGGTCGATTGGAATGTAAAACAGTGACTTACCGGCCGCCAATCAATCGATCGATTCCCCCAAGTATCTTCACGTGACGCCGCGGTCGCAAAGTTCCTCCACGGGCGTGCCTCGAGGCTCCTCCAGAATGCCTTGCCTCAGAAAACTCCTCCCCCGCCTTCACTTTATTGGTCTCAGAGTTTTTCTTTTAGTTTCCTGCCTCTGCATAGGCGGGGCGGAGCCCACACAGTCTCAGAGCGCTTCTCTCTCCCCTCGCAGTGGGTGAAAGCCCCCCTCCCTCCCCATGGCATGCAATGAACTAGTCTCCACGGTTATTCAGGACTGACTGTGAAATTGTGAATCACGCCGCAGCGGCCGCACACACCCCGGCCCCGGGGCCCTGACAGCCAGGTGGGTGGGCCCCTCAGTCCGGCGGGCGGGCGGCCGGTGGGCCCCCTGAAGTGGCGGAGAACTACAGGGCCCAGTTGCACTTGCGACTATTGCGACCCCTATAATTCCGCCAGTGGGTGGAGGGTAAAAACATTAATAATATGTTGTAACACTGAAGGGTGCATCTCTAGAGTTATCTATATATATATATATATATATATATATATATATATATATATATATATATATATATACAGTGGTGTGAAAAAGTGTTTGCCCCCTTCCTCATTTCCTGTTCCTTTGCATGTTTGTCACACTTAAGTGTTTCGGAACATCAAACCAATTTAAACAATAGTCAAGGACAACACAAGTAAACACAAAATGCAATTTGTAAATGAAGGTGTTTATTATTAAAGGTGAAAAAAAATCCAAACCATCATTGCCCTGTGTGAAAAAGTGATTGCCCCCCTTGTTAAAACATACTATAACTGTGGTTGTCCACACCTGAGTTCAATTTCTCTAGCCAGACCCAGGCCTGATTATTGTCACACCTGTTCACAATCAAGGGATCACTTAAATAGGAGCTGCTTGACACAGTAAGGTTCACCAGAAGATCCTTAAAAGCTACACATCACGCCGAGACCCAAAGAAATTCAGGAACAATTGAGAAAGAAAGTAATTGAGATATATCAGTCTGGAAAGGGTTATAAAGCCATTTCCAAAGCTTTGGGAATCCAGCGAACCACAGTGAGAGCCATTATCCACAAATGGCGAAGACATGGAACAGTGGTGAACCTTCCCAGGAGTGGCCGGCCGCCCAAAATTACCCCAAGAGCGCAGCGACGACTCATCCAAGAGGTCACAAAAGACCCCACAACAACGTCCAAGGAACTGCAGGCCTCACTTGCCTCAGTTAAGGTCAGCGTTCATGCCTCCACCATCAGGAAAAGACTGGGCAAAAATGGCCTGCATGGCAGAGTTCCAAGGAGAAAACCACTGCTGAGCAAAAAGAACATCAAAGCTCGTCTCAATTTCTCCACAACACATCTTGATGATCCCCAAGACTTTTGGGACAACATTCTGTGGACCGATGAGACAAAAGTGGAACTCTTTGGAAGGTGTGTGTCCAAGTATATCTGGCGTAGAAGGAACACTGCATTTCAGAAAAAGAACATTATACCAACAGTAAAATATGGTGGTGGTAGTGTGATGGTCTGGGGCTGTTTTGCTGCTTCAGGACCTGGAAGACTTGCCGTGATAAAAGGAACTATGAATTCTGCTGTCTACCAAGAGATCCTGAAGGAGAATGTCCGACCATCTGTTCGTGTACTCAAGCTGAAACGAACTTGGGTTCTGCAGCAGGACAATGATCCTAAACACACACCAGCAAGTCCACCACCGAATGGCTGAAGAAAAACAAAATGAAGACTTTGGAGTGGCCTAGCCAAAGTCCTGACCTGAATCCTATTGAGATGTTGTGGTATGACCTTAAAAAGGCCGTTCATGCTCGAAAACCCTCTAATGTAACTGAATTAGGACAATTCTGCAAAGATGAGTGGGCCAAAATTCCTCCAGGACGCTGTAAAAGCCTCATTGCACGTTATCGCAAACGCTTGATTGCAGTTGTTGCTGCTAAGGGTGGCCCAACCAGTTATTAGGTTTAGGGGGCAATCACTTTTTTCACACAGGGCCATGATGGTTTGGATTTTTTTTCACCTTTAATAATAAACACCTTCATTTACAAATTGCATTTTGTGTTTACTTGTGTTGTCCTTGACTATTGTTTAAATTGGTTTGATGTTCCGAAACACTTAAGTGTGACAAACATGCAAAGGAACAGGAAATGAGGAAGGGGGCAAACACTTTTTCACACCACTGTATATATGTATGATGATGTGACTGGTGCTATTTTACTAACACATTTATCTAAGTTTCCAGATATAGATTCAAATGATTTCATGATGCAAATGACGGCGTTGGAACCATGAGACAATATGGTATCTTTTACTTTTGGATCTAATATATTCTTATGTACATGTATTATATTGCAGTTGAATCACTCTAATTCTCTGTACACACGATAGGATTTTCCGACAACAAAATCCATGGGATTTTTTCCGACGGATGTTGACTCAAACTTGCCTTGCATACACACGGTCACACAAAGATGGTCGGAAATTCCGAACGTCAAGAGAGCGGTAATGTACAAGACGTACGACGAGCCGAGAAAAATTAAGTTCAATAGCCAGTGCTGCTCTTCTGCTTGATTCCGAGCATGCGTGGTACTTTGTGCTTCGGAATTTTGTACACACAATTAGAATTTCCGACAACGGATTTTGTTGTCGGATAATTTGAGAACCAGATTTCAGATTTTGTGCGACGGAAATTCCTATGGAAAATTTGTGATGGAGCCTACACACGGTGGGAATTTTCGACAACAAGGTCCTATCACACATTTTCCATCTGAAAATCCTATCGTCTGTACAGGGCATTAGATGTGGTGGCTGCATTGCCTTTATTTTTAGGCTTTCTTACCTTTATGTACATCTGGTGATCCTGCCAGTAAGCCTGTTGTTTTTCAAAAGAACAAGCTTTCTTGCAGATATAGCAGTTACAGGGTCTGGTTGAAAAAAGACAAAGTCCATCTAGTTCAACCAATAAAAAGGGGGGGGGGGGGGTTATACAATCCTTTATACATAATCCTGTACCCACAGTTGATCCAGAGGAAGGCAAAAAAACCCAGCAAAGCATGATTCAGGAAAAAAAAAATCCTTCCTTACCCCCTAAGAGGCAATCAGATATTCCCTGGATCAACCTTACCTATAAAGGTTAGTATCTAGTTATATTATGTACATTACTATTTACATAACCATTTACTATTGCCAGGGGTGCTTACAATGATCAGCTCTTATTTATGTGAAACTTTTTTCAAAAGGAAAAAAAATGTTTGCTGTAATTACTTATGAAGTATTAGCTGGAATTTGGCTATGTTAGAATTTGCTACTGTATTTAAATCTGCTAGTACATTTAACACTCTTTTCCTCTCACACTGACAATGCAGCTGTCCAAATGTGCCCCCCTGTGCTCCTTCATCCAGAGTGGGGGCATACAGGAGGTGTGTTAATTGCAAGATCGCTAGGTGAAAACAGAGGTGAAAGAGCCTAAAAAAAGGAAAATGAATGCAACCACCACATCTGATGATTGGTAAGCTGCAATATATTAAATGTTTTGGTTTTGGGTTTAATACTGCTTTAATAGGAACATGTTAGAAAATTAGAGTCCAAAATTATGTTTGTGATTGAAGTATGCAGTCGTTTAGATTGCTATTATTGCTATTGTTTCTTTTCTGGTGCATAAATTCATTCGAAATTTTGATAATAAAAATAAATAGCAATAAAACACTACTGTGACTAGCTCTACTTTCACAACAGCCCTTACCTAAGTATTGTCCTACTTCCACTACTATTAATAATAATGTGAACACCCATAGCAATAATAGGCATAATAAAAAAAGAGGTATTTGTGCCTTTGATGCACATACTGTATGTAGAAACACAGTACTATGACTAATGCAGCTTTTATTCATACAGAAAAAAATATAACAAACAGATTTGGCCTTTCAGTAGACATATTACCATCTGGTCAATTAGGTAACATTTTTGCACAACATGCAGGGCGACAAATAACAGCTGTTTTATTATGGGGACTGATACAAGACCAATAGGTGGCTTATTATCCTAATGTACAAACCTCTTTGTGCTGAAAAGACATGGTAAAAATAGATGAAAATATTATCTTTTCTACAAGGTGCTATTTTATTTTACTTTCTAAGGTTGCATCAGTAGACACTTCATGGAATATATGTTTACATCTGAATCAGTATTCAATACGATTACTGTCAAACCAATTCATATTTCCATGAAGCCTGCATTAGGGCTGGGTTCACACCATCGCCACATGACACTCCCAGCAGGGGTCTGATGCGTCCTTTTTTTTCTGAAACGGACCTAAAGACGCACAGGGCTCCTGTGCAAGTTTGTACCGGAACCGCAGTGGAGATATGTGAACCGGCTTCATAAAGAGCCGGTCAAAATCTCCTGCTATTGCGAATTGGATACAGAGACCCGCCGCATTCAATTCACAATTGTGTGAACCCAACCTGTGGTTCTAAAGCCTAAAGGATTTTTACCATAAAGTTGAACTCTTGGCAAAACTTTTTTTTTTTCATTTTTGATAGAGTAAGCCCATGCACACTGGGCTTAAAGGGGTTGTAAAGGGGTTGTAAAGGTTGATTTTTTTTTAAATATAATTACCTTCTCTGTGCAAGAGTTTTGCACAAAGTGGCCCCAATCCTCCTCTTCTAGGGTCCCCCAGTGGCGCTCATGGCTCCTCCTCTACTTGAGTGCTTCCACAGAGAGCCACTTTCCATGGGGGCACTACCGAGTCATGTTGCTGCGTCCATTCACACATACAGCAGGACTTGGCCCCGCCCCCGGCTCCCATGTCACTGGGTTTGATTGACAGCAGCGGGAGCCAATGGCTCCTGCTGCTATAAGTCTATCCAATGAGGACCCGAGGCAGCGACTGGATTGGCTGAGCTCGTCCCTGTCGCTGGAACGATCGGGTTCAGGTAAGTAAAAGGGGGGGCTCTGAGGGGGCTGCTGCACTATAGAAGGTTTTTCACCTTAACGCATAGAATGAAGGTACAAAACCTTGAGGGTTTACAACCCCTTTAAAAAAAACTAAAGTTCCCTTGGCAGAAAAAAAACGCTCATATAGTGCAGACCAGAAGGTTTTTTTCCCTGCCTATAAATATTGAGCTTCAAATGTGCCTGTAATCATCCTAATGTGCATGGACACATAGGATAAAATTGAGCTGCTTCTACAGACAAAATTCAAAACTCCTGTAGTAGCAGTGATTTTTAAGCCAGTGTGCATTGAGGGAAGGTTATAACTAGGCATGTGCCGAACACCCCCCCATTCGATTTGCACCAGAACAGGCAAAAAATGTGTTCGAACATGTGAACACCGTTAAAGTTTATGGGACACGAACATGAAAAATCAAAAGTGCTAATTTTAAAGGCTTATATGCATGGTATTGTCATAAAAAGTGTTTGGGGACCCGGGTCCTGCCCCAGGGGACATGTATCAATGCAAAAAAAAGTATTAAAAACTGAAGTTTTTTCGGGAGCAGTGATTTTAATAATGCTTAAAGTGAAACAATAAAAGTGTAATATTCCTTAAAATTTCGTACCTGGGGGGGGGGGGGTGTCTATAGTATGCCTGTAAAACAGCGCATGTTTCCCGTGTTTAGAACAGTCCGAGTGCAAAATAACATTTCTAAAGGACAAAAAGTAATTTAAAAGTACTCGCGGCTATAATGATTTGTCAGTCCCGGCAATACACATAAAAGTTCATTGATAAAAACAGCACTGGATTTCCCCACAGGGGAACCCCGGACCAAAATTAAAATAAAATGCATGGGGGTCTGGTATGGATATTAAGGGGAACCCCGTTACAAAAATCAAAAATAAATGGCGTGGGGGTCCCTCTCAAAATCCATACCAGACTCTTCAGGTCTGGTATGGATTTTAAGGGGAACCCCGCACCAAAATGAAAAATAAAATGGCGTGGGGTCCCCCCAAAAATCAACACCAGACCCTTATCCGAGCACGCAACCTGGCAGGCCGCAGGAAAAGAGGGGGGGATGAGAGAGTGCCCCCCTCCTGAACCGTCCCAGGCCACATGCCCTCAACATTGGGAGGGTGCTTTGGGGTAGCCCCCCAAAGCACCTTGTTGATGGGGAGAAGAGCCTCATCCCCACAGCCCTTGCCCGGTGGTTGTGGGTGTCTGCGGGCGGAGGGCTTATCGGAATCTGGCGACTATAATGAATTGTTGGTCTGGCAATACACATAAAAGTTCATTGGTAAATACGGCATGGGATTTCCCCACAGGGGAACCCCGAACCAAAATTTGAAAAAAAAATTGTGGGGGTCCCCCCCAAATTCCACACCAGGCCCTTCAGGTCTTAACTGGAACCCCGAACCAAAATTTTAAAAAAATGGCACGGGGTCCCCCTCAAAATCCATACCAGACCCTTCAGGGTAAACGGGTGACCCCGCCCCCCCTCTGACACCACGGGGAAAGCCATAGGGAAGTCCCTGTGCATCAGAAAGGGGCAGGGTCACTGGGTGGCCCCCGCCCTCCATTATATAAGAACTGTCATCTGAACAGAAGCATCACACAGCAGAAGACTCCCATTGAGGCGGATCGTGCGGAGGACAAATCGGAGAAGAAGAAGCTGGAGGAAGATGCCAGACAAGAAGACCGGAGGAAGATAGAGGAAGATGCAGGGGAAGAACAAGATGGAGGAAGAAGAAGAACACTGAAGGAAGACCAGAAGAAAGAAGATGGAAGAAGAAGCGGGGAAAGAAGAAGACATTAATAAAGGAATTGTCAAAAACATTTTTGCGCAGGGTTCACTTTAATATCCATACCAGACCTGAACGGCCTGGTATGGAATTTGGGGGGACCCCCACGCATTATTTTTTTAATTTTGGTTTGGGGTTCCCCTGTGGGGAAATCGCATGCCGTTTTTATCAATGAACTCATGTGTATTGCCGGATCAACAATTCATTATAGCCTGTACTCTAGGGCTATTACTTTTAAATTCCTTTTTTTCCTTTAGAAATGTCATTTTGCACTCGGACTGTTCTAAACACGGGAAACATGCACCATTTTACAGGCATACTATAGACACCCCCCAGCTCATGTACTTTGCTCACCAACGTAACACACTTCCTGAACCTTATGCAGGGATTTCCTTGTACGCTGACCTTTCTCAAGTGACTGTCCCAGCTCATAAAAATGTAAACTAGATCAGCAAAATCCTTTGCAACAATAGCATTCCGCATAAATGGAAATTTCTTACTAAACTATCTATAGAAAGAAACAATGTGCCCACCTTGTTTCTACTCTGGAAGATGGACTTAAACTGATGAGAAGTTGGGGACCTCTCCCCCAGGAGGAGGAAGACCTATTTGACCAACCCTCCCATCGCCAGGATACATCACTGTGGCAAACAAGCCATACCAGATGAGACAGCGTTTTGCCCATCTACATAAAGAAACCATTGTTAGTCACACTGTTTTCCACCATGGCCTTTCAACTTGAAGGCAGTTTTTCCAAACCTGCTCCAACACTCGCCATCCAGGAGCCTGTCCGGCTGGACAATATTTCCATCATCTATTATGTGTACAGGATACACCTGTACCCTGGGGTTGCGCAATAACCCTTTCTTCCTATCTGTTTGGGTTTGTACCCTTTTGTTACATCTGTTTTTTTAAATATTTTTGGTTATGTTTTGGAATTGTTTTGAACCAGTACAAATGGTTACTTCGTATTTCGGATACAGATTTCATCGACCCACTGCTTTTTGTAACACCTCCACGATGGTACTCAAGCTATTGTCGCTAAATGCCACAGGGATAGATAGCCCTTATGAACACAGAGCACTCTGGAAGGAGGCATTGAACATTCACTGCAACATTTTATGTGTACAGGAGACACATTTCTCAGCCCTCAATCCTTTGCGATGTACACAAACACTTTCCCCATTTGTTCCAGGCTAACCACCAAAAAATAAGGAGTAATGGTGGCAATTAGGGACACACTCTCGTTCAAATTGCTTGACTCCAAAATGGACACAGGGGACAGATATAATGTCACCTAGGCCAAACTTGTTCTTTACACCCCAGAATGTTTATCAGCAGCGATTCATACAGAAAACAGTGGGCAAAGCATGGAAAATCCAAAAAGGTTATTTCCTGATATGTGGAGACTTTAATGCACCTATGGACCCTGCACTGGATACAACAGAAAAAAAAAAAACTTAGTGGAAAATAGGCCTTAAATCCTTTTTTCTGCAAGAGGACTTGCATGACCCCTGGAGATGCCTGCACACATCGGAGAGAGACTATATTTTTTTCTCAAACTCTTAGAATGTCTATTCCAGGATAGATTTTTGTTCTTACTGACAAGCATTTACTACAAAAGGTAGCTATGGCCTGTGTCCACAATATCTCATGTTTATACCACATGCCAATGTCGCTAGATATTGTGGAAGGGAAAGCTGGAACAAATACCTCCCTGTGGAGGAAGAACACGTATATCTTGGCTAACCCTACCTCTGTAAGTGAATTAAAGAAGCAGTTAGAGGAATTATTTTTATTTAATAAGGATGGTCTAAATACACGTTCAGATAATACACTGGCTGCAGGGCAGGCCAGCACCTCCTTCTGCAATAGCAGAATACACCCACAGTATGTACAGCGTGTATCTCAAAAACTGCAAAACTGCAGAAAATGCTATGAAAAAAAAAATAATTATTCACTCATATTTTTTTTTTGGAATAGCACAATCGAAGAAAGATAGATCGAATGAATATGTCACACACTCCTGCAAGCATGCAGAAAACACTGCAAAATTTTATTTTTTTGCAATGTTTTTGCAATAGCAGAATACTCCCAGAGTATGTACAGCGTTTAGCTCAAAAATGCAAAACTGCAGAAAATGCTATGAAAAAAAAAACATTTTTCACTCAGATTTTTATTTTGGAATAGCACAATCGAAGAAAGATAGATCGATTGAATGCCACACACATAGCAGAATACACCCAGAGTATGGTGTATCTCACAGTAACATAAGCAGTGCTGGTGCACTGAGCTTGCAGATAAAAGTTATATTTTGTCTGGCACTGGGCTCATGGTAGTGTAAAAAGAATGGGCACCAGGTCTTAGAGTTGATTTCTGAATAATTCTCTCCCCCTCAAAACAGGAACCTTGAACTACACTCTCTATCTATGTAGATCGCTTACTAATTATAAGATATTTCAGGAATGTGAACTGACTCCTAGCATGTAATTCCTTTACAGCAGCCAAGCAACTTTCCCTACACTGTCTAAAGCAGAGTGACGCGCTGTGCTGTGTGCCTGTAGCTTATATAGAGGCTGGGTCACATGTAGACATGTGCAATTCGTTTCATTTTTTTTCGTTTTCTGTTAAAATTCATTATATTCGTTCATTCGTTATCGTACGAATGAATGAATGATTCGCTAAAAATTTTAACGAATAACGAATGTTCGAATCGAACGAATATGAAAACCAACGAAAATCCGAAATAACCAAATTAGAAACAATGAAACTACGAAAGAAGAAAATCCAAAAAACGAAAACAGGAACAACGAAAATCAAAATGAACGAAAAAATTTGTACATTCGTAACTTTTTTTTTTGTTGAATTGGTAATTTTCCGTGTCCCTTACAATGGCGCTGCTTAACGTGCTTCGAATGGATTGAACGAAAAAATTTGTACATTCGTAATTTTTTTTTTTTTTTTTTTAGATTCGTGATTTTCCGTGTCTCTTACAATGGCGCTGCTTAACGTGCTTCGAATGGATTGAACAAAATAATTTGTACATTCGTAACTTTTTTTTTCGATTCGTAATTTTCCGTGTCTCTTAAAATGTAATAATAGCATACACATTACATAAAATTATGAATTATGCTCCGATTACGAATCTACGAAAACAATGTTACGAAAGTACGAATAAATCAATCTTACGAAAGTACAAATGTAACTAAATCTACGAAAATACGAATGCTACGAATTTCGAATAAACGAAAATTAAACTAACGGAAAAACGAATCAACGAAAAAATAACTCTTACGAAAATATGAATCGTTACGAATACGAACACCGACCACTTACGAATTTACGAATCGTTACGAATACGAACACCGACGACTTACAAAATTACGAATCGTTACGAATCAACGGAAACGAACAGAAACGAAAATAAACACATTTTTCTATTGTGCACATGTCTAATCACATGCTGCACTCGCCAATCACAGCCATGCCATTAGTAGGCATGGCTGTGATGGCTTCTTAGGGCACACTAGTGAAACTAACGTGGATTGGCTGCCCTGCAGCTCTTAAAAAGGCGCCAATACATCGCTGAACACCGGACCCGAACACACAGTCAATTGTTCGGGTTCGGGATCCGGACACCCAAAAGTCCGGTACAGACCCGAACTTTACAGTTCGGGTTCGCTCAACCCTATTAGACACTGATCTTTGCCATTTAGAAATTCCTGTTAGAGCATATGAGTGGCTAAGTCCATTCTTTTCAGTACGAGACTGGTCAACTCGGGATTACAATTTGTGGAGTAATATTAGAGACAACCCTCTCCCCCAAGATGTCTATAGATCCATACAGATCCAACATTTCCACTCATCCAGTGGTTGTAAAAACAACATAGCAACCCCTAAATCTATTTGGTTTTAGCCTCTAGGTAGGACCAAAAGGAACACATGTGGTATATCATACTTTTATACTATTTTAACCTGTACTTTAGAAATGGCTAAGGAACTGGGTATGCTGAAGTGGGAGCAAGATTTAACTAAAACCTTCTCCCTGGCACAATGGAGAAAGGCTATCCAACGGAGCTACCAAGTCTCAGCAGTGACCAATGGGATGTGTTCCAAAATATACCACAGATGATATATGACCCCTTATAAATGATCCAAAATATATCCTAACACATCTAATCTATGCTGGAGGCTTTTTAATTAAGTGGGCAGTATAGCCTATATACAGTAGCTGTACCTGAATTTAGGAATGGAATGATACTCTGCTCCACTCAGAATAGTACTTAAGCACATTCTTTTTGCAGCCAGAATAACCATTGCTACCCATTGGCAGTCTCCTTCCACCCCTAAACGTGAGGAGGTAATATAACAATTAAATGTGCAGTGCCATTATAAAAAATGACTTGCCTTTAAAGAGCTTTAAACCTCTGCATTTCATAAATCCTTAAAATTATGGTTATCCAATCCTAAAGTCTTTTCAGGCCTTACAATATATTATTATTATATTATTAATATGATTCAGAGCACTATCTGTAGAGGTATATTTAATGTCTACTAACTTTTACATACTGGTCTCGGTCTCTGAATAAGTGTTCTTTTTGGTGCCTTTAGTACATCGCTACTAGAAAAGCTATCTGGCAGCCTTCCCTCTACCCTGACACAGTTTGTTCCCATTAGGGTTGTTGGGGGGCCTTGGGGACAGTCCACCATCTCTATTCTGCTATGTTGCACCATACTTTTTTGTTCTTTTCATTTTATTGTGTAATCTTTGTATTGTTTATCCTGGCCAAGTCATTTGCCTTTATATTCTTCCTCCTCTCAAGAGAAAATGGCTAATACCTTGGTTGTTGCATCTTAACTGATACATTTTAATAAAAATATGTTAAATAAAAAAAACAAACATTGTGTAGATGCTTCATAGTTTAAAGATAAAGATACTGTCTCCTGTAGGAACCCAGGAAACCCTTAACCCCCTTCCCCCCCAACCCAACCTTTCAGGTGAAATCTCTCAGGCAATAAATGTGTTTCTTTAGTAGAGTGGGGAAGAGTAAGAAGCTCTGTCCTACTGAGTGCATCTCCATTGGGGATATCTCCCCTCACTTCCTGTCCCAGAAACATATGAAGGGGAAATCATTTTCAGAGGAAGTACTGTGACCTTTTTGAGAAACACAAAATGTCTAAACATACTACAGACTGCTCTGTAAATGAAAAAAATACATCTGATGGTAGATGTGTTTCAGTATTTACTGTACATAATATTTAGTATATAAGTAGTAGTTTTGGAACTTTGCATGGTTTGTAAACAATATGATGTGAACTGCAAATTATTATTAAAACTAAACCACTGGCTTACTTTTTTCTTTTATTTTTATGATGCTTTAAGAAGCTCGGAAATAAACATTTATGTGCAAGTGAAAATTCAGAATTCTCTTGGAGCCTTTTCCGTTATAAGGTTAGATTGGAATTTAATACTGTCTGTACTGTGCACTTTCAAAGCCTTTTCATAATGTAGAGATTCTGTCCATCTGTCAACTCAGTAGCATCCAGCAAGCCATTGAAATAAATGGAGCTAAAGAGATTTGTCCTGAAAGTGCAAGTTTTTGGAGGTTAAACTGAGAGCCCCTTAAGAAGAATTTTGTCTAGAGTGTAATTTGGCTGAAATAATTCACACCAATAGAACGAGCATTAACATATTTCCACTTAAATCCATCACCAACGTCATAAAAACACTGTTCTGCATGGACAATTTGCTTGTCTGTATGTATGTAGTCTTGTTCATTCAGTATTCATATGTAAACAATTGCCTGATTATTTCTGTCATAGGAGATTCTCCTCCGGTTGCACTATTAAAAAACAAAAAAAACTAAAAAAAAAACAGGCTGAGGAAACTACAGTAAATGAAATCTGCAGAGACTGCTTTTTCTATAATATGTAGAAAATAACATTGCACATTTCCTTCATTGTTCATACAGTATAAAACGTCTTTAAAATAGGTATTCTGATATTTATTCTCATGCAAAATATTTGAGATAAGGGATACATATAATAAGACCTTGAAATTTAAAAAGTGAATTGTAAAGATTTTTTTTTTTTTTATATATACAAGTACTGGAAATACTTAAAACTGACTATATATTAGCTTCCTGTAAGCAACCCTACAACAGGGATAAAGACTTATAGAGGGAGGGACAGCAGTGTTAGCCATCCATTGCCTACTACAAAGTGTTTCTAATCTAACTCTAAGCCCCCGTACACACGATCGGAAATTCCGACCACAAAATCCGTCAGATTTTTTCCGACGGATTTTGTCCAACACTGGTGTTGCATACACATGGTCGGACAAAGTTGTTGGAAAATCCGATCATTCTGAACGTGGTGACGTTCGTTGCGTACGACTGAACTACATAGAGGCTATTAGCCAATATCTTTGGTCTCATAATTTGATCTGAGCATGTGTGGCACTTTGTCCGTCAGAATTCTCTACACACGATCTGAAAAAGTCAGAACGGATTTTGTTGTCGGAAAATTTGAGATCCTGCTCTCAAATTTTTTCGTCGGAAATTCCGATGGAAAAAGTCCGATGGAGCCCACACACGGGCAGATTTTCCAACAACATGGTCCGATCGGACATTTTCCGCCGGAATTTCCGACCGTGTGTACGGGGCATTAAGCCTCGTACACACTACAATTTTTTTTTGTTCAACCCAGCGGGCTGAAGGGAAAACAACTGACAGCTCAGGTTGGAGCTGCTGTACTAACTATGCAATGTTAGTACAGTGATCTCCCCAACTCTACTGTGTTCTGACAGGGGGGCGGCCCCCACCATTGGCTGAGAGTGCTGATCAGGAGCAGATCGCCAGATCTATTTTTGGTCATGCCCCTTCTGTTGAACCTGCTGCAGTACACACAGGCTGAATGTCAGCCGGTTTCTATGCTGACATTTGGCTCGTGTATACTAGGCTTAACTGTAAAATTGTTGATGGTTTAAGAGAACCAAATCAATAGAGTGAGTGCTTCTTTAGTGTTGTAGTACTCTTTCATTTCCCAATCAGGAACAGGACAGTGACCACAAAAGGTGGGGTAAGTGCCTTAGCTATGTCTCTTAGACTGGGCTGACTGGATAATAAAAATAAGTAAATATAATTACAAAGATTTTGAAGGACAGTTCAGCGTTTCCCTTTGCTCTTAACCTACAGTGCCTTGCAAAAGTATTGAAAATTGAAAAACTGGATTTACGCTCTCACTGATGAAATTCAGCACTGAAAATTAAATTTGCAAAGGGAATATTCTTGATTCCTTTTCGTAAATTAACCAGAATGACTCAATTGAAGAAGAGTGTCCAACAGGGACATTAGATCCAAAGGAAGAAGTGGAATGGGCAAGGGGACACAGACTTTATTCATAAATATATTGTAAACAATAAACACACTGGGGTTGACTGACCCCTTCCCACCCAGCCCTGGTGTTCCTTTAAAGTATAACCAAAGGCAAAACTTTTTTGTTTAGTTTTGGATGGCAGGGAGAGGGACTCAGACCACTGTCAGGTTTTTATTGCTGTCTACGGAACCTGCCGGGAGAAACACATTTTTACTTTTCCGCTTTTGGTGTTATGGGAGAAGATCGGATCTACCTCCTGTCACTTCCCGATATGGCTGTCTCTGGTTTCTTACCAAACAGGGATCTTTGCCATAAGGTGACTATCCCAATTTTGTTTCCAGGAAGCAGTACACAGCCCCGGGTCTCAAACATAGGGCCCCCTAGCCGTGACCGAGTATAGCATTGCCTTGGCCAAGCACCTGATTGATACTATTGCTGCTTCTGCAGTAAAATTTGCTGATGCATCTTGGCCAGGGCCCAAATGATATCAGCCCTAAGGATTTCCTCCCCACCTGCTGTCTCTACATCCTGGGACCAGAAACCCAAAGTACCCTTCACCAAGGTAAGGCCTACTGCCGAGTGGCAGGCCCTTCCCAGCCGCCTCATTATTGGACTACAGCCTGTAGGCATGGATTTTAGCGATGATATATCAGCCTTGGTTTAAACTTGTATCCTAATGGAAAGGGGATTGCTCCTTTGTTAGGGTAACTATGACTTTGTTTTTTTACCCATGCAATGGCCTGCATGACTGCCTGGATACGCAGTTCCACAAAGGAAAACTGAAACCAAGCAGCTCCAGATCTTCCTCTGGTGAGGAAGAGCTAAAATTATCTGCAGGCTGCCCCCTCATCAGCAGAACTGAGTGGATGAGTGATATTCCAGGCTGCTCTGCTAGTGGCTAGGCCAGCAACAAAGGGGGCTGCCTAGCTAGGGTAATTAAAGTGAGTTCAAAACAAAATTTTGTGCCACCTTTATAAATCATAAAGACATTTGGCATTACCTGTTAGCTGCGAACGTCCTCCAGGCAGACTTTACTCACCAGCATCCTCGGCATAGGCACTGCGCCACAGGTTCTGCAGGACTCTTGTTAGGATGCTGGCTGTGGGAAAGAGGAGCTAAGACATGTTCCTTGGAACATTTCTCATGAGTGGGAGTGACATCTGGGCTATGCTCCTCTAAACAATGTTCGCCTTTCCTTGGCCCTGATCTTTGAGAGCGTGGGTGTGCAGGGTTGAAGCACCCTCTGGAATATGTTCCGTACTGACTATCTCTACGTTTGGACCCTCCCCCCTGTCGCCTAGTTTAAAAAACCCCTCTAACTTTTCTGCCATCTTCACTCCCAGCACATCTGCACCCTCCTCATTTAGGTTCAGTCTGTCCCTTATATAGAACCGGTGACCGACAGAGAAGTCAGCACAGTTCTCCAGGAATCCAAACCACTCTTTACTACACCAGCTTCTCAGCCACTTGTTTACTTCCCTAATCTCCCTTTCTTGTGTGGCTCAAGGTACCGGTTGTATTCCTGAGAATACTACCTTGAAGGTCATTTTCCTCAATTTAGCTTGTTCTTAAGGACATTCCATCTGTCTCTGACTTTGTCATTGGTGCCAACGTGCACCATGAGAGATGGGTCTTCCCCAGACCCTCCCAGTAATCTGTCCACCAGATCCGTTATGTGCCGAACACGAGCGCCCGGTAGACAGCATACAGTTTGGCGCTTCAGGTCTTTGTCACAGATTGCCCTCTCTGTCCTTCTAAGAATTGAGTCCCCTACCACCAGAATCTGTCTATCCTTTCCCTTGGTTTCCCCCCTCTCTCACTGGAGGAGTTCTTCTCCTGGCAGCTAGGAGAATCTCTCAGCTCCAGCAGTGCTGGTCCCTGACCGGCTTCACCAATGTCACTCAATTAAGCGTACTTATTGGGATGATCCCTGGAACTTCCCTCTCTATCCTTCTTGACTGTCACTTATCTACTCTTTTCTAGTGCCTGCACCTCTTTGTCTCCACCCGCCTCTCTGTTGGCCCCTGACAGTTCTCGCTTAGTATGGAGGGTCTTCCCAGTGCTGACAGTTGCTTCCCTAGATTCAGAGCCTGGGCTTCCAGGGAAACAATGTGCTTACATTTTGCACAACAGTATTCACCCTCGATCAGATGATCAGGGAACGCATACATGACGCAAGATGTACACCGAGTTGCATCTCCACAACCGTCGGGCATCGTACCTACTAACTACTAGCTTCCTGACACTAATACTCAACAATACACAGGTACTCAACAAGACAATACACAGGTACTCACAGACCACGTGCACTCTCAGACCACGTGCACTCGCAGTCAACGTGCACTCGCAGACCACCTGCACTCGCAGACCATGTGCACTTGCAGTCCACATGCACTCGTAGATCACGTGCACTCGCAGCCCTTGCAGACCACGTGCACTTGCAATCCACATGCGCTCAAAAAACACAGGTACACACAGTACACAGTTACTAACGATCTACACACACTACTCAGATACACACAACGCTTCATAGTTTAAAGATAAAGATACTGTCTCCTGTAGGAACCCAGGAAACCCTTAACCCCCTTCCCCCCCCAACCCAACCTTTCAGGTGAAATCTCTCAGGCAATAAATGTGTTTCTTTAGTAGAGTGGGGAAGAGTAAGAACCTCTGTCCTACTGAGTGCATCTCCATTGGGGATATCTCCCCTCACTTCCTGTCCCAGAAACATATGAAGGGGAAATCATTTTCAGAGGAAGTACTGTGACCTTTTTGAGAAACACAAAATGTCTAAACATACTACAGACTGCTCTGTAAATGAAAAAAATACATCTGATGGTAGATGTGTTTCAGTATTTACTGTACATAATATTTAGTATATAAGTAGTAGTTTTGGAACTTTGCATGGTTTGTAAACAATATGATGTGAACTGCAAATTATTATTAAAACTAAACCACTGGCTTACTTTTTTCTTTTATTTTTATGATGCTTTAAGAAGCTCGGAAATAAACATTTATGTGCAAGTGAAAATTCAGAATTCTCTTGGAGTCTTTTCCGTTATAAGGTTAGATTGGAATTTAATACTGTCTGTACTGTGCACTTTCAAAGCCTTTTCATAATGTAGAGATTCTGTCCATCTGTCAACTCAGTAGCATCCAGCAAGCCATTGAAATAAATGGAGCTAAAGAGATTTGTCCTGAAAGTGCAAGTTTTTGGAGGTTAAACTGAGAGCCCCTTAAGAAGAATTTTGTCTAGAGTGTAATTTGGCTGAAATAATTCACACCAATAGAACGAGCATTAACATATTTCCACTTAAATCCATCACCAACGTCATAAAAACACTGTTCTTCATGGACAATTTGCTTGTCTGTATGTATGTAGTCTTGTTCATTCAGTATTCATATGTAAACAATTGCCTGATTATTTCTGTCATAGGAGATTCTCCTCCGGTTGCACTATTAAAAAACAAAAAAAACTAAAAAAAAAACAGGCTGAGGAAACTACAGTAAATGAAATCTGCAGAGACTGCTTTTTCTATAATATGTAGAAAATAACATTGCACATTTCCTTCATTGTTCATACAGTATAAAACGTCTTTAAAATAGGTATTCTGATATTTATTCTCATGCAAAATATTTGAGATAAGGGATACATATAATAAGACCTTGAAATTTAAAAAGTGAATTGTAAAGATTTTTTTTTTTTTTATATATACAAGTACTGGAAATACTTAAAACTGACTATATATTAGCTTCCTGTAAGCAACCCTACAACAGGGATAAAGACTTATAGAGGGAGGGACAGCAGTGTTAGCCATCCATTGCCTACTACAAAGTGTTTCTAATCTAACTCTAAGCCCCCGTACACACGATCGGAAATTCCGACCACAAAATCCATCAGATTTTTTCCGACGGATTTTGTCCGACACTGGTAGCTTGTTCTTAAGGACATTCCATCTGTCTCTGACTTTGTCATTGGTGCCAACGTGCACCATGAGAGATGGGTCTTCCCCAGACCCTCCCAGTAATCTGTCCACCAGATCCGTTATGTACCGAACACGAGCGCCCGGTAGACAGCATACAGTTTGGCGCTTCAGGTCTTTGTCACAGATTGCCCTCTCTGTCCTTCTAAGAATTGAGTCCCCTACCACCAGAATCTGTCTATCCTTTCCCTTCGTTTCCCCCCTCTCTCACTGGTGGAGTTCTTCTCCTGGCAGCTAGGAGAATCTCTCAGCTCCAGCAGTGCTGGTCCCTGACCGGCTTCACCAATGTCACTCAATTAAGCGTACTTATTGGGATGATCCCTGGAACTTCCCTCTCTATCCTTCTTGACTGTCACTTATCTACTCTTTTATAGTGCCTGCACCTCTTTGTCTCCACCCGCCTCTCTGTTGGCCCCTGACAGTTCTCGCTTAGTATGGAGGGTCTTCCCAGTGCTGACAGTTGCTTCCCTAGATTCAGAGCCTGGGATTCCAGGGAAACAATGTGCTTACATTTTGCACAACAGTATTCACCCTCGATCAGATGATCAGGGAACGCATACATGACGCAAGATGTACACCGAGTTGCATCTCCACAACCGTCGGGCATCGTACCTACTAACTACTAGCTTCCTGACACTAATACTCAACAATACACAGTTACTCAACAAGACAATACACAGGTACTCACAGACCACGTGCACTCTCAGACCACGTGCACTCGCAGTCAACGTGCACTCGCAGACCACCTGCACTCGCAGACCATGTGCACTTGCAGTCCACATGCACTCGTAGATCACGTGCACTCGCATCCCTTGCAGACCACGTGCACTTGCAATCCACATGCGCTCAAAAAACACAGGTACACACAGTACACAGTTACTAACGATCTACACACACTACTCAGATACACACAACACTCAGGTACTCATGATACACACACTCTACTCAGATACACACAACACTCAGGTACTCACAATCCTCACAATACTTAGGTGCTCTCAACCCTCACAATACTCAGGTACTCACAACACATTAACAAAATCCACGCAAATCAGAGGTGGGTAGGGAAATCAGAGGTGGGTAGGAGGCAGAAATGAAGGGTCACTCAGAAGGGGGGAGTTCCCGCACCTATTCTATAAATCAGAAGCATTTAAATCAGAGCATTATCCTTTGATCTAGTCATAAGATTTAAAAAAAGTTGTTCCTATACATTTTATCAACTCTTAGGTTTAATAATTATTAACTGCTTCCTCTTTTTCTCCCCTTTATTGGCAGGTTTTTCTTATTAAAGTGGTGTTTCCACCAAAAAAAAAGAAAAATTGCTTAAAATTCCTAAAAAAAATGTTTTACACACCTCTAAATGCCTGTTGCTAGGGGGTCCCTCGTAGTCTGCCTCCTTCAGTGCCTGGGCACTGACATCACTCCCCCTCAGCGCAGTCAGTCATTGGGGACACGTCCCCGATGACTGCGCAGTGTTTTACGGCACGCAGTGGGTGCCCGGCTGTGAAGTAAGTAAGAATGCCGGCGCCGCCGAGCGGAGCAGGGGAAGGGGCGGCTTTGAACCCCCGCATCCATGGACCCTGGGACAGGTAAGTGTCCGATTATTAAAAGTCAGCAGCTGCAGTATTTGTAGCTGCTGACTTTTAATTTTTTTTTTTTTTTTAAGGGGCATCCCACTTTAAGCATCTGGATTGGGTTGTTTGTTTTCTTTCATTTTCTTCACACATTTTGTTGCACATCAGTAAAATAAAATAGCAAAATAAAAAATAAATTAAAAAAAACCTTGTATTTGAGGGTTATTTAATTGTGATTGTATGGGTGCTAATCTGGCTATTGTGCATCATGTGGACACATTTATTAAGACTACAAATTTCAGTGGTTTGTAGTATGTAATAGCATCCAATTATCAAGTGCACCAACCATTGCTCTGTGCATATGTTAACAAAACAGCCATTTATCCATCAGTAAGAACTGATAAGTCAGTTAAAGAAATTACTACCTTATACATGTTATTCAAGTATTCAAACTCTTTGCCCCAGCTGCACTTGCAGATGTTCTGTTTACCTGTGAAATACTGTTTTCACTAATATGAAAACTGGAATCCATTAAATTAAAAAGACTGCATGACTGAACAGCAGTAACAAGTTATTGAGAATCTAGTAAACCTAAATTATAACCAGACTAATAAAATAACTAATACATAAAAATGTTATATTTAATACCAATTACAGTATACTGTATAGTGCATGTACAATTTTCAGAAACTTGTTAAAATTGATGCTAAGGAATAGAGTATCTTGTTTTCTGGAAAGATGTAATCCTAATCACAGACGACTTCCTGTTAATAACCTAACTGAGAGACATGGGGGGGGGGGGGGGGTTTACTAAACTGGTGCACACAGAATATGGTGAAGCTGTGCATAGTAACCAATCAGCTTCTAACTTCAGCTTGTTCAATTTTGCTTTAACCACTTAACCACTTTCAGACCGGACCAATTTGCAGCCAATGGACCAGGCCCCTTTTTGCGATTCGGCACTGCGTCGCTTTAACTGAGAATTGTCGTGCGACGTGGCTCCCAAACAAAATTGTCCTTTTTTTCCCACAAATAGAGCTTTCTTTTGGTGGTATTTGATCGCCCCTACGGTTTTTATTTTTTGCGCTATAAACACAAATAGACGACAATTTTGAAAAAAAATGCTTATTTTTTATTTTTTGCTATAATATATCCCCCAAAAATATATAAAAAAACATTTTTTTTCTCAGTTTAGGCCGAGACATATTTTTGGTAAAAAAAATCGCAATAAGCGATTATTGATCGGGGGGAAGTTATAGCGTTTACAAGAAAGGGGATAGTTTTATAGCATTTTTATTAATAATTTTTTTTTTATTATTAATGGCGGAGATCTGCGATTTTTTTGTGACTGCGACATTATGGTGGACACATCGGACATTTTTGACACATTTTTGGGACCATAGTCATTTTTACAGCAATTAATGCATTTAAATGCATTGATTTCTGTATAATGACACTGGCAGTTTAGGGGTTAACCACAAGGTGGCAGTGTAGGGGTTAAGTATGCCTAGGGGTGTTTTTTTTACTGTGGGGGGGCGTGTGTCAGCTAGTGAATGCTGATCTCTGCTCCAATCACAGGGAGCAGAGATCGGCGTCACTAGTTGCTAGGCGGGGAGATGCTGTTTATCTCGGCATCTCACCGTTCAGCCGATCGAGTCCGCGGGGACCGCGGCCGGACTCACGGGGGTCCCGACCGGCGCGGGAGCGCTCCCGGCGCGCTCCCGATGGCACGGACAGGCTAAAGGAGGGACGTATATATACGCCCTCCTGCCTGTACGTGCCATTCTGTCGACGTATATCGTCGTGCGCCGGTCGGCAAGTGGTTAAGGACCGCCTCACGCCGATATACGTCAGCAGAATGGCACGGCTGGGCACAACCACGTACCTGTACGTGGCCCTTTAAGAGCCCAGCCATGGGTCACGTGTGCGCCGCTGGTGGCGCGCTCGCGACCCGGTCCTGAGCTCCGTGACCGTGGGACCAGCGGACCTGATCGCCGTTGGTGTCCCGCGATCGGGTCACAGAGCTGAAGAACGGGGAGAGGTCTGTGTAAACAAACCTCCCCCCTGTAGTGATCTAATATAATCGTCCCTTCCTCGTAGATGGAATATAGTTATTAAAAGTATTGTCTCCGCAGCAAAACCCGATTCTCCCAGAGAGAGACAATTTTATTGACTTCCAAACAGAACAGTCTTACAGATGACAAAAAATCCAACAGTGTCCATATCACGACAGTGCTAGTAATATTTGGAGCCCCATGGAACCATGTGACTCTTGGGTGCCTTCGTAAGAACACACACTTCTAAACAGATTGAACGTCCTGTTATATCCCCCACACACACATTAAATGCTTTGATCTGCCCCGGTCTTTCAGAGTGTCCGGAGACAACGCCGAGCCCCAATTTACATTCTTGCATATTCCCCCCTTTGACATGTGTGTACTGATTAGATTAAGATAATCATTATCTGTTCCCTTTCATATGTGGAGTGAGTCTGGTCTGGCCATTTGTCCTTTGACCAACAAACCCTCTTTTAACATGCGCAATTAAATCAACAGCTACCAAAGTGGCATGCCTAGAATAAACTTGTCTTTAGAATGCCTAAATAAAAACACTACGTATAATAAATATGTATATATATATAATATATATATTATATATATATGTATACATATATATATTAGATATAATATACTACATATACCCCCACTTGGGTCGTTCTAACTACTAGAACTGACCCATAAATCGAGCAACAAACATAGCATTACCGACTTGAGGTATTGGATGCTTCACAATGGCTCATATGAAATATAAAGTTGAAACTGGTTACATCTCTCTTCACCAGCCTCTAAAATATCCCCATGAAAAAGTCATTAGATAATATAGCTTTAGACCATGACTGGAAAAGGATTCGGTAAACATCCTTATTATATCACATCAAGATCTTGAATATTGCACAAAAACGAGCTGATGTCACAGTTCATTCTTCAATTTTCAACTTCAACTTCATCACATCTCTCATTGAAATTAGACTTGGTGTGCTTGGTGTGCTGGGAGCTCCGATCCACATAAATCCAGGATTCCTCTCCAGGCTCAAGGTTTTCATTTTCTTAAAGATGCTTTTGCACAAACACCAGCAAATCCCGAAATTCTACTTCCATCTTTATAGTAAGAAGAACCATCCATGTACCAGCTCTCACTTTCAAGTTCAAAAGGCTGAAAAAAACTGCTATTGCTGTACTTTGTAATTTGCTGTAGGCCGACTCCTCATTTCCATCCTTAATAGAGCAGTTGCTTGAATCATTCAGTCCATAATTCCACCTGAATGGTATACCAATCTATATACCAATCTATAATTCATATATCCATATAATCCATATATAATCCCCCACTTTCAGATAGAATCAGCTTGACATCAGCGTTTATCAGATCTTCTATCCAGACAAAGCAGCAGTGGAAAATCTTGCCAGTGAAGTTAGGTCTTTTTTCATCCATATGTCAATAATATTAATGACTGATTCAACAAAGTTTCAAATCATGACTGGAGTGATGAATTTCACTCACCCTCTTATAAATTTAGGAAAACCACCCAACATACTATAATTTATGCTATGCCAAGCCATTGTGCAGCATCTCACCTTAGATGGCAAATATATAGATCAATATGCAATATGTAATATGCAACATGTAATGTAACATGAAAATTATTTTTGGTTTAAATGTTTCGCTCTGGTTTTAAGATAAAGTTCAAGAAATAAAACATAATAAAAAAAAATTAAATTAAAAAATTAAAAAAAATAGGGCTTGAAGAATAAAACTGGGAAAGGGTGAAAAATAAAAAATAGGGAAAAGTCCATTGACAAAAAAAAATTTATGTTCCAAAAAAAAAAATGTCCATTGCTTGATGAATATTGAGAGAGTCCATGATATTGTTTATTCAGTGTTTCTCCCCCACTAGCCAGAAATTTCAGCTTGCAGTTCACATGCTATGCGGATGCAGTATCTTCAATATCTGAAAGACAAAAAACTCTCCAACAAAACTAATTAGCAAGGTCCTTAAACACTGTTTGAAGTCAAAACAAAGGACTATTTACACATCCACAGGTTGAAACTAAACCACCCCCACTGCTAGCGAAATGTCATTTGTATTCAAAAACAGATCTGGATAATGTAATCTGTTTAGCTGTCCCAGCAATGTGTTATGTTCCATTTTCATTTTATCATACTCAATCTTCAAGTGGTCATATTTCTGTTTTAACTGAGAAAATGGTATCCAAGCCTTAGATACCTTTTTATTATGATTTTGGTCAGCTCTGTTTTTCATATCCATATCACCTATATTTGACCTGGTGTCTCCTCTTTGATTGTTATCATAAGACATTATCTTTTGATCTTTATGTTCAGTATTTGTCCTAAACAATGTGGCTAAATCAATCTTGACAGCTTGCTCATTTGACTTTCTCCATAAATTGTCTGCTTTCAACAATACGTCTTTTAAATCATGAGGATTTGGGGTAACTAGTAAAATATTTTGTCTAATATCTTCATTTAAAGCATGTAGAAATATACTCATATGTAACAAGCCACCATGCTCAAATGCAAGATTATTACTGACCAATATTTCCATAATAGATTTTATCCTTCCTGACAACTCGTAGGGAGATTCATTTTTCATTTGTTTGATCTTCCCATGAACAGTAACATCAGAACGTACACCATACAAAACACATAACAATTCCATCAATATGTCCCTTGTCCTCATTGGTTGAGTACAGATCTGCTTAATTCTCACCCAAAGACTATTTCCTATAGAATGTTGCATAACTCTGTCTAAATCAGATGGGTTGAGATTGTACATATCTCTGACATTCTGCAAGTCACAAAACCATTTTAAAAATCTGTTTAAATCATGGCAGGGAATCATTCCTATTTCTTTAAGAATTGCATCTAATTCTTTTGGTTTCAAAGGCTTCATTACAAGCTGAACTTCACCTGCATTATTATTATTGTTATAAACTGTGGTGGTCACAGTGGGTGCGGCTGGCAATGAATTATCAGATTTAATATGAGGTTCTGTTTCATTTGATAGAATGTTTGTATTTTGCTGCAGATTGCTGAATCCACGATTTGATGCATATCTGCATTCCTGAGATCTCTTCTCTAATTCCATAATTCTTAATTTCAATCTTTCATTTTCCTCTGATAATTCATTACAATGTTTAGACTTCTCAAGCAGAGCTTCCCCAATGGTGACTGCATGCAATTTTAAATTTACAGTCTCAGATTCTGATTGGTTTTGTAACCTCTGACAAACCTTGTTGCTATTATCAACTGCACTCTGTAACTGGGTAATTTCCTCAACCTTATCTTTCAAAGAACTTTCCATTGTTAAACAGCAAGATAACAAGCCCTGTACATTACAACCTTTTCTTTTACTTTCTGAAATTTTGCTCTCAAAAACAGTTTTTTCTAAAAATTCATTCATCATAGTCCATGTCTGCTTATATTTTTCTGGCACTTCATAAGGCCCGCCATGACGCTTAATACATTTTAACACCCACCTGTTAACTTTATCAGAACTGACACTAGCTTCACACTGAGTAAGCATTTTTACTATATTATTAATAATTTAAAAAGAGAGAAATATTTTACTCACCGCATTAATTACTCCTTCAGCTTCCAGCTCAGGTCTTCTGGTACACGATACAGTCCTTTTTCTTCGTTTCCAGTCTCCAGGGAATAATTCTGGGGTTCCAAACTTGTTTGATTTTGTAGATCAGACTCTCTTATGTCACAACCAGACGTTAGAGTCACAGCACAGGTCTTGGGTCTCCATCAGACTTCTGTCCAACTCACGGATTGTTATCACCACGATTTCTAATACAAAGTCCTGAAAATGCTCTTCTGGTCGCTTGAACGGCACCAATGTAGTGATCTAATATAATCGTCCCTTCCTCGTAGATGGAATATAGTTATTAAAAGTATTGTCTCCGCAGCAAAACCCGATTCTCCCAGAGAGAGACAATTTTATTGACTTCCAAACAGAACAGTCTTACAGATGACAAAAAATCCAACAGAGTCCATATCACGACAGTGCTAGTAATATTTGGAGCCCCATGGAACCATGTGACTCTTGGGTGCCTTCGTAAGAACACACACTTCTAAACAGATTGAACGTCCTGTTATATCCCCCACACACACATTAAATGCTTTGATCTGCCCCGGTCTTTCAGAGTGACCGGAGACAACGCCGAGCCCCAATTTACATTCTTGCATATTCCCCCCTTTGACATGTGTGAATACTGATTAGATTAAGATAATCATTATCTGTTCCCTTTCATATGTGGAGTGAGTCTGGTCTGGCCATTTGTCCTTTGACCAACAAACCCTCTTTTAACATGCGCAATTAAATCAACAGCTACCAAAGTGGCATGCCTAGAATAAACTTGTCTTTAGAATGCCTAAATAAAAACACTACGTATAATAAATATGTATATATATATATAATATATATATATATATATATATGTATACATATATATATATTAGATATAATATACTACACCCCCGTGCTTCCTAGCGCAATTGACACTGATCTGCTGTTCCCTGTCATCGGGAAAGGCGATCAGTGATGTCAGATGCAAAGCCACACCCCCTACAGTAAAAAAGAAACACACACTTAACCCCTCCCCGCCCCCTAGTGGTTAACTACTTCACTGCCAGTGTCATTTACACAGGAATCAATGCTTTTAAATAGCACTTATTTCTGTATAAATGACAATGGTCCCAAAAATGTGTCAAAAATGTCTGATGTGTCCGCCATAATGTCGTAGTCACAATAAAAATCGCTGATCGCCGCCATTACTAGTAAAAAAAAAAATATTAATAAAAATGCTATAAAACTATCCCCAATCTTGTAAACGCTATAACTTTTGCGCAAACCAATCAATAATCGCTAATTGCGATTTTTTTTACCAAAAATATGTAGAAGAATACGTATTGGCCTAAACTGAGGAAAAAAAAATAATTTTTATATATTTTTGGGGGATATTTATTATAGCAAAAAGTAAAAAATATTGAATTTTTTTCAAAATTGTTGCTCTATTTTTGTTTATAGCGCAAAAAATAAAAACCTCAGGGGCGATCAAATACCACCAAAAGAAAGCTCTATTTCTGGGAAAAAAAGGACGTCAATTTTGTTTGGGAGCCACGTCGCACAACAGTGCAATTGTCAGTTAAAGCGACGCAGTGCCGAATCGCAAAAAGGGGCCTGGTCCTTTGGCTGCAAATTGGTCCGGGGCTTAAGTGGTTAACAATAAAACCTAGATGCTGATTGGTTACTATACACAGCTGCACCAGATTCTGTGTGCACCAGTTTTAGCAAATCTCCCCTGTAGCAGACAGCTTTAGAGCACAAACAAATAGAAATGCTTGGTGTATTGCTTGCTGACATGTGCTAATCATTGAACTGACAGCCTCCCATTATGTTATGACTCAAGGAAATAAATTAAAGAAAATGGATGCAGGCTGCATCATCAGTGGGTGCTAACACAGGACTCCGTATTCATATATACTACATTCCCCAGGCTCCTTCCACATTTCCCCAGTGGAAATGCTTGGCAAACTCTGGCATTTTCAGACATGATTTTCTGCATGTATTTGGTGTTAATTAATTTATAATGCATAGCTCCCAACTGTCCCTGATTTGGAGGGACTGTCCCTGATTTGGAGGGACTGTCCCTGATTTGGAGTAATGTCCCTCTGTCCCTCATTCCTCCTTATTTGTCCCTCATTTTGGTCTGATCAATATAGATGTATATAAAATGCACTTTTTATCTAAAAGTGCTTCCCAGTGCTAAACCTTTCATCCGACTTTTAAATTGCTGCATTTGTACATTTAAAAATCCAATATAAAGGAATAGTAGTGGTAAAAAAAGTCCTTGTGGATTTAATTAACCTTTTTTTGGGGGTTAATTCTCCTTTAAGGGGGTGTGACAGGGGGCGTGTCCTATGACTACATACGTTTGTTAGTAGGTGTCCCTCATTCCCATCTCAAAATGTTTGGAGGTATGATACAGTTCCAGTGCACTTGTATCCTCTACATTAACGGTATTAACAGTAGCAGTAAGACCCCTTTCACACTGGGAGCATTTTGCAGGCGCTATAGCATTAAAAATAGCACCTGCAAACCTCCCTAAAACAGCTGCTCCATGCACTCCAGTGTGAAAGCCCAAGGGCTTCCACGCTGGAGCAGTGCGCTGGCAGAGCGTCAGAAAAAGTCCTGCCAGCAGCTACTTTGGAGCGGTGAAGGAGCAGTGAACTCACCGCTCCTTCACCGCTGCTCCCCATTGAAATCAATGGGGCAGCGATGCAATACCGCCGGCAAAACGCTGCTCTGGCGGCATTTGGTGGGCAGATTTAACCCCTTTTTGGCCGCTAGCGGGGGTTAACACCGTTCCACTAGCGGTCGAATATCGCCACTAAAACTACGGTTAAGCAGGGCTAAAAATAGCACCGCTTTACCGCTGATGCCTGGGGTGGCTCTGTGTGAAAGGGGTCTAACAGAGCTAAGCACAGCAGTAAATGTGCCTTCATAATAAGGATGAGCCAAACACCCCCCAGTTCGCACCAGAACATCCGAACAGGCAAAACATTTTGGGACACGAACATGAAAAACAAAAGTGTTCATTTTAAAGGCTTACTGTATATGCAAGTTATTGTCATAAAAAGTTTTTGGAGACCTGGGTCCTGCCCCAGGGGACATGTATCAATGCAAAAAAAGTTTTAAAAACTGACGCTTTTTCGGGAGCAGGGATTTTAATAATGCTTAAATTGAAACAATAAAAATGAAATATTCCTTTAAATATTGTGCCTGGGGGTGTCTATTGTATGCCTGTAAAGTGGTAAATTTTTCCCTTGTTTAGTACAGTACCGCAGCAAAATTACATTTCTAAAGGAAAAAAGTAAAGGCGCCAAATGTAAAACAAAAATGGCGCAGGGGTCCCCCAAAAATCCATACCAGACCCTCATCCTAGCACGCAACCTGGCAGGCAGCAGGAAAAGAGGGGGAGATGAGAGAGCGCCCCCCATCCTGAACTGTACCAGGCCACATGCCCTCAACATGGGGAGGATGCTTTGGGGTCTGACCCCATCAAGGGCCTCATCCCCACAACCCTTGCCCGGTGGTTGTGGGGGTATGCGGGTGGGGCTTATCGGAATATGGAAGCCCCCTTTAACAAGGGGACCCCAAGATCCCGGCCCCCCTCTATGTGAATTGGTAACAGGGTACATTGTACCCCTATTTCACAAAAAAGTGTCAAAAATTGAAAAAAAAAAAGACAATACGTTTATTAAAAGATAAAACAAATAAATGTCCCGCAATGTAAATCCACGCCGTCCAACAAACCAAAAGGGAAAAAAAAATCACTGCTCCCGAAAAAACAACTGTTTTTAAAAAAAAAATTGCATTGATATATGTCCCCTGGGCAGCACCCAGGTCCCCAAACACTTTTTATGACAATAACTTGCATATACGCCTTTAAAATTAGCACTTTTGATTTTTCATGTTAGTGTCCCATAGACTTTGCCCCTAACACCGCATATTGTTCGGTGTTTGCCAAACATCTGAACAACCAAATTTCGGCCCAAACTTATGCTCGGGACGAACCGTTCACCCATCCCTACTTCATAAGCAACTAGACATGTGCAATTAGTTTAAAATACATTTTTAGACAAAATTCGACCCGTTTAACATTTTTTTCTGAAAATTAGAGAAAACGAAAATCCGAAATTCGAAAATAAAAAAATTTGGAAAATTCTAAAAAACGAAAATCTGAAAATTTGAAAGAACCAAAATCTGAAATTCAAAAATAAGAAATTTTAAAATCCAAAAATTCTAAAGAACAAAAATCCGAAATTAAGAACGAAAATCTGAATATTTGAAAACCTGAAAATTCTAAAATCCAAAATAATAACTAACTAATAATAACTTTTACTAACTATTAAATTATAGGTATTGGAATTTCCTTTCAAATTTGGCTGTTAAAAATAACGAATGCCACATCTAAACGAATGGAATATAACAAATTATTAATAAATCATAATAATAATAATAAAAACATTTATTATTATTTATTATTATTAATTTGTTACGTTCCATTCGTTTAGATGCGGCATTCGTTATTTCAGATAATTCGTAGCTTCAGATAAATTCGTATTTGTTACGTTTACTAACAGCCAAATTTGAAAGGAAATTCCTATACCTAGAATTTATTACAAAATAAAAGTTCGGGACTTTATATGAGGCATATGACAGACTATAAAATGTGTAAAAGTATCAAAGTATTTATTAGGTTGTTATTATTTCTGATTTTCAAATTTTCAGTGCTTCAGATTTTCAGATTTCCGTTCTTATTTTCGGAATTTAGTTCTTTAGAATGTTCGAGTTTTTGTTCATATTTTCGGATTTTAGAATTTTCGGATTTTAGAATTTTCAGGTTTTTGAATTTTAAATTTTTTTTTACGAATTCTTTTGAAATAACAAATTATCGATCATAATGAATGACCCGAAAATGAAAAACACAAACAAACAAAAAATGAATGAAAGGAAAACAAACCTATTTTTTGGCAGTGCACATGTCAAGAAGCCACAGGAGTTAATTATGAATTATGAGTTATTTGTAACAGCATTGACAAGACACAAAGATAAAATTTAGTTTTCATGGCCCTTTAAATCATAGAACACTTCCATTTTATAGATAATAGTCTATGCAGAAAATCATAGCCCCCAACAATATAGGAAGAGTTTTTCTGTATGTTATCATTTCTCACTATATGCTTCCAGAACATATTATAGCCAATATTTACGTATCACTTCCTTCTCTCTGCGCTCATCTCATTTTACCGTCTCTCTGATTTGCTGGTTCTTATCTTCCTACTTTCTTTAGCATTTCTCATGAATATAGATTCAGATTAGATGGGTTCATAGCACAGCCTATATGAAATTATTCTATAGAATGTTTCCTAGATAATGCATGGCAAGAAAAATGCATTTTTTACATTCTCCATTGTATGTTCGATGTGGTTGTGGACGTTAGGCAAAGGCTTCTGTTGAAAGTACATTATAGAGTATAATTAATCTTTAAAACACTAATTTATTCCAAATCTGAGAACATTGCATTCATGATTTAACAGACTTTCTCTTATTTCTCATCATAACCCATTTATATAAGTCTGTGTTATAATGAAATCCCCTTCTAATCTATTTTACACTTCAAAAATAAGTCCTGTTCTTTGCAAACTTCTTAGAGCACTGTTAACTTAAGATCAAAGCAAAGAATAGTTACTCAACACTTTAAAAGCAATGATAGCCAACAAAGGGGAAAGACAACAACACAACCAATGGAAATTTAAAAACACTTAGCTGTAACTTTCAGTGAATTATATATAATTATATATCATTAGGAAGTAGCCATGCAAATGTTTGCTTTTGTATATTCTAGGTGTCAGTATAATACCCTTTATTATGTTTTATTCCATAAACCAACAATTCCCAGCTTTTTTTTTTTCTTCAAATTTCCACAAATTTTGGTGGGAACTCAGCCGGGTTTTTTTATTCATTTTTTTGGTATTTTTATCTATATTGCCGGGATTCGACCATACATTGCAGCCGCAAACAGTTTTAAATGACATTCCACAAATTTCACAACCAATGCAAATTTAAAAACACTTTCGGACTTTCCGACGGACTTGATCCGGCGGACCAGAATCCATCGAACAATTCGATCGTGTGTGGGCTCCAGAGGACTTTTTCTTCCCAAACGTCTGGCAGACCTAGAAATAAGACTGGCTTCAAATCTTTCCGACGGACTTGAGTTCGGTCGAAAAATCTGGTCCTCTGTGTGCTAGTCTGACAGACTAAAACGGACGATAGGGCAGCTATTGGCTATTGGCTATGAACTTCCTTATTCGACATCATCACATTCGAATCCGTCTGACTTTTGAAGTGATCGCTTGTGGCCAAGTCCGTTCGCTTGAAAGTCCGGCGGACCTCAGCTGCAAAGTCTGTCGGATTGTCCTCCAGACCAGGTCCGTCGAAAAAGTCTGATCGTGTGTATGCGGCATTAGTTGTAACTTTCAGTGAACTATATATATATATATATATATATATATATATATATATATATATATATAATTATATATCATTAGGAAGTAGGCATGTAAATGTTTGCTTTTGTATATTTTAGGTGGCAGTATAGTACCTTTGTTTATGTTTTATTCCATAAACCAACAATCCCAAGATTTTCTTCAAATGCCTAATTTGTACAGATCATGTAAATGGAGACTGAACACTGCATTTAACACTGTGACATCACTGGTTGCTAGACGCCAGGCGGGGCCGGCCCTAGCAACCAGTTCCGCAATGTAGTTAATAGGGTGGCTGCAGTGGCTGTGTCCACTATTTCATTCCAAGACACTGTATTGTCTCAGAATGAAGGTGCCCAGGACACAGGACAGACATGTCCATTGCTGGACAGGACAGTCCCGGGCAATCTGGGACACGTGGGCACCCTACCCTACCAGCGACTCACAAGCGCCCCCTTCATATGGCACCCATGGCACTTGTCATATGTGCCATATCCTGGATACACCACCTTACACCATCGAGTAGAGCAGTGCAGTAGTCAAGTCGGGAGAACACAGATGTATGGATCAGCTTTTCAGCTACAGTGTATGATAGCATAGGACACAGCCGAGCAATGTTTCTCCCAGAAGAAAGAAAATACTTTTGTTGGAACAGCTGAAGATTCCTCTGTTCTGCAGCTGTTCAATTCATTTAAGTATATTGTACATCTGGGGCAGGGGGTTCGTTTAGGTCAGAAGGTTGGAGGCAAAAAGATACCTGTGCTTATGATGAAAGTGCTATTATGCTTTAAAACCCCACCATGACAGCAACTCCTTAAAATTGTCATACCTCTCTGTTTCAATGCATAATAAGGTATGCATTTTGCTGTGTGAAAATGCATTTCAAGTAGAAATCCCATTCATTCCTTTGCAGCTAGCTTGCATTTATGCACAGCGGTTTTGTGTGAAAGGCAAACTATATGGGCCCATTCACTCCTATTAGGGATGAGCCAAACACCCCCGGTTCGGTTCGCACCAGAACATCCGAACAGGCAAAACATTTGTGTGAACAGGTGGACACTGTTAAAGTCTATGGGACACAAACATGAAAAATAAAAAGTGCTAATTTTAAAGGCTTATATGTAAGTTATTGCCATAAAAAGTGTTTGGGGACCCGGGTCCTGCCCCAGTGGACATGTATCAATGCAAAAAAAGTTTTAAAAATGGCAGTTTTTTCAGGAGCAGTGATTTTAATAATGCTTAAAGTGAAACAATACAAATGTAATATTCCTTTATATATCATGCCTGGGGGGTATACTTAGTATGTCTGTAAAGTATAACAATACCACAGCAAAATTAAATTTCTAAAGGAAAAAAAAATATTTAAAACTGCTTGCGGAAGAGGCCCTGCTGTGAAATATTATATCAAAAATTGTAACTACATGCTCTTGTTAAACAGGGGCAGAAAAATTGTGCCTTTGGTTTTGGTGGCGCCAGAACACTGTAAGCCCTCACAGTTACTATTGTTGGGCGCAGAAACGGCCATGCATTGAAATATTATATAAAAAATTGTAATTACATGCCTCTGTTAAACAGGGGCAGAACAATTGGGCCTTGGGTGGTGGTGCCCTAAACCAAAAATATTGTTGGAAGCTAGCATCATCAAGATTGAGGAGGAATAGAATAGTCAGCATAGGCAGTCTTCAAGGGATTCCACAGTCATAGCAAATTCAATCAGTTACATCGGCATCAGGTGCTTGATAGCT
The DNA here is from genome assembly GCA_028564925.1 of Lithobates sylvaticus. Lineage (NCBI taxonomy): Eukaryota > Metazoa > Chordata > Amphibia > Anura > Ranidae > Lithobates > Lithobates sylvaticus. Next base: position 639,238,033 of record CM053026.1, read on the forward strand.
GCTGATCCAAGACTGATTAATTTTTATGAATGTGAGCCTATCAATGGAGTCTGTGGACAGGCACACTCTTTGATCCATTACAAACCCTTCAGCAGCACTATATGTGCTTTCAGAAAGCACACTGGATGCAGGACAGGCCAGTAGCTCAATTGCATATTGAGCAAGTTCTGGCCAGTGGTCCATCCTCAAGTAACCCAGTAACCCAGTGGATGTTATGATGGAAAGGTCTCCAAGTCTGCTCTTGCCCCTAGATATTCCTGCACCATATAATGCAGATGCTGGCAAGGGTTTGCTTGAACCAATCAGACCTTGGCTCTGAGGACTGAAAAATTGTTTAAAGGCATCGGTCAGCCAGCCACCTTCTCCACCGATCTTTCTTTGACTGAATGAAGCCTCAGCAACACGTTGTCCAGCACCAGGAAATGGTAACCTCCCAGGGTCTGGAAATGCGTTACACAAACCTTTCTTCAAAGCCTCCTGAAGATGTTTCATCCTCTGCTCCCTCTGCAAAGGCAGGACGAGTTCTGCAACTTTATCCTTTTAATGTAGATCAAGAAGGGTTGCCAGCCAGTAATGGTCCCTCCCCTTGATACCACAAATCCTAGGGTCCTTTCTCAGGCTTTGCAGAATCAGGGAGGCCATGCAGCATAAGTTTACAGAGGCATTCGATTCTGAGTCTTCTGGGTCACTAAGGATCACATTATCCGTAACTACCTCCTCCCAGCCATGTACAACTCCTTGGGTTTCTGGCGACTGAAAATCGTCCCTTGAAGAATGCTGCTGCATGCTATCCTCTACATCCAAAAAGGAGGAGATAAAGGAGGCCTTGAGAGGAAAGGAAGTCCTCCTCTTCTTACCGCTGTTCTGCCTCAAGTGCACTGTCCATGATTCCATGAAGCGTGTGCTCCAGCAGGAAGACTAGAGGGACAGTTTCACTGATGCATGCATTGTCGCTGCTCACCATCCTTGTGGCCTCCTCAAATGGGGACAGGACAGTGCATGCATCCTTGATCAGTAGCCTCTGACGTGGGGAAAAGAAGCCAATCTCCCCTGATGCTGACCTGGTGCCATACTCACATAGGTACTCATTGATTCCCCTCTGCTGTGTGTGCAGCCGCTGCAGCATTGTCAACGTTGAGTTACACCTGGTGTCACAAATAAGGCGGTTGATGGGCAGGTTGTATTCCCTTTGAATGTAAGCCAGCCGAGCACTGGCATTGTATGACAGGAGGAAATGACCACAGACTTTTCTGCCCTGCCTCAGGACATTTTGTAAGCCTGGGTACCTGGGAACCGCTGCACCACCAAATTCAGGACGTGTGCCAAACATGGAACATGGGTCAAGTGTCTCTGTCGGAAGGCAGAGAGAAAGTTGGTGCCATTGTCGCATACAACCATTCCTGGCGGAAGCTGGCGTGGCATCAACCACCTCTGAGCCTGCTCCTGCAGAGCTGACAGAATATCTGCCCCAGTGTGGCTCCTGTCCCCTAGGCAGACCAACTCAAGCCCCGCATGGCATCCTTTAGCCTGACTGCATAGCCCCTTGAATGCTTACGGTGCACCACTGGTTCAGAGGACAAATCATCAGAAGAGGCCATAGAGGAAGAAAAAAAGGAAGGGGTGGAGATGAGAGCTGTGGCAGAATCACCACTAGCAATTTGGAAGCGTGGTGGTGGAACAAGCTCCAACAACACTGAACCCTGTCCTGCATCCTTCCAGCTGCCAGCAGAGTTACCCTGTGCACAGTGAAGGAAAGGTTAAGTCAGCAGTAATATGAACCTTACTGATGATCGCCCTGTCCAACGATGCCAAAACATTGCCTTCCACATGCCAGTAGAGAGCCGGAAATGGCCTTCCATGAAAAGAAATGGCGTTTGGAACCTGCCACTGAGGTACAGCCCATTCCACAAATTCACAAAAGAGGGGAAGAGTCTACCAGCTGAAAATGCAGCAGTTGCAGTGCTAGCAATTTGATCAAGCTAGCATTTAGACACTGAGCATAGATGGATGGGACCAAATTTGTTGTCTAAGACAGGTATCTGCACCCACTTCCGGCATAAACTCCCGTGGGAGTTTACGCAAGTTCCTGTCCCAGCGCGCTGTCTGCCGGGACACACACGTCCCGGCAGACAGCGCTGAAGAATCTCATTGCGCCGCGCGACTTGCGCATGCGCAGTAGGGAATCGGGAAGTGAAGCCACTTCCTGGTTCCCTCACCGAGAATGGCGCCGGCTACAGCAGAGAGCCGAGCGAGCGGCTTCTGCTGCCGACACCGCTGGAACCAGGGACAGGTAAGTGTCCATTTTTTTTAAGTCAGCAGCTGCAGTATTTGTAGCTGCTGGCTTTTAAATTTTTTTTTTACAGTACAGTCCCGCTTTAAAGTGAAACAATAAAAGTGTAATATTCCTTTAAATTTCGTACCTGGGGGTGTCTATAGTATAGTAGCAGTTATAATGAATTGTTGGTCCCGGCAATACACATAAAAGTTCATTAATAAAAACGTCATGGGATTCCCCCACAGGGGAACCCCGAACCAAAATTTTTAAAATGCGTGGGGGTCCCCCCAAATTCCATACCAAGCCCTTCAGGTCTGGTATGGATTTTAAGGGGAACCCCGCTCCAATTTTTTAAAAAAAAAATGGCGTGTGGCCCCCAAAAATCCATACCAGACCCTTATCCGAGCACACAACCCGGCAGGCCGCAGGAAAAGAGGGGGGGATGAGAGAGCGCCCCCCCTCCTGTACCAGACCAGGCCACATGCCCTCAACATTGGGAGGGTGCTTTGGGGTCCCCCAAAACACCTTGTCCCCATGTTGATGGGGAAAAGGGCCTCTTCCCCACAACCCTTGCCCGGTGGTTGTGGGGGTCTGCGGGCAGGGGGATTATCGGAATCTGGAAGCCCCCTTTAACAAGGGGACCCTCAAATCCTGCCCCCCCCTGTGTGAAATTGTAACGGGGTACCAACGTACCCCTACCATTTCACCAAAAATGTGTGAAAATGGTAAAAAAAAGACAATACACACCTTGGGACAAGTCCTTTATTAGAAAAATAAAACTGTCCCACAAAGTCATTTATCAATGAACTTTTATGTGTATTGCCGGGACCGACAATTCATTATAGCCGCGAGTACTTTTAAATGACTTTTTTTCCTTTAGGTGAGCAGTCTGCTGGCCTTTACTTTTTTCCCTCACTGGGTGGTTATTTACTCAACATCTTTACCCCTACCACATGGAATACCAGATCAACTGTCCTATCTCCAGGTGGCTGCTTGGGGAGCAAGATGCAGCTATGTTCTTACCTCCACAACTAACTTGACTTGTATTTACAGGATGGGATCTATCCACGTGAGTTCCTGCTTGCCCTTATTTACAGTATACCTTCACTTTGCCATGGCTGACATTCCATTGGCGTCCTGGAATGTCCAGGGCATGCATGACCCACTGAAGTGGACTATGATCTCCTCCTGTATCAAACGATTCCAGCCAGCGATAGTGTGTTTCCAGGAAACCCACCTTACTCAGGACTGTGTCTCTTGTCTTAATTATTCTTTGTTGCTGGGGAGATATCACTCCACACACACAACGTATTCCCGTGGGGTCAGTGTCCTGATTCACGGGGCCCTGGCCTTCCGGAATTGGGTTCTAAGGTGGACTCTGATGGCCATTTTGTTTTTTTATATTGCCATTGATCCATTGTTAGATAGGCACCCGCCTGTCCTTCGGTCTAACAGGAGCAAAACTACGACTCTGGGCAAACTAATTTCTGAGGTGGGCTGGCTTCACCTGTGGAGATGTAAATATCAATTGGACAAACAGTTCTCCTGTTTCTCTAAATCATATGGGTCCCTGTCTAGAATTGATCTCTGTATTGGGAACATTACTAGCGCCAATGTGGTATCCTGTCTGGAATACCTACCATGAGGAGTGTCTGATCACTCACCTCTGCCCAACCGCCTTTATTATTCCCTAGGGCCCCCTGGAAACGGAATGTATTTTGGCTGCAAATATTCCCCTCTCATGACCATAGAGCATAGAGGCTCAAATATAGACCTTTTTTGCTACTAACCATAGGCTTGGAGAGGAATTATGCTGGAAGGCTTTTAAGGCCCACCTGCAGGGTATCTTTATTGCAGAAATTAACGCAGTTAAGAAATCCTCCTCTGAGTTTATCTTGCAGGTCCAAAGCCAGGTGTAACAGCTGGAATTACAGCATATCTCTTCTTCTTTGGATTCCACGAGGGAGACTTGGTTTTTGGCCCAGGATTCTCTGGATCAGCTGAGGGCCTCCGTTGCGGAAGTAAGTGATATTTTTTTCTAAAATGGCATTCCATGAGGAGGGTGAGAAAATTGGGAGGTTACTCACTAGGATAGCTAGACCTCATCATTCCTCCCCCGCCATAGGGGCAATAAGTGCCTCTGATGGTCGCAAAGTTAACCTCCCTGAACTCATCACCAAGGAACTGACCCAATGTTATGCCTCTCTATATCAGTCACAGAGCCAATATTCCTTAGAAGATTTGCATGCCTATTTGAATTTGATGGTGCTGCCTACACTGTCACATAGTCAGCGATCTAAACTGGACTCCCCATTGACCTTGATGAGGTGTAGAGAGCGGTTTCCTCCTTCCCTGCGTCCAAGGCTCCTGGGGATGACGGTATCCCTGTAGAGGTTTACACCAGATATGGGAAACTCATTCTGCCTAAACTTATGATGGCATTTAATGCATTTGAAGCCCATTGTCTCCCTGAGTCATTGTCAGGTGCCAATATCGTTCTGCTACTGAAGCCTGGCAAGGACGCACTGGATCCGGGATCCTATAGGCTGATTTCACTGATGCAGAGCAATGTAAAAATTCTAGCCAAGGTACTAGCTCAACCCCTTATGAGGTTATTTTGTCTACTACACACAATGACCAAGCAGGATTTATGCCCCACAAATCCACTGCTTTAAACCTGCGGAGGTTATTCCTCCACATGAAAACACATGCTGATAATATGGGCCACTGAGCGCTTCTACCCCTGGGCACTAATAAAGCGTTTGACAGTATAGATTGTTAGTATCTGTGAGTGGTGCTGATAAAATCCTAAGGCTGCCATCAGGTGTTTGGATAGAGTATCAACCACCTTTGAGCTGGGACATGGGACTAGGCAGGGTTGCACTCTCTCCCTACTGCTGTTTGCGGTTGCCATCGAGCCGCTGGATGCCTTGATTCGAGCCAATCCACAGATTATTGGGTTGCGTTATGGTGACCTACATGAAAAACGTATGTTGTACACTAACGACATGCTGCTATTTCCGGGAGATACTGCCTCTTCACTGGAGGCTGTTGAAAGAATAGCGGAAATAGGAGAAAATATCTCTATCTCGACATTCTACTTACAGGAGCGTTTTCAAGATGAATTAGCAAAGTCTGTTTCAATGTGTCAGTCAATATCCTATATCCTATAGGATGTGTGTAGCAAGGCAGCATTCTGATACTATTTAAGAATCAGTTTCTCATCCAACTTACTTGAAAGGTAGTTTATTTTTCAGCGAGAATAATAAGACATCAGCAAAGCAAAGACAAGACATCATGGTTACGGCTTCAGAGTTCAGGTCATCTTAGTAACATATGGATGGTTAGGGCCTCAGAAGGAGGAAGGGACATCTGATGCTACATTCTCCTAGTGTCGAGTTCCTCACACTCTACACCTCCCCAACCTAGTTCTACCATAACCTTTTCCATTCTTATACTGTCTCATACTGTATTGTCAGCATTTCCCTGGTGACACACAAATTTACATATTTTCCCCAATATGGTTTCGTCTACAAATAAGTAGCATAACTCCACCCATAGGCCTGTATCCTAACGTAGTTACTCAGAATAGAATTACTTACATAGCAGACCATCTCTCTATACCATTTGTCGCTATATGTCCTATGACCTTCAAAACCTACCCCAAGTATTATATATATTTTTGAGAGTTTATCAGAAACCCTTCATCACTTAAAATATAATGAATTTACACTTTTAACAGCTGTCATGGACATGATCTCCAGGTTTGGGCACTTCTCTGGCCTAACCATTAACTGGCTGCAAAAATCTAATTAAAATGATTTAAAAACCTTTAGAATGGTCAAATCTATCTTCAGGTCCCCCCGATTTGAAATAACAGCCCCCTTAGAATTAAACTGGAACAACTACAGAATCCCAAGGATGAGGGTGGCTTGGCACGCCCTAACCCCTGGCTGTACTATGTGCCGGCTCAGTTGCAGCACCTTGTGGGTGAGCCCCCCCCCCTTTATCTGCCCTCCTCTAATTTGCAATCATCAGCGACATGTCTCCTGCTACGATGCATTGGTGCAGACTTTGTTCCGGTTGGCCTGGAAGCAGGGCTCTTTGTTAAACCACACAAACCTTTCCCCACTTACAACATTATACAAAAAATTTGGAATAAGGCAAAGCAATAAGAAATAAATCTTATGGGGAAATGGTCAAATTACAACAGGGGGGTAGATGGAAAGTGCTTGGTGTGACCCACTTAAAGCATATTTTCCAGAACGGGAATTTACTCCCTTTTGTAATCCTTAAGGAGTGATTTAATCTCCCGAATACATGCATTTCTACTACATGCAGTTGTAGCAAGCTGTCAGAGCCCAGGGGGAGGAGATGTCTTGAAACCTTGTCACCAACCCTAATCTTTCATTAATTTTTTTCCGTTTTACTATGCTAAATACCTTATTTCTCAGTGGAACAGCATGCTACTAAGTAAATACTTGGATGGTTACCCCAACAAGGCCTGTGAGCTATGGGAGGGGGATTTGGGATCACTATCGGGTGACCAGTGGGGAGAGGCATTGCAGGCTGTGGTATCCAGCTCTTTAATCTCCTCACAAAAACTGTCTCAACTGTACATAGTATTGAGATCACACTACACTTCTGTTAGGCTCCACAATATGGGTATACTCACAGATACCATGTGCTGTAAATGCAAACGAGATAAAGGTGATCCTAATTATCTTCTCTGGAGGTGTCCTAAACTCCCCCAATATTGGATAGAGGTTCTGGATACCCTTTAATAGGGTATTTCAATCTAAAGTACCGCTAGACCCTAGATATTGCCTGCTAGGCATCATATCTGATTTCATAGCGGAAGAGCCCATGAGGGAAGCATTTAATCAAGCTCTCTCCCAGGCCCATAAGCTCCTTCTCCTGCTCTGGAAATCACCTGACTCTCCTTTCCTCCGAATGTGGGTGACCCACATGGGCAATATCCTTATATTTGAGAAATATGTATACCAACATAGATTGTGCGTGGGAAAGTTTGATAGGATGTGGGCACCATGGCTTGATACCCCTGGGTTCGGCCCGGGTAAACATGTTTAGATGCAGGTGCTGAAATGCCCTGCATGAACATAATCACCTTTAATAGACATAGCTGACCTAAAATTGGAGGAGTATGATTTGGATGTTTGAAAAGTTTTATTATTCATCAACGGTTGTGATATTTATACACATCTAGCCCCAAGTATTGTAGGCTGTTGACATATGTCTAGGTGTGATACAATGTGAACCAATGCCACCTGTTTGTATCTGTTCACCTAAAGTTCAATAAAGAACCTGTTTGATCAAAAAAATAAAAATTGAGCAAAGTAAAAAAGAGGGAGAGAAGCTTTTTTTGGCTCAGTTGAGTAATGATATGAAAAAGAGAAGGAGAAGAGGGCCAATTTTGGACTTCAGAGGTAAGTTGTATATTTGTCTTCATATACCTGAAAGTCAGAGGCATGTCATTGCCATAACCAATATATATGTACAGTGATGAAGTATGGGGGGGGGGGGGGGGGTATGTCAGAGGCTACTCCAAAAAATGCCCCATGAAAAGAAATTTTTATGGACTATCTCGGTACCCAGAGATTGGACAATTGAATATAAAAATGATATTTTATTGTAGAAAACCAACTTGATACACATTGATACAAATCACATATAAAAACATAATTGTATACAGAAGCAACATGATACAGACTTTAAACAGTGGGAACCCCACAAATTACTGTAGCCTCCGGAGATGTAGGTCCAAAGTGTAATCATCTACATGTTTTGCGAATAAATTTTCTTCTTCAGGAGGGATTGACCTTATACATCTAAGGGGAAATACAATCTTCTAATTAATTTGATCACAAGGTATTTAAAAGGAAATTGAGAGAAAAATACACAATTATACATTGAGTAACAACAATTCTTAAGCCCCATACACACGGTTGGACTTTTTCATGGATTCTGTCCGATCGGACAAGGTTGTTGAAAAATCAGACCGTGTGTATGCACCATCGGACAGTGTTCGTCGGTTTGTCCGACGGACAAAGTCTTATCTCCTGCTGGAAAGATTTGCCGTCAACACGGTCCGATCACACCAAATCCGAGCGTGTGTACGGTTGTCCGACGGACAAAGTGCTACGCATGCTCAGAAGAAATTCTGTGACGGAAGCGCTCGGTCAGGTAAAACTACCTTTCCTAATCGACACAGCACATTCGTCACGCTGCAATGTTAAAATGTCTTTAACCACTTCAGCCCCGGACCATTTGGCAGCCAAAGGACCAGAGGTCTTTTTTCAATTTCGCACTGCACTACTTTAACTGGTAATTGCGCGGTCATGCAATTTTGTAACCAAACGAAATTTGCGTCCTTTTCTTCCCACAAATAGAGCTTTCTTTTGATGGTATTTGATTGCCTCTGTGATTTTTATTTTTTGCGATATAAACGAAAAAAGAGCGAAAATTTTGAAAAAAAAAGAGATTTTCTACTTTTTGTTATAAAAAAAATCTAATAAACTCAATTTTAGTCAAACATTTGGGCCAAAATGTATTCAGCCACATGTCTTTAGTAAAAAAAATGCCAATAAGCGTATATTTATTGGTTTGCGCAAAAGTTATAGCGTCTACAAACTAGAGTACATTTTCTGGAATTTACACCGCTTTTAATTTATGACTGCCTATTTCATTTCTTGAGGTGCTAAAATGGCAGAGAAGTACAAAACCCCCCCAAATGACCCCATTTTGGAAAGTAGACACCCCAAGCTATTTGCTGAGAGGCATGTTGAGCCCATTGAATATTTTTTTTTTTAGTCCCAAGTGATTGAATAAAGACAAAAATAAAAAAGATTTTTTTTTTTTTCAAAAAGTTGTCACTAAATGATATATTGCTCACACATGCCATAGTTATATGTGGAATTGCACCCCAAAATACATTTTGCTGCTTCTCCTGAGTATGGGGATACCACATGTGTGGGACTTTTTGGGAGCCTAGCCGCGTACGGGGCCCCGAAACCCAAGCACCGCCTTCAGGATTTCTAAGGGTGCAAATTTTTGATTTCACTCCTCACTACCTATCACCGTTTCGAAGGCCATAAAATGCCAAAATAGCACAAAACCCCCCCAAATGACCCCATTTTGGAAAGTAGACACCCCAAGCTATTTGTTGAGAGGCATGGTGAGTATTTTACAGCTCTCATTTGTTTTTGAAAATGAAGAAAGTAAAGAAAAAAACATTTTTTTTTTCTTTTTTTCAATTTTCAAAACTTTGTGACAAAAAGCGAGATCTGCAAAATACTCACCATACCTCTCAGCAAATAGCTTGGGGTGTCTACTTTCCAAAATGGGGTCATTTTGGGGGGTTTTATGCCATCTGGGCATTCCATGGCCTCCGAAACTGTGATTGGCAGTGAGAAGTGAAATAAAAAAATTACACCCTTAGAAAGCCTGAAGGCGGTGATTGGTTTTTGGGGTTCCGTACGCAGCTAGGCTCCCAAAAAGTCCCACACATGTGGTATCCCCGTACTCAGGAGAAGCAACAGAATGTATTTTGGGGTGTATTTCCACATATGCCCATGACATGTTTGAGCAATATATCATTTAGTGACAACTTTTTGTAAAAAAAATATATATATATTTTTTTTTTCATTATTCAATCTCTTGGGACAAAAAAAAAAAATATTTAATGGGCTCAACATTGCTCTCATCAAATAGCTTGGGGTGTCTACTTTCCAAAATGGGGTCATTTGGGGGGGGTTTGAACTGTCCTGGCATTTTATGCACAACATTTAGAAGCCTATGTCACACGTCACCCACTCTTCTAACCACTTGTAGACAAAGCCCTTTCTGACACTTTTTGTTTACATGAAAACATATTTTTTTTTTGCAAGAAAATTACGTTGAACCCCCAAACACTATATATAATGTTAAAGCAAAGGCCCTACAGATTAAAATGGTGGGTGTTGCATTTTTTTTTTCCACACAGTATTTGCGCAGCGATTTTTCAAACGCATTTTTTGTGGAAAAAATACACTTTTTTTTATTTTAATGCACTAAAACACACTATATTGCTCAAATTTTTGATGAAATAAAAAATATGATCTTAGGCCGAGTACATGGATACCAAACACGACATGCTTTAAAATTGCGCACAAACACGCAGTGGCGACAAACTACATACATTTTTAAAAGCCTTTAAAAGCCTTTACATGATACCACATTAGATTCACGGAGGAGGTCTACTGCTAAAATTACTGCCCTCGATCTGACCTTCGCGGTGATACCTCACATGCATGGTGCAATTGCTGTTTACATATGACGCCAGACCAACGCTTGTGTACGCCTTTGCGCAAGAGAAGGGGGGCAGGGGTGCTTTTTTTTTTTTTTTTTTGTTTTTTTTTTTATTTATTTAGCTTTTTTATTTTATTTTTAAACTGTTCCTTCCATTTTTTTTCTTTGTTATGATTTTTATTGTTATCTCAGGGAATGTAAATATCCCCTATGATAGCAATAGGCAGTGACAGGTACTCTTTTTTTGAAAAAATTGGGGTCTATTAGACCCTAGATCTTTCCTCTGCCCTCAAAGCATCTGACCACACCAAGATTGATGTGATAAAATGCTTTCCCAATTTCCCAATGGCGCGGTTTATATCCGGGAGGGGGGACATTCCCTCCCACTGCTTGTAAAAGCAGTCTAGAGGCTAATTACCCGCTAGAATTGCTTTTACATGAAAGCCGATCACTGGCTGAAAAGAATGATACCAAGATGATACCTAAACCTGCAGGCATCATTCTGGTATAACCATTCAAAGTCCAGCAACATACTGGACATATATTGTAATCTTTTTTTTTTCATGCAGCCTCTTGGCTGAACGAAAAAAAGAGATTGATTGGTGGGTATGCCCACCATTAGAATACCTCCCTTCATCCACCCACTTCTAATGATGGGCATACATGCACCATTTATATATGCCGATGCATGGGGGCATCCTCCCGCAAAAGTTATGCCGTGTACACACGGTCGGAATTTCGACCGTATGTACGTGGCATTAGGAGCCAATCGCTCCTCCCCCCCCTGCTGCCCCCATGCTTCGGCATATATGCTCTTTTTTTTAACTGTGGTGGTGAAATCACCTCCTACAGCGTTGGAGTCGCGGCTTTATGTATCGTGGGAGCAAACGCTGTTGCTGTCAAGATAAATAAATCCGCGTTGCAACTGAATGGCGCACCTGAAAACAAAAAAATGCTTAACACTAAAACACAGTAAACAAAATTACATACCTGAAAAGCAAGCATGATAAAACATGATAAAACATAATAAAACATTGCAGAATAGAATGGAGTAAAAAAAGAGCAACAATAGAGAGAGAATAGAGTGAGAGAGAGAACAATAAAACGACAACTATTTTTATTTTTTTTATTTTTTTGAGATTCACAGGTAAAAAAGCTCCTGACTGAAGCGACTGAATCAAAACGCTACCACAAAAAAAATGTTAGCGATCGCAGGGATCAGGCCTGACTCTGCGAACGCTGCAGTTATGTGTGCTTAGTGTTTTGTAAGTGACAGTGATCGATCGATACTGCACTTGGGTGGGCTGGGCTGGGCGGAGGGGGAAAACGCAGGTGCTAGCAGGTATCTGGGCTGATCCCGCTAACAATGCGTTTTTTTTTTGGAACCCTAAACTGCTGGGACGCTAGTATAGATCTGATCAGATCAGATATTGATCTGTTCAGATACTGTACCACTAAGGGAGGTGTATGCTTTGCGCGTGGGTGTTTGCGGTACTGGCACTAACCTGGGGCGACGCAGACCTTATTTGACCCTAAAACCTAATTGATATCACCCGCCGGGCGATCAGGGGGTTAAACCGTTATTGGGTAATAAATGGCGGGTGCCCTGACAGTATAAAAAATAAAGCTAACTAACCAGCGTCACCCGTAACAGTAATACAAAAAAAAACTGGTTACCTAGCGACACTAATGCAGCGATCAGAAAAACGATCGCTTAGTGACACTGGCAAAGGGGGTGAAAGGGTTAACTAGGGGCAATCAGGGGGTTAAAACCTTTATTAGGTAATATATGGGGGTACCTGACGCTATATAAAAACCTGACGGGAACCTAAATAACGAAATAACTAACTGGCTAACCAGCGTCACCAGTGACAGTTATACAGTGATCACTGGTGAAAGGGTTAACTCTAGGGGCAATCAGGGGGTTAAAACCTTTATTTAGGTTGTAATATGGGGGTACCTGACCTATAAACCTATTTATGAACCTATATAAACATGGCGGTTACCTAAAAAAAAAAATGGTTACCTAGCGACACTAATGCAGCGATCAGAAAAACGATCGCTTAGTGACACTGGCAAAAGGGGGTGAAAGGGTTAACTAGGGGCAATCAGGGGGTTAAAACCTTTATTAGGTAATATATGGGGGTACCTGACGCTATATAAAAACCTGACGGGGAACCTAAATAACGAAATAACTAACTGGCTAACCAGCGTCACCAGTGACAGTTATACAGTGATCACTGGTGAAAGGGTTAACTCTAGGGGCAATCAAGGGGTTAAAACCTTTATTTAGGTTGTAATATGGGGGTACCTGACCTATAAACCTATTTATGAACCTATATAAACATGGCGGTTACCTAAAAAAAAAAAATGGTTACCTAGCGACAGCAGTGACACTAATACAGCGATCAGAAAAACGATCGCTTAGTGACACTGGCAAAAGGGGGTGAAAGGGTTACCTGGGGGGCAATCGAGGGGTTAAACCTTTATTAGGGGGGGTAGGGGGCTACCTTGGACCTAAAACTAACTGCACTGACAGTTATTACAGTCACACTGACACTAAATGCAGTGATCAGTAAAAAAAATGATCACTGCAATTAGTGACACTGTGACTGGGGGGGGAGGGGGTGATCTGGGGGGTGATCTGGGGGTGACAGGGGGGTGTTTTGTGTGCCTATGTGTACTGGTGTCAGTGTACTGTTGGTGCACTAACCTTTAGATGTTCACAGCTCGGCGTTCCGGTCACATAGACCGGCGCACCGAGCGTGACATCACTTCCTCTGCCTGTGTTTTGATTGACACAGACAGAGGAAGCATCTGATTCGCCAGGAGCGATCGCGAGGGGGTGGCCAGAAACCACTGGCCGTCCCCTCATCCCGGATCGCTCCTGAAGCGATCCCGACCGTCCCCGCCGGCCGGGGGGGGTCCGATCGGACCCCCCACGCGCCTGAAGAATGGCACGTACAGGTACGTGGTTCTGCCTGTACGTGCCATTCTGCCGACGTATATGTACATGGGGCGGTCGGGAAGTGGTTAATGCAGCGCATTCTATTTTTCTTTACAATGCAACAAGAATGACATGTTTTAGCTGCTCCTATTCACCCGCACTTCTCACAAACTTACTTCTTTATTACTTTGCAGCATTTCTACACTACATGTTTATTTTTACTCAGATCGTAAAAGAATCTTTGTTATTTTTTTACCATGATTTGTCTTTTTTTTTTTTTTTTTTGGGGAATACATATTTGAAGGAATATTTTTTTTTTTTTTGGGAGGGGGGTTGTGTGTCTCAACTTACCAAAACCACATTATTAACATTTCTATTTCTTGCTTAAATTTACTAGGAGTTTGTGGGTTGTTGGTGCCCCTTGTTAATTCTACTTTAGGATTAGTGAAATGTACCTGCCTACTCAAAGAAAAACTGTCATTGTAGAAAAGTAAAACACAATAGTCAATGATTATTTCAAATCAAAAAAACCTTTATTTAGGTCACACCAACAAACCAAAGAGGAACGCAGCCATGGTGAAACTTGGGGAATTTGCAAAGCCTTGGCCCCCCCACGGCAACCATCATTGTTCAAGCCTAGAAAATTGGGGGCCTGAGGAGTACGTATATTAAGGGGAGTGCAATCTGGTCGTGAAGTCCAAAGTATCCGGAACTGCAGCAGATGCCATCTAGGTCCCCAGGCTCTGGTACTACAAGAGGCTCCATCTTCTGTCAGACCAGACTGATTGCAGGTCGTCACTCTCAGGTATTCCTTCCACGCTTCCTTGCACGCTGTGGCTGTCGTGCTGGTGGGGTGGCAGAAGGAGGAGGAGGAGGAGGAGGAGGAGGCAGAGCATGGTAGCTATGGCAAACATGTGTGACTGGGGTCATCTCCCCAGCCCTACCCTTATTTAGGACATGGAGGATGAGCCCCTCACACATGTTGCATTGCCTAACCTCCATACCCATAATTTTTGTGACAACCACCGAGCCAAAGGTCTCCTTGTCGGCGGGTGTGGCATGTAGGGAGTCTGAAGCCTCTCTTATCATGCGGAGCGCTGACTGTGCCGCATAACCCCCCCTTCTCGCCCTTTTGTACGGAAGGCGGAGGGGAGGGGTTTGGGTGTCAGTCAGGCTCTGAGGCCTAGCCCCCTCTTGGCTGCCACTACCCACCTGGTGGCTGCCACTAACCCCTGCCTCCTCCTGACTGCCACCTTCCACAGCCACCTCCTGGCTGAGGTCTTCCTGTGTATGAAAAAGGGACATAGTTTCAGTTATTTGTTCATCAAACACACACAATTCTCATCTAGTGACTGGTGCAAAATGTTTACAAATAGAAAACCATACAATTCTCAGCCCTGCAGTTTAGATTCTGGCCCCAAATGTCTCCAACACCACTGTCTGTTGATATGTCAAACACGTTAGGAACTAAGCAATTGGGGATCCTGAATTAAGTGAACATCATTCATTATTCCCATAAATGGTAACAAAACTACTATACCTGGAACAAGCTGGGCTCCTCCACCTCTTCCATACTGGAAGGCCCAGGTTGCTCCTCGGAAGCCTCATCAGGGGTGGGCTGCGCGCAAGGAAGCGTGGAAGGAGGAGTCGAGGTTGGCTCCGTGACATCAGTCTGGTCTTTCAGAAAATGGAGACTCTGATAGTACCAGAGCTTGGGCACATAGACCTCATCTGCTGAAGTTGCAGTTTCCTCAGACTTCACGACCTTCTTCCGCTCCCTGATATACGCACTCCTCAGGCTGCCAATTTTCTTTCTTAGATCATCAACAGTTGCCGTGGGGAACCTTGGCTTGACAAATTCCACAAGTTCCTCCAGGGCTGCGTGCCTCTTTGGTTTGTTGGTGTAATGTGGGTGTTTACCCTGCCATAAAACGGGAAATTCCCTGAATTTGGCAATGAAGAGGGGGAGAAAACTCATGTCGTTGAATCCCTGCATAATCTCTGCAAGACACAACACCACACAAAACCCTCTCAATTATGTCAGGCTAAACTCTCCTAATCTTCTCCATAAAGAAGCCTCAAGTTCAAATCAGTCTAGGCTAGTTATGTACCAACGTCAAATTGTACCTTCGTTTGTAGCGATCGTCTCGTGCGTGAGTTTTCTCTCCCCCTCGTCTCCCAGATCGTGGCTACGACACAGACGTGTGACGTTTTATATACAGTGCGCATGCGTCAAACTCCGCCCGCCCCTGACGATCTTTCTCGTCTATTCCCCACCCCTTCTCTTTACGGCGCAGTGGGGAGAGCACATGGCGTGGACACAGCAGGTGCGCCCCAAATATCCCACCAACGAGGAGGAGGACGAGGAAAGTCCGGAGGCAGAAACGTCCCGATCCCGGAGCCTGAAATTCAAGGCGTCCAATATGTCATTTGGAGAAATGTTGGAGATGGTGGACATATTAAAGAGGAGCGACTATGATGGGAAGTATGGGCCTTACCTCAACCCCAATGTCCGCAAGGCCAAGATCATGTCTAAAGTTGTGAGAAGGCTGTACAATCAGTTTGGGGTACAACGATCCAAGGAGCAACTGAGGAAACGCTGGTCAGACCTGAAACTGAGGGAGGCCGATCAGTACAGAAAGATCAAGCGAATTCTTCAAAAAAGTAAGTAGTTGGGTTTTGTGTTTGATTTCTTGCTTGCATACTGCTCCATTGTGGTTTGATTTTTACAAAGTTGTACATTCCAAAATGGCCACTTTCAGGTTCGTCTGTGCATTCGATCGTACTCAGCCTCGATCTTTCTGCCACTGTCATGGTCGTGTGTGTGTCCATTCGATCATACGCAACCTCGATCGTTCGGCCACTTATAATACGATGTTTGGTGTTTTTTTGGGGGAAAGGAAGTTTGTTCTCACTAGAAATGTCATCAAGAATGTAAAGCCAATTTATTCAATGTAAAGGAGAGGTCACCCAGTAGCTGTTTACCCATCTGGACTCTAGAGCACTAGTGCTGGGACACCCAAACCCCCTTTTTATTAGGCTTTTCCACACATGTGCTCCAGTGGATACTAGAGGGGTGTCTCCATCACACAAACTTCTACCAAAAAGCTAGTCAGTTTAGCACCTTTACAAAGTGACTACATTCATGTTGTTGGCATTTGTAACTGGCCAAACTAAAATAGTGTCCGTCACTTTCAAGCAATGTTTGTCATTTCCTATTTCTGCCCTCAATAGATAGTGTTGCTAAATCATCCTTTTGTACATTCTCATAGGGGAGCGAAAACTTGGGCCGTCTGAGGAAACCCCCAAACCCAAACCAACACCTTCCAAAAAAGGGGAAAGAGCAGAAGCAGAGGAGGAGGAGGAGGAAGGAGAGATCATCGAACTTGGAGAAATTGTCACCACAACAGGTGAGTGTGTGAGAACACAGCTACTGGTAAGCTAATCCATGTATGGCTGCCTCATTTCCAACACCCCATTTTTGTTTGTTTGTGGTTTTTAGGTGACGTGGATGTTGTGGAAGAAAAATCGCACTTTACCACAGAGAGTGCCCACGTACTCATCGGAGAGATAATGGTCTGCAATAGAGATCTAGATTACATAAAGCAAAACATCAATGATGTTCAACAAAAATTGAAGAACATCATTGATGTTTTAGGAAAAATATGAAAACGCACCAAGTAATTAACACACATTTGTGCCAGCTTCTGAACACATTTGCAACTTAAAAACTGTGTGAAATTTGGAACATGCACACATTTTGTCCACATGTGCTAGCTCCCATCATGGTGGATGAATGCCAACGTTTTTTTGGGGGTGCAAACACTTTACGAACTACGAAAGTGGTTGTGGTGAAGGGGTTGCACCCCCAAAAAACGTCCATTCATCCCCATGATGGAAAATGGCACTTTTGAAGCTTCTAGGCATGTGTTTTACCATCTAATGACCATTTTCAGACCCAAATTGTGTGCATGTTCCAAATTTCCACTTTTCGGGGTGGCCCCCCCATGTGATGAAGGCAAGATCAAACACACTTTGAACATATAGTCATGTCTGATCTTGTCTTCACTTTACAAAGTAGAACTTTCCTAGTTCATAGGTTCTGTTTAGCTCCATGCCTGGTTTTACCAATTGCGGAATGTTTGTAAACAATGTTGTAAATAACCAAGATGTTGTCAGTTTTGGCGTGAAGATTGTAAACGCACTTGTGAATGTTTTCCAAGTAAACTTTTTTATTTTTGTAAATGTGTGGCTTCCTTATTTAAAAAACACAATGCATTATGTATGTAAAATGTAAAGGATATGGGGGGCAATGGGTGTTATTTACTAAAGGCAAATCCACTTTGCACTGCAATTTCCTTTCCCAGGGAACTTTTTCAATGCACTTGTAGAGCATAGTGGATTTGACTTATGTAACTGACACCCACAGTGCTTTGTACGAAAACACGGAGCACAGCATTTTTGAGAATACACACATGTCAGACCTGGTGATGAAAAGGAGTATTTTGGGTGTCAATTATGCAGGACAAACCTTCTCTAGACCAAAGATTAGGTAGCAAACACACAACATGAGAATAATCTTTTTGGGAAGAAGAGACTGTTACCTCCTTTTGCCCAGAAAGTGCATTCCCACTGTCGAAGGCAAAGGGAAAAAATGTCAAGGTAAAATAAGCTAAAAAGAAGACTGAAATGACAAGAAATCAGAGGTTGGTTAAAATATCAGATTTATTAAAAAATGCCTCTCACACATCGTCAGGCAGAGCAATGGCCCCCCTACCCACAAAGTACTCCATATATTGCTCGCGGACCACGCGGGCATTTAGAGGGGGCAAGCCTGGACGTGCCACTTGAAGGGCTGTGAGGTCCGCATTTGGAGGGCCCTCCACATCTGGGCCAACGGGCACCACATAGTTCCTGTTATGTCTTTTGAGGAAGTTGTGCAATATGCAACAGGCAAGAACTATGTGGTTCAGTTTGTATTCCGCCAAGTTAAATGCCGTCAGGAACAGGCGGAAGCGGCTGGCCAGGATGCCAAAAGTGTTCTCCACAACTCTTCTGGCTCTGGACAGCCTGTAGTTGAAGACCCTCTGGTCCGGGTGAGGGTCCTCATCGGGAACGGCCTCATCACATGGGGAGTCAACGCAAACGCTTCATCTGCGACAAAGACGAAGGGGAGTCCTTCGGCATTCTCCTCTGGAGGTGGCAAGCACAGACTGCCACTTTGGAGACGCCAGTAGAACTCCGTGTGCGTAATGGCACCACCATCCGAGATCCGGCCGTTCATCCCCACGTCCACATACATAAACTCGTATGTTGCCGACACCACCGCCAACATCACTACACTATTAAACCCTTTATAATTATAATAGTAGGACCCCGAGTTGGGCGGTGGGACGATGCGGACGTGTTTCCCATCAATTGCCCCTCCGCAGTTAGGAAAGTCCCAACGGCTGGCAAAGTGGGAGGCCACAGTCTGCCAGTCCTGTGGCGTGGAAGGGAACTGTGGAGTGAAACAAGAAAAATAAATTAGTCACTTTGCACTTAAACATTGCAAGCAGATTAGACAATCAACATCTTGGAACAAGTGCATTGTATAAAATTGGAGGCTGGAAAGTATTTGCACAGAAAAGTAGAGGCTCCCCTTCACAGATTACTCACCCCCCATCAATCCCCACACTTCTGATGGGCCATTGGCAATAACTAGGGTTTTGGGGGGGGGAGGTGTGGTGGACAGGTAACCCTCTGCACTTCATTGATTGGCAAATGGCTCAATAATGTGTGCTAGTTTGGCCAGACCCTCTGTACTTAACACTATTGGCAGCCCTGTGACATTCTGAAATTACCAAGCAAGCTAATAGGAGGGAAAGAAGACAAAAAATTAGGAAATGGAATGTATGGAGGCAGCCCCTTGCACTACATGCTTTGCTGAATTCATCCCTAAAGATGCCCACTATAAAGAGGTAGGTATATAGTGTGTATTGACCTTGGGAAAGCCAGCAGATAAAGGATTGGTACCATCTGACAGAGCAGTTGGGGAGGGGGTTCCTAATGAGTTTGCCACCCCCCCACCAAAAAAATTAAATTCTAAAGGGGCTCTACATGAAGTAAACCACACAGCAAACATTTGTGCATATTTTAGGGGGTGTTTGGGGGCAAACAATACTATGCAGCAGACAAAAGACATTGCTTAAGTGACTAGGCCATAGATGTCTATTGGGGCAGAAGAGCATGCTGGGGAGGTAAGTGAAGGGAAAAATGCATGAAGGAGAAAAGGGGCACAGCATATTAGAGCATATTGCAATCATGGTAATTAGGGAAGGAGGTCAAAAATAGAAGACATTAGCAAACAGAGCATACATAGAAGGGAATAGTAAAGGAGAAATGTTACCTTAATATAGTCCTCCTGCAGGACCTGGATGATGGCAGAACAGGTCTCTGGAATAATGAGTCCCAGGGCCTGGGGAGAGATACCTGAAGAGAACTTCAAATCCTGAAGACTTCTCCCTGTCGCCCAGTACCTCAACGTGGCAACAAGCCTCTGCTCCGGAGTAATGGCTTGTCTCATGCAGGTATCCTGCCGGCTGATAAAGGGGGTCAGCAAAGCCAAAAGACGGTGAAAATCCTGAGAAAGTTCCTGAAATCATCAGGATTATTCTCCCGGATCTCACGAAGCAAAGGCATGTGCGAGAATTGGTCACGCTGAAGCAACCAATTCTTGGTCCACATACTCCTCGTCACTCTGTTCATGGACGGGTCTTGGCTCAAAGCTAAAAGCCCGACACCAATTCCGCGTACAGCACGAACTCGGCGACAAGTACGCACGGGAAACATCGCTCAGAAGGTCACAAAAGGTCGGCTGGTCAGAACGGACAAACAGAAAGCACCGATAAACAGCAAGGCCTGAAAGAACGAAATGAATACCAGAAACGAGCAGACAATAAGCAGTGCAAATCAAAGCGTCCTATATCAAGATATAGGCCGCAATGACCAACAAATGCGAACTGACTACACGCACTAATAAACAGATACGCACGACAAGCACAAACTGAAGAGCAGTAACGATCTGAGTCAGAAAACTGAGAAGCGCGAATCTTAAGTCACCAAACTTCCACTAACTCTCGATAAACACGGGATCAGCAGAAGGAGCCCAACGGGTGCCTGGCGTGGTGCTGAACTTCCCTTTTGTAATCTCGTGGACGACGACTTACGTCACGACGTTCTTGCAGACCGGATATTCCGACAACGTAGTCCGACCGTGTGTACGCAACACCAACATCGGACAAAGTACGACGGACAAAATCCGACCGACCTGGTCCGCGGATTGTCCGACCGTGTGTATTGGGCTTTAGAGTGAATTTATACAGGCGAGCTTGGCTTACCGATGAAAACCCAATCGGGGTCACGGGGGGCAATATATGAGGCACCCAAATTAGGGTAATTCCCCCCGCGATGAACACGGGAGGCACTGGAAAAGTGCAATAGCTGAAAAATATTGGTATTAGTGTTATATAGCATTGCTAAAATTGGTGAGTCCATTGACACACAAGTGAGGGGGGAGGGGAGGGAGGGGGAGGGTGGAAAGAAAACAAGTAAAACAAGTGGGGACTGGAAAAGGGGAAGGAAAAAAAAAGGGGGGAGTGTGAGGGAAAAAAGGTGTGGGGGGTAGGGTACTAATTTGTGGGGTTCCCACTGTTTAAAGTCTGTATCATCTTGCGTCTGTACACAATTATGTTTTTATATGTCATTTGTATCAATGTGTATCAAGTTGTTTTTCTACAATAAATAATCATTTTTTATATTCAACTGTCCAATCTCTGGGTACTGAGATAGTCCATAAAAATCCTGGTCATGGGGCATTTTTTGGAGTAGCCCCTGACATACCCCCCATACCTCATCACTGGTAATATAAGGATGATGATATCCGCCCCATCTTCATTTACTGATTGAGGCACTCTTTTCTATCAATATATATGTAGCCGGGAGCAGACTACAGCTATCTCACTTTGCAGACTTGTCTTTTGCTGTCCCAGACTGTTTCTGTATTCCCCTAGTGCTGGGCATACAATACAGAATTGCAATAATCGCAAGGCCTTGCACTTTGAACATTGCTATTGTATTGCTCTTAAAGGGGACATGTTACTGGAATCTATATGACTTTAGCTGTCCTTAGGATTAAAGGTATTATAGACTGGCCTGGGGTTCTCTTTAAGCAGAAGTATTCCCTATAGCAACCAATAGCCTTCTTAAGGAATTAATTTGCTACTGTTTGTTATTGTGTACATTGGTATCATTTACTTGCCATTATTAACTGTCATTTGACTGGTTTAAGAACTATTTCAAGCTAGTCTTGGCTGTTTAACCAGAATTTGGCTGACAAATCCTCGTTTCAAAAAGTCTCTTCTCTTAATTAAGAGATTAAGCAAATCTGAGAGAGCTAAAACTATCTGGATATGTATACACAAAATGTCTGAACCTAGAGTGTCAGGAGGGCTGGAAAGTTCACAGGGTCAAGGCTGCACAGAAGAACATGCAATTACAAGCAACCCCCTAGGGGGCAGTGCCAATTATATATTTTTTATTTCAAAAGGAAGAGATGTAGTTTTTCTGGTATTATGCTAAGGTCATAGTTAGCAGCCATTTTGGAAACATATACTGCTTTACAGCTGATTTGATTGAGGAGTATTTTTACTTTTACTTCTTTCTTTCAAAAGTCTAAATTTTTACACCATATCTTTAACATTTTATTGAAATACATCATGTTTATATTCAATTCAACTTGGAATTTGGGAAAACATTGCCTTATTAGAATACTAATATGAAACGTGTGAAAGTAAGTATTATAATAAGCTGCTTCCCATTTCACATCCAGTTTTGTTGCAGTTTTTTGTCTTATTTTTGTTTACCAGTTTTAAAGTCCCAGTTACAATTTTTCCAATTTGCCAGTGGCTTTTGTAAATACCTAGAAAAGAAGCTTACAAGTCCATTTAGATCTTATAGCTGAAAAATGTTTAGTGCTTCAATTATAAAAGCCCCCCCCCCCCTCCTTATTTTTCAAATTTACAGCTTAGAAGAAAATAAAAAAATAACATACTAATAGATTAATTTGCATTGTTACTCTTAGGGCTTGTACAGTGCATGATGTTGGTGGAATGAGAAAGGCCAGTCTGTCAAATACTCTTCCCATGGGGTTGCTAGCCAAGTAAAATGAGCAAGATAAATGATTGTGGCATCATCCCAGCCAGCAAACACCGTAAGCAATGCTTATCCTGCTATAACAGAATGTGAAGCAAAGCAGATGCTTTATTTAGAACCTTTGTGTAATGAGCCAAAGTGCTTAAAGTGGAACTCCAGGAAAAATGTATTTTTTTAAAGTTAAATTAAGCCAGCTTAGTTAACTGTAATTATCGGTATGCAACAATCGGTGATCTGCTGGGGATGCTGATATTTTTTCAGTTGTGGTCCGTGCCACATACAGGGACAGCTTTGATCTTATAGTAGGGTTGCAGTGACTTTCTGTCTTTTACAGCTATAGAGTCACTCAGCACCTCATCCATTCAGAAAATGTCTTGTATTTTTTTCAGTGAATGCAATTGCTTGAGGGTAGAGCAAGATTTGTATTTGTCCCTCCTTTCCACATTGTCTTTTCAGAGAATGTCTTGTGTTGAAAAGAATACAGGACATTTTCTGAATGGAGAAGGTCCCAAGAGCTGTTGTCACTGTAAAAGGCAGGAAGTCACTGCAGCACCACCAAAAGCTCAAAGCTCTTACTATATGTGGCATGGACTACAACTAAAAGTGTAGAGTTCCACTTTAATTCCTATTTTCAGTCCTATCTTTTAGAGTACATATGCTGTATAAGCCATGGGCACCTTTTCTGATGAGTGTGTGTGTGTTTTCCTTCTAATGATTCCACGTACAATTTTTTTCACCTTATACTTTCTTTTGCTATATGCAATGTAAAACTTTACATATGTACTGTAGTACTATATGCAGAGAGAACCAAAAAGTAAGCAGCAATGTGAGGAGATGCAGACTACTTCTAAAATCAAATATCAAAACTAAAATATACCACACGTCTCCTTCAGTCTAAATATGCAACTGCTCAACAATTCAAATGTTATGCCATCTGCTTGTTAATAACTCCTGTGTGAAAGAGCCTAGACCACTGTCTTATGGGATTAAAATATAATCAAAGTTTATTAAATGTATATACGCAGCATTTTTCAGCAACGTGAAAAATTGTTTGCAATTTTTTTTACAGGATATATTATACTATTTTGATCATTTAGGCAAATGATCTGATTATCATACAGTATATAATACCCAATTGTTTGGTAAAATCTAAAAGATGATGTTAAGCTGAGTAGATAACTTACATATCATGCTATAAAATTGCGCACGCTCATGGACTGGTGCCAAACTATGGTACTTAAAAATATCCAAAGGGGACACTTTATAAGCCATGACAGGTTACCAGTTTAGAGGAGGTTGGGGCTAGAATTATTTCTTTCGCTATAACTTTTGCGGCAATACCTCACATTTGTGGTGTGATCGCCGTTTACATATGCGTGGGGGACTTATATGTGTGTTTGCATTTGTGCGCGAGCACAGTGGGACAGGGGCACTTAAAACATTTTTATTTTATTTTAATTTTTTTACACAGTAACCTTTTTTTTATCACTTTTATTGCTATCACAATAGATTAACAACATCTTCTGTGATGGCATGGGCAGTGACAGGTCCTCTTTATGGAAAGATCTGGCATCTATTAGACCCAAGATCTCTCCTTTGCCCTCCAAAGTATCAGATCAAATAAAGATTGGTTTGGTCTGATGCTTGTATAAGCTGGTAATGGCTTATTTACATGAGACCGAACCTAGACAAAATTCTCTCACTGTGTCTCAGGAGCTGGATGTCATTGGTCACATTCTTGATGGGCTCCCCGATTGCTTGGGAGAGTCCAGTAAAGGTGGCAGTGGTGGCGGGAGGGGGACCCCCTTCCGCCACTTGTATAAGTAATCCAGTGGCTTTTTAGCCACTCAGATTACTTTTAACAGCTTCAGAATGAAAAAATGATATCTCGGTCATCGTTGCAGCTGCAGCAATGACTGAGATATCTCCCTTTCAATCCAACAACATACCGATACGTCGCTGGTGAGTAAGTGGTTAAGAATCAGTCTGGACTGAGTTACTTAGCAATCCAAAAAGTGGTTGGATGGACGTATGAATGGATGAATAGATGAAAGGCTGAATTTAAGTGCTTTAAAGTATAGATTTTACGCATTCACATTTATTTTTGCATGCATCTGTGGAGATAACAACCTACAACACACATCTTGGCAAATGCCCTGACTATTTGTGGAAATGATATTGAATCATAGGACCCAGTGAAAGCTCACATATGGGAGAGAATAATTGTCACAATTGTCAAATGTTACAATGATTGTTTCTTTCATCCAGTCCGGTACCATTTAGCGATTAAAACATTTCTTGATGGATTTCTAGGAATTGCAATAAGTACAGGTTATTTGTAAGCTTTATACTTGACAATGAACTATCAGATACTCCATGTTTAAGCTCTGAGAAGACTGATGTGGGTGGTAGTGAAACAAACTAAATGCTAGGATAGCTGAGATGGTTCCTCTTTTCATTTTGTACAATGTTGGATCAAGAAAGGATCAAGACACTCTATGGATTACTCCAGATGAATACAGAGAAATCAAAACGAAACCCCCCTCTGTTTCAAATCTACTCAAGCTCAGCTAAGTGAATTCTTCTGATAGTCATAAAAAAGAAACAAACACATCACCAAAAGTCATCTTGTCACTACATCTTTACATGCAGTATTTCAGGAAGAACTGTTCCAAAATATTAAAAAAGGGTTAAACAGTTAGCCCATAATATAGTGGTTTTTTTTTTTTCTTCACAAGGCCATAATAAATCAGGCCCCTATTTTATTTAATCTGACTATGATTTATGATCACAAATCTAAATCAAAACAATGAAAAGTTACTGATTAAGCCTATCTGTGATAAAATCATATTCACTATGTATTCTAACTATGTCAAGCCTACTCCTAATTATCTTATCAATCTTGAAGTTTTCAAACTTACTTTATTAAGAAACCCCCACACGTGCACTTCCTTGAATTCTGGAACACACATTCACTATAATTCAAGTAATTGCCAGACCATTGATCTGTGTCCATCGAACCTGTGGTCGAATGTGCCTAACCTTAGCTCTATTAGTTCAAGATTATTCTACATAGAGAGAAAAGATTTGACATAGAGAGAAAAGATTCAACATTATTGAGACAATAGCAAAAAAGGTTGAATGTGCCTAACCTAACTCTATTAGTCCAAGATTATTCGACATAGAGAGAAAAGATTTGACATGAAGATTCGACGAAGGGCGTCGTACGGTTTATCTGCTCCGTCGAATCTTCTTAGAACATTTGACAGACATCATAAGCCTTCAATGACAGATTTGAGCTTAAATATTTCGGATTTTTGGACGAATGCATTTTTTAATGAAACAAAATAAATAAAAAAATAATTTTGGGAGTAACGAAATAAATGTATTTTTCAGACGAAAACGAAATTCCTAAACAAAATATTTCAGTGTGCACATGTCTACAATATACAAGATTTTAGTAATGAGAACGTTATCATTAGCATTCATGAAGAATCGTTCTTGCCAAACCAATCTATTAACATTCTAGACGTGGTGTATTTGGATTTTGAAAAAGCATTTGACACAGTTCCCCATAAACATTTACTGTACAAAATAAGGTCCATTGGCATGGACCATATGGTGAGTACATGGATTGAAAACTGGCTACAAGGGTGAGTTCAGAGGGTGGGGATAAGTGGAGAGTACTTGGAATGGTCAGGGGTGGGCAGTGGGGTCCCCCAGGGTTCTGTGCAATCCTATTTAATTTGTTCATAAACGACCTGGAGGATGGGGTAAACAGTCCAATCTCTGTATTTGCGGACGATACTAAGCTAAGCAGGGCAATAACTTCTCCGCAGGATGTCAAAACCTTGCAAAAAGATCTGAACAAATTAATGGGGTGGTTAACTACATGGAAAATGAGGTTCAATGTAGAAAAATGTAAAATAATGCATTTGGGTGGGAAAATTATAAATGCAATCTATGCACTGGGGGGAGACCCTCTGGGGGAATCTAGGATGGAAAAGGACCTGGGGTCCTAGTAGATGATAGGCTCAGCAATGGCATACAATGCCAAGCTGCTACTAACAAAGCAAACAGAATATTGGCATGCATTCAAAATGGGATCAACTCCAGAGATAAAACAATAATTCTCCCGCTCTACAAGACTCTAGTCCGGCTGCACCTGGAGTATGCTGTCCTGTTCTGGGAACCAGTCCTCAGGAAGGATGTACTGGAAATGGAGCGAGTACAAAAAGGGCAACAAAGCTAATAAAGGGTCTGGAGGATATTAGATATGAGGAAAGTTTGCGAGCACTGAACTTATTCTCTCTGGAGAAGAGACGCTTGAGAGGGGATATGATTTCAATATACAAATACCGTACTGGTGACCCCACAATAGGGATACAACTTTTTTGCGGAAGAGAGTTTAAAAAGACTCATCGTCTTAAACTACATAGAGGGTTCTTTACTGTAAGAGCGGCAAGGATGTGGAATTTCCCTTCCACAGGCGGTGGTCTCAGCGGGGGGGCATCGATAGTTTCAAGAAACTATTAGATAAGCACCTGAATGACGGCAACATACAGGGATATACAATGTAATACTGACATATAATCACACACATAGGTTGGACTTGATGGACTTGTGTCTTTTTTTTCGACCTCACCTACTATGTAACTATGTTACCATGATATAGAATATTATAAAAGTACAATTTTGTCAATACAATTTCATTAAAAATATTATATAAAATCAGCAGCTGACTGTCCACACGGATATATATCTATATATATATATATATAGATATATATACATATATATATATATATAGAGAGAGAGAGACCATTCTCACATCCACAATTAACAACCACATGTAAGTAATTTCATCTACTTAAATACATTTGTAGCAGGTGGCTTGATTCTCCTACGACCCCGCCAAGCTAACCACTGCGATGTACACAGGCCTTCCAGCCTGAAAGAGGGAGGGAGCTGCCTGTCATGTCTGCATTGGCTTTTTCACCACCCTCCTTCTCCCTGTTTCACTGACTCACTGAGTTTAATGTAATGTGAGCTGACACACAGGCTATTCTGTTCCTCCCTGTGTTCCTATTGGCAGGAGGACAGAAGCCAATTAAAGGAGCAGTTACAGGAACCAATCGATGGGGCTTTACCAAGCAGCTGATGCAAAGGATTCTGTAATGTGTAGTCCCTATCTAAAACAGCCCTATAGCTTTCTATGGGGACAGAAATACAAGAGCCAGCATGCTCTGGGAGGCAGGAAACAAAAGTCTTCACCTTGATTATCTGAGGAGATCCTTAGTGACCATGAGGCAGTGAAAGAGATCAGACCTGAAGGAGAGATTCTGTTTCTTAGATGATCTCCCCACGCGATTAAGGCCTCCACCGCCAGTCAGGACATCCAGCCTGAGACAGGGGGGATTCCAGGTGCATGACGAGGCACACCTGCACTGACAATGAGGCGTTCCAGTGTGAGGTGACTAGTCGGGTCACCGGGAAAGCCTGCTGTTCCAGGACATTAGTTTGGGCTTTGACCATAGGATTTGGTGAGAGGGCATTCTACCCATCTGCGGGGAACAGAGACACTGCACCATAGGAGGAGTATGAACACTGTATACGGACATTGTTGCTGGTAGTCATCTTGCTGACACTTGTAGTACCACAGGGATAAGAGATAAGGTTATCCATTTCTGGGACACTGTATACAGACATCTTTGTCCTCTCACCTTGCTGAGGAGGATCCTGCCTGTTTCAATAGATTAAGCTGGGCCAGTTGTGTTGTTGCCATCCTGCCATCCAGGAGTTTAAGCACTTCAGCCCCAAAATAATGTACCCCCTTCCTGACCAGAGCACTTTTCCTCAGTTTAAGGCTGATATGTATTCTTCTACATATTTTTGGTAAAAAATAAAAAATAAAAATCGCAATAAGCGTATATTGATTGATTTGCGCAAAAGTTATAGCGTGTACAAAATAGGGAATAGATTTATAGCATTTTTATTATTATTTAATTTTTTTACTAGTAATGGCTGGGATCGTGATTTTTATTGTGGCTGCGACATTATGGCGGACACATCGGACAATTTTGACACATTTTTGGGATCATTGGCATTAATATAGCGATCAATGCTATAAAAATGCATTGATTACTGTAAAAATGTCAGGGGGCTCTGTGCGGATTCTGATGAAAGGGGGTATATCTTTTCATGTGACAACACTGCAGAAATTACACTTTGCTACAATGTATAAGTAGTGAGTGTACAGCTTGTATAACAGTGTACATTTGCTGTCCCCTCAAAATAACTCAACACACAGCCATTAATGTCTAAATCGCTGGCAACAAAAGTGAGTACACCCATAAGTGAAAATGTCCAAATTGGGCCCAATTAGCAATTTTCTCATCCCGGTGTCATGTGACTCGTTAGTGTTACAAGATATGAGGTGTGAATGGGGAGCAGGTGTGTTAAATCTGGTGTTATCGCTCTCACTCTCTCATACTGGTCCCTGGAAGTTCAACATGGCACCTCATGGCAAAGAACTCTCTGAGGATCTGAAAAAAGGAACTGTTGTTCTACATCTAATCTAAAGATGTCATAGGCTATAAGAAGATTGGCAAGACCCTGAAACTGAGCTGTAGCATGGTGGCCAAGACCATACAGCGGTTTAACAGGACAGGTTCCACTCAGAACAGGCCTCGCCATGGTCAATTTAAAGAAGTTGAGTGCACGTGTTCAGCGTCATATCCAGAGGTTGTCTTTGGGAAATAGATGTATGAGTGCTGTTAGCATTGCTGCAGAGGTTGAATGGGTGGGGGGTCAGCCTGTCAGTGCTCAGCCCATACGCCGCACACTGCACCAAATTGGTCTGCATGGCTGTCGTCCCAGAAGGAAGCCTCTTCCAAAGATGTTGCACAAGAAAGCCTGCAAACAGATTGCTGAAGACAAGCAGACTAAGAACATTTACAGGATTACTGAAACCATGTCCTGTGGTCTGATGAGACCAAGATAAACATATTTGGTTCAGATGGTATCAAGCGTGTGTGGCAGCAACCAGGTGAGGAGTACAAAGACAAGTGTGTCTTGCCTACAGTCAAGCGTGGTGGTGGGAGTGTCATGGTCTGGGGCTGCATGAGTGCTGGCAGCACTGGGGAGCTACAGTTCTATGTGGGAACCATGAATGCCAACATGTACTGTGACATACTGAAGCAGAGCACGATCCCCTGCCTTCAGAGACTGGGCCGCAGGGCAGTATTCCAACATGATAATAACCCCAAACACACTTCCAAGACAACCACTTCCTTGATAAAGAAGCTGAGGGTAAAGATGATGGACTGTCCAAAGAAGACTTGCCAGAAGCAGTCTCCATGGAAGAATTGCAGTCAAAAAGCCATACTTCTAATGAGGAAACAAGGCTAAGTGACTCACTTATGCACAAAAACATAGGAACTTGGGTGCAGAAAAATGACAGCAAGTGCTCTGGACTGATGAGTCAGAATGTGAAATATTTGGCTGTAGCAAGAGGCAGTTTGTTCTCTGAAGGGCTGGAGAGTGCTGCACTAATAAGTGTCTGCAGGCCCCTGAAAACTCATCTCTTCAGGGAAGCCTATCACGTCTCCAACTAATCTTTTACCACTTTCATCAGCTCATTCCCCACAGTTATAACCTTTTGTACCACCTCCCCCACCCTATTCGATTGTAAGCACTTCTGAGCAGGGTCCTCTTAATCCTCTTGTATTTTATTGTATTATAACTGTATTGTCTCCCTTTCATATTGTAAAGCTCTGCAACTGTTGGCGCTATATAAATCCTGTAATAATAATAATAATAATAATAGCAGTGAAGCAAGTTTGGGGCTGCATTTCTGCAAATCAAGTTGGAGATTTGGTGAGGATCAACGGTGTCCTCAATACTGAGAAATACAGGTAGATATTTATCCATTATGCCATACCATCAGAGAGGCATATAATTTGGCCCAAATGTATTCTGCAGCAGGGCAACAACCCCAAACATACACCCAATGTCATTAAGAACTATCTTCAGCGCAAATAAGAACAGGTGGTCCTGGAAGTGATGGTTTGGCCACCACAGAGCCCTGAACTCAACATCATTGAGCCTGTCGGGATTACATGAAGAGACAGAATGATTTGAGGCAGTCTACATCCACAGAAGATCTGTGGTTAGTTCTCCAAGATGTTTGGAACAACCCAACTGCTAAGTTCTTTAAAAACTGTCTGAAAATCTACCTAGAAGTAATGTTGTTTTGAAGGCAATGGGTGGTTACATAAAATATTGATTTGGATTTCTCTTTTGTTCATTTACTTTCCATCTTATTAAACGATTAAAAACCAACTATTAACACTGCTATTTCTGAAAGCATTCTTAATTTACAACATTTTTTCACACCTGCCTATAACTTTTGCACAGCAGTGTATATATAACATAAAAGAAGAGAGCGAGAGAGGGAGATTGATTTTGCGTAAGTGGTTTGTACAGTCTGGTGTAGTCTGATAAGCAGGTTTTTCTTTTAGAGGTTTTTGAACTTTAAATGTATTATAAATTGTAGGAAAGTGCCAGGAGGATGAAATGGAAAAAAAAAAAAAAACTGAAGACGCCCTAAGCATTTAAAAAAAAAAAAATACTGTTATTAACAATCCTTACAAAACCATAACTAAGTGTTGTATACTCGATAAAAACTTTGTGGGAAAAATGTAGCTTCCTCACATTATAGTATAGTACTTGCTAGTTCAGATGATAGAACATTTTTTATAGAATCGGTAAGAAATGCTGTACTATACTGTCTCAGCAATACATACTGTAAATTATCAGCATAATTCAGCAGTATTGGTTTCTGTCACATGGTGAGGAAAACAGCACGTGATTGGAGTACACTGAATTACAATCTAGCAGCAAATCAGGAAATCATGGGAAGGATGTAGATTGAGAAACCTGTAGGTGACAAGCTCATAAGGGTGATATAAATATTTTGAATACAATTCATGACGGGACAAGGCAGTTAATGCAAACATAAGGTGACTCACTGGTGTGCAGACTTTTCGCATGCTCCCTATTGACTTGTCCAGCTGAAACTCTTTTTAAAACCATTTAACTACTGGATGATTGCCAAAACAGAAGGAACACTCATGTCGGTAACGACATGAATGCTAACCATTTGCATTGCGATTCATTGTAAGCATAGCATGTGCTTTTTTGTAAGCTGAATTGGGTACTTTGTATAAAGTGTGTTGCTGTGGTCTATTAAAAATTTTGTTTTTGCGGAGTCATTAAATTTAACCCACAAACCAACATCTTTGTTTCCCCCCATTTTTAAGACTAGGATAGATTGCAAATTTTGGCGAAAGGATTCGTCATAATTAAACCAACCCATGGCCGCCAAAACTTTTGTATGCCTCCAGAATATGTTCTAAATGTTGAAAAAAAAGCAAAAAAGGCCGCCCTGCGCATTTCTCTGGGTGTCTCTCCCCCATTACTGCGGAAAATAATGCAGAAAAAGCCTGTAGCCAATTAAAGAAAGACCCTGGAGACCAGGGCGCCGTCTAGCATCCCTCCATGTTATCATCAGACCTTTTTATCCAATTTAGATAAGAATTCTTTGGACACTGGTAATAATGATAACAAATCCAAAAATTCACCTTTCCATATCTTTTCTTAAATAGCCATGGCAAATCTCACCTTTCATATCTTTTCTTTAATAGCCATGAAAACCTAATGGAGACATTTCACATTGCAATACCTCCTTAAAACAAGTTTCTGGTATGGCAGGAGCTAAACTGATTATTTTTAGGAGTGTTAATAGACATTAAAGAGTTAATAAATCAGTTTCCACAGGAATAGGAAGACCAAACATTAGCAGGGGAAGGAGATGTATATTCAGGCTGAGTAGCAACTAGATGTTCATTAAACTTAGCTAGTGATAAAAGCAATTGACTCATCAAATCATTATTAGCAGACTCAACCAGCCAGACTAGTCTCAGCAGGATTGCAAATAACTGGGATATTTTGAATACAATTCAAAATTGCCTGGATGCGAGAGAAGCCGCAGCTCTAGCCTGTGATACCTGCCTGGAATGCTGTCCGGATAGCTGGGGTGAAATACAAAAAAAACCGGGGCATAAGGAGTAGACCATAAAAAAAAAAAGGGGCAAGGAGTAGACCAAAAAAATTGCAGAAAAAACTCAAAATGTACAATGGCAATCAAAAATAAATTAGCGAATTTGAGAAAAACTCACCCAAGCTCTACCGCTATATAGTATAGTTGGTGTGTAGAGTAGTCAGTGCTCTGGCTAATTAAGCTCACAAAAGATCCATAGAAAGTACAAGCTGGCAACTCGACAGCTTCTTCATAGAAAATATTTATTTAAGCATTACAGCAGTACCATCATCCAAAAACGGACACGTTTCGGTCTTAGGCCTTCATCAAAAGCATGCTTGCATCATGGCCGAAACGCGTCAGTATTTTTGGATGATGTTACTGCTGTAATGCTTAAATAAATATTTTCTATGGAGAAGCTATCGAGTTGCCGGCCTGTACTTTCTATGAATCAAAAATAAATGTAGAATTATTCAGATGATATTGCTTGCTGAAAATTCATTAACTGCTGACCAGAAGTGTTGAAACAGCAGAGCCATCACCCACCAGAAAGTATTCATTTTTTTCTATAGCAATTTACTTCCACTTTTATTGTGTTGAGGGAAACGGCATTGTCAATTTAAAGTAGATCTGTACCCAATTACTAAAATCATATAAATGTGTTAACAGGGGTCATTGATGCCTAGATGCCCAGGCCAATTTGTAATTTTTGAACATTAGCTCCACTTTAACAATAGCTCTATGACAAAGATCCCATACGTTCCAAGCTGTTACACCAAGCTGTTTAAAGCACACATTGCTATAAGACAGTACATTCATTTGAATAGGCTACCAAAGCACCACAACTGACTGAAAATCAGACCTGCACACATATGACACTATTTTACTTGGTACATAGTTGAATTAAAAAAAAAAATCCCTGTTCCATTTTTATTATAGGTTGACAAATGTGCTAAACGATAATCAAATTATAATGCAACTTTATCTGACAGTTGAGGGCTGAAGGCTTTCCCTTTATTAATTGAGGCCTCCAGCCTGCATGGAATTATTTTGTTAGAGCTGAAAAAAACAAGAAATAGAACGCCATACTAGACGTTAAAGGACAGTTGTCATATGACACTGTAACATTAACCACTTGCCAACCAGCCGCTGTCATTATATTGCGGCAGGTTGGCTCGTTCCCGCAAATCGCCGCAGCTGTACGTCGGTCTGTTATAGCAGGCGCTCGTGCGCCCACTGCATGGCGGGGGAGCTGATGCACATGGCCGGCAGCTGCGATGTGAATCGCTCACCCACGATCGCTCCAAAGAGAGCCAGAACTGGGATCTGTCAATATAAACAAACAGATCCCCGTTCTGACCGGGAAGTACAGAGTGACTGTCTGTTACTAGTGATTAGGAACAGTGATCTCTCTGTACTCCCAGTCAGTCCCCTCCCCCCACAGTTAGAAACACCTTCCAGGGATCAAATTTAACCCCTTGATACCCACTAGTGTTAACCCCTTCCCTGCCAGTGTCATTTATACAGCAATCAGTGCATTTTTATAGCACTGATTGCTGTATAAATGTCACTGGTCCCAAAAAAGTGTCAAAAGTGTCCGATATGTCTGCCGCAATGTCGCAGTCCCACTAAAAATCGATGATCACCGCTAGGGATGAGCCGAACACCCCCGGGTTCGGTTCGCACCAGAACCTTCGAACCGACCGAAAGTTCGCGCGAATTTTCGAACCCTATACGTTATAATGGACGCGAACGTTCAAAATCAAAAGTGCTAATTACAACGGCCAATATGCATGTTAATGTCATAAAACAGGTTTGGGGACCCGGGTCCTGCCCCAGGGGACATATATCAATGCAAAAAAAACTTTTAAAAACTAACGTTTTTTCGGGAGCAGTCATTTTAATGATGCATAAAGTGAAAAAAAAAAAGTGAAATTTTCCTTTAAATATGGTACCTGGGGGGTGTCTAAAGTATGCCTGTGAAGTGGCATGTGTTTCCCGTGTTTAGAACTGTCCTTGCACAAAATGACATTTGTAAAGGAAAAAAAGAAGCCATTTAAAACCACTTGCGGCTTTAATGTCATGTCTTGTCCTGACCGCCATATGGCTGAAAATCCTTGAGAAAAATGGCATGGCTACCCCATCACCCCCCCCCCACCCCAGCCCCTTTGGGTCTTGTATGGATATTAAGGGGACCCCGCACCCAAAATAAAACCCTATACCTACAACCCTATATACTCTGAACAGCAGTATATAGGTGGTGCAAACAAGACACGGACTGTAGGTTTGTTCTTAAGTAGAATCTGAACAGGTACATTATGAAGTGTAGCTCCATCCCAAAAAAAATCTATTTTTAAGCTTTTTGGAGAACATAGGGAGGGGTTATCACCCCTGTAACATTTGCTGTCTTTGCACATCTGTTCAGAACATGTCACCTCACGTTCCGTCCCAATGACAAATGTTTTTGGAAAAGTGGGGTTTTAATTGAAACAAGGATTGGTGATATAGCATCAGTAGAGAGGAGATACCTTTTTCCCAAATTAAATCTAACATGATAGAATTTCCCTTCCTAGGGGTAGATTTCCTCTCACTTCCTGTTTTCTCTTTCCGTTTGCAAGTAGGAGTCGTTTGTAAGTTGGATGTTTGAAAGTAGGGGCCTGCCGTATATACTCTGCAGAAATTTGCCCTATTAGATGTTGGTGTAGCCACAAGACTGGTGGGCACAGGAAAGGGCCCTGCTGTGAGTTAATAGATCAAGATTTGTACTTGCATGCACCTGTTGAACCGGGCAGAAAAATTGGGCCTTTGGTGGTGGTGGTGGTGGACGGTGTTGCCACAAGACTGTAAGCCCTCACAGTTACTCTTGGTGGGCGCAGGAATGGGCCCTGCTGTGAGTTATTAGATCAAGATTTGTAATTGCATGCACCTGTTGAACAGGGCAGAAAAATTGGGCCTTTGGTGGTGGTGGTGGTGGTGGTGGACGGTGTTGCCAGAAGACTGTAAGCCCTCACAGTTACTCTTGGTGGGCGAAGGAATGGGCCCTGCTGTGAGTTATTAGATCAAGATTTGTAATTGCATGCACCTGTTGAACAGGCAGAAAAATTGGGCCTTTGGCGGTGGTGGTGGACGGTGTTGCCACAAGACTGTAGGCCCTCATAGTTACTCTTGGTGGGCGCAGGAATGGGCCCTGCTGTGAACTATTAGATCAAGATTTGTAATTACACGCCCCTGTTAAACAGGGCTGAAAAATTGTGCCTTAGGCATTGGTGCTGGTGCCACAACACTGCAACCCCTCACAGACACTGTACTCTTAGCACAGCAATGAGACCTGTTGCAAAGCATTGCCTAAAAATTGTAATTACACGCCCCAACAGGGGCTGAAAAATTGTGCCTTAGGCACTGGTGCTGGTGCCACAACACTGCAACCCCTCACAGATACTGTACTTGGAGCACAACAGTCACACGTGTTGCGAAGCATTTTTTAAAAAAAAATTGTAAGTACACGCCCCTGTTATACAGGGGCTGAAAAATTGTGCCTTAGGCACTGGTGTGGTGGCATGGATCATTGAGGAGGAGGAAGAGGATAGTCAGTGAACATAAGAGGACAGTCACTGAGCATCAGCATAGGCAGTCTTGAAGGGATGTGACATTATAAATTATTCCGTTATATCCGCTTCAGGTGCCTGGTAGCTGGTGGTGATCCAAGACTGATTCATTTTGATGAAGGTCAGTCGATCAACCGAGTCGGTGGACAGGCGCACCCTATGATCGGTGACAAATCCTCCAGCAGCACTGAATGTGCGTTCGGAAAGAACGCTGGAGGCAGGACAGGCCAGTAGCTCAATTGCATACTGTGCAAGCTCTGGCCAGTGATCCATCCTCAGGACCCAGTAAGCCAGAGGATTTTCGGTGGGAAAGGTGTCCAAGTCTGACCTTGCCCCAAGGTATTCCTGCACCATGTATATCAGACGCTGGCGATGGTTGCTGGAACCGATCATACCTTGGGGCTGCGGACTAAAAAATTGTCTGAACGCATCGGTCAGACGTCCACCTTCCCCACCGCTCCTTCTGCTACTGACCGAAGCCTCAGCAACTCGTCGTCCAGGACCAGGAGTTTGTAACCTCCCAGTTTCTGGGAACGCGTTGCACAGACCTTTCTGCAAGGCCTCCCTGAGATGTCTCATCTTCTGCTCCCTCTGCGACGGCAAGATAAGGTCCGCAACCTTACCCTTGTACCGTGGATCAAGGAGAGTGGCCAGCCAGTAATGGTCCCTCTCCTTGATCCGAAGAACACAAGGATCCTTCCGCAGGCTTTTCAGGATCAGGAAGGCCATGCAGCGTAGGTTTGCTGAGGCATTCGGTCCGGAGTCTTCTGGGTCACTGAGGATGACATGATCGCCAGCCACCTCCTCCCAGCCACGTACAAGTCCACTGGTTTGTTGGGACTGTACATCATCCCTAAAAGACTGCTGCTGCTGATGCTGAGTGCCAGGCTCCACCTCCATGCTCACACAATCCTCCTCCTCCTCCCTCATCCTCTTCCTGTGTGATGGGTGGGACAGAAGGAACACTGTCCGGATAAAGGGGGCCTTGAGAGGCAAGGAAGTCCTCCTCTTCCTGCCTCTGTTCTGCCTCAAGTGCCCTGTCCATTATCCCACGCAGCGTATGCTCCAACAGGTGAACAAGAGGGACAGTGTCACTGATGCATGCACTGTCACTGCTCACCATCCTCGTGGCCTCCTCAAATGGTGAGAGGACAGTGCATGCATCCCTGATCATGCTCCACTGACGTGGGGGAAAAAAACCAAGCTCCCCTGACCCTGTCCTGGTGCCGTAGTCGCAAAGGTACTCATTGATGGCCCTCTGCTGCGTGTGCAGTCGCTGCAGCATGGCCAACGTTGAGTTCCACCTGGTGGGCATGTCACATATTAGGCGGTTCTTGGGCAGGTTCAGCTCCTTTTGCAGCTCAGTCAGCCGAGCACTGGCATTATAAGATCGGCGGAAATGCACACAGACTTTCCTGGCCTGCCTCAGGACATCCTGTAAGCCTAGGAACCTGCCCAAGAACCGCTGCACCAACAGGTTGAGGACGTGAGCCATACAGGGCACATGGGTGAGCTGCCCCTGTCGCAGGGCGGAGAGGAGGTTGGTGCCATTGTCAGAAACGACCATTCCTGGCTTAAGCTGGCGTGGCGTCAACCACCTCTCGGCCTGCCCCTGCAGAGCTGCCAG
This sequence comes from Lithobates sylvaticus, assembly GCA_028564925.1. Taxonomy (NCBI): domain Eukaryota; kingdom Metazoa; phylum Chordata; class Amphibia; order Anura; family Ranidae; genus Lithobates; species Lithobates sylvaticus. The sequence continues at coordinate 639,276,088 of CM053026.1, forward strand.
AACCTCTGGCCCAGTGTGGCTCCTGTCCCCCAAACACACCAGCGCAAGCACGGCATAGCATCTTTTTGCCTGCGTACTTGCGTAGCCCCTTGTACGCCTACGGAGCACCGCTGGTTCCGAGGACAGAGCACTGGAGGAAGAAGAAGAGGAGGGGGTGGAGGAGAGAGAGGTGTGTCACAACCAGTAGCAGTAGTAGCATTTTGGAGGCGTGGTGGCGGAACAACCTCCAACACTACTGCACCTTGTCCTGCATCCCTCCCAGCTGCCAATAGAGTGACCCAATGGGCCGTGAAAGAAAGGTAACGTCCCTGTCCATGCCTGCTGGACCATGAGTCAGCGGTAATATGCACCTTACCGCTGACCGCCCTGTCCAGCGAGGCATGGACATTGCCTTTCACATGCCGGTAGAGAGACGGAATCGCCTTCCGTGAGAAAAAGTGGCGTTTGGGAACCTGCCACTGAGGAACCGCACATTGAACAAACTCACGGAAGGGGGCCGAGTCTACCAACTGAAAAGGCAGCAGTTGAAGTGCTAGCAATTTAGCCAAGCTAGCATTCAACCGCTGGGCATGTGGATGGCTGGGAGTATACTTCTTTCGACGGTCCAGAAGCTGGGGCAGGGAAATTTGCCTGGTAGAATCGGACGTCGGTGTACTGCAAGTACTTGGTTGTGACACACCTAATTCTACACCTTCAGTCCTCTCAGAGCAGCTTTCAGAGAGGACTGAAGATGTAGTGGGGATGGAGATCCCAGCTGATGAGGAGCAAGGAGAGGTCCGCTTAGTTCTTTGGTGTGGGTCTTTTATGTGTGCTTGCCAACGAGCTGCATGGCAGGTCGACATATTTCTGCTCATGCTTGTGGTGCCCAAGCGGCTGATGTTTTGGCCACGCGAGATACGCTTGAGACAAATATTGCAAATAGCAGTGGTGCGATCTGATGCACTCGTCTCAAAAAAGGCCCACACCAAAGAACTTTTCTGATAACGTGCAGAGGCAGGGCCCTGCAAGGGCGGAGCTCTGCGGTATTGTACAGTTGCTGTGCTGGCCTCTAGCTGGCCTCCAGGGGGCATCCTGCCTCGTTGGACATGTGACGCCGCATCCTCCTCCTCCTCGTCCTCCTCCTCATCCTCTCTCCCTTCAGGCACCCACGTGGAGTCAGTGACCTCATCATCCCCTCCCTCTTCACCACTAGAGCAAACCTGGCAGTAAGCTGCAGCTGGTGGAACAGTACTGCCAGATTGCTGTCCTTCAGCATCCCCTCTCTCTGCGCGCACACTACTGACTTCCTCAAGCTGGGTATCATCATCCGAGCCTTCGAATCGTTGGGCATCCTCTTGGAGCATGTACCCAACACTGTGCTCAAAGAGTTCGGGGGACTCCTCAGGAGGACATGGTGGGTCTAGGGAAGGGGTGGCTGATGATGCCATTGAGTACGCGTTGGCAGCTGCTCTGCCAGTACCCTGAGCCTGGGTGGGAGAGGATGAGGAGGATGAGGAGGGCTTGGTCATCCATTCTACCAAGCCTTCAGCATGATGCGGCTCCACATGTCCAGCTGCCGAAAACAAAGACGCGCGTGTCCCATGGCCACGTGCTGATGACGATGCACGACCACGTCCACGACCACGGCCACGTCCACTAGAAACAGAGCCTGCCTGCCCTGTGTTCTTGCCTCTGCACGCTCTGCCTCCCCTTGGCGGTCTTCCAGCCATTGTAGTCGGTAGTCCTGTGGGTGTTGCTGAGAAGAAAATATAGGAGCTCTGTGTGATGCCACTAACACACTAGAAGTCCTATGGGTGCTTCTGCAAAGAAAATATAGGAGCTCTGTGTGATGCCACTAACACACTAGAAGTCCTGTGGGTGCTGCTGAGAAGAAAATATAGGAGCTCTGTGTGATGCAACTAACACACTAGAAGTCCTATGGGTGCTTCTGCAAAGAAAATATAGGAGCTCTGTGTGATGCCACTAACACACTAGAAGTCCTATGGGTGCTTCTGCAAAGAAAATATGGGAGCTCTGTGTGATGCCACTAACACACTAGAAGTCCTATGGGTGCTTCTGGGAAGAAAATATGGGAGCTCTGTGTGATGCCACTAACACACTAGAAGTCCTATGGGTGCTTCTGGGAAGAAAATATAGGAACCCTGTGTGATGCCACTAACACAGTACAAGTCCTATGGGTGCTTCTGGGAAGAAAATATAGGAACTCTGTGTGATTCCACTAACACACTAGAAGTCCTATGGGTGCTTCTGGGAAGAAAATATAGGAACTCTGTGTGATGCCACTAACACAGTACAAGTCCTATGGGTGCTTCTGGGAATAAAATATAGGAACTCTGTGTGATGCCACTAACACAGTACAAGTCCTATGGGTGCTTCTGGGAAGAAAATATAGGAACTCTGTGTGATGCCACTAACACAGTAGAAGTCCTATGGGTGCTTCTGGGAAGAAAATATGGGAGCTCTGTGTGATGCCACTAACACACTAGAAGTCCTATGGGTGCTTCTGGGAAGAAAATATGGGAGCTCTGTGTGATGCCACTAACACACTAGAAGTCCTATGGGTGCTTCTGGGAAGAAAATATAGGAACTCTGTGTGATGCCACTAACACAGTACAAGTCCTATGGGTGCTTCTGGGAAGAAAATATAGGAACTCCGTGTGATGCCACTAACACACTAGAAGTCCTATGGGTGCTTCTGGGAAGAAAATATAGGAACTCTGTGTGATGCTACTAAAACAGTACAAGTCCTATGGGTGCTTCTGGGAAGAAAATATAGGAACTCTGTGTGATGCCACTAACACAGTACAAGTCCTATGGGTGCTTCTGGGAAGAAAATATAGGAACTCTGTGTGATGCCACTAACACAGTACAAGTCCTATGGGTGCTTCTGGGAAGAAAATATAGGAACTCTGTGTGATGCCACTAACACAGTACAAGTCCTATGGGTGCTTCTGGGAAGAAAATATAGGAACTCTGTGTGATGCCACTAACACAGTACAAGTCCTATGGGTGCTTCTGGGAAGAAAATATAGGAACTCTGTGTGATGCCACTAACACAGTACAAGTCCTATGGGTGCTTCTGGGAAGAAAATATAGGAACTCTGTGTGATGCCACTAACACAGTACAAGTCCTATGGGTGCGTCTGGGAAGAAAATATGGGAGCTCTGTGTGATGCCACTAACACACTAGAAGTCCTATGGGTGCTTCTGGGAAGAAAATATGGGAGCTCTGTGTGATGCCACTAACACACTAGAAGTCCTATGGGTGCTTCCGGGAAGAAAATATAGGAACTCTGTGTGATGCCACTAACACAGTACAAGTCCTATGGGTGCTTCTGGGAATAAAATATAGGAACTCTGTGTGATGCCACTAACACAGTACAAGTCCTATGGGTGCTTCTGGGAAGAAAATATAGGAACTCTGTGTGATGCCACTAACACACTAGAAGTCCTATGGGTGCTTCTGGGAAGAAAATATAGGAACTCTGTGTGATGCCACTAAAACAGTACAAGTCCTATGGGTGCTTCTGGGAAGAAAATATAGGAACTCTGTGTGATGCCACTAACACAGTACAAGTCCTATGGGTGCTTCTGGAAGAAAATATAGGAACTCTGTGTGATGCCACTAACACAGTACAAGTCCTATGGGTGCTTCTGGGAAGAAAATATAGGAACTCTGTGTGATGCCACTAACACAGTACAAGTCCTATGGGTGCTTCTGGGAAGAAAATATAGGAACTCTGTGTGATGCCACTAACACAGTACAATTCCTATGGGTGCTTCTGGGAAGAAAATATAGGAACTCTGTGTGATGCCACTAACACACTAGAAGTCCTATGGGTGCTTCTGGGAAGAAAATATAGGAACTCTGTGTGATGCCACTAACACAGTACAAGTCCTATGGGTGCTTCTGGAAGAAAATATAGGAACTCTGTGTGATGCCACTAACACAGTACAAGTCCTATGGGTGCTTCTGGGAAGAAAATATAGGAACTCTGTGTGATGCCACTAACACAGTAGAAGTCCTATGGGTGCTTCTGGGAAGAAAATATAGGAGCTCTGTTTGCTGCCACTAACACACTAGAAGTCCTATGGGTGCTTTTGGGGTGCAATGCTGTGCTAACAGCACTGCGGTTGGTACTACTGAAATACTGTACTAACAGTAAAACACGCACCAGACTAATCCCCAGCAGCAGCTAAAAACACACTAACCAGCAGCAATGGACGATCAATGACAGGTAGCAATGGTTTAGCAAATAAATAGCCAATGGTTTAGCAAAGTAGAGCATATCTTTCTATCTGAATGAATCTAGCAAAGACACAGAATCAGCCTGATCTCTCCTAAAGCCGGAACTCATGTGACCGGCGCCGACGGCGTGGCGGCCTTTTAAATGGTGGGGCGTGTACTAAAGCCCCTGAGCTGTAATTGGCTACAGGCGTCCTGCCTGTAGCCAATTATGGCTCTCCGAGTTTCCGGCGCTGTGATTGGCCAAGCACCGGGCCCATCCCTAATCACTGCCATTACTAGTAAAAAAAAAAAATTATAATAAAAATTCCATAAATCCATCCCCTATTTGGTAGATGCTATAAATTTTGCTCAATCCAATCAATATACACTTATTGCCATTTTGTTTACCAAAAAAATTTAGAAAAATACATATTGGCCTAAACAGATGATGAAATTATTATTTTATTTTTTTGGATATAAAGTAAATAATTTATATTTTTTTCAAAATTGTCGATTTTTTTTTTGTTTATAGCGCAAAAAATAAAAAGCGCAGAGGTGATCAAATACCACCAGATGAAAGTTCTATTTGTGGGGAAAAAAGTATGTCAATTTTGTTTGGGTCCAACGTCGCACGACCGTGCAATTGTCAGTTAAAGCGCATAGTGCCGTATCGCAAAAAATGGCCTGGTCATTAAGGGGGAAAATCTTCTGGTCCTTAAGTCCTTGGTTAATGTTAATATCAATATCTAACAAACATCATCACAATAGATATGTCCCCATGTTAATACTGTTTATTCTACAAAATATGAAATACCAAGGTAAGCAACTTCAAATAAAATCCCATCCACACTAGAAACTTATGTGCAATTTTCATGCCACTGTCAATACACCTTCACTGGACCATCAATATAAACCGCTTTGATTTCTGGACGTCAATTGTGTTACGACGACCGATCGTCCGCAAATCTTACCGTTAGTACAGTGCTTTCAACAACCGATTTCACTTTTTCATCAGACAAAAGCTGGATGTGCAGACAATAAAATTTTTGTCAGATGTGAACAGTTTTTCGTATGAAAAAAATCATAAGAGCAAGACTACGCATGCTCAGAAATGAAAGAATGCATACAAAACTATTCAACACGTTACGTCACTTCTGACGTTGTATTCTGTCAAATAAAAATTCTCATATTGTTAGTAACCTCTTCACTTTGGACATGAGACTAGCATGCCACAAAAATCAAAGCGTATGTACAAGGCTTTAGTGTCCAGATGAACAGGGCGATGTGCACAAAGTGTGTGCTATCAAGGAAATAAGGCACTTTTAAAAGAAACGTAGACAAATTGGAAGTATCCTATCTGTTGAAGTTTAGTAATGGGGTTCCTTTTCTTTTTTTGTGTAAAGTCACTATAGACTCTGGACAGGTGAGTGGATTGTATGCCTATAGTTGGATTTGTGAAAATTTTAGAGCTGAGATCATGGGCCACTCTGACTGGGAATTGAGGGTCAGTTCATATAAAGAAGGGGATACTTAATAATGTATCTGTAACATGGGGCGTTTTGCTGGGGAAAGTAATAAGCACATTGAGGCCAAGGAAGGTTTACCCACTTGCCGACCAGGCTTTTTCTGGCACTTTTTGTTTACAAGTTTAAAAATCGTTGCAATTTTTTATGTCACACTATATTTGTTTAGCGGTTTTGCAAACACAATTTTTGGGGAAAAAATACACTTTAATATATTAAAAGAAAAAAAAACACAATATTTACCACAATTTGTATAATGTGAAAGATGATGTTACCCGAGTAAATAGATACCTAAATGTCATGCTTTAAAATTGTGCACACTCTTGGCATGGCTATCAACTATGGTACTTAACCACTTCAGCCCAGAAAGGATTTAACCCCTTAATGACAGGCCATTTTTTGCGATACGGCACTGCGTTACTTTAACTGACAATTTCGTGGGCATGCGACATTGTACCCAAATAAAATTGTATGTATTTTTTTCCCCAAAAATAGAGCTTTCTTTTGGTGGTATTTGATCTCCTCTGCATTTTTAATTTTTTGCGTTATAAACAAAAAAAAAATTTAATTAAAAAAAAAAACAATATTTTTTTACTTTTTGTTATAATAGATATCCAATAAAAAAAATGTAAAAAAAATATTTATTCATTAGTTTAGACCAATATGTATTCTTCTACAAATTTTTGGTTTTTGCAAAAGTTATAGCGTCTACAAAACAGGAGATAGATTTATGGCATTTTTATTATTATTTTTCATTTTACTAGTAATGGCGGTGATCATCGATTTTTAGTACTGCGACATTTTGGTGGACAGATCAGACACTTTTGAATTTTTTTGGCACCAGTGACATTATTACAGTGATCAGAGCTAAAAATATGCACTGATCACTGTATAAATGACGCTGGCAGGGAAGGGGTTAACACTAGGACATGATCAAGGGGCTAATTGTGTCCTAGGGAGGTGCTTTCTAACTGTAGGGGGAGTGGACTGACTGGGAGTACAGAGACATCGCTGTTCCTGATCACTAGGAACAAATGATCTCTCTGTACTTCCCTGTCAGAACGGGGATCTGCTTTGTTTACATAGGCATCTCTCTGAGGAGCGATTGCGGGTGGCTGGCGGACATCGCATACGGGTATGTCATTTCGCGCAATAGGGCCACCCTGCCACAGTATATATGCAGCGGGCAGTCCTTAAGAGGTTAATAATCTCAATAGCCGATACTTTAAACACCTTTACAGGTTACCATTTTGGAGTGACAGAGGAGGTCTAGCATTAGAATTATTGCTCTTCCTCTAACGTTTACGGTGATACCTCCTCCTCCTCTACCCACATGTGTGGTGTGCATACCGTTTACATATGCGTGTGCAACTTGTTTATGCATTTGCTTCTGTGCGTGAGCACGGAGGGATGGAGGCGATTTACATTTAGTTTTTTCTTATTTATTTTACTATTTTTTACACTGTCTCTTTAATAATTTTTTTTAGCACTTTTATTCCTATTACAAGGAATGTAAACATCACTTGTAATAAAAATAAGGATGACAGGTTCTATTTACGGAGCGATCTGGGGTCAAAAAGAACCCAAATCTCTTCTTTACCCTTAACAGCATAAAAAAAAAAAAATAAATATAATATATATATATATATATATATATATATATATATATATATATATATATATATATATATACATACATATATCTCCTTTGCTTTAAAGAGAAAAAAAATATTTATGTGCAACCTGGACCGGAAGTGACATCATGACATTGCTCTGGTCCTACAAGGCCAAAAAGTAGATACTCTTCGATCGCCTATGGGAGCATCCGGCTGCACCGTTGGATCGTTTATCGAATGAACTGTCGGAAATGGAAAATACCGGTGAGTAGCGGGGGGAGGGGGGGTGATAACCCACTTGCAAACCGCAACGTATATGTACTGTACGTATTGCAGTCACAATTTTAAATAAATATATATATTTATTTTATGAGGCGATTCAGTTCACATTGTACCGCTATACAAATCATTCATTCATTTATATATATATATATATATATATATATATATATATGTATATATATATTTTTTTATATTTCTAGGCACAGAACCTTTTTTTAAAGAATACCTGGGGATACTGCCATGAAGGTATTAGTTAAGCACTTCCATATGGGGTTACATAACTGTCCCCTATTTGTGCTCCTACATTGTCACTCTGTCACATATGCTCTTGCTGGAGACTTCTGAAGACTACAAGGGGTCTTGCTGACAAAAAGCAAGGCATGGTCCATTAGAAAACAGTAATGGACCAAAAAAAAATGCTAACACAATGCTGACCCTCAGACGGTCTTGGGTACGTTAGGAGTTTCACGCTACATAGGCATGGTCCATTAGAAAGCAGATTCTGAAGAATGATATGCAGATGCTGCTGTAATAAGTGCATATACAGTAAACTGGAAGTGGCTGAAAAGGCTGGAGGAGATCAGTGGTAATGAGATGCAAAAAAAAAGTGTGAAATCATGATAGTGTGGAAAAACAAAAGCAGTTGTTTATAATACACAGTTCGTTAGTAAACTAAATGTCAACCAGGATTTAAATCTACTTTAACATTTATAAGTCTGTCTGTGTTTTTTACCCTTTTTCTTTAGCTTTGTAAATTTTGGAAAAATATTTCACTTATCCATTTGTTGAGATCAAATACAATATATACAGTTTTAAAAAAGACACACTTACTTTCAAAAAGATTTATTAGCCTTGAAATTTGGAGGCCACCCATTTACAAGGCAAATACTAGCACAGAAGACGCAATATACTGTATTCCCTTTTTAATTCTTATACTACACTCTATGCCAATGTTTCTCTGCTGGCCCATATCCTCCCTCCCGCTGGTCCATGGGAACAGCTGCAATGTCCTGTCCCTGTCGCCAGTGCCGCAGAGTGGCACTGAGTGCCCTGTCCTGGAACACTAAGCATTTCAGCAGCGGACTCTGCTCCATTATACATCAAAAGGAACCATTGTAGATCAATACCTCCCTTGATGCAGAGCAGTAGCAGATCAAACATCAGAACTTGCGCCCACTAGGGAGTAAAGGCTTGTCCTCCCTTATCCCAGGCATGTGAACCATTACATGACCACGGAGAGGAAGAAATAAAAAAAGTAACAGAGGGGGTGGAATACCTGCAGCATCCAGCCCCCACTGTGCTCCCTCAACCCCCTGAGAACCTCCAACCAGCTGAAGATTCCCTAACCTCCCAAAGTGCCCCCTGCTGGTACTGTGCCCCAACCTTCTATAGTGCCCTGCAATCTCCCACAGTAGCATGTTAAAGGTTGCATCAAGGGAGGTATTGATCTACAATGGCTCCTCGTGATGCCTACAGAGTCTACAACCCACCATAGTTCCAACTTTCCACTGTGTTCCCAGTTCCAAGGATCTGGGGGCACAGTGGAAAGCTGAAATGCTTTGTGGGAACAGGAGGCACTGTGAAAAGTTGGGGGAACCTGTTGGACACTGTTAAAGATTGCATCAAGGAAGATATTGATCTACAATGGCTCCTTGTGATGCCTACAGAGTCTACAACCTTGGGGAGATCTCCTAGTCCCCTCTAGATACCCCAGTCACCACAGTTGTCCCAGCCCCTTCAGAACTTTAATCAACAACAGGGGTACCAAGTGCATTGCATTATTCCCTAACCTTTACTAGAACCTTCAAGCCCCACAGTGACACTTATGCCGCGTACACACGAAGGGATATCCCGCGGGATTGTCCGCTGGACTAAGTCCACCGGATAATCCCCTCGTGTGTGGGCCTTCGACGGACTTTTTTCCAAAAAGTCCGGCGGACTAAAGTTTTAAGTTTTGTTTTAAAATTATCGCTGGACTTGGCAGTCCAGCGGACAATACGGTCGTCTGTAGTATGGTCCGGCGGACCAAAAAGGATGCATGCTCAGTAGCAAGTATTTTTCTAGTATTTTTCTTTTTCTAGTCCCGTCGTACGTGCTGTACGTCATCGCGTGAACCGCCAGACTTTTAGCGTGATCGTGTGCGGTCAAGTCCGTTCGCTTTCAAGTCCGCCGAAGCCAGCTGGAAAGTCCGGCGGATTGTCCGCTGGACTAGGTGCGGCGGACAAAGTCCCTTCGTGTGTACGCGGCATAAGTCACATCCAGAGCCTTCCTGCCCATCAGCCCATCCAGACCCTTAGCACACATCAAAGTCATACTAAAGTGACCCTAGCCCCCTAGAGAGACCCCTAGCCCCCTCTAGAGACCCCATTCTCCACAGTTGTCCCAGCTCCCTTCAGAACCCTAATCCACCACAGGGTCACCACGTTTTCCCTAACCCTCTCCAGAACCCCCATCCCCTCCACAGTGGCACTCAGACATATCCAAAGCCTACCAAATTAGCAGGTGGTTAGTAGGAGTAGAAACACTCTGGCATAAGTGGTCAGTAGGATCGTTACCTCCAAATGACCAATTATTCCAGAGTGTTTCTCCTACTGACCACCAAATACCATATTTTGCATTCCCACACTTTTACTGAGTGAAAACATTTGGCAATGGAAGGTCTTGGAAGTACTTACTTGCATCCCTAAGGTTGGGAAACAAAGCGCTAAGCAACTGACATACTGAATGGCATATTTTGCAAAACAGTTAAAGTTTGACATCAGGCAGATATAAAAATCACACAATAATGCAGTTCTTTGTACTGCACCCCTGAAAGAGCCCCTGAAAGAAACAAACCTGAGTATAATCTGGAGCAGGGGCTATCAACATTACCACTCTGACATACCGCTGACAATAAGTAGACATCCTCAAATTGAGTGAAGCTGTGGTTCTACTAATGTAAAACAGCTTGAACAGAATAAAACACACAGTCAACGAGCAATAATGGCAGCAAAAGGTGGCATAGCAAAGCCTCTTTAAAACCATGCCACCATCAAATTCACCCTTGAGTGACACAGCTTTGTTCAAGTCTGCCTGCAGGACTCAACGGTACTCCACGACTCTGCCTGAGTCTCCTGGGATAAGCCTAAGCCTTGTGGCTGGTGATACGTACCCTTGATTCCTACTGGTCATCAGAGAAGGAGTCGGAGTGCCTCTCCCCAGGAGTTCGGTCCATGCCTACTGAACCTACATCCATGCTTGGTTGATTCACCACCGCTGGAGTGTGGATCCACTACTCAGGGTAAGAGTACCGAATCCCCCTATCCCCAGAAGGTGGAGGCACAATCCCGGGTGTTGTTATAGTGGCTGTATTATTCTGATTTAATCTGTGATCACCAGACACCTGAATGAAGCATAGCCATCACTTTTGAGACTACTTTGAGTGCCCATTGTGGTGTTATTATTAAATGGACTCATTGTGTTTCGGTTTTATTACGGTGGATTGCTTTTATGTGTTTTTTTCTTTTCACCCCCCAGTTTTTATTTCTATACATCACTGTTTTTTACTATTAACACTATACTTCAATGTATGTCTATATAGTGTCTCTGTTTTTATACATGATATACTTACTTGCACATTACTCACTTATGTTACAACATTTGTATTATACTTTTATTCAGTGATACATGTCAGTCGATGACCACTTGTTTAGTTATATTTATTATTTTTTTTTCCATCTAGTCCAGTTAGTTTGCGATTTTGGATCGCTTATCCATATGTTCACAATTTTTTTTTTTGGTTGCATATAATCATATTATTGAACAATAGTGATACACCACTGTGTTTATAGGTTGGGTAACCACCTGTCTAGCATTAGTTCCAGGTGACTACGATCAATATACTTCCAGCGCTACACATTTATTTTACAGGACTCCACGGTATACCAGAAAAAACAGTCCCCCAGGAAATTAGAAAAAGGGGATTTAGCTAGTTTGGTTGGTGCCCTTATGGTGGTGCACAGTTGGTGGAGCGCAATAGTCGTAATCTGTTTAGAGTCAGTTAGACAGATGTAGATGAAGGAACTGGAGGGGTTAACTCGAAAGGAACTCAAATCAGTCAAGACATCCCATCGGACGAAATGTGTGTTGGGCAGAGTTTAACGGTGACCTTATCACGACTGCCTGGGGAGTTGGCTGTGCTGTGCGATTTGCTTGTCATAATATCTGTTTTGTGAGTACCCACTTGGTTTATTAATAAATGTTTTTTAAACAGTACTTCTCTATGGGATTTCCTTGCTCTTTCCTTGGTATGTGTTTTTGCTAGAGGTTACTGCACATCATTACTACTCACCTATTGGTTGCTGGGGCTGGGGGGGGGGGGGGTGATCAGTGGAAGTGGTGGAGGGTTGGGGTCAATGGTAGTGCTGGGGAAGGGGGTGGGATCAATGGCAGTGCTGAGGTTTTGATGGGATTAGTGGCAGCGGTGGGGAGGATGGGAGCAGTGGCAGTGCTGTGGGGGTGGGGGTGTCAGTGCTGGGGGGATGGGATTACTAACACTTTCTTGCTGTCACCTGTCAGTTAGAGTCCACTCGGTTCCCCCTGGTTGCATACAAGAGGGGGGAGGGGTGTGAGAGAGAGAGAGGATGAGAGAGAGAGAGCGGGAGGTGAGAGAGGGGGACATAGAGCGGGTACAATAGAGAGAGAAAGGGGGTAGGAGAGAGAGAGAGGAGGAGAGGGGATTGAGGGGGGAGAGATAGAGGTGGGGTGAGAGATAGAGGGGGTGAGAAAGAAAGGAATGAGAGAGGGGGATTAGAGAGAGGGGAGTTATAGAGGGGGGATGAGAGAGGGGGGTGAGAGAAAGAGAGGGAGTGAGACAGAGAAGGGGGTGAGACAGAGAGGGAAAGTGAGAGAGGGAGGAGAAAGAGGAGGAGGGGGGAAGAGAGAGAGAGGGGGAGAAAGGCAGAGAAAAGCAGAGAAAGAGACAGAGAAAGGGGGTGTAAGAGAGAGAGAGGGGGAGAAAGAGAAAGATGGGGGTGAGAGAGAGTGGGGTTAGATAGAGAAGGGAGTGAGAGAAAGAGGGTGGTGAGAGAAAGACCCCCCTAGCCCTACCCCTGTCTCTCCTGTGCCCCCTGTCTGTGGATAGGTATGTGTGATGCCTAGTACCTACCTCCCGCCTGTTCTCATCCTCTTGGCCCCCGTCATTATGTCCTCCTGTTGATGTCAGAGCTAGGAGCAGAGAGGAGGTTGAAGGCTCTGTGAGGCACCGGGGATGCTGTGCCTGCTGCTACTCGCCTCTTCGGGGGTCAGAAAGGCGGTTTTCTCCCTCTCCCTGCTCATCTTCCCTGAGGTCTCTATCTCCGAGGCAGCCCGCTCACCATGTGGAGATAATATACAGAGAAAGGCGCTATCATCCTGCCCATACCTCGAGGACACCACTGTTAGCACCGGATTTTGCCCCACTGCCCTGCTCCACGTCACCACCTGAGCAGGATTTCCCATGACAAGGGGCTCAAGGGGCAGCTGCTTTGGGCCCCATAACATTGACTGATCTCCGGGCAGCTACCCCATTTGCCCCATGTTAAAGACAGCCCTGCTTTTGCATACTTACCAAACTGTCCGGAATTTCCCGGAAAATGTCCCGGGAAATTTTTTTTTTTTTTTTAAAGTGTCCCTATTTTTTTACAATGCTGGCAACTATGCTTTTAGGGCATGCCATTCATGAGAGGGTGAGGTTTGAGGCTTTTTGAGGTGAAAGGTGAAGAGAGCTAAAGCCATCCATCCATGTGGGATTTTCCATCTTTTAAATTATGATTTAGACCTCTTGAGTTGTGTAGGTCTATGGATTTGGTAAGCAGCATTATAATCGCTTAGTGGTTGGTGCACAGCAGCTGCACAAAGATTTTTGCACACTTTTGGTGGACTTTTTTTTGTAGGATTTTATTATGTTTTGATTTGTTTGTTATACACTATGTATTGAATTCGATATTTTCCTGACAGCGCAACACTACTTTTTTCAGTTGCCTTTCGATATTTATGTGTGAATATCAGTGAGTGCTGCAGTCAGATTTTTTTCTTTCTCACCTTCATTTAATTTGATTGATTAATTTACCAAGTGAGGGTTAAGCACAAACCCTTCCTGGTATTAGCCAGCCAAAAGAAACATCTATTGGCTGCACACCACCAGATACAGAGGGGATTCTAGCATCCAGTTCATGTGAGTGAAAAGTGCTGTTTTCTTCCTGAGCTGTGCACTTCTCTATTCCCTCATTACAGGGCACAGGAGGGAGGTTGGATTTTTCTCCATCAGCACATGGACAGCTTCCGGGTCCACACAGACCTGGTCCCACATTTGAGTGGCTATTGTTTGCATTAATAAAGTGCCATGTTTTACTGCTAATTGTAGTTATCTTATTTCTTTACCAACCATACAGAAATTGTGCTTCCAGCCACATAAAAAGTCCATCACATTGTCTGCTGTAGATTCCTGGTCCCCACTGGTTTTGAGATCTTTAAGGACTTTGATTCAGCTTTTACAATACATTTACAGTGGAACCTTGGATTACGAGCATAATCATTTCCAGGAGTATGCTCGTAATCTAAAGTACTCGCATATCAAAGCAAGTTTTCCCATTGAAGTCAATGGAAACGAAAATAATTTGTTCCGCATTGACTTCAATGGGATGCAATACCGCATGCGGCCAGAGGTGGGGGGCGCCGGAGAGCCTCGGAAACAGCCGGAAAGGCCCGAGCACACTTCGGCTGGTTTTGGCAAACCTCGGAAAGACCTTGTTCAAGAGCCTTTCTGAGGTTTGCTTAGGTCAGCCGAACTGTTCTCGGGCCTTTGCGTGCTCAGCTCTGGCGCCCCCACCTCAGGCCAAAAGTGGTACTGCACACTGCTTTTGGCCTGAATCCTGCTCATTTTGCGAGACAACACTCGCAAACCGAGTTAGGATTTTTAGAAATACAGTGCTCGTTTTGCAAAACACTTGTTAACCGCATTACTCGCAAACCGAGGTTCCACTGTATATCCTTTCCAGATCATATAGTTATTCTGCATAGAGGATAAATTCTATGCAACTCACTGCCACTGATTTATTTGTGTTTTTACTTCTGATTGTTTTTTGAAAATGTAGAACTCCAAACTCACTCCAAACTGTTCCCACATAGTTGGGAGCATGAAATTGTCCAAAATGTTCTGACGCCTTAAGAGTTCCCTTCACTGGAACTAGGGGGCCAAGCCCATCCTCTGAAAAACAACCCCACACCATAATCCCCCCACTTGACTGGCCAGAGTCCTGACCTCAACCTGATAGAACACCTTTGGGGTGAATTAGAGCAGCGATTGCGAGCCAGGCCTTCTCGTTCAACATCAGTGCCTGACCTCACAAATGCGCTTCTGGAAAAATGGTTAAACATTCCCATACTCAAGCAGGTGTGCAGCCTAGATCACTATATCTGTGTTCAGTGATCTTTCTCACCAGTAGTAGCCAGCCAGAGATAATTTTATGCTTCTTGCCTCAATTTGCAGCTTTCTTCACCACCTGTACCTGCGACCTCTGTCTCTCCATGTGAGTTTTGTCTCTCCACCTGGGCTTTTAGTTCTCTTCCCCTCCTTTCTCTGTAGAAATGTAGTTCCTGCTGCTCCTTCCACAGGACTGTGTCATGGTGTAGAGATTGTATCTCCCACCAGCTCCAGTTCCTCCCAGTAGGCATTTTGCCATTCCCAGAAGGGACAGCAGTCCATATCCTCGCTCTCTCTCTGTAATCCCGGGGTGGCGGGCTAGGCTAAAAGCAGAAATTTTTGGGCATGAGGGTTCACTTACATATGATTGTTTGCAGAGGGGAGTTCAGAGGGGTGTTGGTCATATACACAGGGTCCTGCTTTCTTGTAGAAAATGTGTTTGTTAATTGATGTCTGGGGGGGGGGGGGGCGGCAAAGGCAGGGGGGCTGGGGGGGCGCTGGGACTGGAGGAGGGGATTCAGAGGAGGCCCTGGACTAGGGGGGGTGCAAGTCATTTATTAGGACAAGGAGAGGGGTTTGAGTGCAGAAGACCCTGGACTAGGAAGTTGGTGAGAAGAGAGGGGCCTGGGGGGGCAGAGGATGCCACGGGCTGGGGGGGCTGCGGAGGAGGCCCTGGGCTGGGGGGGTGTGGAGGGGGGTGTGGGGAGCAGAGGAGGCCCTGGACTAGGGGGGGTTCAGAGGAGGCCCTGGACAGGGGGTTTCTGAGGCAGGGGGTGGGGTGGGGAGGGCTGGGGGGTGTGGGAGGAGGGGGTGTGGAGGAATAGGAGGGGGTGTGGAGGAGGCCCTGGACTGAGGGGGGTGTGGAGGAGGCCCTGGGATGGGGGTGGTGTAGAGGAGGCACTGAAGTGGGGGAGGGGGTTGTAGAGGAGGCCCTGAACTTGAAAAGTGGGGTTGGTGTGGCAAAGGACCTGGATTCAGAGGGCAGGATGCTGTAGAGGATGTCTTGGACTGGGAGGGGAGTGCAGAGGAAGCCCTAGACTGGGGAGGGGGTGCAATAGAGGCCCTTGACTAGGAAATGGTGGTAGGTATGGCAAAGGCCCCTGGATGGAGGGGGTACAAGGGAGATACTAAACTAGGTGAGGGGTGCCTGGAGGTCCCAGATTAGGAGAGGGGGTGTCTGGAGGTCCTGGACTAGGGCAGCAGGTGTCTGGAGGCCCTATAATATGAGAGGGGTATAGTGGAAGCCCACTGGACTAGGAAAGAGGGTGCCTGAAGGACCTGCCAGCTTCAGGGATAAAGGGCCTGGATCTAAAGCCTGGGCTGAGGAAGAGCCTGCCTGGGTCCTGGAGAGTTCACAGCATAAATAGGGACATTTATCAATTGTTGTAAGTAATGCCAAACAGGAGCAGAGAAACAGGCCGTGTGATAGATTTGCTTGTTTGGCTGTACTTCTCCTGCGGATCACAGCAGTGCAGATTGTTTTGCACTCCTGTTACCCGTTTTCAGCTGACAGCGGGGCTGTAGGCTGATGTCACAGAGCCGGTCCAGGCTGAGGAAAGATCGCAACCTTATGGACCGGCACCCAACTCAGCTTGAGCCGGTCGATCCCGCCCCCTCCACAGCCCAATGTTTTGGTGAGCACAGGAAGGGGGGGGGGGTGCGCAGAGCAGAAAGCCAGAGACTGACAGTCACCAGCCCTCTGCTCAGGCAGCACTGAGAACTGAGTGATTGTCAGTATTTGATTACTCAGTTCCCAGTCTTAGAGCTAGCGGGGGGCAGCATCCACCTACGTAAGTATGATTAAATAAAAAAATTTCCATACCCGACCTATCCTCTTTCCTGCTATCTGGCTCACATGACAATTAGGCCTCATTCACATGGAGCATATGTGTCCATGACCAGTGTGATGTCTGTGTACCAAGTGGGGATGCATAGTATTCTGTGAATCCCTGTGCAGACAGCCCAGTCAAAGTCAATTGGGACACAGCAGCTGCATGGACATAGTCAAATGTCAAAATTCTGATACGCAGACAGGAAGGGATGCATGTATCCAAACGCACAGTGTCTGCATCTAGATCTGTGCACCCACTTCAATAGGTGAAGCTCTTTGGTGGATGCAGATGCAGCAAAACGTGTCTCAGCATACAGGACCTGTCTCAGTGCCAGTCTGAATGAGCCCTTAGGGGAATTTATCAAAACTAGAGCAGACAGACTATGGAGCAGATGTGAATGGCAACCAATCAGCTCATAGCTTTCATTTTCAAAGTTGAACACGCTGAAGAATAGAAGCTGATTGGTTTCATGCGCAGCTGTTCCAAATTCTGACTGCACCAGTTTTTAAAAATTCCGATCACTGTGTTTTACATTTCTTACCCCTGACTACAGCATTCTAAGTACAGCACATTCTTTGTTAAAGTGGTTGTAAAAGCACAAGGTTTTTTACCTTCATGCATTCTATGCATGAAAGAAAAAAACCTGTGTGCAGCAGCCCCCCAGCCCCACCTAATATTTACCTGAGCCCCCTCTTGATTCAGCGATGTCCATGAGAGCCTTGGCTCTCCGGGGACTCATACTCCTGATTGGTTTTTGACAGCAGCAGGAGCCAAAAGTCAATCACAGCCAGTGAGCCAATCAGGAGATGGAGTGGGCAGGATTGCGCCCTTTTTGGATGCCCCCCTAGCAAGCTGCTTGCATTGGGGGCACCCAGAAGGAGGGAGGGTCCAGGGGCGCTGGCGAGGGCCCCAAGAAGAGGAGGATCAGGGCTGCTCTGTGCCAAACCATTACACAGAACAGGTAAGTACAACATGCACAAATGGTAAAAGTAAACAGGGTCACTTATCCAGTGCTCAAGATGATAGAATATATCGGACTAAGCAGCTGCTATATAAAAATATAACATTTAAAAAGAAGGCAAGAAAGTTCCAAAAGAGTAGGTACTTTCTAGATTAAGCAGTGTCTTCTTTTTAAAAGGTAAGTACAACATGTTTGTTATTTAAAAACAAAAACAAAAAACAAGACTTTAATATCACTTTAAGATTAGCTGTGTATAGTAAAGTATATGCAATAGAACAGTTTTATTTTATTAAAATTAGTGTACTGAGGTTTGTACTGTCTGTTACATACTCACTTGTGGCACAGTCTTAACCACTTCAGCTCCGGAAGATTTTACCCCCTTCCTGACCAGAGCACTTTTTGCGATTCGCCACTGCGTCGCTTTAACCACTTTCAGACCGGACCAATTTGCAGCCAAAGGACCAGGCCCCTTTTTGCGATTCGGCACTGCGTCGCCGACAATTGCGCGGTCGTGCGACGTGGCTCCCAAACAAAATTGACGTCCTTTTTTCCCACAAATAGAGCTTTCTTTTGGTGGTATTTGATCGCCCCTGCGGTTTTTATTTTTTGCGCTACAAACAAAAATAGAGCGACAATTTTGAAAAAAAATGCATTATTTTTTATTTTTTGCTATAATAAATATCCCCAAAAAATATATAAAAAAAATTTTTTTCCTCAGTTTAGGCCGATACGTATTCTTCTACATATTTTTGTAAAAAAAATCGCAATAAGCGATTATTGATCGTTTGCGCAGAAGTTATAGCGTTTACAAGATAGGGGATAGTTTTATAGCATTTTTATTAATTTTTTTTTTTTATTATAAATGGCAGAGATCTGCGATTTTTTTTGTGACTGCGACATTATGGCGGACACATCGGACACTTTTTGACACATTTTTGGGACCATTGTCATTTTTACAGCAATTAATGCATTTAAATGCATTGATTTCTGTATAAATGACACTGGCAGTGAAGGGGTTAACCACAAGAGGGCAGTGTAATGGTTAAGTATGCCTAGGGGTGTGTTTTTTACTGTGGGGGGGCGTGGCTGTCAGCTAGTGAATGCTGATCTTTGCTCCAATCACAGGGAGCAGAGATCGGCGTCACTAGTTGCTAGGCAGAACGGGGAGATGCTGTTTATCTCGGCATCTCCCCGTTCAGCCGCCCCGTGAGACAATCGTGGGGGTCCCCGCGGCGATCGAGTCCGCGGGGACCGCGATCGGACTCACGGGGGTTCCAACCGGCGTGGGAGCACGCCGCTCCCGGCGCGCTCCCGATGGCACGGACAGGCTAAAGGAGGGACGTATATATACGCCCTCATGCCTGTACGTGCCATTCTGTCGACGTATATCATCGTGCGCCGGTCGGCAAGTGGTTAACTGACAATTTTGCGGTCGTGCGACGTGGCTCCCAAACAAAATTTACGTCCTTTTTTCCCACAAATAGAACTTTCTTTTGGTGGTATTTGATCACCTCTGCGGTTTTAATTTTTTGCGATATAAACAAAAAAATAGTGAAGATTTTGAAAAAAATCCAAAATAGGGGATAGTTTTATGGCATTTTTATTGATACTTTTTTTTTTACAAGTAATAGTGGAGAACAGCGATTTGTATCATGACTGCGACATTATGGTGGACACATCGGACACTTTTGGCGCAATTTTGGGATCATTCACATTTATACAGCGATCAGTGCAATTAAAAATGCATTGATTACTGTGTAAATGTGACTGGCAGTGAATGGGTTAACCACTAGGTGGCGCAGTAGGGGTTAAGTGTGTCCTAGGGAGTGATTCTAACTGTGGGGGGGGGTTGTGTGTGACACTACACTGATCACCGCTCCCGATTACAGGGAGCTGTGATCAGTGACAGTGTCATTAGGCAGAACGGGAAGATGCTTGTTTACATTAGCATCTCCCCATTCTTCCTTACCATGAGACGATCGCGGGTATGCCCGCGGACATCGAGTCCGCGGGACCCGCGATCACAGTCACGGAGGAAGCCGCCTCTTAAGGCCAACATACAGGTACGTTAATCTGCCTGTACTTGCCCTTCTGCCGCAGTATATCTGCGTGAGGCGGTCAGGAATCGGTTAAAGCATATGGCCATTTAAGCCCCTCCCACTGTTAATGCAATCTAACCACACCCGCAGTTTTGGTGCAGTGCCGCTATATTGCCACATACCATTTTTCTTGGGGGGATACAAAAAAATGACTGGCCCCGGGTACCAGATGTGCTAGCTACGCCACTGATAATATGTATGTATTAAGGGAATTAAGAATCAATGTATATCATTAATTACAGTATCCACTATATATAATTGACTATGAGTTTGATATTTTGATATCACATTGTCTATCTTATTAGTAAGATTACGGTACAGTTGAGTTTAAATTGTGTTTTTTCAAACAATAAACGTATGGCCATTTTTACAAACCCAGAGGGCATTGTAAGTGTTATACTGTTTGATAAGGGCAAATTATTTCTCACTACCTTTGCCAACTAACTTGGCTCTCACTGTATAAACTCTTCAACATACTTAATTTGCTTGCTCAAGAATAAATTGGCTGTTCATTCCTCTTTGCTCATTATTAAATGAACGTATTGTTTGAAAGTCTGTGTGCAATAATCCAAATTGTTCATTTGGATCAATTCAAATGGGAATAAAATTTCTCAGCATTTTTTGCATTCAAATCATTTGGCTTGTTTTTCACTCGATGGTTATTTTTCTGTAAAGCATAATGGTCTCCATTATATCTTATTGGCTTTGAACCCACTCATGTATATCAATATATTTTATGACACATTGACACGACAGATTCACTGCCCCTCACTGAAATCAAATGCAATTTCAGAGCTGCAATTATACATTTATGGAACTGAAATAAGACAAAACGACAAAATATTCAGTAAGCAAGAATCAGTTTGAGACAACTTTGTTATAGATATAAATAACAAAACACTAATAGATACAACTGTGACACTGGAGTCTGTCCACTCCCTTCCCTGTGACATCAGTTTTTTCCAAAGCTTCTAAAAATACAAAGAGACCATTTATCTATCTACAGAAAACACATCAACAGTGCCTTGTTGTATTGAGTCATTGCACTGATTTTGTACTTTAGCCCTTCCGTGTTATGATTAGGTTCAGTAAACTAGGGTGTTTAGTCACCCCTACTTAGGCAAGTTTATTTTTACCTCCAAGACCTCACTGTCTATGGGTTTATTCAATGCCATTCTCTAATTATAAAGTGCATTTAAACACAAGAACATAAGACTTTGGAAGAGAGGAGTCTAGTAATGGCGCTGGCGTTGGCCCGGAGCACCCCGTAGGAGCGTCTGGTCTGCTATCTCCGCTGAATAGCTGGAGACCGCCTGAGCCTTGTCCCATCCCCCCTTTCTAGCACATGCTACCCCGGACATGCTCCGGGAATTGGCGTATCTGCCTCGTGCCTCTCTGGAGAGCTGAGCTGTGTTAGACAGAAAGTAGATGAGAGTATGAATATGATTTTTAGAAAGGGGATAGAGACCAGGGCACTTGGCGTGTTCTGGAACTACCTCGCCGACAGTAGGAGAGGTTGATTCAACAGGGCCAACAGAACTCCACCTTGGGCCTGAAAGAGCAGAGGGATAAGGGAGAAAATGCTGCTCAAAGACTATGAGGTCAAAATACCAACAGATGAGGAAGGGGAGATGGGGAGCGGGGGGTGGGGTAGGGGAATGGGGGGGAAAGCGATCTAAATTTGAATATATTTTGCTGCTTTCTTGGACTCTCTCTGGAGGGGGTCCCCTCTCCCGCCCATTGGGCAAATGGGCGAAACCTTTTGGGGGGGGGGGGGGCAGGAGGAGAGAACAACAATGATGGGTATACATTTTTTAACATATAATGAAAGTTGCCTAAATTCCTCAGGAAAAAGACATATGGTACTAAGGGGACTGGAAAGATACGCTGCTGAGATAATATTCCTGCAGGACACAAACACTAAATCAGGGATCCTTAAACTACGGCCTTCCAGCTGTTGCAGAACTACACATCCCATGAGGCATTGTAAAACTCTGACATTCACAGACATGGATAGGCATGATGGGAATTGTAGTTCCTGAACAACTGGAGGGCCATAGTTTGAAGACCCCTGCACTAAATTATATTCAAGGGCCAACCCAACTTGGTACTATGAAGACTCCCCAAACAAAAGGGCAAAAGGGGTAGCCATTGGAATAGGAAAAAAGGTTAGTTTCACATTGGAGGAGAGGAGAGTAAATCCAAAAGGCTGCTTCCTTTTTTTGAAGGGGACCCTACAGGGAAAGAAGTATACGTTGGCAAACATATATTGCCCCAACCTAAATCAAAAAAAAATATTCAAAGGGGTTTCTAAATGCCTAAATGGAATTTAAACATGGTTACCTAATTCTGGCCGGGGATTTTACACGTACTCCAGGTTGGATTATATTTTGGTGGATCATGGAGTATGTAGTAGAAACCTCAATTGGAATAACATTGATCTCAGATCATGCATCGATAATGATTAAGATGAGGTTTAATGAGACAGATCATAAGAGGGGTATATGGAGGTTAAATGAAGATATCATAGATGATATAGAGGTCGGAAAAATAATAATAGACAAAATTGAACAATATTTAACTATTAAGGAGACACCAGAACTAACAAAGGCAACAATCTGGGAAGCCAACAAGGTATGCATCAGGGGGAAATTGATCTCTATCGCAGCAGGAAAAAAGAAGGAAAGAGCAAATAACATGAAAAATACAATAAAAGAATTATATGAATTAGAACAAAGACATAAAACACAATTAGAAAAGGAAACCCATAATGCATTAATTATAAAAAGAGACCAATTAAAGGACTTAATGGAATAGGAAACAAGAAAGGTATTTAATAATGTAGCAAAGGAAAGATACAAATGGGGAAACAAGCCTGGGAAATATCTTGCAAAAATGTCTAGAAATAAAAAAAACTTTAATTAAATAGAAAAGATAAAGAATGAGAAAGGTGAGATGATATAAAAAAACAGAAATTGCAAAGGCTTTTCAAACATATTATAGTGCATTATATGCGGTTAGAAATAAAGAGACACAAAAGGAAGAAGAAATGAGAAAAGTACAAATACAGGAATATTTGGCAGAGGCCAATCTGTCAAAGATTATAGCAGAAAATTTAGAAGCCCTAGAACAGTAGTTTTTAACCTCAGTCCTCATTACCCCCCACCAGGCCATGTTTGCAGGCTTTCCTTTTCCCTTGCACAGGTGCTTTAAATCTAAGTCAATGGCTTGGTATTTTGGACAGCTATTTTATCTAAGGGAAATTCCCAAAACATGGCCTGGTGGGGGGTAATGAGGACTGAGGTTAAGAACCACTGCCCTAGAAGAACCAATCACACAGGAGGAAATTAGGAAAGCCCTAAAGGAAATACCATCAGAGAAAAGTCCAGGTTCAGATGGCTTTACTATTAACCACTTCAATACCAGGCACTTAGACACATTCCTGCCCAAGCCAACTTTCAGCTTTCAGCGCTGTCACAATTTGAATGACAATTGTGCGGCCATACAACACTGTACCCAAACAAATTTTTATCATTTTGTTCCCACAAATAGAGCTCTCTTTTGGTGGTATTTGATCACCTCTGCGGTTTTAATTTTTTTTTGAAAAAAAACAAGTTTTTCTTTGTCTCTGTTAATTTTTTTTGTAAATAAGTATGTTTTCTTCTTCAATGACGGGCACTGATATGGCTGCACTGACGGGCACTGATTAGGTGACACTAATGGGCACCGATGAGGTGGCACCAATGAGGTGGCACTGACAGGCACTGATGATGGGCCCTGATAGGGGGCACTGATGGCCACTGCTAGGTGGCACTGATGGGCACTGATAGGCGGCACTGGTATGCAGCACTGATGGGCACTCATAGGTGGCATTGATGGGCACTCATAGGTGGCACTGATGGGCACTCGTAGGCGGCACTGATGGGTAATTATGGGTGGCACTGATAGGTGGCACAGATGGGCACTGATAGGTGGGCACTGATGGGCACGGATGGGTACTGATAGGTGGCACTGATGGGTGGCACTGATGACACTGATTAGTGGCACTGATGACACTGATGGGTGGCATTGCTGGGCATCACTGATGTTATAGGTTATATAATGGTGCCAGCGAGTACCCATTTGTGGGCACTGATTGGCACAGATTGGGCATAATTTGCACATGTGGATGGTCATGGGGTGTATACTTGGCCATCCACATGTTGCCCCATTCCCTGGTGGTCCTGGCGGCTTACCTGGTGGTCTAGTGTGGGCATCCGAGGGGGATGCGCTGATAAACAATCAGCGCAGGCCCCCCCTGTCAGGAGAGCCGCCGACCGGCTCTTCTCTACCCCTCCCCCCCCCCCCCTCCACCCCCCCCCTCCTCCCCCCTTCCCCCCCTCCTCTCCTCCCTTCCCCCCCCCCCCCCCCCCTCCCTCCCTCCTCCCCCCCCTTCCCCCTCCCCCCCCACCCCCCCCTCTACTCCCCCCCCCCCCCCCCCCCCCCCCCCACCTCCCCCCCTCCCCCCCCCCTCTAACCCTCTCCCCCTCCCCCCCCCCTACCCCCCCCCCCCCCCTCACCCCCCCCCCCCCCCCCCCCCCCCCCCCCCCCCCCCCCCCCCCCCCCCCCCCCCCCCCCCCCCCTCCCCCTCCCCTCTCTTCCTTCCCCCCCCCTCCCCCATCCCCTCCCCCCCCCCTCCCCCTCCTCACCTCCCCCCCTCCCCCCCCCTCCCCTACCCTACCTCCCCCCCCCCCCCCCTCTCCTCCCCTCCCTCCCCCCCCCCTCCCCTCCCTCCCCCCCCCCCCCTCCCCCCTCCCCCCCTTCCCACCCCCCTCCCCCCCCCCCTCGCGTCTGTCAGACGCGAGTGAGGAAAGGCCGATCAATGGCTTTTACTGTTGACATCGTGATCAGCCTGGATTGGACACGGCTGATCATGTGGTAAAGAGCCTCCGCCAAATGCTCTTTACCGAGATCGGTGTAGACTGACACATCGCACCACCGACCGGCAAAATGCGCGTCATCACGGGCGTGCAGCAGCTGTTATCCTGAAGGACGTCATATGACACCCATTCAGGATAACTGAACCACTGCCCGGCTGTCATTTTGCTATAGGCCGGGCAGGAAGTGGTTAAATACTATAAAAAATGTAAAGATCAATTAGTGCCAAAAATCTGTGACTACCTGAACATGATAGGGGAAAATGAAGAAATAAGAAGGGAATCCCTTCTGGCTCACATTACAATAATACCAAAATAAGGAAAGGATAGGAAAATATGCTCCACCTATATGCCCATAGCTCTGTTAAATGCAGCTATAAAGCTATATGCAAAAATTCTGGCGACCAGACTAAAAAAACTGATGCCAGAATTGGTAAATATAGATCAAACAGGATTCATACCGGGAAGGGAAGCTAGAGATAATAGTATAAGAACAATGTTATTAATGCAAAAGGGAAAAGATAGGGAATCCCCAGCGCTACTCCTGTCAATTGACGTGGCGAAAGCTTTCGACAGGGTAGAATGGGGATTCATGATGGATACACTTTAATACGTGGGTATGGGTCCAATATTCATGCGTTCAACCACCCCATGGCTATGGTAAAGGTAAATAGAAGTATGACACTGCCTTTTGAAATGTTTAATGAAACAAGACAGGGATGAACGTTTTCGCCACTCCTATATGTATTATCACTGGAACTACTACTGGCGACATTGCGGAAGGGTGTGGATATAGGAGGGTCGAGAATGGGCAAAGAAGAACATAAGGTAGCGGCATACGCAGATGACATTTTATTATATATAACCAAACCAAGGCTGACATTGCCCAACCTACGAACTTTAAAATTAACCAAATAAAAAGAGTAATATTAACTCTAGGAAAAAATAAAAAAGAAGAACAAGCATTACAAAGAGAATTCCCATTTATGTGGGCAAAAAGAATTAACATACCTAGGAATTAAATCGACACCTACCCTAGAGAAGCTATCCCACTACTTACGAAATTAAAACAGAGATTAACCGCTTCCCGACCGCCGACTGTATATTTACGTCCTCAGAAGGGCACGGCTAGGCAAAAGGACGTACGGGTACGGCCCCTTTAATTGCCTAGCCGTGGGGTCGCGTGCGTGACGCCGGCGGCGCGCTCGCGACCCGGTCGGGAGCTACGTGACCACGGCCGCAGGACCAGCGGACCCGATCGCCGCTGGTGTCCCGCGATCGGGTCACAGAGCTGAAGAACGGGGAGAGGTCTGTGTAAACAAACCTCTCCCCACGCTTCCTACACTGCCTGTCAGTGATCTGCTGTTCCCTGTTATCGGGAACAGCCGATCAGTGACGTCAGACGTCAGCCACGCCCCCTACTGTAAAAAAACACACAACACGTCACACTAACTCCTCCCCGTCCCCTAGTGGTTAACTCCTTCACTGCCACTGTCATTTACATAGGAATCAGTGTTATTTAAATAGCACTGATTTCTGTATAAATGACAATGGTCCCAAAAATGTGTCAAAAATGTCCGATGTGTCCGCCATAATGTCGCAGTCACAATAAAAATCGCTGATCGCCGCCATTACTAGTAAAAAAAAAATATTAATAAAAATGCTATAACTTTTGCGCAAACCAATCAATAATCGCTAATTGCGATTTTTTTTACCAAAAATATGTTTTTTTATATATTTTTGGGGGATATTTATTATAGCAAAAAGTAAAAAATATTGCATTTTTTTTTAAATTGTCACTCTATGTTTGTTTATAGCGCAAAAAATAAAAACCGCAGGGGCGATCAAATACCATCAAAAGAAAGCTCTATTTGTGGGAAAAAAAGGACGCCAATTTTGTTTGGCAGCCACGCCGCACGACAGCGCAATTGTCAGTTAAAATGACGCAGTGCCGAATCACAAAAAGGGGCCTGGTCCTTTGGCTGCCAATTGGTCCGGGGCTGAAGTGGTTAAGAACATCTTGATAAGACCCTTGTCCTGGATTGGTAGGATAAACATGTTAAAAATGGTGATCCTACCAAAAATAATATATAAGTTCCAAATGCTGCTGATAGCAATTCCACAAAGTTTTTTCAGAGTAATAAAAACAATGATGTTAAAATATATATGGCAAAACAAAAAATCTAGAGTAAACTTTGCACTTCTCGGTACGAAAAAAAAACATGCGGGTTTAGCAGCACCAGATGTAAAAAGATACTATGAAGCAGTTATAATAGCACGGTTGGTAGAATGAGCAAATGTACACAGTAAAAAGAGATGGGTGAAAATGGAAGATTTTTTAAGTACGACACTATTAAAAAAAATATATATGGATACCACGGAAATTCAGAACACTGGGCACAGACATACACAAGCTAACTAAGAATGTATTTAAAATACATAGTTAATGATGAGCCCGATGTTTAAGTCGAACGTAAGTTCTTCTCGAACATCGGGTGTTCACCTGTTTGCAGAAAGCTGACCCTGCCCCCTCTGACACCACGGGACTTTCCCATGGCTTCCCCATGGTGTCAGAGGGGGCGGGGTCACATGTTTACCCATTACCCGTTGGCCCCTGCCCCTCTGATGCTGCAGGGACTTCCCCATGGCTTCCCTGTGTGGCCTTGTCCTCAGTTATATAAGAGCTGTCACAGCGAAGAAGCGTCACACGGCAGGAGCCTCCCATAGAGACTGGTCGGTTGCAATTTTTTTTCTTTTTTGGTCCGTCGGTGGCATGATAGAAGAAGATTTTTATTTTTTAATAAAGGACTTGTCCCAAGCTGTGTCTTGTCTTTTTTAACATTTTGAAACTTTTTTTGTGAAATGGTAGGGGCACTTGTACCCTGTTGTACCCTGTTACCATTTCACACAGGGGGGAGGCCAGGATCGGGGGTCCCCTTATTAATGGGGGCTTCCAGATTCCGATAAGCCCCCCGCCCGCAGACCCCCACAACCACCGGGTAAGGGATGTGGGAATGAGGCCCTTGTCCCAATCAGCACCCTCCCCATGTTAAGGGCATGTGGCCTGGTACGGTTCAGGAGGGAGGCGCTCGGTCACCCCCTCTTTTCCTGCGGCCTGCCAGGTTGCATGCTCGGATAAGGGTCTGGTATGGATTTTGGGGGGACCCCTATGCCATTTTTTTTTTAATTTGGCGCAGGGCTCATCTTAATTTCCATATCAGACCCAAATGGCCTGGTATGGATTTTAGGTGGACCCCCACGCAATTATTTTTTTTTCATTTTGGTTCGGGGTTCCCCTTAATATTCTTATCAGACCCAAAGGGCCTGGTAATTGACTGACTGGGGGGGGGGTGAGTTTTATCTATGTTGCCGAGACTCAACAATTCATTACAGCCGCAATCAGTTTTGAATGACAATTTTTCCTTTAGAAATATCATTTTGCTGTGGTACTGTTCTAAACACGGGAAAAATGCGCCACTTTACAGGCATACTATAGACACCCCCCAGGCATAATAGTTAAAGAAATATTTCATTTTTATTGTTTCACTTTAAGCATTAAAAAAAAATCACTGCTCCTGAAAAAATGGCTGTTTTAAAAAAAAGATTTTGCATTGATACATGTCCCCTGGGGAAGGACCCAGGTCCCCAAACACTTTTTATGACAATAACTTGCATATAATCCTTTAAAATTAGCACATTTGATTATTCATGTCCCATAGACTTTAATGGTGTTTGTGTGTTCTGCCAAATCTTTTGCCTGTTCGCATGTTCTGCTGCGAACCGAACAGGAGGGTGTTCGGCTCATCCCTATACATAGTCAGGGAAATTGGAAGTATAATTCACCCTTAATGCCACTTACGGGTACAAATTTTTTTATCCCTAGAAATGGGACACCTTTAGAAAGTCAAATAGGAAATGCACAATTCAAAGATGTCATTGCCCAGGGCAGGATAAGGACAAGACAGAAACTAAAAAGCATAAACTAGTGGCAGAAGATCAGCGAGTGGGAATACCTACAGCTAAAATACTTAGTGAGTACAATACCCCACCCAATAAGGGACAGTAAGGAGTTAAATCCTTTAGAAAAACTATGCAACATAAAAACATCTTTAAAACATGGGATTTCCCAAGTATATGATGTCCCAACAGAGCTAGAGGGACGAGGGCCACTACATTGTATAGAGAAATGGGAACAATAAATGGGTATAAAACTGGAAGAAACACAAAACATTGGAGCAGTACATAATTTTGCAACAGACATAAACACTATCGAAGCAAATTAAAAGTGTTTGATACGGTGGTACACCAGAGAAGATTCATAAATTTCAACAAGATAAATCCCCACAATGTTGGTGGGAATGCAAACAAATTGGCACAATGAAGCATATATGGTGGGAAAAATAAAATAATATTTGCAGGAAATTTTAGAATACATAGAAGAGATAACAGGGGAGATAATATTA
Source organism: Lithobates sylvaticus (assembly GCA_028564925.1). Taxonomy (NCBI): domain Eukaryota; kingdom Metazoa; phylum Chordata; class Amphibia; order Anura; family Ranidae; genus Lithobates; species Lithobates sylvaticus. The sequence goes on from CM053026.1 coordinate 639,305,449, forward strand.
AATAACCCTTGGACCTGTCTGTTCCATGGTGCAAATAAAACAAAAAAAACAATACAAGAAAACATTAATCCCACCCCTACTGAACGCTGCAAAGAGACTTATACCAAGAAAAGGCCACATAAAGCAAAAACAAGTATAAAAGAGTGGTTGGAAAGAGTAGATTTCATCTGTAAGATGGAATATTTTAGTAGAGAGAAGGGACAGGCTGAAAGATACAGGGCGGTCTGGGAAAGATGGCTGGCCTTTAAACTCTTCAGAAAGTTTGCAGAGGGGATGAAGGAGGAAGGCAGCGGTGATTGAAAAAATAAATATGTCAGGAAACATATCAAGGGGGGAGGGGAATGGAAATGGAGGTTGATGGTTATAAATGCAGACTATATGTATTTTATGGTTGAATACCTCTGTTTTTGTTTATGGAAAAAAAAATATATAATAAAGTTTAAATGATAAAAAAAGAAACCCAAGAACATAAATGTTATATATTGCAGTCTACTAGTCATTGCTGCAGTGGATTCCTGAGATTTCAAGATTTTTTCCATTTTTTTTCACTAGTTGATCCTCCTATTAGGGCGCTTCCTCTCCTAGGGTGACAACATTTACTTAACGTACTGTATCCATGGCTAGTAGAGTTGTTGCCCTAAAACAGGATGCACATACATAGACTAGAGAACACATTTCCCTCTCCTCTTGCTATTTTGTGAAAGATAATACTGAAGAGTGCATAGGACTTAGGATAGCACTGGGTTTCTAAGTTAAACAGGTATTTTTAGTACCTATACTGTAGAACAGACAAAACACAATCATTTCTGTTGTAATAACTTTTATTGAAGGTTTACAATATTTTAGCAATGTAAGAATTTATGACAGAAAATTTTATTGTAATTGAAAAATTCATTGCTAAACAATAAAGATATACGCCCATGAATATCTTTACAGTTTATACTACTCAGTTGTGTGCATATTATTAGAACATCATTGCATAACTTTACATAGCAGCAGTTGAGCCTGACAGACAGAGGCCTTCTTCAGTATTTGAGGAAGAAACCTGTATGGAGAGATGTCATATCTGAGGCTGCATCTATCACCGCCTACTATCTAGACAGTGGGTTAGTAAAAATGTACCCATGGAGCAAGGAACATGTAGAGGAGGGCTATAGGCAGCGGTGTAATGAACAACAGGTTTAGAAGATAGTCAAAGTAGAGAATAGAGAAAAGCAAAAGGTGAAGGTGTGAAATGGTAGGGATATCGAGGATAGAGAACTGGGAGGAAACCAGAGGGTGTCCATAACAGACAGAAAGACTAAAAAATCCCAGGAGTACCCCACCAAACATTAAGCTCATCAACTCATCCATTAGGAAGGTTGTTCCTATAACCAAAATAAAGCTTACCATCAAACAAGCATGACCCAAAATGTGGTCTTACAGTATATAATGAGACATTTAAAGATAGATAGATAAGTAAGTAGTAGCAGTATAGATAAATGTTTTATTGTCGTGACCCTTTCCGCAAGACAACCTGAGGTCTACTGTCACACTGGTCCTGGTCCCCTCTAGGGGCTCTCTATCCCCCCTTCCTCCCTGGTGCTCCTGGGCCCTCCTTGCCCTTTTCTTTCTCTCCTTTTCCAGACTAACTTTTTCACTATTGACTTCAACCTCCTTCTTCTCTAAGTCTCTCTGCAACTTTCCTGCAATTAACCTGGACATAACTGGAGAAAACTATGATGGACTGATCCTAGTACCAGTCCCCTGGTATCTCCCTACAGCATTATCAGAGGATCCCCTAGGAGAGGACACCAAACTGCATCCCTAACATCTAATACCGAGACTCCCCTCCATGCCATTTATTAAGTAAGTCCTACCTATTTGTTTACTTAATGTTATTATTTACGCCACGCCTAGACTATTAATCTACTGTAACCCTCTCTGTTTGAGCCCTTCCCTCTCATGTCACTATTTTTATTGCTCTGTACATCTGAATGGTTGTTCCACCCATGTTGATTTTTATAGTAAGAAATATGTTGAATGAATTCTGTAATGTACTTTGATATATTGGTATCAAAATTGCAAAAGTAAATACTAAATGCTAAAAACTGATAAAAACTTTCACAACCCTCCACCAGGTTAAAATGACAAGCACCAGTAAATGTCCAGACCATTCAAAAAATTTTCGACTGTTATGTCACTTTCATACCTAGATCAGATTTAACAATTTCTCAGACTTAAATAGCACCTATTCCTGGATTACATATGTAGCGCCGACACTTTTCTAAAGTGTGCGCTATTCTGTAAATTTAGTTTTTTCCAGAACTGTAACTGAGTTCTGGGGGTTAATTGTTCTAGGTTTTTACTTTGGCATCAGTTTGGCTGGGCTGTACTGGAGTTCTGCCTGGTCATAGGTGAGGTGAGCACCTGTGACAGGCTGAGAACGCAGCCTGGTTGGACGTGTTAGGTACCAATCTTTCTCAGAGCCAATCAGTGGGCACGTCTGGCCCCGCTGTGTATTCCGGGAAGAGTATTTAAGAGGCTGAAGTCACATGTTCAGGGTTCGGCTTGCTCTTTGATTCCTGGTTCCGGTCGGGACCAACCCCCGTGATGGGTCCCGGACCCAGCAGCGTCTGCTACCCCCGTAAGCCTGGTCACCCTGACCAGCCCCAGAGGCCCTCATGGTCTGGGGTGGGGATCCATCCATTCCCGAGCCTCGGAACTGGCTAGTTCGAGGCCCAGTAACTGAAGGGGGATTCTGAAGTGTCCCGGTGTCCTCTCAGGATTGAAGAGGCACAGCAACTCGTACAAGCGACCAGGTGAGGACTCTTCAGAGGAGGGCCAAGAAGCTGGCTGCTCGGTAAGAGCCTGGGAGCTGAGACTGTATGGACACTAGTGAATCCGCATTTCCTACGGTATCGCTGAAACGTCTGGAAGATTCAGGTACCACAGGAAAAGTTCCTAAACCCATCCTTCGGTTACAACATGTCCGTGGCAGAGACTTTTACATTGTTCACTTGAAGTTTCACAACCTAGTCTGTGGCAGAGATTGTGCTAATTTATGATTCACTTGTTGGCTGCTAGATTTACAGACCAGGGTTTATCCAACAGTGAAGAGTCCAGTTGCGAGTGGCTACTCTCTGGGCTATCTAAAGAGACATTTATTTGATGTCAGCAGTTCTGAAGTGCCTGAGCTTTATCACCCATACCCTCTATTCCCAACTAAGAGACAGGGGTTATGGCGCTACACATACGAGGAGTTCATTTTCACTAGATCATAGGTTTATTACAACATTGGCACTGTAAAGTGGTTGACCAGGGAGAACTCTCTCAAAGTACATCTGTAATATCGATGAAGTTGTAGCACTTACCTATCCTAATAAACGTATCTTTCCTCTTATATTTCTCTTATTAGTCGAAGGTCTTCCTTATGGCAGTGATTATACCTCTGATAATGCCTGGTGGTATAGTTAGTGGAATTTTTGCAAACCTCCAAAAACAGCAGTACCTACAAGTTGATGATGTATGTCCAGTTAAGGTTGACCACACCATCCATTTAGTCCATGTATATCACAACATGCAGTTAGTGTGCCAGAGCAAAAGCTACAGCAATAGCAGAGATTTAAGAAATACAAGCATGTGAAACTGACACAAAATGTGGATCTTAAAAAACCTGTGCCACTCAAAGAAAATGGATATTTAGCCCAAGTTAAATTACATTAAATAAATCAAATTAAATAAAGTAGTTGTTCCAAACTGAAAACTTACACGTCAATGCTATAAAATATAAATTATATATATATATATATATATATATATATATATATATATAGAGAGAGAGAGAGAGAGAGAGAGATGGGCCTGATTTTTTAAGTCGAATGTAAGTTCAACTCTAACATTGGGTGTTCGTTTGTTTTTAGCACAAATGAACATATGGGACACTCACGGGACAAAATATAGGGCAAATTTTGTCATACAAATTATATATATATATATATATATATATATATATATATATATATATATATATATATATATATATATATATATATATATATATATAATTTGTATGACAAAATTTGCCCTATATTCTGTCTGAAAGCACATTTTATTGTGCACTGATTATGCTGCAGCTGAGGTTGCAAGAAGGTAGACATGTGCAATTTGTTTAGTTACGAATTTGTTTTTTAACGCATTTTGACAAATTCGTTAATTCCGAATTTTCCGAATTTTTGAATTTCCAAATTTCCAAATTTCAGAATTTCCAAATTTTCCGAATTTCCGAATTTCCGAAATTAAAATAAATAAATAAAAAATAAATTAAAAAATTAAAAAATTTGGAAATTTGAAAATATAAGAATAAGAATGAAAATCAGAAAATTGAAAAGAATGAAAATCAGAGAATTCGAAAACCCGAAAATCTGAAATAATAACTAACTAATAATAAATATTGAATTATAGGTACTGGAATTTCCTTTCAAAATGTATCCGAAGTTACGAATTATCTGAAATAATGAATGCCGAGCAGCCAAATTTGAAAGGAAATTCCAATACCTTTAATTTAATAGTTAGTTATTATTTTGAATTTTACGGATTTTCTTTCTTTTTTTCAGATTTTCTAATTTTTGAATTTCCGAAAATCTGAAAATTTGGAAATTTGAAATTCCGAAATTTGAAAATTCCGAAATTTGAAAATTTGAAATTTGAAAATCCGAATTTTCATTTTTATGAATTTTCGAATTTCTGAAATCCCGAATTTTTTAATTTCCGAAAAAAAAAAAAAAAAAAAAAACGAATGAAACGAAAACAAAAAAAAAACACATGTGCACATGTCTACAAGAATTATTTAGGTGAAGTGAGTCTTTTTGGAGCAAAACCCTGGTCCTGCCACCTCCAGGCTTCAGGGACTGTCACTTCCAATGGCTTATTCTCAATGTAAGTCCTCAATATGGAGATCCATAGCTGACCATAATGGTGCTGCCTAGGTATTTCTAGGCACCCTCTGTTATAAGTTTGTAAATCCACTTACCATGCCTACCATACCCTCTGATGTGTTGTTTCTCTCTATATTCAGGTCAATAAATGTGGGTTAACAGAGGTTTGGTGGGAGTGGGGCAAACCTGCAATGTTGACACATTCTGTACACGTCCAATACAAGTTTCATCAGGACAGTGACAGTGGTGGGGAAGTTACTTCCAGCCTTTTAACACATAAACATCTGATCAGCTTATCTGTTTACCAGTAATCGTTTCGCTTCCTCAAGCAGCGTTTTTATACATAATCCACAAATAAGTTAACAGATCTCCCGCTATGTGAGACTCCGCTCCGTCTGACAGGTCTTTTAAAACGGAGGCATGTGGCCTGGTACGGTTCAGGCGGGAGGGGGGCCGCTCTCGCCCCCCCCTCTTTTCCTGCGGCCTGCCAGGTTGCGTGCTCGGATAAGGGTCTGGTATGGATTTTGAGGGGGACCCCACGCCATTTTTTTTGGCTAGGGTTCCCTTAAAATCCATACCAGACCTCAAGGGTCTGGTATGGATTTTGAGGGGGACCCTACGCCATTTTTTTTTTGTCTGGGGTTCCCCTTAATATCAATCCCAGACCTGAAGGGCCTGGTTATTGAATTTCGAGTAGCCTCGTAGCGTAGGATGCTCGCTGCCGGCGCTGTGATTGGCACAGTGCATGCTTGGCCAATCATCAGCCAGCATTGCACTGCGCGGGCCGCAATGCATTGCGGGGCCGCTCGCATCACACGAATTTGATGCGAGCGGCCCCAATAGTTCTGGGCTCGCCGAGCGAGCGAACGCCCGGTGCTCGATTCGAACATGGGTTCGAATCGAACACCGGGCCCATCCCTAGTCACCATGTGATACTGCAGTGCTGGATGCTGGATGTACGTCCAGAGTGTACTAGGCCACTGGTGCTTGGAAGTTCACCAGAAGGTATAGCGGCGCTAGTACTCTGCTCCATACGAGGGACCTGCGGTTCTTGCATCTCAACAACAGCAGAACGGTCTTTCTGACCGGGACGCGAGCGAGTGAAGACACACAAGTAAGTGCACCAACAGTACACTGACACCAGGCACACATTTCACCCCCCAGTCACCCCCAGATCACCCCCCCAGATCACCCCCATCAGTGTCACTGATTGCAGTGGTCATTTATTTACTGATCACTGCATTTAGTGTCATTTGTGACTGTAAAAAGTATCCTTTAGGTCCAAGGTAGCCCCCTACCCCCCCTAATAAAGGTTTAACCCCTTGATTGCCCCCCAGGTAACCCTTTCACCCCCTTTTGCCAGTGTCACTAAGCAATCGTTTTTCTGATCGCTGCATTAGTATCACTGGTGCCGCTAGATTTATATAGGTTCATAAATAGGTTTATAGGTCAGGTACCCCCATATACAACCTAAATAAAGTTTTTAACCCCCTGATTGCCCCTAGAGTTAACTCTTTCACCAGTGATCACTGTATAAGTGTCACTGGTGATGCTGGTTAGCCAGGTAGTTATTTAGTTATTTAGGTTCCCCGTCAGGTTTTTATATAGCGTCAGGTACCCCCATATATTACCTAATAAAGGTTTTAACCCCCTGATTGCCCCTAGTCAACCCTTTCACCAGTGATCACGTATAACTGTTACGGGTGATGCTGGTTAGTTAGTTTGTTTTTTATACTGTCAGGGCACCCGCCATTTATTACCCAATAACGATTTAAGCCCCTGGTCGCCCGGCGGGTGATATCAATTAGGTTTTACGGTCAAAGTGGAGATTACTGCCTCAGCTCCGTTGGAGGCTTGCTTTAACAGCGCCCCCAATTGTCAACGTTTTCTTCTTTCTAAGTATGAGCTTCAATGTAGGTAAGAGTGGTTGGGGAAATCATTGTTTTTTCCCCCTGTCTGTCCCTTTGCCCTTATGTTGCTGTGCCTGATCACCTTGCATTCATTGATTTATCTTTTTATAGATAATTTAATCCTGGAATTGCTCCTGATGAGTGGATGAACTCCATGAAACGCGTAGAGCGCTCTTATGCTACCACATGCAAGCATGTATTTGAAATTCTCCCTGATCATATATTTTATCTACAATGTTTTATCCTTCAATCAATTGAAGATCATTTATGTTATTTCGAATCGAACACCGGGCCCATCCCTAATGCCTACCATACCCTCTGATGTGTTGTTTCTCTCTATATTCAGGTCAATAAATGTGGGTTAACAGAGGTTTGGTGGGAGTGGGGCAAACCTGCAATGTTGACACATTCTGTACACGTAGGATGCTACGTACAATTGGTTTTTGACTACTTCTGTAATGAAGTGAACAGTGATTGTTCTCCTCTGTTCAGGGTTTAATGGGCGGGAATATCATTGCTTTCCTCCGTCTCTAGAAGAAGCTTCTAGAGCTTAGGAAGGGAGAATTCAAATAACCAGCCTGAATAGTGATCAGAGCCTAGTCAATCTCTGGGGAGGTGAGCCCAGATGGTTGCTGGGAAGCTGATAAATAGACTGGAACCCTAAAGAGAGAATCTTACCTCTGAAAAGAGAGTTCCAACCCCATGGGGATATTGTTCCTGAGGCAGCCTGTGGACTGTGTTGCTGTTCTGTAAGGTCTCAACAGTGGCAGAGCTGGAACCAGCAAGTGATCTGGAACTGACTGCAGGACTTCACCATAGGGGACTGGTCTAGAGAAGGACAGTCTCACTCACTAGGTGTCCAGAGGAGGATGGAAGTCGGTAGCTGTCATGGGAACTTGTCAGTAAATTTATTTAAATGAATTCCTGGTGACTGTGTGCTTTTAAAATATAAGTGCCAGAGGTTGCTTGGACTGAGACTGCTCTCATAGGGTCTCAGATACCGGCTATTCCCTGTCCTCAACTGTGAGGTTAGAGAACAGTGCCCTCATGTACTGTGCAGTGCTCCTGAGGTTGTACTGGGCATTGGGCAGGGTAACCATATGCCAAAGAGACTTGTCCCCAGCTGTGAGGCCCTAGACTGTTAAATATTCACCGTTGCTTAAGAGGATTGTCCCCCCACAAGTAAATTACTAACCGTTTTTGAAATATCCCATATCCCCAACCCCTCTCCTGTTACAAGTATTACCAGCAATAAATCACAAAAAGACAACCCATAGACTGTTTATGAGAGCCGGAGTGAATAAACTGTTGCTTGGGTTGATGGTGGGGAGGAAGTTCAATCGGAGGGAGTTAAAAACAATGGAAAAACTAAAGCTGACCATAAACAGTTAAACATAAGTTTATCATTTGAGATATTCTGCCTTACCCTTTCACAGGGATGTTGTATTCTGTCAGAATACACTAATCAGTGGCTGTAGCTGTTGACTGAGGAATATTTTCCAACAGGTCTCTTCCACAGATGTTTGACCATTTTGGTCAAATTAACACATAGCTTGTGGCACAATTTACAAATTGATTTATCTAAAACCAGTGATACATCTTATTGGGTGAGCTATCTCCTCCTCTCATGGACCCAATTTTGGGCATGCATAAGCTGGTGTGCAGGACACTCCCGTGCTGGTAGATAGCCTCCAAAATTGAAAATCGTTATTGTGGAAGAAAAACTCCAATACAAACTCTGCACAATTAATATTGAAAGGATTTTTTAAGGTGCCAAAAAACACTACTATGCAAACAAGTTTAAATACAACATATTTTTTTTTTTACATATGCACATTTTTTTTTTTTTAAGTACATGTATTGTTAAAACTACCACATGGAAATAATGTAGTTATTTGAGCAGTAACGTGGCGGCTTCCGCTCTACATGTTTCACCATAAAGGCTTATTTAGGAGTCTTATAAACACTGCATAATACTGTTACTGGAAATGAGAAAACATACAATGCATAAATAACATTAACAATATAAAGGTACAATGAATGTGTTACAGTAAAACAACCAAGAAATGGTTGCACAACATGAGTCATATTGGGGGAAACAGAAGAACCTACCGGAATTCTTATAAAAGTTTAATATGCTAATATCCATTGTGCGTCAAGTTTCCAACAGGGGCCATACCAGACCATATATGTGACCATAGGAAGGAGACATAGGGCCACCTAGGACAGAGGGATGTATACTAATTTCATATATGAGGGACATATATCAATGATCCTAAGCACATAGAGATTAAATATATAAAGAACAAATCAGCTCAATAATATAAACCTCTAACAATTAAAAAATAGCAGCTGTACACCAAGGGTCAAAATTCAAATCCCTAAGTAGAAAACAAAAAAATAAGATGCAGCGCTAAAATGACACTAATAGAATAAAACATAAATAGTCCATAAATCAATAAAACAATCCAAAGTGTCTTCAGTGATGGACAAATTATTTGCATGCAGGTGACTTTGTGAAATTATCACACCTCCACCAATGGTATAGATGGCAGCTCACCTCACTGAGTGGACCCTTTAATTACAGAGGGTCTGAAACACCTTCCCCCCTTTTGGGGTATCAGATAGTCATCCACAATGATATCCAAGGGAACTCCTTATAAGTGGGTAGAAGAAACCTGCGAGCTCCACTCCAATGTCACACGTGTCATGAAATAAAAAGCAACACATAGTGCTCTCTGTATGTACATACCATTTATTGAAGATATATAAAAGTATGGCACTAATAACCAAGTGCCCGGTGTAACAGCATGTAAACAAAACAGCGGTGGCTACGGGTGACGTCACCTCCTTTCCTCCATATGCATTACGTCCCGGCACTGATGAAATGCCACATACAGGGACAGTGACAGCAATAAATGTTTTTTTTACAGTGTAAAAATAAAAATGTTCCTACACTTTGAATTATAACCCCGCTCAATACCTCCTACATCACACAACACTACACAAACACGACTACTATAAATCCTTAGCCATGTATATGGTAAATGCGGCAAGACTTTGAATCCCAATACACTGAGATCAACAGAAATACCAACCATTAGGGAATGGCTACTCAGAATATCCAAAATAGAGGAAATGGAGGAATTCATATTCACCGCCCAGGAACGCATACAAAAATTTACAAACATGTGGACATGTTGGATACACTTCAAAACATATATGGGATGGAGGGAGGGGAATACGGCTGAGGAGCGCCCCCCCAATCAATCAATCAATTACTCGCTCTCTCTCTCCTTTTCTATTATCTTTTTCTCTAACTCTTCCCCCCTCCTTCCTTTCATCTCCTTTTCTGCCCCCCCCCCCCCCAATGTTCCCCCTCTCAAATACAGCTCTCTCTCTCTTCATCCCCTGCACTAACCAAACTACAGATGCCCACACAACGATATAGTTAAACAATCTGTTTATGACATCCCAACATACACACTCAAATATTCCCTTGCCTCAGAGAAGTCAAATTGAATTTTCCACCCTCTCTCACTACCACAAGAAAACCTGCTGATAGTGGCCTAAGTAGTACTGCTCTCAGTGACGAAACGATTTGACAGAAGAAGGATGTCCCTACTTAAGAGGTCACTATATCCATTGTACATAAAAGGTTTAGTTGACGTTAAGTTGTACTTGATTGTAAGAGAACTCAAATGTAAGTTTTTTTCCATGATTTAAGGTGTAACACCTCACTTTGATGTACATGCAATGTAAGCCTATGTTGATCTACATGTTAACTGCTCTGTAACCATATTCTTTTCAATAAAATCTTTTATGGAAAATAAAATAAAAAATTAACATTTAACTGAAAGGGATCCTGTCCCCCGTGCTAGTGTGCCCAGGCTAACAGGTCCGTTGGTCCTGCATGCAGGCGCTCAAACAGTAATCGTCCCACACATGTGAGGTATCGTCGCGAACGTCAGATCATGGACAGTATTTCTAGCACTAGACCTCCTCTGTAAATCTAAAGTAGTAACCAGTAAAGGCTTTTAAAGGTTCATCTTTGGTTAGTAAAGTCTATGTCGTTTGTCGCCGTTGCACGGGCATGCGCAATTTTAAAGCGTGACATGTTTGGTATCTACGGGATTTACTCAGCATAATGTCATATTTTAAATTTTACAAAACATATGGGTTATATATTGTGTTTTTTGCATTAAAATTCAAAAAAGTGTATTTTTTCCCAAAAACTTAGTTTGAAAAACTGCTGCGTAAATACTGTGTTACATAAAAAATTGCAACCCGATAGAGCCTCTGCTTTAAAAAAAATATATATATCATATTTGGCGGTTATAAGTAATCATCTAGCAAATTTACGAATTGTTACATGTAAACCAAAAGTGCCAGAAAAGGCCTGGTCTCCAAGTGGTTAAAAAGGAAAGTATTTGTTCCTGGTGTTCAGCATTAAATAAAGACTGGGTACTATTTTAAATTCTGAAGCAAATACAAAATAGGACATTTAGCAATCATGTTTTAGTTTTATAGGCATATTATACATACACCAGTGTTTAAAACACATTCCAGGCAATAGAGACACAAAACTCACAGAATTAGCTCATTTGTATATTAGCCGCATACTTTGTATTAATATTGCAATGGATTTCTAAATCACAACATCTCACCCTACATCCTGGTTTATAAATGAATTAATAACTTGTGGAAAGTATATTTTATTGGGCTTTAGGCACATTTAAAATGTAACTTATTATGGTCAGTCTGTCATTCTGTCGCTAAATCACTTTGAAATCCCTAATTTGGGTTGAACATAAAAAAATTGCCTGTCAAGGTGCTTGATGATGTATGGTATTTAATTGTAACAAATTGCCCATGATTAATTCAATAAGAATTTTAATGAAATGCACTTAGTAACTTTGTAACTGTTAATCACTCCAGGTGGTTAAGCAAAATGGCATGGTTAAGACCATAAAGCCCTTACTTAAGCAACGTGTTAATTAACTTCTGCATTAATAAAAAGATTGCCTAAATTTTGAAAGACAAAAAGAGGACTAAAGCATTGCATTCACCTGGGCTTAGATGTGAAATAAAATATACAAAATTAAACTTAAGCATGCAATTAGGTTACGGAATGGACCCCCAGTTTATTAACAATATCTGTTACCACAAACAAAAAGAAACAATTAAAGTATATAATTACTTTTTGGACACATTTGACAGTGTAGCTGATTAATAAATATGATTTATTATCCATCTTCTTTTGTGAACAGCATGCACAGGAAAAATACTACTATTTTTAATTAATATTGTTGCAAAATGGAAATGAAAGCATTTTGTACAGGCTTGTTGTTCTCTATTTTGGTGTTAGACTTGTATATATTCCCTCTAGTGGCCATCTGCTGATATTTAAATTATGGAGCAAGATAATAAAACCCTTTTACCTTCAATGTGTTTATTAAGTTTTTTTTTTTTTCAAAATATTTTTATTACGTTTTCACGTTACAAGTTATGCAGTTACAGTGAAAAAAACCAATAGATTGCAAGTGCTGCAAACCAAACATATGTGTATGAAAACTATATGAGTCATAACTTGCTAAATATTTAAGTAAGGGCATTGAAAACAAGGCTAAACTTACAATCTGCAACTTAAGTATGAGAAACAACTTTAGGATAGAACAACAGTTTGAGGGAATATAAAGGGCCCGAAGGCAAGGGAGGAGGGGGGGGGGTGGTCGGGTATAGGGGAGCAAGAAGGGAGAGGGAGAGTGAGAGCAGCAAGATCATCAGAAGTTAAACATTTCTAATCATCAATGTTTACATTTTTCATTGTACCATGTGGACCACGGGCTCCAAAGTTGTCTGGTTGTGGAGTGTTTGTTTGTCTTACTGGTAAGGGTAATCTCATAGATAAACTGTGTTTGGACTAGGTTGATAATTTCCGCTCCAAGCAGGATAGCATTTGTTTTCCAGTTCCTTGTGAGTAGGAGTTTTGTGGCTAGTAGGACATGTGTGACTACCTGTCTATGAGCAGGAAGTAAGTAATCAATAATTAGGTTGAGGATGGCTAGCTGAGGAGATTGAGTGATAGGAAAGTGTAGAATTTCCCGGAGCATGACTTGAAGGTCATTCCAGAGTTTTTGTATCAGGGGACAAGACCATAAAATATGTAGTAGGGTACCAGAGTTTCCACAGTTTCTCCAACAGTCAGGGGAGGTAGGTTTGTGAAATTTTGCTATTCTGTGAGGGGTCATGTACCATCTCATGAGTGTTTTTTGTGTGGGTTCCCACAGTGAGGCGCATGTTGTAGCTTTGTATATAGAGTTGATTGCGAAAAGCCATTGTTGGTCTAAGAATTGGAGTTGTAAGTCCAATTCCCAGTCCAGGAGGGGTTTGAATTTGTGACATATGTGTTTCTCCTGTAGGGTGGAGTAAATGATGGCCACTCCTTTAGTAGTGGGGTTGGTAGAGAAAAAGTATTCCCATAATTTTGTGGGCATGGTACCTTCCAGCGAGGCGTATGCTGTGAGGCATTTTTGCAGTCTGTGGTAAATCAAGAAGTCTTTAGTTGGTACTCAGTGTTCTATGTGGATTTGTTGAAAGGACTTGTTGTTTATCATGTCGCATAATTCATGGGTGAAGGATATCCGAGCCGTAATCCAGTGTAGAATAGTTAGGTCAGGGGTAAGGTGTTTCAGAGCGTTGAGAGGAATGTGAATTTGTTTGGGTGGAAGATTCGACCATTTGGTGTGATGTAGTGTTCTCCATGCTTTAATGGAGGCCTGTACAGGAGGGGAGTAGTGGTGTAAGAAGGGGGTGGATGAAGTTGTACTAAGCAGCCAGTCAAGGAGGTTTGGGCCTGATGTTTCTGCATTTTCAATAGAGCCCCATAGTGTAGTGGGTGTAGATAGCATCCAGTCTTTCATCTGAGATAGAATCGTAACTAAGTAGTAGTCTCTTATGTCAGTGCACCCCATCCCACCTCTGGATCTGTGTTTGATGAGTTTAGCATGGTTACATCTAGATTTTTTCCCTTGCCAGACGTATTGGCTCAGGATGGACTGTAGGGATGCAAGGTAAAAAGCTGAGAGTGGGATGGGTAGCACCCTAAAAGTTTAAAGAAGCCTCGGTAATATCATCATTTTAAATGCCGCAAGGCGGCCGGCCCATGAGAAATCGTGTTTAGTAAGCTTGGATGATTCAGTGAGTAGCATTTGTTTGGCTTCTGTATAGGTAAGCAAGAAAAGGTTGTTAGTGGATTTGGTTAGAGTGATCCCTAAATATGGGATGTCGTTGTTAGCCCAAGGGTAGGGGCATGTGTTGCGAAAAATATTGCTCGTGATAGCGTCCATGCCCAGGTCTAGTATGTAGGACTTGTGTTCATTAATCTTGTAGTATGAGATGGTACTAAACCTTTGTAGAAGGGATTTTACCGAAGCCAGTGAGGAATGGGGGTTCCTGATCATCAGCTTCACATCGTCTGCAAAGAGATTTATTTTATGTTCTATATCTCCGATTTTGAAACCAGAGATTGAAGGGGTTTGACGAACATGTTCTGCCAAGGGTTCCATTACCAGATTAAAAATGAATTGAGATAGCGGGCAGCCTTGGCGGGTGCCATTCATGATGGAAAAAGGTTTGGAAAGCATTTCAGATGTGTACACCTGTGCGGAAAGGGAGGAATGCAAAGCCATATGGCTGAAAGGATTGAACCTTGGAATCCGAATTTAGTCAAGGTGGCCTGTAGATATTTCCAGTGGACTCTATCGAACGTCTTCTCTGCGTCCAAGGAGAGGAGCAGAGAAGAAGTTCGACTCGAGTTAGCTATGTGAATTATGTTAATGATTCTTCTCGTGGCATCAGAAGCCTGTCTGCCCTTGGTGAAGCCTGACTGATCATTGTGGATCAATAGGGGCATAAATTTGTGTAGTCTGTTGGCGATCAGCTTAGCGTAGATTTTCGTGTCTAAATTTAGTAGCGAGATGGGTCTAAAATTTTGTGCTTGTGTTGGTTCCTTACCTGGCTTTTGTAATGTGATAATTAAAGCTTTAAGCATTTTGGGTGGGAGGGAGGAGGAAGAGGCAGCGCCATTACATACTGTAGTCAAGAAGGGTGCAAGAATTGAGCTAAATTGTTTATAGTAATTGCTAGTGAGGCCATCAGGGCCGGGGGATTTGTTGGATGGAAGGGCTCTGATTACTGATTCAATTTCCAAGGCAGTGAATGGGGTATTCAAAGAGGCCAATTGGTCAGGTGATAGTTTTGGTAGGTTAATTTCCTGGAGGAATGATTCTGTCTTGAAGGGAGGGTTGATTTACAGAAGTTTTGTATTTTAGGTTATACAATGTATGGTAATAGTGACTAAATGAATCTGCAATGTTTTGGGGGGTCTAGCAGTTTTTAATTGGTAGAAGAGTGAAACAAGTGTGTAATTTTAGATTTAGCATAGTGGCCCTTGATTCTATGAGCCATAAGCTTGCCCGCCTTATTGCCTGTAGAGTAGCAGTTTGCTTTAAAATAAGTGTGGGTCTTCTCATAGGATTGTAGGAGGTGTGATCTGAGTTCTTATCTAAGGTAATCTAGTTTGGCTTTAGTTGTCAGGGTGGGAGAAGCTTGGGTTAGGTGTTCTAATGTTTTAATTTCCGAAGTTAGTAGGTTTAGACGCTGTGATCTCTTCCTCCTCTCTCTAGCAGTAAGTTGTATAAGGATCCCCCTAATAAATGCCTTGTGGGCATTCCAGAGAACAGTATTATCTTGAAGAGTGCCAACATTATTTAAAAACAATTCTGCTAAACAATCTCTGATATAAGAGGAGTGGGTTGTAGAAGCGATGATCGCAGCATCGGCTCTCCAGAGCCGAGTTCGGTAGTGCGCTGGCGAGTCTTCTAGGGTGATGGTGACTGGAGCCTGGTCCGACCACGTACTGGTGTCTGTTGCTGAGGAGGACATTTTTAGTAATGTCCATTTATCCACTAGGAAGTAGTTGATGCGGGTATAGGAATTATGTTGGGGGGAGAAGAACAAGTTGTCTCTTTCGGTGGTGTGGTGGCATCTCCATACATCGAACAGATCTTGGGATCTGATAAAGGATCCCATTGGAGAAGTCAGTCTTTTGGAGTGTGAGGAGGAGTCCATGGAGTAGTCCGGTACCACATTGAAATCTCCGCAGATGATAAGCTGACCTTGTTTAAATCTGTTGATTTTTTTCTTCAGTTTGGAAAGGAAGTGAATTTGCCTTTTATTTGGAGCATATAGAGCAGGGGTGCCCAACGTTTTGAAGAGCGAGGGCCACTAAAGCGACTTGGTAACCAGTCACGGGCCACAATAAGCAGAGTGGGCAGATGACAGGTCCATGTCCACTCAGCATATGCAGAGTGGACACAGACACAGCCCACTCTACTCTATGGGCCCTCTAATCTGATCAGATGGAAGGGGACGGATCGGATCTGAGGTAGGCGGGTGTAAATGGACACTGGTCTGTTTTCATCTGCCGCTCCATAGAGGTGAATACAGGGTCCGATTGGGTCAGACCGATCATGTAAAAGAGGCCTAAGGCCGCTTTTACACTGGTGGTTTGCCCACGCCGCAGGTGCAGCGCAATTCACCTGTGGTTTTCCTGTGGTTTAGCTGCACTTTGCCATAGAATTCTATTATGTCCTGCAGGTTTAGTGCACTTTCTGAAAGCGCCCCAACCCGCAGGTAAAACCAGAAGTCTATGGCTCAGTGCAGTTAAACCCACAGGTGCACCTGCAATTCAGTTTGAAAACAGCCCAGTAACCACTGCAGAACAGATATGCCCATATATACATTGTGATTTTAGTAAAAAACTTACCATTGATAGCAGTTACCCATTCAGTTATCGCCAGCTGTTGCTGTCCCAGGCAGAGCGCATTTGGTATCACTCCGCCTATGACAGGAGTCGGCGCTATACAGGAAGCGTTGGCTTATGAAGTTCTGCTCTGCAGGTGCTTGCTTCCTCTACCGTCGGTTTCATTCACAACACTAATGCACTGGGATGACGATTTGGCAACCTGCAATCTGGGTTTGCCATCCCAGGGCAAGAGGTCGCGGGCCACATCAGAGGGCTCCGCGGGCCACATGTGACCAACGGACCACTGGTAGGGCCCCCCTGATATAGAGTAACAATGGTGTATCATTGTTGTTGAGGTCGCAATCAATGGCCAAATACCTGCCTTCTGTGTCATAGAGGCTGTCATGTAGAGTGAAGGAGCAGGTGTTTTTGATGTCTATCATAACACCTCCTCTCTTTTCCAGGCCTGAGGCCCTAAAAATATGGGTGAACTGCTTGTGTAAACAAGTAGGTTCAGCGGAATTCTTGAAATGTGTTTCTTGGACGCAGAGGACATCGCAGTAGGAGCTACGAGCTGTACGCCACAGGGATGTTCTCTTGGCTGGGTGGTTTAACCCCTTTGCATTGAGTGACAGAAACTTGGGCATTGTGTAGATGAAGTGTGGTGGTACAAAAGAATAAGGAAGTACTCACAATTCCCTGTAGGGCTTGGGGGATAGCGATGTTGGTCCTGGTTGTTGTAAGCTGTGTAGAGTAGACAGGGTTACGGTTAGACATGTGCGATTCGTTTCGTACGAATTCGTAATTCGTACGAATTTTTCGAAATTCGTACGAATTTACGAATCTGTAGTACGAATTTTTTTTTTACGAATTCCGTACGGAATACGAAATTCCGTTTACGAATTTCGTCGCCGAATGATTCGAATGAATTCGAATGAATTCGAATGGATTCGAATGAATTCGAATGACAAAGTGTCATTTTTGCAGGAAAAATTCCGTTTACGAATTTCAGCTCCAAATTATTCGAATCCAACTACCAATATCAAATTTCAACTAATTCAAACGAAATTATTATAGCAGATATAACGAATGAATTCGAATGCATTCGAATGAATTCGAATGACAAAGTGTCATTTTTGCAGAAAAAAAAGCTATTTAAAAAACAGTCATTCATTGATATAAAAAAAAAAAAAAAGCGTAGGGGTCCCCCCAAATTCAATAACCAGGCCCTTCAGGTCTGGTATGGATATTAAGGGGGACCCCAGCCAAAAAAAAATGGCGTGGGGTCCCCCCCAAATATCCATACCAGACCCTTCAGGTCTGGGATGGATTTTAAGGGGAACCCCGGCCAAAAAAAAAAAAAAAATGGCGTGGGGGTCCCCCTCAAAATCCATACCAGACCCTTTATCCGAGCACGCAACCTGGCAGGCCGCAGGAAAAGAGGGGGGGATGAGAGCGCCCCCCCTCTCGCCTGAACCGTACCAGGCCACATGCCCTCAACATTGGGAGGGTGCTTTGGGGTCCCCCCCAAAGCACCTTGTCCCCATGTTGATGAGGACAAGGGCCTCCTCCCCACAACCCTGGCCGGTGGTTGTGGGGGTCTGCGGGCGGGGGGCTTATCGGAATCTGGAAGCCCCCTTTAACAAGGGGACCCCCAGATCCCGCCCCCCCCCCCCCTGTGTGAAATGGTAAGGGGGTACAAAAGTACCCCTACCATTTCACCAAAAAAGGTGACAAAAATGGTAAAAATGACAGGAGACAGTCTTTGACAATTCCTTTATTAAAATCTTCTTTCTTCTTTCTTCTGGTCTTCCTTTCTTCATCGTCTCCTTCCGTCATCTTCTTCCATCTTCTTCCATCTTCTTCCATCTTCTTCTTCCTTCGATTCGCTTCTTCTTCCTCCGGTCTTCTCGTCCTTCTCGTCCGGCGTCGTCCTTCTCGTCCGGCATCGTCGTCTCTTCTCGCAGGCCGCTCCTCGCAATGGGAGGCTCCCGCTCTGTGAGGCTTCGCTCCGGGTGACAGGTCTTTTATAACGAAGGCACCTGGTGACCCCGCCCCCTCTGACGCACGGGGACGTCATGTGGAATTCCCTATGGCTTTCCCCATGACGTCAGAGGGGGGCGGGGTCACCAGGTGCCTTCGTTATACAAGACCTGTCACCCGGAGCGGAGCCTCACAGAGCGGGAGCCTCCCATTGCGAGGAGCGGCCTGCGAGAAGAGACGACGATGCCGGACGAGAAGGACAACGCCGGACGAGAAGGACGAGAAGACCGGAGGAAGAAGAAGCGAATCGAAGGAAGAAGATGGAAGAAGATGCCGGAAGGAGAAGGTGAAGAAAGGAAGACAAGAAGAAAGAAGAAAGAAGATTTTAATAAAGGAATTGTCAAAGACTGTCTCCTGTCATTTTTACCATTTTTTGCCACTTTTTTGGTGAAATGGTAGGGGTACTTTTGTACCCCCTTACCAATTCACACAGGGGGGGGGGCGGGATCTGGGGGTCCCCTTGTTAAAGGGGGCTTCCAGATTCCGATAAGCCCCCCGCCCGCAGACCCCCACAACCACCGGGCACGGTTGTGGGGATGAGGCCCTTGTCCTCATCAACATGGGGACAAGGTGCTTTGGGGGGGACCCCAAAGCATCCTCCCAATGTTGAGGGCATGTGGCCTGGTACGGTTCAGGCGGGAGGGGGGGCGCTCTCGTCCCCCCCTCCTTTCCTGCGGCCTGCCAGGTTGCGTGCTCGGATAAGGGTCTGGTATGGATTTTTATGGGGACCCCACGCCATTTTTTTTGGCTAGGGTTCCCCTTAAAATCCATCCCAGACCTGAAGGGTCTGATATGGATTTTGAGGGGGACCCTACGCCATTTTTTTTTTTTGGCTGGGGTCCCCCTTAATATCCATCCCAGACCTGAAGGGCCTGGTTATTGAATTTGGGGGGACCCCTACGCATTTTTTTATCAATGACTTCAATGAATGACAGTTCTCTGTATTACGGATCCAACAATTCATTTGCCGGCAAATAGCTGCGAGTGATTTTAAATAGTTTTTTTTTTCCTGCAAAAATGACACTGCAGGAACAGTTCTCTATATTAGATATACTGAATCTCGAAGCATTCGAAGCATTCGTTATATCTGCTATTATAATTTCTTTCATATTAGTTGAAATTACATATTTGTTAGTTACAATACAACATTCGAATTGTTCTCTGTATTACGGGAATCGGCAATTAGCTGCGAGTGATTTTAAATGTCTTTTTTTTTTCCTGCAAAAATGACACATTGTACAGAGAGAGTTCTAAACACGGGAAACCTGCGCCCCTTCTATATACTATATACTCTATAGTATGCCTATGAAGGGGGTCATGTTTCCCGTGTTTAGAACTCTCTCTGTACAATGTGTCATTTTTGCAGGAAAAAAAGACATTTAAAATCACTCGCAGCTAATTGCCGATTCCCGTAATACAGAGAACAATTCGAATGTTGTATTGTAACTAACAAATATGTAATTTCAACTAATATGAAAGAAATTATAATAGCAGATATAACGAATGCTTCGAATGATTCGAGATTCAGTATATCTAATATAGAGAACTGTTCCTGCAGTGTCATTTTTGCAGGAAAAAAAAACTATTTAAAATCACTCGCAGCTATTTGCCGGCAAATGAATTGTTGGATCCGTAATACAGAGAACTGTCATTCATTGAAGTCATTGATAAAAAAATGCGTAGGGGTCCCCCCAAATTCAATAACCAGGCCCTTCAGGTCTGGGATGGATATTAAGGGGGACCCCAGCCAAAAAAATAAAAAAAAAATGGCGTAGGGTCCCCCTCAAAATCCATACCAGACCCTTGAGGTCTGGGATGGATTTTAAGGGGAACCCTAGCCAAAAAAAATGGCGTGGGGTCCCCCATAAAATCCATACCAGACCCTTATCCGAGCACGCAACCTGGCAGGCCGCAGGAAAGGAGGGGGGGACGAGAGCGGCCCCCCTCCCGCCTGAACCGTACCAGGCCACATGCCCTCAACATTGGGAGGATGCTTTGGGGGTCTAAGACCCCCAAAGCACCTTGTCCCCATGTTGATGAGGACAAGGGCCTCTTCCCCACAACCGTGCCCGGTGGTTGTGGGGGTCTGCGGGTGGGGGGCTTATCGGAATCTGGAAGCCCCCTTTAACAAGGGACCCCCAGATCCCGGCCCCCCCCCAGTGTGAAATGGTAAGGGGGTACAAAAGTACCCCTACCATTTCACCAAAAAAGTGGCAAAAATGGTAAAAATGACAGGAGACAGTCTTTGACAATTCCTTTATTAAAATCTTCTTTCTTCTTTCTTCATCCTTCGGTTTCTTCATCTTCTCCTTCCGTCATCTTCTTCCATCTTCTTCCATCTTCTTCCATCTTCTTCGTCCTTCGATTCGCTTCTTCTTCTTACTCCGGTCTTCTCGTCCTTCTCGTCCGGCGTCGTCCTTCTCGTCCGGCATCGTCGTCTCTTCTCACAGGCCGCTCCTCGCAATGGGAGGCTCCCGCTCTGTGAGGCTCCGCTCCGGGTGACAGGTCTTGTATAACGAAGGCACCTGGTGACCCCGCCCCCCTCTGACGTCATGGGGAAAGCCATAGGAAATTCCACATGACGTCCCCGTGCGTCAGAGGGGGCGGGGTCACCAGGTGCCTTCGTTATAAAAGACCTGTCACCCGGAGCGAAGCCTCACAGAGCGGGAGCCTCCCATTGCGAGGAGCGGCCTGCGAGAAGAGACGACGATGCCGGACGAAAAGGACGAGAAGACCGGAGGAAGAAGAAGCGAATCGAAGGAAGAAGATGGAAGAAGATGGAAGAAGATGCCGGAAGGAGAAGATGAAGAAAGGAAGACCAGAAGAAAGAAGAAAGAAGATTTTAATAAAGGAATTGTCAAAGACTGTCTCCTGTCATTTTTACCATTTTTGTCACCTTTTTTGGTGAAATGATAGGGGTACTTTTGTACCCCCTTACCATTTCACACAGGGGGGGGGCCGGGATCTGGGGGTCCCCTTGTTAAAGGGGGCTTCCAGATTCCGATAAGCCCCCCGCCCGCAGACCCCCACAACCACCGGCCAGGGTTGTGGGGATGAGGCCCTTGTCCTCATCAACATGGGGACAAGGTGCTTTGGGGGGGACCCCAAAGCATCCTCCCAATGTTGAGGGCATGTGGCCTGGTACGGTTCAGGCGGGAGGGGGGGCCGCTCTCGTCCCCCCCTCCTTTCCTGCGGCCTGCCAGGTTGCATGCTCGGATAAAGGGTCTGGTATGGATTTTGAGGGGGACCCCACGCCATTTTTTTTTTTTTTTTGGCCGGGGTTCCCCTTAAAATCCATCCCAGACCTGAAGGGTCTGGTATGGATATTTGGGGGGGACCCCACGCCATTTTTTTTTTTGGCTGGGGTCCCCCTTAATATCCATACCAGACCTGAAGGGCCTGGTTATTGAATTTGGGGGGACCCCTACGCTTTTTTTTTTCTGCAAAAATGACACTTTGTCATTCGAATTCATTCGTTATATCTGCTATAATAATTTCGTTCAAATTAGTTGAAATTCGATATTGGTAGTTGGATTTACTAACGATTCGTAACTATTCATAACGATTCGTAACGATTCGTAACTATTCATAACGATTCGTAACGATTCGTAACTTGAAATTGAAATTCGATATTTGTAGTTGGTTTCGAATTGTTCTCTGTGTTATGAGAACCAACAATTCATTAGCCGCGTTAACGATTCGTAACTTTACTAACGATTCGTAAAAAAAATTACGATTCGTCCGAATTTCGTATTTCGTACGAATTTGAACGGAATTTCGTACACGAATTACGAATTACGAATTTTTTTATATACGAAACGGGACGAAACGAAACGAAACTAATTTTTTGACAGTTCCCATGTCTAGTTACGGTCTCAAAGTAGGATCAGAGTCTGAAGATCTTGTGCTCTCAGAGGTCAGGGTAGGTGAAAGAAAAACATTTAGTTAAAACAAACAGTACGTTAAGTTGGGGAAGGGGTAGGATGGGATCAGCAGTGTGTCAGAGAACTGCTAATCAAGATTGGGGGTTAAGTTTGTGAACTAGCTGCAACGAGCAGGCACCGAGCGGATTGCGGTGGAGTAGTAGCATTAGTTTAGCACTAACCTGATAATCATTTGTTGAATTTAGAGCGTTGCTGTTTGTTGTATGCCGGAGGGTTGGTTGTGGACGTTTGTGGACCAGTGGAATCGATCTCAGGGATGATGCCCCAGGTGCGGAGCAGTTTTATGCCGTCTTCCACTGTATGGATGCTGTGGCCGTTTTTTAGCGACCATCAATTTGGTCGGAAAACCCCACTGATAGGGGATCTTGTGGTTGTTGAGAGGTTTGGTGATGGTCTGAAGTTGTCGTCTCTGTTGGCATGTGTATTGTGAGATGTTAGCAAAGAGCTGGAGCTTCGCATAGGGTGGTGGAAGTTGGCCCATGCGTCTGGATTGAGCAAGCAGCATGTCTTTAGCATGAAAGAAGTGAATTCTCATCAGGGTGTCACGAGGTACCTCAGGAGGTAAGTGTGGAGGTTTTGGTAGGCGATGAATTTGGTCGACTGTGGTTTTGATCGGTGGTAGATCCGGTAGGATTGTAGAGATTAGCTGTCTGGCGTATGAATTCAGGTCCGAGGGGAGGACAGATTCGGGTATGCCTCTGATTTTTACATTGTTAGGTCTTGAGCGGTCCTCGAGATCTGCCATTTTAGCCCTCATCCATTGTTGTTCGTCACGGATGTGGTCATGGGCATCTACTAGGTCATTCACTGTTTCAGTCATGGCGCCCATCTGTGATTCAACTCTGTCTAGTTTGCGGTCTGTGTGGGTCAGTTCGGTTTGGAAGGCAGTGAACATAGAGGAGATGTCATGATGGAGGGAGCTGTGGAGTGAGATCAGCATCTCCTTTAACCATGGTGTCAATGACCGGTTAATTGGATGTGGGAAACGCTGCTATAGGGGAGGCAGGAGGTGCCTGGGAAAGTAGCATCTGCAATTTAGCGGGGCTATTTGTTGTGGATGATGATCCAGATGAAGGTGGGGATCTTGTGGAGTCTCCATGGGGCAGTGTGGAGTCCTCTTCCTCATCAGGGAGATCTGTGTAGGAATCACCCGTGCGTTGTGTCCCTGTGTGCTGTGTGGCGCCGTGGGCGCCATCTTGGAAACTTCCTCCTTGTGGTGTAGGGAAGAAATCTGTGAGTTTTTTTGGCTGTTTGAATTCTTTTTGCTTCCTAGACCCAGGTGTGGGGGTCTGCTGGGAGCATTTTGGAGCCTGGATCAGTGCTGTAGAGGTCCGTTAGTAACGCTCGGTGCAGGAGCTGAGGAATCAGGCTACCTTTCCGCTCGGCAGTTAGCCACGCCCCCTGTTTATTAAGTTTTAACAGGAACAGAAATTATAAACGATAGCAAATATATCGTTGGGCCACAAGGCCCATAAACAAATATATAAAACAGAAACATAAGGAACCATAGAGTTTCTTATCATAAAGTGTTTAATATCTAACATTAGTCATTCTCTTTAGGCTAGCAGTTAACGTAGAACTGTGATCTCAGTACCTTTAGATCTGTGGAGATAAGACTATCATGTTCAGGGAATCGTCCCAAGGTTGCCTACTGCGAAATATCGGTGCCCCCAGCTAAATTATTACCTTGGGTTCACGAAAGGGGGTTAGCCACCCAGAACTCCACCCCTTTGGGAACTCATTGTGGTAATGCCTGATCTATCCCAGGTACCGTGCCCTCCCCCTCCCCTTGTCCCCAGCACTGCAGCAGGCTGACCGTGTTACAAAGCCAGACCTTCGCAGTATCTTGTTTTACGGGGTTAAGAACCGAGAAGCTGTTTTAGATACACTGCTGCTGGCATTAACTAACAAGCTAGCCTGTTAAGAACATTTTCTGCTTCACCAGTGGGGGATGTAATTTCCCCTGCTCATACAAAGAGGAGAATGGGAACAGGATGTCCCCGATAGTGAGAGTAAGGAAAGGGAAAGGAAAGAGAAGGAAAGTATGTTTCTTGTAGCAATAGGATGTCGGAGTGCATGGTATGGTACAGTTGGAATCATTTTCGGCGTTTAATAGGGGAGTTGAGTCCCTGTGTGTTGTGTGTAATGATTTTGAAAGTGGGGGTTGGGGGGTTTGTGTTAGCCATGGATTGGCAGGCAAGACATCTCAGAGACAGTGCATAACCTACCTCCTCCCGGCAGTGAGTCCGACTGGAGTGGCCAAACCGATAGTAGAATCAATGCCCGGGCCCCGGATTGGAGAAACTGGACATACCTGGAGAACCTGGAATAGATGAAAAAGAGAGCAGAGGAGCAGGAAGGGAGGGAAACGGAAAAAGAGAGGAAGATTAATGATTGAATTCAAACAACTTGATGATATTGGCTAAAGAAATAAAGAAATAGGGGGCCTCCTGGCCCCCTCCCTCCCCAGGGTAGGAGTAGACCTGCCAGTGCCCACCCCTTAACCTGAGAGATCTGGAGTAACCTGACTCAGGGTCTCCGAATCGTTCCTTGGAGGCAAATTAGTTGCATTCGGAGACTAGTGGAGGCGCACTGGGTCCACCACGGTCCTACTGCTAACAAAATAAACAGTAACATTATATGATGAACAGAACACCCTTGAAATAGGTAGTTTTGGAATTTAGAATCCCACACCAGGATCCCCTCTCCGTGCCCGCCTCCCTCCCGAGCATCCTCCGGGTAGGGTAAGTAAATAACCTCAGAGCCCTTTTCAGGACGTGCCCCGTGCCGTCTCAGGGTGCCAGGATGGAGGGAAGGGGGAGATCAGAATCCCCAGCCACTTGCTGGGGATTCTATACCTCCCAACGATCCTAGATACAGTCATGCCACAAATACTGTCTGAATCCCGTAAAACCCTGACACTTGGCTGCACCAAGTCTGGTTGGGGTGCGCTAGTGTAGGCAAACTGAGTACTTGACCCGTATCTCTTGCTCTTCCTCTCTATTCTGATTCTCATCCTGTGTGGGTCGTCATGGTTCCCCACTCCGCTGAGTGTGTGTTCCAACCCCGTCCACCTCCAGGGATCTGCACAGCATGGAGAGGCAGCGGCTGCATATGACTAATGGAGCCACTAATGTCAGATCAAAAAATATGTTAAAGTAAACACTTTAATAACAGCTCACATAAGGTGAATTTAGCCATTCTAGCACACTTGAGAACTGCACATAATACTTACTTTATTTACACTTATGCCCCATACACACGGTCAAACATTCCGACCACAAAATCTGTCTGATTTTTTCTGACGGATTTTGTCCAAAACTTGTCTTGCATACACACGGTCACACAAAGTTGTCGGAATTTCCGATCGTTCCGAACAAGGTGATGTACAAAACATCCAACGGGAGTACGAAAAGGCCAGTAGCCAATAGCTTTCGTCCCCAAATTTATTCTGAGCATGCGTTCTCTACACACGATCGGAAAAAGTCAGATCGGATTTTGTTGTTGGAAAATTTTGGGTCATGCTCTCAAACTTTTTCTGTTGGAAATTCCGACAGGGAAAAAGTCTGCTAGGGCCCACACACGATCGGATTTTCCGACAACATAATCCGATCAGACTTTTTCCGTTCGAATTTCAGACCGTGTGTACAGGGCATAACAGTTAATTTTTTTATGACAAGTTTTTGGTAAGGGGGGAGGGGGTCTATTATCTTACTGGTGTAAATAAAAAAGTATAATTGACAGTACTCCAAAATGCTCAAAATGCTTCTAACTGCAGCCCCAAACTTGCAAAAAACCTCCACCATGCTTCACTATCACCTGCAAACACACATTAATGTACCACTCTCTAGCCCTTCGTGAACAAACTGCCTCCTGCTACAGCCAAATATTTCAAATTTTGACTTATCAATCCAGAACAAGTGCTGACATTTTTCTGCACCCAAGTTCCTGTGTTTTCATGCATATGACATGCAAACAAGGCTAAGCGAATCAACAATGCACAAAAACATAGACACTAGTGTGCAGAAAAATAGCTGCAGATGTTCTTGACTAATAAGTCAAAATTTTAATATTTGGTGGTAACAAAAGGCAGTTTGTTCACTGAAGAACAGCAGAGTGGTACAATAATGAGTGTCTGCAGGCAACAGCGAAGCATAGTGGAGGTTCCATGCAAGCTTGGGGCTGCATTTCTGCAAATGGAGTTGGAGATTTGGTCAGGATCAATGGTGTCCTCAATGCTGAGAAATACAGTCAGATACTTTATTCTGCAGCAGGACAAAGACCCCAAACATGCATGATCGTCAGCGTAAAGAAGAACAAGCAGTCCTGCAAGTGATGGTTTAGCCACCACAGAGCCCTGATCTCAACATCATCAAGTCTGTCTGGGATTACGTGAAGAGACGAAAGGATTTGAGACAGCCTACATCCACAGAAGATCTGTGGTTAGTTCTCCAAGATGTTTAGAACAAGCTACCTACTGAGTTCCTTCAAAAACTGTGTGGACGTGTACCTAGAAGAATTGCTGCTGTTTTAAGGGTGGTCAAAACAAATATTGATTTGATTTGGATTTCTCTTATGTTCATTTACTTTCCTTTTTGTTAATTGATAAAAAAAAAAAACAATTAACTCTTCTATTTCTGAAAGCATTCTTCATGTATAGCATTTTTTAACACCTGCCTAAACTTATGCACAGTACTGTGTTTCCTTTAGACTGCTACAATCGCAAACAGACTTAAAAGCAAATAAAAACTGTAGTGGGCATTTTAAAGGAAAACCTGTGAATTGTTTACCAACAAGATCAAAAGTATTTGATCAAACAACCAGCTTCCTCTACCTCCTAGTAACGTAGAAATCATATAAATCGAGGGAAGATTTACGTTCTATGGGAGAGGAGGATTTCAGGAATGACCTAGGATATAGGGTACAGCATGAGTACTCAACCTGTGGCAATACTGCTGCTGTGGAACTAAAAGTCCCATCATACCTGCATGCCCTTGGGAGTCATGCTTGTAAGTGTCAGTGGCTTGCAATGCATCATGGGACCTGTAGTTCCGCAACAGCTGGAGGGCCACAGGTTGCGCACCCATGGACATATAGTTGCATAGATTGGGCATCATTTCTGAACTTAGTATTCTGAAGGGGACTAGGGCTAGGGATTATTGCATAATTTTGTATATACTCTGTTCTGTTGGATGGGTCATCTGTTGCTTGGATCCAATAAACACTATATTCTCTAGAGAAGAACCAAGGTTGCTTGGAATGTGTGCATGAGGTCTTAGATGGACCTAACATAAGGGACTAACAAATTAAAGCCTAACTTCAACTAACACAGTTACAGCAACAGTCCTTTTTACTATTTGGCATGTGCTGGGGCCTATTCACATCACCACATTGGGCATGCAAGGTAAGCTGCATTTTATCACAATACAAAGCATGGCCATGCACAACTTGTGGTGTCCCATGCTTTGCACTGCAATAAAATGCAACCTGTCCTATTTTTGCACTTATTAGTGTGTATCTTAGCTCATTAATTTTGTTGCATTGCAGTGCCCACAAATGTGATGTAAGTGGCCCCTTACAGGGGGAGTCACAAAGAGAAAAGACTACTGTGTTAATGCTACTGGCAAGCTGCCTCATATGTAATTTTTTTTAAATTCCTTCATAGTACCACTTTAAGTAACATGTGTATAATATAAAAACAAAAAACTGTAAATATAATTGGGAAAGACCAGGAAGTTGCTTTTTAAATAAAACTTGAGAAAACTACTGTATGCTGCTTTTCTTTGTTGTAAACAAAACCTTCAGTGAGCAGTATAAAACATAGATCAGCATGGAGGACTGTGTATAGAGCCTTGCTTTTGTTGTTTCAGAATAACAGGAGGATGTACAAAACAACTTTAAATTAAAGTTTTAGACAATATTATAACTTTTTCTCTTAGAGGGCAATCCAATTGTGGTTTTGTGTTGTCGATCACACTTTGCCATTATGTTTAAACGTGAATTATTTGTTTTATAAATGGCTTTATAAATGCAACAATGTAGATCAGTGAAATTCAACATCTTTTTTTTTTTTGTTTTTGTTTCTCATTGGCTTGAGAGATATATTATTTGTAGTAAGGGTTGTACCAAGTGATGCAAAATTAAGCAATTCAATTTTAAGAAGGATTACACTTAGAGATTACATACAAGCCTGTAAAAATTGTTTAAAAAAAAAAAGGTTGTATATTTACGAGTACATTTTTGTAGCTAATTCTAATACATATATTTCCTGTCAGACTCCATGGCAGCCTACGTGTGGGTTCACCCCACCTCCTCTCCAATGCTCTAGGACCCCACTCCCATAAATTTGAGCTCACCACTAGAGACTGCATTCCTTTTTTGTCCTCCTCATTTGAAACTACAAACAATGCACTTATGTTTACAGACATCAAATCGATAGAGGTTGATGCCAGGCATACCTTCTAACGGTGTCAGGATAGCCCAGGGCCCAGCCATGGGAGGGTGCATGGCTCCTGGCCTCTGTGTCCAGTGTTGGGGATGGCCTCTCTATGCCCAGGCATGGTGGATCGGCTGGCAGGTCTGAAGATTCCTCCATGGCAGCAAGTTTTTGTTTATCTGCTTGTGTGTGTGTTTCCCCTTGTGTGCCTCATCTTCCCTTTCCCCTTCTCTCCCCTCTATGGCGCCTGGAAGCAGGTGCCTTTCAGGACACGGCTCCCTCTTCTGGGTCGTGGCTCCGGTGCACTTCTGCGCATTTGTGACTCTCTGGCAAATCCGAGGCTTGGTTTCGCGCATTCGCAGTGCGAGGTCCCGGCGGCCACGCAGGTGTGCTAACATGACGATGACGTCATTACCGCAGGGATAATTAAATCCCTGTGAGCCCCTGTCATACTGGGGATCACTGTGGGCACCTTGCGACAGCTCCTCCATGCACCAGGTTCCCAGGTTGAGGTAAGCTCTGGCCTGGGGTTATGGTGCAGGGTGAGGGGGGTGGAGATGGCTCTTAAAGGGCAAGCTGCTTGCTATTTATTCACCTTCTCCCAGGACATGTGTGTGTTCCTACAAGGCTGCAAGATCGTCACTTAATCGTCCGCCAGGGTGCCATGGAAAAGTCACTGCCTCCGTGTGGCCAGCCCTCACACTCTAGGTATGTTGAGTGTAAGAGGGGGGGTCAGGTCCACGTTGGTATGGACATATCCCCTAATGTGATGTGTTTTCTACCCTTCTCCTTTTTAGCCCTTCCAGGTCAGATCACCAGTTTATTGTCCAAGACAACAGGGACCTTTCCAGGACGTCAACCTTCCTCATCTAGGTCCAGACGTGACTCTCCGTCTATGACCCTTCAACAGAGGAGATGCTCCCATTCCTCCACCAGGAGGGCAAATCACTGTGTGATCCATGTTACGCCTGGGAGGTTAGGGAGAAAGAGATGGAAAATCAAAAGATGGAGTCTCTTGTTAAGCGTGTGGTGCAGCAATCCCTAAAGGAGTGGGGTACAACCCGTACATGGAGCCAGTCCACCACTCTACTGGATCCCTGGCTGATGAGGCCCAGGAGGATCCGGGCCCATTCCAACCTTACAATGCCTCCCCTGTTCTTCAGACAGTGAATTGGAGGGAGATGAATTTGTCTGTGTCTTCGACTTCACCCTGGTTTCCCCCCTGATTAAGGTGGTCAAAGAGGCTCTTAAGTGGGAAGATCCTTCCACTCCTCTGGCTAAGCAGAGGACGTTTTTTAAACACCTGGGAAAGGAACTTTCCAATTTTCGACTCCTTTCTGTATTGAAGGATATTATTGATGAGGAGTGGAGCAAGGTAGATAAGAAGACTTCTATGTCAAGCAGATGTTCAGATTATACCCCTTCAGAGCAGAGGTGTGAAACATTTGGAAAACGCTCCCTTGTAGACGCAGCACTGATGCGACTGGCTAAATACGTCACTCTTCCCTTAGAGAATGCTGTATCCTTCAAGGACGGGCTTGAGAGGAGAATAGACCAAGATCTCAAGAGAATTTACAGGCTAGCTGGTATGGCTTGCAAACCCACCTTGGCCCTCGCAGCCATGTCCAAGGCTATGGAAGCCTGGAAAGAGAATGTGGATGTCAAGGACTTACCAGGCGTTTCCGGGCTCTCCGTGCGCACACAGGTGCGCGGCGCGTGCACGTTAGCGTGCACGTGCGCATGCGCGAGAGCGCAATTGGCGCCAAAACGGGCTTTAAAAGCCCAGCAGTGGCACTCAGCCAGTGCTGTGTTGTCTCAGCTCTCCTGCTTGTCAGCTATCTGAAACCTGATCTGAACCTGTGATTCCCGTTATCGACCCGGCTCTGTTTGGACTACCCTGCCTTCTCCTATCCGACCCGGCCTGCCTGACCTTGTCTACATCTACTTCTGGTTACCGACTCCTGCCTGCCTACCGACTCTGCCATTGCCTGCTCCTATCATCTGATTGATCTGCTGTTGCCAACCGGACTGTTTGACCTTGCCTTGCCAATTCCCGTTTGTCTGATCCGCCAGCTGCAGACTTACACCCTGCCACCTGTATACGGATACTTCTGGAGGACCTCCTTGTTGATCTCAACGCCTTCCTCTACAAACAAACCAGGCACTCCTACCCCATTGTGCTCACGTGACCACTGTCCCCACTCCAGTGGGCCGTGAACCAGCGCTGTATGAGAGGTCTTCTCCTACAAGTCAGGCTCTGCGTCCAGGTACGTAACAGTAGACTCAGAAGTCTCAGAAGAACTGGCCAGAGGCTCGGCAGTTCAGGAATTGAAGCTAGCAATCGCCTTCCTGGAGGAGGCTTCAATCGATCTTATCCGCCTGCTAGCTCGGACTATGCTAGCTCGGACTATGCTCGGTCACGGCTAAACGGGCCTTATGGTTGCGCCCTTGGCTCACTGATCCAGCATCTATACAGGCCTGGTGTAGGATTCCCTTTCAAGGGCCCTCGTTGTTTGGTAACAGGCTGGATAGCGCTATAGCCCGAGCCACGGGTGGGAAGTCGGGCTTCCTACCCCAGGATAGGTGTCTGTTTGGTCAGAAGAAGCCCCAGCACAGAATACATTCAAGGGAAGCACGCTCATACAGGCCTGGCCAGGATTTCAGAAGAAATTGGAGCAGAGGTCAGACATCCTTCCAAAAATCTGCTAAAAGCCAAGCGTCTAGTGGACGAGAGCTGGCTAAGTAGTTTTGAGATTGGGCCCGCCCAGGCGGGTCAGGTGGGGGAGCATCTGCTTCTCTTCTGGCACATCTGGGTGGCCTCAATATCGATTACTGGACCATCAAGACGGTCTCCACAGGCCACACATGGTCCTTCATCAGTACACTCCTCCCCCCAGATTTATTTCCACCCTGCTACCACGGTCAGGAGAAAAGAAGCAGGTGTTACTGTCTTACGTGGATTCACTGATAGTACAGAAGGATGAAGAGTTTCAGGGGGTATACTTCCCTCTCTTCCTTGTGCAGAAGAAAAACAGTTCATGGCGCCCCGTGATGGATCTAACTTACTTAAACAAGTTTATAATATCCGAAGGATTCAAAATGGAGACTTTGTCCACCATCCAACAAGCAGTGCAGCCATTTGATTGGCTATTCTCAATCTATCTGAAAGATGCCTATTTTCATGTGCCTATGGCAAAAGAATTTCACAAATACCTCTGGCTTAGTGTTGGGCAAGAACATCTACAGTTCATCTGCCTCCCTTTTGGGCTGACAACCTCACCCGAGTCTTTTCTAAAGTTCTTCTGGCTGTGGTGGCCCTCATCAAAATAAAAGGGATACACTTGTACCACTAGCTCGATGACCTCCTGTTACTGTCCCAGGACAAAGAGCAGCTGTTGATCCACAGGGAACAGGTTATCTCCACACTGTCCGAGTTTGGGTGGCTCCTAAACTTGGGAAAAAGCCATCTGGAACCTGCCCAGCGTCTGCTATACTTAGGATCCCAGTTCGACACGGTGGAAAGCACCACCTCTCTCCCACTGGAAAAGATCCCAGTCATCAGAGGGAGAATTTCACGGGCTCTGAGCTCCTCACACCTAAAGGCCTCACAGTGCCTAAGAATTATCGGCACGATGGTCTCTACGACCCCCATGGTCAAATGGTCTCTGTGGAGGCTACACGCTTTTCAGACAGGGTTCTTTCAACAATGGAATTCAGGGGACATCAATCAGTCCATTCACATATCCTCAGTGATGAGGAACAGTCTCTTCTGGTGGCTCCAGCGCAGAAATCTGCTCACCTGTCATTCCATTGCCCCTGTCTCATGGGTCACGGTCACGTCCGATGCCAGTGGGGCTGGTTGGGGAGCCCTTTGCAGGTCAGAACTTGCTCAAGGCAAGTGAGATGCACGTCTTCACAACCCTGGCGCAAACGTCCTGGAACTAAGGGCAGTCTGGTGTGCCCTCCAATCTTTCACTAATCTCCACAAAGGGGAGTTGGTTTTACTGAAAATGGACAACACCACAGCAGTCTCCTATGTGAAGAGGCAAGGGGGCACCTGGAGCGCCACTCTGCTCCAAGAAGTCGAGCCCAGGACATGTCCTGGGCTCAAAAAAACCTGGCCAATATTTCAGCGGTCTTCGTCCCTGGAGTTCAGAACATCCAAGTGGACTTCCTGTCTCGCACACAGTTAGACAACAACGAGTGGTCTCTTCATGTGCAGACGTTCGAATGGTGAGCACCAAAAAGGTTTATGGGAGAATATGGGCCAAGTTTGTAGGATTCTCATCCTTTACGGGCAGATCGTTCAGGATATCCTAAGTTTCCTCCAATTCTGCCTAGATTTGTCTCTATTCATCAGCTCCCTAAGGGTCCAAGTCTCAGCCTTGTCGGCCTTCTCCAGAACATCATGGGCCATTCATCCTCTAATCCGGCAGTTCTTTCGTGGGGCAACAAGTCTCAGGCCCCAAAGAAGACCGAGATTTCCTAAATGGGATCTTTCCCTTGTTCTTGACTCACTGTCTGACTCCAGTACCTCAGCATCCGCTCCGCTTTCTGTCAAAGACCTTTCTGAAAAAGTTGCCTTCCTAGTTGTCGTCACTTTGGCCAAAAGGGTTTCTGAGGTCAGGTCCTTTGGTCATGAAGAACCATTTCTGACTTTCTTTCCGGACCGGGTGGTCCTCATCCCTATGCTCGGCTCAAAACCGAAAGTCACCTCAGTGTTCACTAAAAACCAAGAAATTGTCCTACCTACATTTAGGGCCCATGGGTCCACCTAAATGTAGGTGAACTACTGAAGGAATACCTGCAAGCTATAATCAATGAGAGATATTCAAGCATAAATGAATGGTACCTCCCCCCCAGCACTCATGAAACAATGATGTTAGTTCAACCAAACAACATAGGCAGCCACTATAAAAATAAGCAGACAATCTCAAAAGTATGCCACAGTGAAACTATAACATTATCAGAATCTAAAAAATCGAAGCAAAAAGCTGTAGAAGTTATATTTGGATTTTGATAGATATGTCATAAGTCCATCAGCAAAAGTTCATATGGGGTTAAAATCCAGCTGCATCCCGTCACCACACCGCGTTTGAGAACTCCCCTAAGGTAATCAACTTACAAGATGGATCAAGGTAATTAGGCTTGTGTTTAAACTATTTCTTTTAGCAGGCACTGCGTCTCTCCACCTAGGTATTGCTTGTGACAAGCACGAGAAATGTACACATAGCATAATCCAATAAAATTTATTTTGTGATTAAAATACCACCTTTACAAATGTGCATTTAAAAACTTAAAATTCAAAACAAGCGTGTATTGATTCAATAACTCCCATCACTATCGCATGTCAAACTCTCACCGCTCAGCTAATATCTCATAAAGTGGTGTTCCTGTGTTGAGCAGACAGATGATTGGACGGCGTAGGATGCTGTGTGGTCTTGCTCTGATGGGTTTCACCATCACTTCGTCAGAGGGCGGGTGTAGGGATAAGGGCTTGGCTCCTCCAGAGGCGGTGATAGCACATTCCACCAGGGGTATGGCGGATTCGTGGGCAGCAGCCCGGCATGTGGCTCCAGACGTCATCTGCAAAGCAGCCTCATGGGCCTCCATTAATACGTTTATGTCACATTACTGCATAGAGCCTGCTTCTCTATCTTCTGTGAACTTTGGTTTAAGAATCCTGTCGGTTTATGGGTTAAATTAAATTTTCTTTGATCAAGCATACCCACCCGTGTGGACTGGCTAGTTATTTCCCCCACATAGGCTGCCATAGAGTCTGTCAGGAAAACAGAAAATGTATTATCAAATACTTACCATAATTTTCCTTTCATGATGGAAACGGAGTTCCCACCCGTTGGTCAAGAGATGGCTAATTATGGAACACAGTCTCTAGTGGTGAGCTCAAATTTATGGGAGTGGGGTCCTATAGCATTGGAGAGGAGACAGAGTTAACCCACATGTAGGTTGCCATGGAGTCCATCAGGAAAGGAAAATTACGGTAATTATTTGATAATAAACTTTCATTTTTTTTAGTGCTCGTGACATAATAGAGCTTCTTCCTTTTCATAGAGCTATAGATTAAATGCAGTTTTACAATAACTATAGTATAAATGCTTATGAACCAAATAATTCATTTAGGAGTTACGATATTGTGAAATGATGCAGTGCCAGTGAATATAACAAAAACATACAAAAAAAACAAAAACAAATAAGTAAACAGTGTTCTATGTGCCAAAAGTGAAGTCTCTCTTAAATCCAAGTCGAAATATATTCAATTAATAAAAGATCTCCCACCATCCAGCAGATTCTTGTAGTGTAAGGAAAACAGCAAGTTTTTAAGGCACAAATCCTCCCCAGGTGTATGCGTGTCCACTCCAGAATCACTCCTCTTAGACAGCAGCAAAAGGCAACTACAAATGGAATAGATAGAGTTCCCCAAGGAGCCAACAGAATGTTAGCGATAGTGTAGTAGTTCAAACAAAAGCTTATTGTAGAACAAAGCCAGTCATCCAGTTAGGACAATGTGACAGAGAAAAAACTCACTTAGAGAGCCAGGATCGTGCAGCGGCATGACGTCAGCACTGAGGTTCCGCCCTGACTAGTTTTGTCCAAACAGACATTGGATATCATTTTGTGTCACATTAACCTGACTGCTCCTTTTTTAAATTATCTTTAAATTTATATTTTATAAAACAAATAGAACTCACATGCGGGTGAGGGGGAGAGAAAGGATGACAGCCCACAGTGGATTGTATGTGTGGTAGTCCTTGGTGGATAGGAAAGCCAGCTGTGGTGGGGAGCAAGATGAGCCTAGAGTCCGTGCAGGGAGACCAGCGTCAGGCTGCCCTGTGCGGTCGTGATGGTATATCCAGAAATCGTATGTCTGCCCAAAGATGATGTGTCCAGCTGGAGTAGTGAGAGGAGCCGTCAGTTCAATAGCTGTGTGAGCCAATTGGGAAGCGTTTCGGAAGCTTAAAGCATAAGTTCACCTTTGTTCACATTTTTTTTTCTAAATTCCATCTCCCCTATGTACCAATATAGCATGTTCTTTTTTTGCAAAAATATCAAAGCTTTCCATAAAATCTACAGACACGTACCTCACTGTCCTCCATCCATGTTTCCAAACGTCTATTGCTTCTGTCTTACGTCCTTACAGACTGTAGGTCATGACATAGGAAGGAGTTGACCAGCTGACCTCATTAGCATACACCCTGCATCATCCACCCTCCAATTCCCAGCTGCATGTTTTTTAAATGAAATGCAATCAATCGGTGATCACCCTTCTCACTAAATATACAATTAGATTGCATAGTGTATGGCCATCTTAATACAAGTACATAGGAGGGAGTGGACAGAAACACTCAGCTGTCAAGCCCCATTCACATCTCTGCATAGTGGGAACTCGCATTCCCACATGCTTTTTTTTTTGGGGGGGGGGGGGGCGTTTTTGAGCATTTTCACTCATCACACACAGGGCAGCCCATTCATACAATCGCTGTGTGTAGGGAAAAATGTGTGTTTGCTTCTGTGTTTGGTGTGTTGTTAACAATTAATGGCAATGAAAACGCAACTAGTAATTTTAGGTGTATAAAGGTGGCCATACACTATACAATCTGATTGTACAATCTCCTTTAGGTCTGCCATCAATTATGTAGTGCAAGGGCCTGCCTGATTGGATACAGAGTAATTGGCTAGATAGGTGTTTTCTCCTATTTTTTACATTTGGTAAATCTAAAGGAGATTGTACAATCAGATTGTATAGTTTATGGCCCCCTTTATACATCTAAAATTACTAATTGCCTTTCAATGCCATTATGTTTTAATGACATACCAAACACAGAAGCAAACATACATTTTGCCATGTGAAAAAAAGAGTGGCAAATGCTGCAAAACGCACAGTAAAAAACACGCAACCCACAAAGCGCCACCATGTCCCATAAGCCACATATAGCACAGCCCATTTAAATCAATAGGCTGCCCTATGCATGTCACAGGAAAAATGAGCCACAAAACGTTTGCTCCCACTATGCTAGATAAATGGGGCCTTAAAGTGAAATTAGTGCGTTAACACAAGAACAATGAGGCTCCATTCATATCTGTGCATTTTCTTGCATTTTAGAAATGCGCTGCACCAAAAATTGCAGTTAAAAACGCACCAATCTCCACTCTAAAAACTTCTAAAGCTTCTTTGGGGCAATTGTTGAGTATAGGGCAGCCCATTCAGGTGGATGAACTGCCCGATGTGTGATGAGTGAAAATGCTTCAAACCCCCCCCCCCCATCTCATTCTCTGTCTCTGCCCTGCCCCGCTTCCTCGCCACTATTCTTGAAAAAACAATAAAAAATTGTCACTGCCAGCCCCTCTATTAGAGGCTGGCATAGCACACTATGAAAGTTGTTTAAAAAAACAAGTGTTTTAAATACCAATTTTGAGCTGTCTTCAGGCTGGTCATGTAACTTGCGCCCACTTTACAGCTCCGATACATGGCTTCTGTGGAGGAGACGAGCGGACATGTGATCTCCCCGACTGACATCAGATTTAGATCACGGCCCCTCCCGCAAAAGACATCCATCGGAGCTGTAAAGCTGCCGCAAGTCACATGACCAGCCTGAAGACAGCTCAAAATTGCTATTTAGAACGCTTGTTTTTTAAAACAACTTTCATAGTGTACTCTAATAGAGGGGCTGGCATAGTCTTCTATTAATGGGTTTACAAACACTTTAACCAAACCTCCTTTATCATCGTGGCTGACACCGGTCTCCCTGCTGGATTCCAGGCTCGTCTTGCTCCTCACCACAGCCGGCTTTCTTCTCCACCAAGGACTAACACACAGCTTCCAGCTCCTTACAATCCACTGTGGACTGTCATCCTCTCTCTCCCCCTTCACCCTCTTGTGAATTCTATTTGTTTTATTTTACCTAATAAATTGTGCTACACTATGCCGGTTTGGCGCTTTCTTCCCTTCCCTTCCTATTTTACAGATTGTGGATTTCCAGACCACAAATGAAAGTAACAACAAAGGCCTGGGGAATGCCCAGGAAAAAAACAAAGCCTACTTACCACCAGCTTGCAGACAACCGAATGAACCTGTCTAACAGTATGCGTTAAAAACAGGGGTTTAGTCCGCACGCATTTGCAAGCGCATGCGTGAGCCACATAGCCACATCATGGCACACTGGTATCTGTGGTCCTAACACTAAAATATGAGTGTCCCCACAGTCCACCTGCCCACATTTATCCATCAGAATGGGACACTATTATTACTATTACAATATTTTAGTGTTAGGACCACAGATACCAGGGTGCTGTGACATGGCTCTGTGGCTCCCGCATGCGTTTGCAAATGCGTGCAGACTAAACACCTGTTTTTAACGCATACTTTTAGACAGGTTCATTCGGTTGTCTGCAAGCTGGTGGTAAGTAGGCTTTGTTTTGTTCCTGGGCGTTCCCCAGGCCTTTGTTGTTACCTGTTTTAGCCCTTCAATGCCGCTTACTGCGATAGCCAGCTATAAATGAGGGCGGTGGGAAGTTTTTGTTATCACAAATGAAAGCATCCTTGCCAGCACCACAGTGTCAGCCATTTTCTACTATTTGACATTTTTATTCCTATACCTCCGGGAATAAGTAGCTTTCAATACCTCTTTTTTTACCTGGGATATGACATTTTGTCACTATAGGATGAACACAGTGTCAGAGCTGTAGTGTTTTATATTTCTTATAAGAAAGTGTTTGAATTTATTTATCTTATCAGTTTTGCATCAATGTAATTTATTAAGCTTTTTGCAATTTTAATGATTAATTAAAATCATTTACGCTCATTTGATTTCATAAGTCTCTTTTGACTGATGCACACTGAAGTAATAACTGGAAATGGTGTCCATATTGTATGAAAATATATCATACAATGTGATGTATATCATACAATTAGTACAGACAATTACAGCTTTACAATTCCCATAAACATTTGATTTAAGGGGCGGATGCCTAACTACCTCATTGATGTAGTTGTACGGTAACTAAAACATATGTCTGCACTAGTCAACTAAGGTGAAGTTCTTAATTATCATATTGTCATATTATCATATTATAAATAAAAGTGCACAGATCTAATTAATTTATATGCAGACTGTGAACATTTGTTCATAATTAGCTGTAATTATACAAACAATTCTGTTCTTCATTCAACTTGGTTTCTGGCTGTCAACATACTACATGTATTATAACGGTATTTGTATCTTCATATAAGCATATATAACTTTGATATGACTGATAACACATTCAAATAGTAGTTTATTTTTAAATAGATTGTAGAAAAGGGAGATGTCGTTCTTGGTTGGGGCAGGGGATGTTTGGAGAGAAAAGTGGTCATTCTAATAAATATACAAATAATATTTAGTGTTAGGTAAGTTATAGTAATTACCAATTCCTCCAGTTGCTTGGGCTGATGGGTGGACAGTACATCATTCACTGCTGTAAATCCAAATCTTGACCAAAATTGAGTCCATAATTGCGGTATAAGCGAGTCGAGTACAGAAATAGGCAATTGTAAATTACTGGGGGAGGCACTAGTTGGTTCACCTGGTTGTCAATGGCAAATTGTCCTGGTAATTACTGGGGAGACATGTGCAGTTTGTGTCATTACAAATTGAAAAACAGAAGAATTTTCATTTTTTGGAAATTCGGATGTATTTGAATTTCCGAATTACAATAGTACCGAATTTAAACTAATTTAAAATAACAAAAAAAAACTCGGACCAAATTCGAATTTGAATCGATTTGAATCGTTTTCCAATACATTATAGTTTTGGAATTCGAAAAGTTTTCAAATTTGAATAATTTTCTAATTCAAATCGTTTTCCAAATTCCAAAGAGAATAAAATAGAATAGAAAGTAAAGGAATGGAATAAAAAAAAATAAAGTAGAAAAAAAAAGAAAAAGAGAGTAGAAAAGAACATAGCAGGAAATATAATATAATAGAGTAAAACAGAACAAAATAGAGAATAAAAAAACATAATAGAATAGAAATGAATAGAATAAAACAATAATAGAATAATAGAATATAATAGAATAAAAAAGAAAGTATATAACCATCTTCTGAAATTGGAATTTCAAATAGAATGAATTTGAATAATAAGAAAAGAAAAGAATAGAATGGAAAAGAATAGAATGGAAAAAATAATAGAATATACTATAATATAATAGAAAATAATAGAATTAAAAAACAATAGAATAGAATAAATTTGAAAAAATATTAAAAATTCAAATAGAAACAATTTAAATTTGAAATAGAATAGAAAGAATAGTAGATTAGAATAGAATAGAATATAAAATAACAGAATAGTATAGAAAAAAAAACAACAGAATAGAAATAAATAGAATAGCCACTTAAGGACCAAGCCTGTTTTTCAGACTCTGTGTTTACAAGTTAAAAACAATTTTTTTTTGCTAGGAAATTACTTGGAACCCCCAAACATTATACATTTTTTTCTAACACCCTAGAGAATAAAATGGCGTCATTGCAATTCTTTTTGTCACACCGTATTTGCGCAGCGGTCTTACAAGCGCACTTTTTTGGGGAAAAAAAAATCCTTTTTTTAATAAAAAAATAAGACAACAGTAAAGTTAGCCCAATTTTTTTTTCTTATATTGTGAAAGATAATGTTACGCTGAGTAAATTGATACCCAACATGTCACGCTTAAAAAATTGTGCCCGCTCATGGAATGGTGTCAAACTTTTACCCTTAAAAATCTCCATAAGCAACGTTTAAAAGATTCTACAGGTTGCATGTTTTGAGTTACAGAGGATGTCTAGGGCTAGAATTATTGCTCTCACTCTAACGTTCACGGCAATACCTCAAATGTCTTTCCCTCACTTGTATCCATACCCAGGTAGGAAGAGGACCCGATCTTCTCCGCTGCTACCGATGGCTTTGGTAAGCGACGGAGGGCATAGGAGAGCAGCGGAAGGGGACCCCTCTCCCCCGCAGATATCGGTGATCTTGCGGCGAATCCGCCACAGAGACCACCATTATTGTAAACCAGACCGCCCACTGAAGAGATGGATATCTCGGTTATGGCAGCCGTTACCGAGATATCCATCTTTAAAGTGCCGATGTATATATACAGTGGGCGGTCCGGAAGTGGATAGAAAGAATATAACCATCTTCCAAAATGTAAATTAAAACATTTTTTTTTTTTATTTGAATAGAAAAGAATAGAATAGAATAGAAAATAAAACAATAGAGTAGAACAGAATAGAATAGAATAAACAAATAGAAAAATAAAAGAATTCAGAAAACAATAGAATAGAATAGAAAGAATATAACCATTTCCCAAAATTCAAATAGAATAAATTTGATTTTGAATAGAATAGAAAATAATAAATTAGAATAGGAAGAGGGTTATATTATTTCTATTCTATTCTAGTTTGTTTTGTTTTTTCTATAATATTCTGTTATTTTCTATTCTAATCTATTTTTTTCTATTTTATTCAAATTGATTCTATTTATATTTTGGGAAATGGTTTTATTATTTGTTATTTGTTGGTTTTATTATTTGTATTCTATTCTATTTTTTGAATTATATTCTTTTCTATTCTATACTTTCTTTCAAATTGATTCAAATTCCGAAAATGAAATATGAGTAAACTAAACAAATTCCAAAAACAAATTTAATGAATTAAACTAAACAAATTTATATAAATAACAAAATTACAAAATAACAAAATTAAACAAATTTTTTCACATCTATTACTTGGGTACATTATCTGAAGGTGTGAACCAATGTTTAGGTTGATACAGATACTAGATACTAGCTATTTAACCACTAGCCGACCAGCCAAGGCTGTGCAAATCGGCGTAGCTGTATGTTGCTCCTTTAAGACGCCACAGCAGGCACTCGCGCGCCCACCGCATATCCCCGGAGCGCGTGCCCGGCTGGCATCGCTCATGACAGAGTGAGATCCCGGTTCTCTCAGGGGAGAGGAGACCAATCATGTGTTCATACTAAGTATGAACACCGATCGGTCTCCTCCCCTAGTTAGTCCCATCCCCCCTACTGTTAGGACACACCTAGGGAATAGGGATGGGCTTTATGTTTGAGTCGAACATGAGTTCGACTCGAACATTGGCTGTTCGCCAGTTCGCTGGACAGCGAACAATTTTGGGTGTTCATGACAAATTCAAAAGCTGCGGAACACTCTTTAAAAGTCTATGGGAGAAATAAAAAGTGCTAATTTTAAAGGCTTATATGCATGGTATTGTCATAAAAAGTGTTTGGGGACCTGGGTCCTGCCCCAGGGGACATGTATCAATACAGAAAAAAAGTTTTAAAAACGTCTGTTTTTTCGGGAGCAGTGATTTAAATAATGCTTAAAGTGAAACAATAAAAGTGTAATATTCCTTTAAATTTCATACCTGGGGGGGGTGACTGTAGTATGCATGTAAAGGGGCACATGTTTCCCATGTTTAGAACAGTCTGACAGCAAAATTACATTTCTAAAGGAAAAAAAATCATTTAAAACTACTCGCGGCTACAATGAATTGTCGGTACGACAATACACATAAAAGTTCATTAATAAAAACGGCATGGCATTTCCCCACAGGTTAAATCTGAAGGTAGCCCCAAAGCACCTTGTCCCCATGTTGATGGGGAGAAGGGCCTCATCCCCACAACCCTTGCCCGGTGGTTGTGGGGGGTCTGCGAGCGGGGGGCTTATCGGAATATGGAAGCCCCCTTTAACAAGGGGACCCACAGATCATGCCTCCCCCCTGTGTGAATTGGTAATGGGGTACAAATGTACCCCTACCATTATACAAAAAAAGTGTCAAAAAAGTTAAAAAACACAAGGTTATGTAAACGTGTGACCCCGCCCCCTCTGACAACACGGGGAAAGCCATAGGGAAGTCCCCATGTGTCAGAGGAGGGCGGGGTCACCAGGTGGCCCCGCCCTCCATTATATAAGAAGTGTCAGAAGAATCGAAGCATCACACGGTGGAAGACTCCCACTGAGGCGGATCGTGCAGACGGAGCGGTGAAGAAGCCAGAGCAAGATGCAGGACGAGAAGAGCGGAGGAAGAAGAAGATGAAGAAGTTGGAGAAGAAGAAGTTGGAGGAACAAGAAGAACACCAAAGGAAGACCAGAAGAAAGAAGATGGAAGAAGAAGCGGAAAGAAGAAGAAATTAATAAAGGACTTGTCAAAAACCGTCTATTGTGTTTTTTAACCTTTTTGACACTTTTTTTTGTGAAATGGTAGGGGTACATTTGTACCCCATTACCAATTCACACAGGAAGGGGCGGGATCTGGGGGTCTTCCAGATTCCGATACGCCCCCCGCCCGCAGACCCCCACAACCACTGGGCAAGGGTTGTGGGGATGAGGCCCTTCTCCCCATCAACATGGGGACAAGGTGCTTTGGGGCTACCCCAAAGCACCCTCCCAATGTTGAGGGCATGTGGCCTGGTATGGTTCAGGAGGGGGGACGCACTCTTGTCCCCCCTCTTTTCCTGCGGCCTGCCAGGTTGCGTGCTTGGATAAGGGTCTGGGGTGGATTTTTGGCGCGGGGTTCCCCTTAAAATCCATACCAGACCTGAAGGGTCTGGTATGGATTTTGAGGGGGACCCCAAGCTATTTTTTTATTTTTTATTTTGGCACGGGGTTCCCCATCCATACCAGACCTGAAGGGCCTGGTATGGAATTTAGGGGGACCCCCACTCATTTTTTTTTTTTACATTTTGGTTCGGGGTTCCCCTGTTGGGAAATCCAATGCCGTTTTTATCAATGAACTTTTATGTGTATTGTCGGGCCGACAATTCATTATAGCTTTGAGTAGTTTTAAATTACTTTTTTTCCTTTAGAAATGTCATTTTGCTTTCAGACTGTTCTAAACACGGGGAAACATGCGTCCCTTTACATGCATACTACAGTCACCCCCCAGGTCCCCAAACACTTTTTATGACAATACCATGCATATAAGCCTTTAAAACTAGCACTTTTGATTATTCATGTTCGTGTCCCATAGACTTTAACGGTGTTCGCGTGTTCAAACAAATTTTTTACCTGTTCGCATGTTCTGGATGCGTATCGAACAGGGGGGTGTTCAGCCCATTCCTACTAGGGAACATAATTAACCCCTTGATCGCCCCCACCTAGTGCTCAGTGACATTTATA
This sequence comes from Lithobates sylvaticus, assembly GCA_028564925.1. Classification (NCBI taxonomy): domain Eukaryota; kingdom Metazoa; phylum Chordata; class Amphibia; order Anura; family Ranidae; genus Lithobates; species Lithobates sylvaticus. Next base: position 639,349,678 of record CM053026.1, read on the forward strand.
CAGTAATCAATGGCTATTTTTAGCTCTGATCACTGTATAAATGTCCTAAAATAGTGTCAAATGTGTCTGATCTGTCCGCCGTAATGTCACAGTCCTGATAAATATTGCAGATCGCCGCCATTACTAGTAAAATAATAATAATAATAATAAAAATTACATAAATGTATCCCCTATTTTGTAGATGCTATAACTTTTGCGCAAACCAATTTACAATTATTGAGATTTTTTTTTACCAAAAATATGTAGAAGATTTTTTTTAAATGTGGATCTTTATTATAGCAAAAAGTACAAAATATTGTGTTTTTTTTTTAAAATTGTCGCTTTTTTTTGTTTATAGTGCAAAAAATAAAAACCTCATAGGTGATCAAATACCACCAAAAGAAAAATCTATTTGTGGGGAAAAAGGACATACATTTTGTTTGGGTACAATGTCGCCCGACCGCGCAATTGTCAGTTAAAGCAATGCAGTGCCATATCGCAAAAAATGGCCTGGTCAGGAAGGGGGCAAATCCTTCCAAGGCTTAAGTGGTTAAAAGTTATAATAAGTTATATAATACAGTGCAGCCATTGTACACTTTCTAATACACTTCAGGCGGTGTATACAGTATCTAATACAGTGTAGTGTGGTGTTGCAAAACAAAAAAACACATCATGTCCTGGAGGCCACCAAGGAAAGGTATACACTCACAGGTCACTAAAAGAGGGCAAGCAGCCTCTGTGTCTACAGTCAACAGTGGTGCTCGTGGACATGGTGCATCCTGTACAGGTCTACATGCATAAGAGTTGATGGAGCGGATAACAAAGCCGTCCTCATCCTCTGTCACCCAGGCTCAGAGTAGTTTGCCTTCCTACGCAGCTGCCAAAATGGCCTATTCCACCGGCATCTTGTCCACAGTCACTCCTTCCATAGCCCCACCATCATGCACGGAGGGGTCCCCAGAATTATTCGACCACACTGTCGGTTATATGCTGCTGGAGGATGCGCAGCGTTTTGAAGGCTTTGATGTTGGTCCCCAGGTTGAAGAAGGGAGTAACGTGAGCCTAGAGAGAGAGGGTGCCACAAAAGGACAAGAAACTGGAAGTCATGTTGTACAGCAAGGCCCATTCCTGTGCCCAACAAGAGTAACTTTGAGGGCTTACAGTGTTGTTGCACCACCACCACCCAAGGACCAATTGTTCTGCCCCTGTTTAACAGGGGCATGTAATTTCAATTTTTGATCTAATATTTCACAGCAGGGCCCGTTCCTGCCCCCAACAAGAGTAACTGTGAGGGGTTACAGTGTTGTGGCACCACCGCCACCTTTTTCTGCCCCTGTTTAACAGGGGCATGTAATTACAATTTTTGATATAATATTTCACAGCAGGGCAAGTTCCTGTGTCCAACAAGAGTAACTGTGAGGGCATATATATACTGCTGTTCAGAGTATATAGTGCCTGGGGGCCAGGGGGCCCCCACGCCATTTTTATTTTTAGTTTTGGTATTTTTATCTATATTGCCGGGCAATACATTACAGCCGCAAGCAGTTTAAATTCGATTTTTTCCTTTAGAAATGTCATTTTGCTGTGGCACTGTTATAAACATGGGGAAGATGCGCTACTTTAAAGGCATATTAAGGACACCCCTAGGCACAATATTTAAAGGAATATTTCATTTTTATTGTTTCACTTTAAGCATTATTAAAATCGCTGCTCCTGAAAAAAACTTTATTTTTTAAAACTTTTTTTTGCATTGATACATGTCCCCTGAGGAAGGACCCGGGTCCCCAAACACTTTTTATGGCAATACCTTGCATATAAGCCAGGGATATGCAATTAGCAGACCTCCAGCTGTTGCAGAACTACAAGTCCCATGAGGCATAGCAAGACTCTGGCAGCCACAAGCATGACACCCAGAGGCAGAGGCATGATGGGACTTGTAGTTTTGCAACAGCTGGAGGTACGCTAATTGCATATACCTGATATAAGCTTTTAAAATGAAAAAGTTTGTTTTTTTAACATTCGTGTCGAATATAGACTTTAACACTGTTCGTGTGTTTGAACAAATTTTTTGCCTGTTCGCATGTTTTGCTGCGAACTGAACCTGGGGGTGTTCAGCTCATGCCTACATCTGAGTGAAGCAGGGAAGGTGTTCAGGTGGTCTCAGCAAAATGGAGTATGTTGAGTATCTTTCTTGTGATATCTAAAGCCTGTCTACCTTCAGTGAAGCCCATGTGGTCTAGTTTAATGTCTGTGTTTAATAAAGATATTGGATGGAAATTGGAGGGAGTACAGTAGTTGGTCTTTCCCTGGCATGGGGAGAGTAACAATGTAGGTTTTCAGCAGTTCTGGGAGAAAAGCAGCCTGAGAAGCTGTTTTTGAGAAAAGGTTTGTGGATGAGGTGTTAAAAGATCTTTGAACAATTTATAATATTTATTTGTGAAACCATCCAGTCCTTGTGATTTACAATTTGGCGAGGATTGGATAGTTCTTTTTATTTTTGAGGAGGTGAATGGGCATTTAAACTGGACGAGTATTCCTCTGAAAGTGCAGGGAGGTGTAATTTAGAGAGAAAATCTATAATGTCAGACTCAAAGGGGTCTCATACTTTAAATTATATAGGGAGCTTTAATAAACTGTGAAGGCATTCACAATATCCTTAGGATTTAGGAGTTTTCAAAAAGGATGAGTAAGATAAGAAATCCTAGTCTTGGTCTTTTGTACTCTGAGTCTATTGGCTATGAATTTCTCAGCTCTATTATTTTTTGTGTAATATTGGAGTCTAAGGTGGCAAGAAAGTTTAGCATGGTGATCGTTTAGTAGGCATCATGACTCATGTCTAAGTTTAATGAGGTTTATGGACTGAATGAGGTCAGGGTTTTGCTTATTTTTAGATTCTAGACTTTAGATTCCTATTTTGACAATTCTGTGCACACCGCGGCCTCCGGCCTAGTCCACGGCCTACCACCATTCTAGCTGACCCCGGTGCCATCCTCGAGCTCAGAGTGACTCAAACCTGCCATCCTCCATTCTGGCAGCACTGCACCACTCCCGCCTATCTCCCCACTATTTTGGAGGACTCCCAGAGTAAGCGGCCTAAAGAAGCAGACAGCTCTCCTCTCAGCCGCAGCTCCCGGCCAGCTGCCATCTTAGCTCCATCCGGCTCCATCCGGCTCTATCCTCTGGCGCTGACAGGTATAACCTCTCCATTCTTCTACCAGACAATACCACGCCATCCCCTGCCCTCATTCACATGATATGAGATGATTGCCTGGGAGTTTGGCCTAGAAATAAACACAGTCTGAGGCACTTGCCCTGGGGCTCCTAAGATGGCTGCATAGACCGAGAGCTCCGCACAGCTCCGACTGCCTAGCACCCATACAGGCATACAACATGCCTCAACACCCGCTTCACTAACGGCCGTGGAGGGACAACAAGTCACAGCATCGCCCCATGTCAGCGGGACCAGTCCGCAGGTCCCTGGATGCACAGATTTCCCGAGCAAGAACTGCTCCTCTGGAATCCAAGATGGCGTCAGCGAGCCTGCCTCACACACAGGATACACAGGGCCCCTCTGCACACAGCACAGTTCCAGACTCCCTGCTCCTCAGCACTGTCCCAGGGGCATCTGTAAGTATCCCTCCAACCTGACCTGCCCACTAATATAGCAGACATGTTCTCCAGATTTTCAAACATGCTCAGCATCAGCCTGTCCCAAACAGCAGCTAAAATTACAGGGGACATTAAGGCAGAACTCCAGAACTTAGGATCCCACATAGAAACGATTGAATTGCACCTGGACACTACAATCACCAGAACCAACCAAAACACGGATCGAATACAGGATCTTCAAGACCAGCTCGAGTCATATCCAAGATGGATGACCTCGAGAATAGATCTTGCAGATATAACTTCAGGATTAGGGGTCTTCCTGAAACTGTCACGGATGTGAACGCAGCAGTTCGTTCTCTCCTTCAGGAACTCATTCCAGATATCCTCTCTCGCAGATTGGAACTGGACAGGGCACATAGAGCTCTGGGGTCCCCCGCTCCGACGAGCTTCCAAGAGACATTATGGTAAAACCCCACTATTATGCGGTCAAGGAGGAGGTCATGCAGCGGGCCAGCTCGGACACACAAATCAAGATCTGGGATCACCCTATCCAAGTCTTTGTGGACTTATCCCCATCCACAATTCATAAAAGGAGATCACTCAAACCAATCTTCTCAGTACTTTCTCAAAAGGACATAAAATTTTGGTGGCTGTTCCCATTCAATCTTAAATTTTCATTCAAGAACAAGTCGTATACCTTCTCCAAACTTCAGGAGGGATAAAACTCCACCTGGGACTTATCACTCAGATGCCAGCTTCTCCACCTTCAGGACCCGCCACAGGAGCCTCTAAAAGACAAATGCCCACAAGCCTGCTTACTCCAGTATGGCAGAAACCTAAACCAAAGCGGTCCAAAAATTCAGCGCCTACCTGAAAAGGCTGGATCCTTCTGTGAATATTTTGGTCTGATGAGCACACTCATTTTCTGGACCCTCAGTTTTTTTCCCCTGATTGGGGGGGGGGGGTTGTTACCCCTCTCTTTACATATTGTGGACAATTTAGAATATTATTCTTAATCTGAAGTTTAATTGTTACTGTTTTACGTAAGTTGTGAATTCCCTGGGTGAGCGGCTACGGCCACTATTGTGGAATTAATCTGGACCTCTTTAGGCGGGACGAGTTGCAAAATGGAAACTATTTGAGGCAAAAGAAAAGGAGTAACCCTAGTTCCAGCTAACAAGGCCAGGAACAATCCATCACTGAAAATATCACCTCCTCAGGGTATTTTCCATAAGGGGGGAGGAGGGAGGACAAGGATGGCTAACAAGATAAAATAATGGGTCAGGCCTATCAGGGATACCCAGGTTATACTTGGGACTATCCTGATGGTTTACCTGACCCCATACTTGTCCAAACAGGTTATGCCCTTCACAGGGCTGTTATGTTTCAATTTTAGTGATTGTGTTTTTAATATACCACTATTGTTCAGTTCTACTCTTTAATGTTTGTTATAATACAAGGGCACTGCAGTCAGAGCACCTTACTTGTGCCTATTACTGTCTAGGAGACATGGATTTCCACTCTCCCCTGGACAGAGGTGCTTCTTGTCTGGTAAAAGAAGACTTTACTAATGTGATAAAGGGACTGTGGGGATCCAGTCCCGCATCCCCTCTGGAGATAGCTACATCTCCTTTTCAATGCTCTATGATTCCCTCTACTCTCTTTCTTGCTCATACATTTCTTTCTTCTAGATGTCCTGCCGGAAACTCTCACTTCTCCATCCTAACTGATCTGAATCCTAAGCACCTGGGCAACTCATCTGACTCCCTTTCACAAGACCTGCAGGTAAGTGGCTTTATGTTGATTGTGCTCCCTCCCTATCTGCTCCATAGCTGAGGTTGACAAACCACATCCCCCTTCATGAATAGCGTCCCACAACACACAGGGTCTGAATTCTCAGGTCAAAAGACAGAATTTTTTTCAATATTACCACAACCAAAAGATAGATGTGATCCTGCTTCAGGAAACTCACTTGCCAAGATCGTACAACCCTAAGTTCATCCACCCTAAATACCCTACATTTTTCCTAGCTACAGTGGAAGATAAAATAAAGGGGGTAGCAATACTCTTTTCGCACAACTCAAAATTTACACTCCAGATGGAATTTAAAGACTGTAGATTCATCCTGCTCAAGGGGGTACTCGATGACCAGCTCTACTTACTATACTATATATATAGTATCTTACTATGCACCCAATCGAGGACAGGCAACATTTTTTGAGTACATGTCCTAGAAGCTGGGACCCTTGCTCAAGGGCACAATTGTAGTTGGGGGATTCCAACATGGCCTTTGACTCAAGACTTGACAAAAAGCACCCATCGGGAGCCCAAAGAACTTGTCCTCCCAAACAAAGCCTCCAAATAGCTAGGCTAATTCACTAACAAAAACTAATAGATATCTGGAGAGAACTCAATCCCCAAATGCAAGACTTCACACACTTTTCACACCCACACCAATCCTTTCCCAGCATTGACCACATTTTCTTGTCCACAATGCACATACCCCTAGCACACAAATCATTCATAAGAGACTCAGTGTGGTCAGACCACTCTATAGTTTTCCTTCTTTTACAAAGACCCCAAGGCCCTAGAGGAAACATTCACTGGAGGGTAAATGAATCAATCCTTAGTGGCCCAGTGAGAACTACTGAAGTTGAGAGAGCCATCAATAACTATTTCCTCCTAAATGACATGGAAGGTGTAGCCCCAGAAACATTATGGGTGGCACATAAAGCCACCATTAAGGGAAACGTATTCAGATCTCTTCTCAAATCTGCAGAGCACACAGACTGGACATAGATAAACTAGAAAAGGAATTCCTTAATATTCATAAGCAACATAAGAGGGACCCTGAATCCATACCTGCAGCTAAACTAGACAAAGCCAGATTAGCGTTAAATCTAGCTCTTACCTCCAAGGTGGAAAAACATCTACGATGGAGTGCAGCCCGATTCTATCACATGAGGGATAGAATGGACTCGATGCTAGCTGCCAGTCTAACTCCCAAACCTCGCTCTCACACAAAAATTTGCCTTCCTAATGGCTCGGGGACGCATAACCCACAGAGAATTATGGGTACCTTCCATGATTTTATAAAAATCTTTATAGTGGATGGGCACAGGAAGACCACACTAGCATGGAGTCCTTTTTAGACACTCTACCTATCCCCAAACTAGAAGACCGCCATATAAAGGAATTAGAATCTCCAATAACTGCTGAAGAGGTAGCCCTGGTTGTCAAAAACTTGAAACGGGGATCTGCCCCTGGATCTGATGGCTTCTCAAATCTTTACTATTAAATATTCACACCCATCCTTTCCCCATACTTAGCACACTTCTTTAATGCATTAAGAAAGGGAGCTACCCTGGAGCGCTCACTTAATTCAGCCTTTATTACCAAAACCCCAAAAGCAGGGAAAGACCCAGGGGAGGTTAGCAACGACAGACCCATATCGCTGATAAATAATGACCTGAAGATATATATTTCTTAACTTTATATCTTTATTAAAACATTTTTCATTATACATCATAACATACATTTCCCCATCACCCCTCACCCCCTCACACTCCCCCATCCAATAAGGGGAAAAGATAATACATCTATAAGGTTTGAATTTCTCGGATGTTTGTTGAGTGGAGGGGTACTAATGTCTTCCACACTACCCATTCTATTACTCCGATCTCCTCTCCCAGCCCCCCTACGCCAGCCAAACTACAATCCAGCAGTCACGGCCATCCATCTCGTCTTCCCATCTAACACTTTTTGGTCTCATTTACTCTACTCTCCCATTTCATTAGGTCACATCCGGCCTTCCTTATGCTTTTACCCTTACATATTAATGCCTCTTGCATCCCACCAGGGTTTCCAGATCCTGTCATATTTCTTCAAACTGCCTTGTCTAATATATGTTGCTTTTTCCTTCAGAATTGTCTTATTCATGCCATGTTCCCATTCCCTGCTGGATGGAGGCAGAGCCAATTGCCATCTCTGGGCTATCAATTTCCTTACATAGGAGAAGCTGCGCTAGAAATACCCAAATATAATATCTGGGCCAAACTAAACCAACATTAAGTGAACCTCAAAAATTACAAAGTCATGTGATCAATATATTATCTTAATGAAAAGTATGTATAATAAATCTATTAAATAATCACGTGAAGAAATTATACCAAGTGAAAAATATATACCAAAACATATATATATATCAAAAATTATATATATATAAAAATTATATTATAGGTGAACAAAGTCCTTCAATGTAGTCCAAATTTAGTGAATGAAGTTATTGAACATCAGTGATAATAAGAAAGAATAATTGGCACATATATCACACCGGCACCTTCTGAATAAAACGCTTACCAGAAAGTAAGCCAAATGTGCAATTGGCTTAAACCCAGCCTAGGCCTTTAAGTGGGGACATCATAAATGGAACCAGCAAGCAAACGAACAGAATCATTATTGTTGATCAATGGAAACAGAACTAATGGCTCCAGATGCAGGATATACCCCAGGAAAAAGAATCACAAAATAGTATAATATTGCCTTAAAAAAACTGTAAATAAACATGTGATGTACGCACTTACAAAATAAAAGACATAAGAGTGCAAAAAAAGGGAGAGAGAACCCCAGTGATCCAGACGCTACTAATGGAAGTGTCCCAGCACCACACAGAGGGGCTTCTTACCAGCGGCAAGCCCAAATCAGCACCAATACTCTTGAGCGATACACTTGTCGATTGGAATGAATATGGGGGAACCAGTCACATCCTCGATAGCGGAATATACATATATCATGAACTCATGGATGGTGACTCTGTTCAACCAATATCCTCAATGTGCTCTATTCTTCTTCCAGCATCTTTCAAATATTTAGGTGTGCATGTTACTCCACAGCCATCCCAGCATACGCCCCCCTGCTTGTCAGCTGGAACCTCTCCCACATGAAGTGCCATCTCAAGGATATTGCCTGTGTTCTTAAACGGTAGTAGACCTCCCTCCTGGCTGCAGCAACTGCTCCAACACCAACTCCTATCAATTTCCTTGCCTGAAATAAGCATCTTAAGATTGCAACTTGAATATTTTCTGGGTTTCCCTCTCCCTCTACCAGGCCTAGGACGCATAGCTTGACATTCAGGTCTAGGGAAACCCCAAATACATGATCTATAATTCCCAATACCTCCCTCCAATAGCGAAACAGCTTCGGCATCTCCAAAACATATGGAATTTAAAGACTGTAGATTCATCCTGCTCAAGGGGGTACTCGATGACCAGCTCTACTTACTATACTATATATATCTTACAAGGGGATATATATATCTTACTATGCACCCAATCGAGGACAGGCAAAATTTTTTGAGTACATGTCCTAGAAGCTGGGACCCTTGCTCAAATGCACAATTGTAGTTGGGGGATTCCAACATGGCCTTTGACTCAGGACTTGACAAAAAGCACCCATCGGGAGCCCAAAGAACTTGTCCTCCCAAACAAAGCCTCCAAATAGCTAGGCTAATTCACTAACAAAAACTAATAGATATCTGGAGAGAACTCAATCCCCAAATGCAAGACTTCACACACTTTTCACACCCACACCAATCCTTTCCCAGCATTGACCACATTTTCTTGTCCACAATGCACAATGTCCCTAGCGCACAAATCATTCATAAGAGACTCAGTGTGGTCAGACCACTCTATAGTTTTCATTCTTTTACAAAGACCCCAAGGCCCTAGAGGAAACATTCACTGGAGGGTTAATGAATCAATCCTTAGTGGCCCAGTGAGAACTACTGAGAGAGTTGAGAGAGCCATCAATAACTATTTCCTCCTAAATGACATGGAAGGTGTAGCCCCAGAAACATTATGGGTGGCACATAAAGCCACCATTAAGGGAAACGTATTCAGATCTCTTCTCAAATCTGCAGAGCACACAGACTGGACATAGATAAACTAGAAAAGGAATTCCTTAATATTCATAAGCAACATAAGAGGGACCCTGAATCCATACCTGCAGCTAAACTAGACAAAGCCAGATTAGCGTTAAATCTAGCTCTTACCTCCAAGGTGGAAAAACATCTACGATGGAGTGCAGCCCGATTCTATCACATGAGGGATAGAATGGACTCGATGCTAGCTGCCAGTCTAACTCCCAAACCTCGCTCTCACACAAAAATTTGCCTTCCTAATGGCTCGGGGACGCATAACCCACAGAGAATTATGGGTACCTTCCATGATTTTATAAAAATCTTTATAGTGGATGGGCACAGGAAGACCGCACTAGCATGGAGTCCTTTTTAGACACTCTACCTATCCCCAAACTAGAAGACCGCCATATAAAGGAATTAGAATCTCCAATAACTGCTGAAGAGGTAGCCCTGGTTGTCAAAAACTTGAAACGGGGATCTGCCCCTGGATCTGATGGCTTCTCAAATCTTTACTATTAAATATTCACACCCATCCTTTCCCCATACTTAGCACACTTCTTTAATGCATTAAGAAAGGGAGCTACCCTGGAGCGCTCACTTAATTCAGCCTTTATTACCAAAACCCCAAAAGCAGGGAAAGACCCAGGGGAGGTTAGCAACGACAGACCCATATCGCTGATAAATAATGACCTGAAGATATATATTTCTTAACTTTATATCTTTATTGAAACATTTTTCATTATACATCATAACATACATTTCCCCATCACCCTTCACCCCCTCACACTCCCCCATCCAATAAGGGGAAAAGATAATACATCTATAAGGTTTGAATTTCTCGGATGTTTGTTGAGTGGAGGGGTACTAATGTCTTCCACACTACCCATTCTATTACTCCGATCTCCTCTCCCAGCCCCCCTACGCCAGCCAAACTACAATCCAGCAGTCACGGCCATCCATCTCGTCTTCCCATCTAACACTTTTCGGTCTCATTTACTCTTCTCTCCCATTTCATTAGGTCACATCCGGCCTTCCTTATGCTTTTACCCTTACATATTAATGCCTCTTGCATCCCAAAAGGGTTTCCAGATCCTGTCATATTTCTTCAAACTGCCTTGTCTAATATATGTTGCTTTTTCCTTCAGAATTGTCTCATTCATGCCATGTTCCCATTCCCTGCTGGATGGAGGCAGAGCCAATTGCCATCTCTGGGCTATCAATTTCCTTACATAGGAGAAGCTGCGCTAGAAATACCCAAATATAATATCTGGGCCAAACTAAACCAACATTAAGTGAACCTCAAAAATTACAAAGTCATGTGATCAATATGTTATCTTAATGAAAAGTATGTATAATAAATCTATTAAATAATCACGTGAAGAAATTATACCAAGTGAAAAATATATACCAAAACATATATATATATCAAAAATTATGTATATATAAAAATTATATTATAGGTGAAAAAGTCCTTCAATGTAGTCCAAATTTAGTGAATGAAGTTATTGAACATCAGTGATAATAAGAAAGAATAATTGGCACATATATCACACCGGCACCTTCTGAATAAAACGCTTACCAGAAAGTAAGCCAAATGTGCAATTGGCTTAAACCCAGCCTAGGCCTTTAAGTGGGGACATCATAAATGGAACCAGCAAGCAAACGAACAGAATCATTATTGTTGATCAATGGAAACAGAACTAATGGCTCCAGATGCAGGATATACCCCAGGAAAAAGAATCACAAAATAGTATAATATTGCCTTAAAAAAACTGTAAATAAACATGTGATGTACGCACTTACAAAATAAAAGACATAAGAGTGCAAAAAAAGGGAGAGAGAACCCCAGTGATCCAGACGCTACTAATGGAAGTGTCCCAGCACCACACAGAGGGGCTTCTTACCAGCGGCAAGCCCAAATCAGCACCAATACTCTTGAGCGATACACTTGTCGATTGGAATGAATATGGGGGAACCAGTCACATCCTCGATAGCGGAATATACATATATCATGAACTCATGGATGGTGACTCTGCTCAACCAATATCCTCAATGTGCTCTATTCTTCTTCCAGCATCTTTCAAATATTTAGGTGTGCATGTTACTCCACAGCCATCCCAGCATACGCCCCCCTGCTTGTCAGCTGAAACCTCTCCCACATGAAGTGCCATCTCAAGGATATTGCCTGGGTTCTTAAACGGTAGTAGACCTCCCTCCTGGCTGCAGCAACTGCTCCAACACCAACTCCTATCAATTTCCTTGCCTGAAATAAGCATCTTAAGATTGCAACTTGAATATTTTCTGGGTTTCCCTCTCCCTCTACCAGGCCTAGGACGCATAGCTTGACATTCAGGTCTAGGGAAACCCCAAATACATGATCTATAATTCCCAATACCTCCCTCCAATAGCGAAACAGCTTCGGCATCTCCAAAACATATGGGTTAAATCCCCCTCTGTTTCCCCACACCTGGAGCATCCAGTCTTTGACCAAATAGAAAAAGTTTTTGCGGGGAAACAAGTGTAACATCGTCTGGGAGGGGGAGAGCGAGACCAATGGGGCGAGTTCCAAGATTCTGCTCCACTTATCTATATTTCCCAGATATAGTGTATACAAGGGCGCTCCGAGCTTTCACACATCTTTTTCCCACTTCCGCCTGTATGGTGGGGCTTCTATCCCTCCCAGACTCCCAGACTCCCCTTGTACATGTATGGATATACTTTCGATATTAGACCTTTCTAAATTTTTGCGTTAATTTTCTGGAGCAGATAAATCTTGCTCCATTTCAATATCTTCCCTCTAAACTGTTCTCCCAGAGCATGCCTAATCTGTAGATACAGTATATAAAGAAAGACTTATTCGGTGCATATTGCATATTGCATATTGATCTCTCAGTTCCTGGAAAGATTTCAAAATACCATATTGATATAGCTGGCTAATGAAATTTATTCCACACCTTTCCTATTCCTTAATTGTCCCCATCTTCTGGATTTCCCCCAGTTTACTATTTTCCCATAAGGGGGTGTACTCTGTGAGTCCACTATATCCCAATATTGCCTTTGCTGTATTCCATACTCTCACCATCAAACCTATAGTGAGAAACCCCAAAGGGATGGAACCTGCCTCCATGGCTTCCACTATTGTTCTATGCGGGGCGTTTTGTAGCAGCATCTCCCTCCTCAAGTCTCCTTCCTCCAACATATTGCACCCTCCCATGTGCCTAAGTTGTGACTCCAGAAAATAACGATAAGGGTGTGGTAGTGCTACTCCTCCTTCCTGTCTTTGTAATTGTAAATTGCTTAAACAAATTCTTGCCGGGCCACCCTTCCAAATCAGTTCTCTAAAAGCAATGTCTATCTTTTGGAACCACTTTTTATATAACCACACTGGGGAGTTATGCAATGCATAAAGAAGCTGCGGCATCCATAGCATTTTGATTAAATTACATTGGCCCACTACAGATAGTGGAAGCCGTTTCCATATTTTAATTTTTCCCCTAAATTTAACTAGGAGCAGGACAATATTATCCATAATGTATTGTTTGGATTCTCTAGAGATATTTATTCCCAGGTATTTCATTTTATTCACTATTTGGATTGGGGCAACCTCCTCAGGCAGGGGACTTTCTAGAGGATCCACCTGTACCAATACAGATTTTTCCCAATTTATAGTAGATCCAGAAAATTGGCCAAAATGTTTTATATTATCCATAGCCTTCAATAGGGAATTCTGCGTGTCTCCGAGGAATAGTAGGAGATCATCTGCATATATTGCTACGTTTTCTTCCACCCCTTCCCTTCTAAATCCTCTTACCTCGGGGGAGGACCTAAGGGCTATTGCCAGAGGTTTGATTGCAAGGGCGAAGAGGAGGGGAGACAAAGGGCACCCCTGCCTTGTCCCCCTCATCAAATGAAATTTATCAGAATATTCGTTATTCACCTTTACTTTTGCCACCAGCGTTTTATACAGCATTTTCACCCAGTTAATAAAAATCGGGCCAAATTAAAATTCTGCCAGAACCCTCCATAGATATTGCCATTCAAGGCTATCAAAGGCCTTGGCGGCGTCCAAGGACAAGATAGCCCTCGCTCCATCCTCATCTGTTTGGACCTGAAGATTCAAATATACCCGCCTTATGTTTGTGCTAGTAGATCTTCCAGGTATAAATCCCGACTGGTTGGGATGGACAAGTTTCTGTATGATTTTATTGAGCCTAGCCGCCAAGACCTTCGCAAGAATTTTTATATCTGAGCCCAGTAGAGGGATAGGTCTATTTGAGGATGTATTAAGTGGATCTTTACCTTGCTTATATATCCCTACTATAGTAGATTCCATCATAGATGAGGGGAGCTCTCCCCTCGAATTGCCGACCAATTCAAGACCCGCAGCAGCTCTGGGAGCAACACCTTCCCATAATGCCAATATGTCTCAGCTGGGAGACCATCAGGTCCCGGGGATTTCTGACCTGTCATCCCCTATAGTATAATATAGTCACTCTGTCCTTGTAATAAAACATTTTTACCAGGAGAGATCTTGGGGGTCCTCCTGGTGGGGGGTGATCTAGAGGGCACCCTGTGGGCTCTCTCTATTGTAAAAAAAAAACACTTTAAACCACTTCTCCAGAAATACAGCAGGGTCCGGGCCCTCACTTCGTTCAGGGAGCCCCACAATCCTCAAATTTTTTTCTTCACATCCTGTTTTCCATGTCATCCATTTTTTTCTCATAATTAATCATTTGTTCTTTTACAGTTCTTATCTTCCGTTTAAGGGAGTTCAGGTCATCCTCCACTAGGCTGGCTCTCCCCTCCAGGGCGGTGGTCCTTTTGTGAACCTTTTGCGGGTCATGCCTAACAAAGAACAGCTCTTCCCTGATGGTTGTAAACTGGTCAGATGATTTGTTCAAGGAGAGCTTAAGGAGTTAATTGCTTGCAAATCCTCCTTTAACGACGGTTCTGCTTCTATTAGGGCCCCCACCCCAGATGGTAATTTTGGGGTATCCTTAACTTCCTCCCCTACAGATTTCCCTCCTCGATTATTCACTTCCATTGCTGCTGATACTTGGCTATGCCCTTGACTTCTTCTTTCAGCAGAAGTCCCAGACTGTGGCTTAGAATGTGCTTCTGGATGCTGCTAGCCTCCTTTTGGGGAGGCGTCTGGCCCGGGATATGTGCAAACCTCTCCAGTTTAGCAGCTGCTTAACTCCCCTTTGAGGTTCTTGGCGACTGCGTAATAGTGCTAGCGCTCTCACCGTCTGGCTGCGTTGATTCTTCCCCCCTCTTTCTTATCATAGCGGGATACTTAATAGCCCAGTGCTTCTACTTAGGATGAAACAACATTTGTACCCCAGGAAAAAGAAAGAAGGGAGCTGGCACCCAGAAATATACCTATTTTTCCACCATCGCTATTTGCTAAGTGTCCAATGGATGTCACTACTTGACAAACTGAAATTCTTCTGTTTAAATCTTGATTTGGTCTTGATAAATCTTGATTGGTTTAAGACCCAGAGTGATCGTTCCTTGCCATACAGTGCTTCGGAGGGGGGTTAAAACTTTCCAGGTCTCGGTGTTTAGTGAATGTCCCTTGCCAGCATGCAAGCATGCACTTCTGCTGGAGTTGCACACGCTCATTGGCTAGCCTCCACCGCTCCACTGCTCTCATCAGCATCACAGTGTTGCAGGGTGGCTAGTAGGAGAGGGAGAGGTGTCGTACATATTAACCAAGATTCTAGCAGACAGAGTTTTTTTCTTCATAAGCTTATATATTCACAAATACCAGGTAGGGTTCATCCCGGGTAGACAAGGTCCAGATCAGATTAGATGGGCAATAGACGTTATTTCGCTGTTGCGCTCAGGATGGGATGGGGGCAACCACAAGAAGGACTTCTTTTATCTATAGATTTGCAAAAGGCCTTTGATTCTGTGTCCTGGCCTTATCTATTTAATATCTTACAGCGCTGGGGGTTCGGCCAGAACTTCACCAACATTCTAAGAGCATTATACTCATTTCCCGAAGCCCGTGTACGGCTTCAGGGATACTATTCAAAGCCTTTTCTGATTTCCAAAGGAACAAGACAGGTTTGCCCCCTATTCCCTTGATCTTCGCAATAGCGATCTAAACTTTAGCAATAGCAAAAGGAGCCACTGGGATATCCATGGTGTATGTTGTGGCCAAAACGCACACAAATGCGCACTCTTTTCAGATGATCTGCTCCTCATCATCACCACTTATCTTCTTACTAAATGTCTGCCGCCTATTGAACGACTTTGGAAAAATCTCGGGGCTCCTAGTCAACATGTCAAAGTCACAGGCCCTCAACATAAATCTTAGACATGTGCAATTCGTTTAGTTACGATTCGTTTTCCGTTCAAATTCGTTATATTCGTTCATTCGTTATCGTACGAATAAACGAATGATTCGCTAAAAATTCTAACGAACAACGAACAATCAAAACCAACGAATAAACAACGAAAATACAAAATAATTAAATTAGAAACAACGAAACTACGAAAGAATGAAAATCCGAAAAAAGAAAAAAGAAACAACGAAAATCAAAATAAACGAAAAAATTCGTACTTTCGTAACTTTTGATTTGTTTGTCGATTCGTAATTTTCCATGTCTCTTACAATGGCGCTGCTTAACGTTCTTCGAATGGATTGAACGAAAAACTTTGTACATTCGTAACTTTTTTTTTTTTGTTTGTCGATAAGTAATTTTCCGTGTCTCTTACAATGGCGCTGCTTAGCGTGCTTCAAATGGATTGAACGAAAAAATTCGTACATTCGTAACTTTTTTTTTTGATTCGTAATTTTCCGTGTCTCTTACAATGTAATAATAAGCATACACATTACATAAAATTATGAATTATGCTCCGATTACCAATCTAAAAAAACAATGTTACGAAAGTACGAACAAATCAATCTTACGAAAGTACGAATGTAAATAAATCTATGAAAATACGAACACGTCTGAATACAAAATACAACGAAAATACGAATTTCGAATAAACGAAAAAACGGAAAAATGAATCAACGAAAAAATAACTCTACGAAAATACGAACGAGTCCGAATACGAACACCGACGACTTATGAAAATACAAACGAGTCCGAATACGAACACCGACGACTTATGAATTTACGAATCGTTACGAATCAACGGAAACGAACAGAAACAAAACGAAACAAAACTAATTTTTCTATTGTGCACATGTCTAATAAATCCTCTAGACTCATTAGTCTCCCGGCTAAAAAGCCTCTTTCTCTTTTCATGGAATGAGAATAACATTCCATATATAGGGGTGCATCTACCACATAGGATAGATAAAATATATGCAACCAACTACCCGCCATTATTTAAAAAACTGGAATCGAATTTGCGAGACTGGTCTCAACTCAGTCTATCTTGGCTAGGGAGGGTACATTCTATAAAGATGACATTGCTCCCACGAATCCTATACCTGTTTCGATACCTACACATACCTATTAAAACAGACCATCTGCAATGCTTCCAGGCAAAAATTATTAGCTTTGTCTGGGGTTCAAAGGGACACAGACTAGCTAAGGGGATCCTTTTTCGAGCCCGAAATAGAGGAAGGATGGGTCTACCTAACCTACTCAAATATTACTAAGCAGCCCAGATATCGATTGTTTACGCTCGGTTTGCTAAACCCGATTGGGCGCATATGGAAAGAGAAGCAGTACCACAATTTACGCTAGACTTCTTGATGTGGAGTCACCCAAGCAAACGACCTGCAATTCTGGCTCCAACACTTTCTCACTCCATGACATTATGGGACAAACTCAAAATTCTCCCAGGGCTGTTCTCTCCGATTCGTCCACTAGCTCATCTCTTCCATAATCCCCAATTCCCACCAGGCATGAACATCTGGGCCTTTCAGTGGTGACTAAACAAAGGGTTGTACAGAATCGGAAATGTTTTTATTCAACGGGTCCACTTACCCTAAATCACTGCATCCATAAACTCAAAATGCCTTTGAGTGAAACATTCAGACACCGACAAATCTCAGACTTCCTACACTCCATTTGGGGAACCAAACCCTTACCACCCAGCATCACACCATATGACCTCTGGTGCGGCCAGATTACAGAGCAGAGGGGAGGAATTTCAACGATATATGAATCCCTTTCAGTAGTGCACACTAAAACAAGCTATATATTGGCCTGGGAGAAAGACCTCCAACAGAAATAGGAGTTGGATGATTGGCACAGAGCAATAACATGGTCAAACCGTGGTATACTCAACACATCCCTGATGGAGGCAGACTTAAAACTGAGTATCTAGTCCCCACCAGACTAGCAAAATTGTATCCATCAACCTCCCCCCTATGTTTCAGAGGGTGTGCACATATAGCATCCATGGTCCAAGTATGGTGGGAATGTCGAAAGCTAAGAGGGTTCTGAGATAGAATCTTTATGATAATCAGGAAGACCACTGGTCTGTCCATTCCTAAGTCCCCTCACATAGCATTGCTGAACTTTCCAATCGAAAAGGACCATTAAAAGTAAAAGGAGCCTCATTCACTTCATCCTCCTAAGAGTCAAACTGACGATAGCGAAAGCATGGAAAAAGCCCACTGTTTCAAGTACCCAGACCAAACAAAAAATATCATAGATCATGAACCAGGAAAAGATCAGTATCCTCCAAGACACAGTTGAAAACTCTAAGGCCACCTGGGAACCGTGGGCTGATTACATGCATGTATGCCTAACACCTTCGTAGGACCTGATCAAGATTCGTTAACAGTAGCATTCCGGACATCTTATTCTTCTCTTTTTCATCACCCTCTCCACCCTAATTATTCCTACCCTTTCCCTTTTCCACTCTTCTTTTCTCTTCTTTCCATCCTTTTTTAACTTTTACCACGTATAGGGGGCTACCAAGTTCAGAAGGTAACATCACCCTAGTTCTAGTTAAAAAACACATAACAGAGCCCACCTTGGTAGGCTGTGTATGGTGTCCAAAGGAAGGAGCAGAAACCAAATGCTAGAACCATCCAAAGATGGTGCCTATATAGGTGACACCGCAGAAGATCCATCAACGCCACACATATTTGAGCAAAGGGAAAGGGAGGCGCCATCACCAATATGGAAGAGCCTCCTGGTGGTTTGACGCCAAATCATAACGCTCGTATATAGAATGGTTGCCGGCAAATGCAGCGCTGCCCGCCCGGCGTGAGAAGCGTAATGACGACGAGTAGTGCGCTCACACCCACCCCCGCAAGGGAACGTGATGAAGGGAACACCCGCAGTGAGCTTAACAGCTCCCGGACCAGAGGAAACCCAAGACAGGGACAACACAACCCACATCCAGACCGCCGTCAAAGCACACAAAAAAACCCTAAGGGATCCCATACCAAAAAATGGTATATACATAAAGGGCCATAAATATATATATTTTTTTTAATACAGCATGAAATAATTAAAGAGCAGGGACATGGTATTACATTGGGCAGCCTAACACTAGGGATGGGCAGAACACCAGAACATACCGAACAGGCAAAAAATTCAGCAGAACACACGAACACTGTTAAAGTCTATGGGACAGGAACATGAAAAATCAAAAGTGCTAATTTTAAAGGCTTATATGCAAGTTATTTTGGGGACCCGGGTCCTGCCCCAGGGGACATATTTCAATGCAAAAAAAGTTTTAGAAACAGCATTTTTTGGGAGCTGTGATTTTAATAATGCTTAAAGTGAAACAATAAAAGTAAAACATTCCTTTAAATTTCATACCTGGGGGGTGTCTAAGTGTATGCCTGTAAATTGGCGCATTTTTCCCGTGTTTAGAACAGTTCCTGCACAAAATGACATTTTTAAAGAAAAAAAAGTCATTTAAAGGTACTCGCAGCTATAATGAATTGTCGGTTCCGGTGTCCTATCATAATGTGTCCCCCATCAGAAAGTGTCCGCTGTGTACTGTGCATGCGCGGTACACAGAACACCCAGATTACGAAAATAGCCGAAGATGAACGGCACCTGCGCCGTGAGTCCAGGTTCAAGCCCCACCATTCAAGTGGGCATAGAGTTAGAATATAAAAGAGCCGTGCGCAGCGACGCCGTGCCCGAAGCGTGGAGAGCGAAGCGAGCCTGTGAGGGGCCCTATGTCCACTTGGATGGTGGGGCTTACACCTCGACTCATGGCACAGGTGCCGTTCATCTTCAGAGATTTTCCCGAACTCATTCAGCTCTGTACTGCGCATGCGCTGCGCATGCACAGTAGGGGCCGGACACTTTAGGATAGACGGACTATTTGTGACAGAACACCGGCAATACAGATAAAATAATTCATTGAAAAAAACGGCATGGGATCCCCTCAGTCCATTACCAGGCCCTTTTGGTCTGGTATGAATATTAAGGGGAACCCAAACCAAAATGAAAAAAAAAATGGTGTGGGGGTCCCCCTCAAAATCCATACCAGACTCTTCAGGTCTGGTATGGAATTTAAGGGGAACCCGGCACTAAAATTTAAAAACAAAATGGCGTGGGGGGTCCCCCCAAAAATCCATACCGACCCTTCAGGTCTGGTATGGATATTAAGGGGAACCCTGTGCAAAAATTTAAAGAAAAATGGCATGGGGGTCCCCCTCAAAATCCATACCAGACTCTTCAGGTCTGGTATAGAATTTAAGGGGAACCCTGCAGTAAAATAAAAAAAAATGGCGTGGGGGTCCCCACAGAAATCCATACCGACCCTTATTCGAGCATGCACCCTGGCAGGCTGCAGGAAAAGAGGGGAGGATGTGAGAGCGCCCCCCCTCCTGAACCGTACCAGGCCACATGCCCTCAACATGGGGAGGGTGCTTAGGGGTAGCCCCCCAAATCACCTTGTCCCCATGTTGATGGGGACAAGGGTCCCATCCCCACAACCCTTGCCCAGTGGCTGTTGGGGGTCTAACAAGGGGACCAAGGGGACCCCCAGATCTCGGCCTCCCCCCTGTGTGAAATGGTAATGGGGTACAGATGTACCCCTACCATTTCTCAAAAAAGTGTCAAAATAGTACAAAAGACTAGACACAGCTTGGGACAAGTCCTTTATTAAAAAAAAAAAATTAAATGCCCCACAAAGTCCATTCATCTTCTCTCGCTCTGCCGACGGACCAAAAAAGAAAAAAAAACAAAAACAAAGCCGCGACCGACCAGCCTCCATGGGAGGCACCAGCCGTATGATGCATCTACGCTTTGACAGTTCTTATATAACTTAGGGCGGGGCCACATGGTGACGTTCCCGGGTGACCATGCCCCCCTCTGACGCACAGGGACTTCCCCATGGCTTTTCACGGGCATCAGAGGGCGGCGGGGCCACTCATGTGCTACAAAATGTTAGGCTTTTCTATATGTATCATGTGCTTTCCATTTTTTTGATTATTTATGAATTATGTATTTATGTATGAAATAACGTTTTTCATTTAATATTTTACTCTATGCGGTTATTTAATTATGTGTGAAGTATATAAATTTTCTTTCAAATATGAATTATTGTGAGACAAATGCCAAACTTTTTTACACATATTATAGATAAATAATTATAACTCCACACAACATTTGACCCTCTGCTTACTTCATTCAAAGTCCCACTTCCTTGTTCTCCCTTGTATATTTGAAATCACATTGTTTTTTGTCTCGTGCATTTAGTTGTAAAATTATGTGTAGCGCTAACGTACAGTATCAAGCTGAGGGGGCATTTGGATGAAAGTACTCCTGGAAATGCTGAGAGAGCAGAGAATTATTACAGGGGGAGTTTATGACTTTAGTATTACACCTCCAAAGGTACACAGGAGTACAGATATCCCTCTACTCCACTACTGTAGCAGCGTGGTCTGGCCAAGTGATATCAGAGATGGAGATGGATATCTGCTGCAACAACCACTTGTCTACTAAAATACATGAATATGACTGATATATAGAAGAGAAGAAGGTAAAGTCCCTTTCATTAGCATGGTGGCAACGCTACACATCATACAGGTCTTCAGCATGGAGTAGAGGGGGCTCTCCTTTTCATGGAAGAAGTAGAGTCCAGTGATGGATCATTTGTGAGGTTGAAGTCTTCACAAACTATTAGATGACCCTGCTTGATAGATAAGATTTTCCTACATAACTTTTAGAAAAAACATAGTAGATGTAGTTGGGAGCCTATAAATTCACCAAAGTATACAGTTTAGTATTAATCTCACAGATGTGTATTATGAATCTACCCCCAGGGTCGAGTAGCATCTTCCGTACTTGGAAGGATACTGAATTCTTGATTGCAATAAGGACTTTTTTTTTACAGGTGCACAGGTCATAAAAAGGTGGGGACAATTTATGTGGCTACAAAAGTAAAAGGAGGATCCTGTGTGGGAACCTGGTGTAGTATAGACTGCCGACTCTGAATCTGGGTGGAAGGTTAGAGTAAAGGTTGCTCTCCTTGCTGGGGAATATGATCAGCAAATAGAACAAGTGATAAAGGTGCTACTGGTCTTCTTGAGAACTTTTCTGGTGGTTTCGAGACCACTTGCCAGTTTGAGGGGGATTGTGGGAAGTGATGCTGGCATTGACGTAGAGGACTTCTGTTCCAGAACAATACCCCAGGTCCAGGTCCTGAGGAGTTGAAGTCCTTCATCAACTGTGGTCATAGAGGAGGAGTTGGTGCTATTGTGTGTGATGTTGAGTTTGGATCTTGTGGTTTCTTGGGGTCTTGATAATGGCATGAAGATTCTTATGTTGTTGCAAATTGTGTTGTGAGAGATATGGAAATATTTGCAGTTTTGGAAACTGGTCAGGAATTTAATCTGATTTGCGAAATGCTTACAATATTCTTTCTTTAACATGATCTACAGTAAGTATACATGTAAAAGTACATCTCGAGGGACAATTAGAGATAGGTTAGGAGGCTTTGGCATGCAATGGATTCTGTCAATAGTGAACTCAGATGTTGTGAGAGAGTGTGACATGGACAAAAACAGATTTTGAGCATAATTTTGCAGCGGTGCTTGGCTGTATGAATTTTGGTATGCTGCAAATTTTGAGATTGTTTTAACTGGATTTGACCTCTAGGCCAGCAACTTTTGCATTTAGCCAAGACATGTACTCTTCTTTAGCATTGTGGGCATCTACCAGAGTATTATGGGAGGATGCAAATTCACACATTTTATTTTTAACATGCTAAATTCTGTTAGCCACTTCTTGTACTTCCTCTTTAAACTGCTGCAAACATGTTAGTATGTCAGAATATAGGGAAGCCTGCAGTGATAATCATATTATTACCATTACATTACATTATTATCTGAGATTGAGGTGAAAAAGGTTGATATGAGGTCTGCAGGATCTGTATTAGGGCCCAAGGCAATATGGGTTCTCACCTCCATAGAAGGATTTATTACAGATTCGCCATTTGAATCCCTCAAGGGTTTGGATTTGGCAGGGATTCTAGTTGGAGTGGAGGCTTCTGAACATGAGGGCCCTGGGTATCGGAGATTGCTGATGCTGCTGTAGACTGTGATAAGCCAGAGTGAGCTGTAGAGGCTCTGCCATTCAGTATGTTGTGGAACAGACCCAGAGCTGCAAAATCTAATCTTTTTTCCAAGTGTTTCATTTCAGTCCCTAACATCACAGGTCCAAATCATCTATGTCTTCTTTTAGGGCTGGGCAGATTTTAAATCATTCAGAGCAGCACCACTTAAGCATCCCAGAATAATTTTCCTGTGAGTGCAGGAGCCTTGATGTCATGGGATCCCATGAAGTAGTTTGAAAGATGTAAGCATTACCTAGGGCAATCTGCATGCAAATATAGCCTGCCTAGGAATGCCTACTACTCCAAATTGACATCAAACTGACCACAACAAGACATTTTTATATTCTGTAACTCCTAAGAGCCAGCCAGATGCTTGTATCAGGACTGGGGGCTTTTAAAATGAATACTGAGTCAGAGGGCTCTAATGTTTTTAAGAAACTTGATTGAAACTCTTAAATACATCAAGGGAGTGCATTAGGTTCAGGAGAGCAGCATTTTCAATATAAAGCCAGGATCGAGAACATGGGAACATGACCTCAACTAGCAGGAGGAAAGTTAAAGCGGTTCTGCACACATTTCATTTAGTAAATCTCTTTGCCCTCCAAATCAGGCAAAGAGTACTAAATGAAATGTTTTTTTTTTTTCACTTACCTTGATAATCGCCGACTTCCGGTCCTCTGTGTCTGCGGCGGTGGGCGGGGTCTGGTGTCATTGATCCCAGGAGTCTGTGCGGGCATCTTCCGAAATCTCCCGGAGTCTGTGCGGGCATCTTCCGAAATCGCGAGATTTCGGCCACATCTTCCGAAATCTCGCGAGATGTCGGCCACATCTTCCGAAATCTCGCGAGATGTCGGCCACATCTTCCGAAATCTCGCGAGATTTCGGAGAGCGTGAGCTGCACTTCGCCGTTACTGCGCACGCTCGAGATCGGCGCAGTAACGGCGGTGCATGCTGGGCCATCTGGAGTGCCTGTGTGGGTTCAAATGACCACAGGCAAGATGGCCCCCAGCATTAAATAATTTCTAGAAATAATAAATCTATTTGAAAGAAGCTGCTGCCGGTTTACATCCAAGGACACGTGAGTACCTAAACTGCATTGCATAAGCCATTGCATTGCAGTAAAAAAAAAAAAAAAAAACATAAAGACAGTGCAGAACCGCTTTAATACTTTCTAATCTTAGAAATTATTATTTTCTTGAAAGAGTAGTTGATGCTTGGAATAAACTTCCGCAGATGTAGAGAGTCAGTCAACAGTAAGTGGAGCTCAAGAACTGTTTAGTGATAATAAAAATGACAGCCTTTAAAAAATGCATACTGTTAATGCATATAGTGACAAATCATGAATTTAATCATGCAGCCTTAAAAAGTTACTGAAAGGTCCATTTTAAAGAGTGTTCTTTAACTCCCCAGTAACTCATAACATGCTAATCTGAATTATTCATGTCCTGGAGTAAGTTTTAGAAATTATTTCTATCCTGGCTAGCTGGAGTGCTGTAGATTTTTTTTGTAATGTTCATTAAATTAACATATACATGCACCTTTTATCTGCTAACAGTACTGCAAAATGTTATATGATAAAGGGTGGTGAGAAATCCCATAGAATGACAGAACCCTGCCCTAGTACCACGAACAAATAAATGAAAAAACAGTGTGAGAAATCATATAAAAAAGACAAAACTCTGCCCCAGTACTGCAATAAAGTTTAGAATAAGAGTCCCCACATCACAAATGCAGGATGTGCTTTAGAGAAAGCAATCAATAAGATGATATTTGGAGTTAACTTTTCTTATAACACCATGTTGCAGATGGAAAATATTTTAAGTGGGAAATATTTTCTCTCTGGCAGTGGTCCAGACTGTGTTGCAATAATGTGTAGTATTAATAAAAACCTTGTCAGTTTTAATAATTCTTTATATATTAAACAAATTGATAGCTAGTACTGTAATAAGTAATGAGATTCCTTACAGTTATGAGCTCTTCACTTTAATATCAGTGAGCCTGCCAAATACGAACAGTAATATGAGTGGCCATACGGTGTGATGAGCTCCAGATTCACACCATAAACATATCTTTTTATTTCTTACTTCTTTATTTTGGTTAAAAGAAAAAAAAAACTGAGGAGGAAAGTTATTTTTACTTCACTATACTTTACTATCAGTGTACTGAAAATGCCTACAATGTTTTGTGCTTTACTTTTCTGGGTTAAAAAAAGAAACATTAGTGTGGGTACTCAAAACGTATCCTGTATTCTATTGGCACCATTGCGCGAGAACACTAATACGGGCATAAGGGCTATTTGATTAAAAAAGAAAAATAGATCTCAGCATCCCCAAGATCTCACAAGTTCATATTGCCACTTATACAATTTATGTTCCTGAGATGCATGCAGTAGCCTTCTTACAGCCACAGAATACGCAGTAACTGCTAATTGACCCATAATCATTGGAGGAGAGCAGCATTGTCTCCTATTTAAGAAATCCAGAACCACAAAAACACTGTTGAATGTATACATGCTGTTAACTTGTTAGAACATACTATTTGCACAGGTGTGTAGAATTGATTGATGCAATTATGCATAGAGCAAGTGTTCTTTATAAACAGAGATTGTGGGGTACCATTTACATTCCACCTTGAGGTCCACAAAAGTTTTGCTACACCACTGCACACTGTAGCTTTGAAAAACTATCACCCTAAACTAGTTTTAAGGCTTGTACAGGACAACGGAAATGTGTCCTGAACAGCAGGTATTTTGATCCCAATATTTGAGTTGTGGTCCCTTTAAGAGGGACATTTTTAAGACTGGGCTGAGTACTCAGGGGTTCTCAAAAATGCAGGGTGAGGGGTTATGGGGAAATCAGGTTGGAAAGAGAGGACTGATTGTCAGTACTCTCTAAATTGTTAAGGTGCTATCAGGGATCCAGAACTTCAGAGGTTCAAAGAGTTTTGGGAGGGAAGAACCTCCAAACCCTGACTGCAAGGTCTCTGGTTCTGAAGGGGTTAAGCTACAGCCAAGAGACTCTTGAAATGCAGCAGGAAGGGATCAGCACCTGTGTCAATGAGACAGAATAGAGTGGTTCAATGGTTGTGAGCAAGGTGAACCCTCTGGCAATTAAGATGCTTGTTGCTGAACCCCTGCGGCCTGTCTGCCATCCTGCAACACAGAGGAACCCTATACCGGTATGGAACCGAGAGACTGGCGGTGAATCTGTGGTATGCTTCATTTTTGTCCCAGAACTTTTGCTTTACTTTTGGCTGAAGAATGCTCTTTGAGTTTGCTTTTAAGATACCAATAAAAAGACTCTGGACTTTTTGTCAACTCGGCTGGCTTCCTCATATTACATTTGGTGTTTGGATGCAGGCAGACTGTAGCCGCTAAAGCCATTTGGAAGCAGAACTTAAGTTAAAAGGGCCAGCACCCATTTTTGCATGTCCTGGGTCAAGGCAGCACAGGCACTGCAAATCTCAGAAGGCGGCATGGAGTAGGTTATAAAAGCCCTGGCTCAAAGCACAGTGGAGGCCACTCAGGCACAAATACAGGGCCAGCATCAGGCCTCTGCAGAACCCGACCATTGCCATGGGGAAGTAATGGGCCAGCAGCAACAGGCCCTGGCGCAAGTCTTCGCAGCACAGCAGCAAACTACCCGCATGGTGACCACTCAGTTTACAGCACAGCAAGAAACAACTACAAGCATAGTTGTTCCAACCTCTGAAGTTCTGGACCCCTGTTAAGAACTTATCAATTCTGAGAGTACTGACAATCAGAGGACTTTCCAACCAGATTACCCCAGAACTCCTCACACTGCATGTATTCAGAGTCTTCAAAGGGACTACAGCTTAAATATTCAGAACCACAGTCCTTGTAGTCTGGGTTTGGAGGTTCTTCCCTCCCAAAATTTTTCAAACCTCTGAAGTTCTTGGCTCCTGATAAGAACTTATCAATTTTAAGAGTACTGACAATCAGTCCTCTCTTTCCAACCAGATTGCCCCAGAATCCCTCCCACTGCATGAGTGAGTACACCTGATTATTCAGCCCAGTCTTCAAACTATCCCCCTTAAAGGGACCACAACTCAAATATTGGTGAAAAATACTTGTTTTTCAAGACACATTCCATTCCTGGTGTCCTGTTCTTCTTAAGAAGAGAAATATTAACAAAACTCTATTATTTATTTAGTTTAAAATAAAGATGCTTACATTGATTTTTTTCTTTGATTAAAAAGGAATATGCAGACTGTGTATTGTGGAGGTAATGTTTTATTTCAATAGATACAATTAAATGAATCAGCTTTGTGCTCAGGTTGATATAATCAGATAAAAAAGGGTTATACTGTCTTCAGTGTTTACAAGCAAAAAACTCAGTTTGGTATTCTGACAGGTCAATGTTTTGGGATTTTCCTGATCAACAGGCAATTTTCTAATTGTTTTCTTTTTTCAGTAACTTTGACTAGGGGAAATATTGCAGGATTTATTGTGTACCAAAGTTAATTTCCTCTCAATGGGTAGCAAAATAGAACAGTGCTAATTTTATATGTTTCTGACATCTGTTTTTAGTAAAATAATGATGATCACTTACAAATATACCAGACTCACAGTCATGATTACTGAGTTATCACTGACAAGAGTGGGCCTCTACGTAAATGTTAATCTTGAGATTAACCCACTTCCCTGTCCCCCCCCCCCCCCCCCATCTCTGTTTTTCCTCATTGCTCTTATTCTTCACTATTCTAATTTCCCTCACATCATTTTTTTCATCTCAGTGGTTTTTCAATTCACTCACTGCTTGTACTTCACTGTTCACCTTTTCAAGGGCTTGTCAATTATCCCAATTTCACCTTTTTGGTTTCACTTTGTTTTACTCGATCATCCACCAATCCATCACTTTTTACTGGCCCACTCTTGTATACCCTTGAAGGTCCATACTACATCTACCCATTATGTTAATTTATCCTTTTAGAATTTGGTCCATCATGTTCTGTAGCTCCCCCGAGTCGCCGTTGGAGACCCCCATTTTGGTGGCTATGTGATCAGGGTCTGTCGGGGCAAGGGTAAGCAGTTTTGCTCTTTTTCCCTCCCCCTTATGCACCATTTACTTAGTTCAAATGTCATGTTATATCATCATCATTTACTGTATATTGTTTCTTGATTATTTGTTAATCATTCCACAGATACTTTCCTGATGAAGCGGCTATTGTCTGCGAAACTAGTCGAATTGTTGTCTGTGATGAATTGTCCCACTGTGACTCCCCCCAATCCGGGGTTAACTGTTCTGGTGACTAGGGATGGGCCCGGTGCTCGATGCGAACCCATGTTCGCATCGAGCACCGGGTGTTCGCTCGCTCGGCGAGCCCAGAACTATTTTGGCCGCTCGCATCACGTTCGTGTGATGCGAGCGGCCCCGCAATGCATTGCGGCGCGGCCGGCGCAGTGCATTGCTGGCTGATGATTGGCCAAGAATGCACTGTGACCCCGCATGCTTGGCCAATCACAGCGACGGAAACTCGAAGAGCCATAATTGGCTACAGGCAGGACGCCTGTAGCCAATTACAGCTCAGGGGCTTTAGTACACGCCCCCTCTTATAAAAGGCCGCCACGCCGTCGGCGCCGGTCACATGTTGTTCCGGCGTAGAGAGAGCAGGATCGTTCTGTGTCACTCTGCTAGATTTAGTTAGAGAGATTTAGTTAGAGAGATTTAATTAGATAGATTCATTTAGAAAGATTCATTTAGAAAGAGGGGCTTGTAGTGTGTTCGTGGCAGGCAGGCACTGGCAGGCAGTGGCAGCAAACAGAGCTCCTATATTTTGTTCCCAGAGGCACCTATAGGACTTGTAGTGTGTTCGTGGCAGGCAGGCAGTGGCAGCAAACAGAGCTCCTATATTTTGTTCCCAGAAGCACCTATAGGACTTGTAGTGTGTTTGTGGCAGGCAGGCACTGGCAGCAAACAGAGCTCCTATATTTTGTTCCCAGAAGCACCTATAGGACTTGAAGTGTGTTAGTCCCATCACACAGAGATCCTATATTTTCTTCCCAGAAGCACCTATAGGACTTGAAGTGTGTTAGTCCCATCACACAGAGATCATATATTTTGTTCCCAGAAGCACGTATAGGACTTGTAGTGTGTTAGTCCCATCACACAGAGATCATATATTTTGTTCCCAGAAGCACCTATAGGACTTGTAGTGTGTTAGTCCCATCACACAGAGCTATATTTTGTTCCCAGAAGCACCTATAGGACTTGAAGTGTGTTAGTCCCATCACACAGAGCTATATTTTCTTCCCAGAAGCACCTATAGGACTTGAAGTGTGTTAGTCCCATCACACAGAGATCCTATATTTTCTTCCCAGAAGCACCTATAGGACTTGAAGTGTGTTAGTCCCATCACACAGAGATCATATATTTTGTTCCCAGAAGCACCTATAGGACTTGAAGTGTGTTAGTCCCATCACGCAGAGCTATATTTTCTTCCCAGAAGCACCTATAGGACTTGAAGTGTGTTAGTCCCATCACACAGAGATCATATATTTTGTTCCCAGAAGCACCTATAGGACTTGTAGTGTGTTAGTCCCATCACACAGAGATCCTATATTTTGTTCCCAGAAGCACCTATAGGACTTGAAGTGTGTTAGTCCCATCACACAGAGATCCTATATTTTGTTCCCAGAAGCACCTATAGGACTTGAAGTGTGTTAGTCCCATCACACAGAGAGCTATATTTTGTTCCCAGAAGCACCTATAGGACTTGAAGTGTGTTAGTCCCATCACACAGAGCTATATTTTGTTCCCAGAAGCACCTATAGGACTTGAAGTGTGTTAGTCCCATCACACAGAGATCCTATATTTTCTTCCCAGAAGCACCTATAGGACTTGAAGTGTGTTAGTCCCATCACACAGAGCTATATTATGTTCCCAGAAGCACCTATAGGACTTGAAGTGTGTTAGTCCCATCACACAGAGCTAAATTTTGTTCCCAGAAGCACCTATAGGACTTGAAGTGTGTTAGTCCCATCACACAGAGCTATATTTTCTTCCCAGAAGCACCTATAGGACTTGAAGTGTGTTAGTCCCATCACACAGAGCTATATTTTCTTCCCAGAAGCACCTATAGGACTTGAAGTGTGTTAGTCCCATCACACAGAGATCCTATATTTTGTTCCCAGAAGCACCTATAGGACTTGAAGTGTGTTAGTCCCATCACACAGAGCTATATTTTCTTCCCAGAAGCACCTATAGGACTTGAAGTGTGTTAGTCCCATCACACAGAGATCCTATATTTTGTTCCCAGAAGCACCTATAGGACTTAAAGTGTGTTAGTCCCATCACACAGAGATCCTATATTTTGTTCCCAGAAGCACCTATAGGACTTGAAGTGTGTTAGTCCCATCACACAGAGCTATATTTTCTTCCCAGAAGCACCTATAGGACTTGAAGTGTGTTAGTCCCATCACACAGAGATCCTATATTTTGTTCCCAGAAGCACCTATAGGACTTGAAGTGTGTTAGTCCCATCACACAGAGCTATATTTTCTTCCCAGAAGCACCTATAGGACTTGAAGTGTGTTAGTCCCATCACACAGAGATCCTATATTTTGTTCCCAGAAGCACCTATAGGACTTGAAGTGTGTTAGTCCCATCACACAGAGCTATATTTTCTTCCAGAAGCACCTATAGGACTTGAAGTGTGTTAGTCCCATCACACAGAGATCCTATATTTTCTTCCCAGAAGCACCTATAGGACTTGAAGTGTGTTAGTCCCATCACACAGAGATCATATATTTTGTTCCCAGAAGCACCTATAGGACTTGTAGTGTGTTAGTCCCATCACACAGAGATCATATATTTTGTTCCCAGAAGCACCTATAGGACTTGTAGTGTGTTAGTCCCATCACACAGAGCTATATTTTGTTCCCAGAAGCACCTATAGGACTTGAAGTGTGTTAGTCCCATCACACAGAGCTATATTTTCTTCCCAGAAGCACCTATAGGACTTGAAGTGTGTTAGTCCCATCACACAGAGATGCTATATTTTCTTCCCAGAAGCACCTATAGGACTTGAAGTGTGTTAGTCCCATCACACAGAGATCATATATTTTGTTCCCAGAAGCACCTATAGGACTTGAAGTGTGTTAGTCCCATCACACAGAGCTATATTTTCTTCCCAGAAGCACCTATAGGACTTGAAGTGTGTTAGTCCCATCACACAGAGATCATATATTTTGTTCCCAGAAGCACCTATAGGACTTGTAGTGTGTTAGTCCCATCACACAGAGATCCTATATTTTGTTCCCAGAAGCACCTATAGGACTTGAAGTGTGTTAGTCCCATCACACAGAGATCCTATATTTTGTTCCCAGAAGCACCTATAGGACTTGAAGTGTGTTAGTCCCATCACACAGAGCTATATTTTGTTCCCAGAAGCACCTATAGGACTTGAAGTGTGTTAGTCCCATCACACAGAGCTATATTTTGTTCCCAGAAGCACCTATAGGACTTGAAGTGTGTTAGTCCCATCACACAGAGATCCTATATTTTCTTCCCAGAAGCACCTATAGGACTTGAAGTGTGTTAGTCCCATCACACAGAGCTATATTTTGTTCCCAGAAGCACCTATAGGACTTGAAGTGTGTTAGTCCCATCACACAGAGCTATATTTTGTTCCCAGAAGCACCTATAGGACTTGAAGTGTGTTAGTCCCATCACACAGAGATCATATATTTTGTTCCCAGAAGCACCTATAGGACTTGAAGTGTGTTAGTCCCATCACACAGAGCTATATTTTCTTCCCAGAAGCACCTATAGGACTTGAAGTGTGTTAGTCCCATCACACAGAGATCCTATATTTTGTTCCCAGAAGCACCTATAGGACTTGAAGTGTGTTAGTCCCATCACACAGAGATCCTATATTTTGTTCCCAGAAGCACCTATAGGACTTGAAGTGTGTTAGTCCCATCACACAGAGCTATATTTTCTTCCCAGAAGCACCTATAGGACTTGAAGTGTGTTAGTCCCATCACACAGAGATCCTATATTTTGTTCCCAGAAGCACCTATAGGACTTGAAGTGTGTTAGTCCCATCACACAGAGCTATATTTTGTTCCCAGAAGCACCTATAGGACTTGAAGTGTGTTAGTCCCATCACACAGAGATCATATATTTTGTTCCCAGAAGCACCTATAGGACTTGAAGTGTGTTAGTCCCATCACACAGAGCTATATTTTCTTCCCAGAAGCACCTATAGGACTTGAAGTGTGTTAGTCCCATCACACAGAGATCCTATATTTTGTTCCCAGAAGCACCTATAGGACTTGAAGTGTGTTAGTCCCATCACACAGAGATCCTATATTTTGTTCCCAGAAGCACCTATAGGACTTGTAGTGTGTTAGTCCCATCACACAGAGATCATATATTTTGTTCCCAGAAGCACCTATAGGACTTGTAGTGTGTTAGTCCCATCACACAGAGCTATATTTTGTTCCCAGAAGCACCTATAGGACTTGAAGTGTGTTAGTCCCATCACACAGAGCTATATTTTCTTCCCAGAAGCACCTATAGGATTTGAAGTGTGTTAGTCCCATCACACAGAGATCCTATATTTTCTTCCCAGAAGCACCTATAGAACTTGAAGTGTGTTAGTCCCATCACACAGAGATCATATATTTTGTTCCCAGAAGCACCTATAGGACTTGAAGTGTGTTAGTCCCATCACACAGAGCTATATTTTCTTCCCAGAAGCACCTATAGGACTTGAAGTGTGTTAGTCCCATCACACAGAGATCATATATTTTGTTCCCAGAAGCACCTATAGGACTTGTAGTGTGTTAGTCCCATCACACAGAGATCCTATATTTTGTTCCCAGAAGCACCTATAGGACTTGAAGTGTGTTAGTCCCATCACACAGAGATCCTATATTTTGTTCCCAGAAGCACCTATAGGACTTGAAGTGTGTTAGTCCCATCACACAGAGCTATATTTTGTTCCCAGAAGCACCTATAGGACTTGAAGTGTGTTAGTCCCATCACACAGAGCTATATTTTGTTCCCAGAAGCACCTATAGGACTTGAAGTGTGTTAGTCCCATCACACAGAGATCCTATATTTTCTTCCCAGAAGCACCTATAGGACTTGAAGTGTGTTAGTCCCATCACACAGAGCTATATTTGTTCCCAGAAGCACCTATAGGACTTGAAGTGTGTTAGTCCCATCACACAGAGCTATATTTTGTTCCCAGAAGCACCTATAGGACTTGAAGTGTGTTAGTCCCATCACACAGAGATCATATATTTTGTTCCCAGAAGCACCTATAGGACTTGAAGTGTGTTAGTCCCATCACACAGAGCTATATTTTCTTCCCAGAAGCACCTATAGGACTTGAAGTGTGTTAGTCCCATCACACAGAGATCCTATATTTTGTTCCCAGAAGCACCTATAGGACTTGAAGTGTGTTAGTCCCATCACACAGAGATCCTATATTTTGTTCCCAGAAGCACCTATAGGACTTGTAGTGTGTTAGTCCCATCACACAGAGATCATATATTTTGTTCCCAGAAGCACCTATAGGACTTGTAGTGTGTTAGTCCCATCACACAGAGCTATATTTTGTTCCCAGAAGCACCTATAGGACTTGAAATGTGTTAGTCCCATCACACAGAGCTATATTTTCTTCCCAGAAGCACCTATAGGACTTGAAGTGTGTTAGTCCCATCACACAGAGATCCTATATTTTCTTCCCAGAAGCACCTATAGGACTTGAAGTGTGTTAGTCCCATCACACAGAGATCATATATTTTGTTCCCAGAAGCACCTATAGGACTTGAAGTGTGTTAGTCCCATCACACAGAGATCCTATATTTTCTTCCCAGAAGCACATATAGGACTTGAAGTGTGTTAGTCCCATCACACAGAGCTATATTTTGTTCCCAGAAGCACCTATAGGACTTGAAGTGTGTTAGTCCCATCACACAGAGCTATATTTTGTTCCCAGAAGCACCTATAGGACTTGAAGTGTGTTAGTCCCATCACACAGAGATCATATATTTTGTTCCCAGAAGCACCTATAGGACTTGAAGTGTGTTAGTCCCATCACACAGAGCTATATTTTCTTCCCAGAAGCACCTATAGGACTTGAAGTGTGTTAGTCCCATCACACAGAGATCCTATATTTTGTTCCCAGAAGCACCTATAGGACTTGAAGTGTGTTAGTCCCATCACACAGAGATCATATATTTTGTTCCCAGAAGCACCTATAGGACTTGAAGTGTGTTAGTCCCATCACACAGAGATCCTATATTTTGTTCCCAGAAGCACCTATAGGACTTGAAGTGTGTTAGTCCCATCACACAGAGATCCTATATTTTGTTCCCAGAAGCACCTATAGGACTTGAAGTGTGTTAGTCCCATCACACAGAGCTATATTTTCTTCCCAGAAGCACCTATAGGACTTGAAGTGTGTTAGTCCCATCACACAGAGATCCTATATTTTGTTCCCAGAAGCACCTATAGGACTTGAAGTGTGTTAGTCCCATCACACAGAGCTATATTTTGTTCCCAGAAGCACCTATAGGACTTGAAGTGTGTTAGTCCCATCACACAGAGATCCTATATTTTGTTCCCAGAAGCACCTATAGGACTTGAAGTGTGTTAGTCCCATCACACAGAGATCCTATATTTTGTTCCCAGAAGCACCTATAGGACTTGAAGTGTGTTAGTCCCATCACACAGACCTATATTTTCTTCCCAGAAGCACCCATAGGACTTGTAGTGTGTTAGTCCCATCACACAGAGCTATATTTTGTTCCCAGAAGCACCTATAGGACTTGAAGTGTGTTAGTTCCATCACACAGAGATCCTATATTTTGTTCCCAGAAGCACCTATAGGACTTGAAGTGTGTTAGTCCCATCACACAGAGCTATATTTTGTTCCCAGAAGCACCTATAGGACTTGAAGTGTGTTAGTCCCATCACACAGAGATCATATATTTTGTTCCCAGAAGCACCTATAGGACTTGAAGTGTGTTAGTCCCATCACACACAGATCCTATATTTTGTTCCCAGAAGCACCTATAGGACTTGAAGTGTGTTAGTCCCATCACACAGACCTATATTTTCTTCCCAGAAGCACCCATAGGACTTGTAGTGTGTTAGTCCCATCACACAGAGCTATATTTTGTTCCCAGAAGCACCTATAGGACTTGAAGTGTGTTAGTTCCATCACACAGAGATCCTATATTTTGTTCCCAGAAGCACCTATAGGACTTGAAGTGTGTTAGTCCCATCACACAGAGCTATATTTTGTTCCCAGAAGCACCTATAGGACTTGAAGTGTGTTAGTCCCATCACACAGAGATCATATATTTTGTTCCCAGAAGCACCTATAGGACTTGAAGTGTGTTAGTCCCATCACACAGAGCTATATTTTCTTCCCAGAAGCACCTATAGGACTTGAAGTGTGTTAGTCCCATCACACAGAGATCCTATATTTTGTTCCCAGAAGCACCTATAGGACTTGAAGTGTGTTAGTCCCATCACACAGAGCTATATTTTGTTCCCAGAAGCACCTATAGGACTTGAAGTGTGTTAGTCCCATCACACAGAGATCATATATTTTGTTCCCAGAAGCACCTATAGGACTTGAAGTGTGTTAGTCCCATCACACAGAGCTATATTTTCTTCCCAGAAGCACCTATAGGACTTGAAGTGTGTTAGTCCCATCACACAGAGATCCTATATTTTGTTCCCAGAAGCACCTATAGGACTTGAAGTGTGTTAGTCCCATCACACAGAGATCCTATATTTTGTTCCCAGAAGCACCTATAGGACTTGAAGTGTGTTAGTCCCATCACACAGAGCTATATTTTGTTCCCAGAAGCACCTATAGGACTTGAAGTGTGTTAGTCCCATCACACAGAGCTATATTTTGTTCCCAGAAGCACCTATAGGACTTGAAGTGTGTTAGTCCCATCACACAGAGCTATATTTTGTTCCCAGAAGCACCTATAGGACTTGAAGTGTGTTAGTCCCATCACACAGAGCTATATTTTGTTCCCAGAAGCACCTATAGGACTTGAAGTGTGTTAGTCCCATCACACAGAGATCCTATATTTTCTTCCCAGAAGCACCTATAGGACTTGAAGTGTGTTAGTCCCATCACACAGAGCTATATTTTGTTCCCAGAAGCACCTATAGGACTTGAAGTGTGTTAGTCCCATCACACAGAGCTATATTTTGTTCCCAGAAGCACCTATAGGACTTGAAGTGTGTTACTCCCATCACACAGAGATCATATATTTTGTTCCCAGAAGCACCTATAGGACTTGAAGTGTGTTAGTCCCATCACACAGAGCTATATTTTCTTCCCAGAAGCACCTATAGGACTTGAAGTGTGTTAGTCCCATCACACAGAGATCCTATATTTTGTTCCCAGAAGCACCTATAGGACTTGAAGTGTGTTAGTCCCATCACACAGAGATCATATATTTTGTTCCCAGAAGCACCTATAGGACTTGAAGTGTGTTAGTCCCATCACACAGAGCTATATTTTCTTCCCAGAAGCACCTATAGGACTTGAAGTGTGTTAGTCCCATCACACAGAGATCCTATATTTTGTTCCCAGAAGCACCTATAGGACTTGAAGTGTGTTAGTCCCATCACACAGAGCTATATTTTGTTCCCAGAAGCACCTATAGGACTTGAAGTGTGTTAGTCCCATCACACAGAGATCATATATTTTGTTCCCAGAAGCACCTATAGGACTTGAAGTGTGTTAGTCCCATCACACAGAGCTATATTTTCTTCCCAGAAGCACCTATAGGACTTGAAGTGTGTTAGTCCCATCACACAGAGATCCTATATTTTCTTCCCAGAAGCACCTATAGGACTTGAAGTGTGTTAGTCCCCATCACACAGAGATCCTATATTTTCTTCCCAGAAGCACCTATAGGACTTGAAGTGTGTTAGTCCCATCACACAGACCTATATTTTCTTCCCAGAAGCACCCATAGGACTTGTAGTGTGTTAGTCCCATCACACAGAGCTATATTTTGTTCCCAGAAGCACCTATAGGACTTGAAGTGTGTTAGTTCCATCACACAGAGATCCTATATTTTGTTCCCAGAAGCACCTATAGGACTTGAAGTGTGTTAGTCCCATCACACAGAGCTATATTTTGTTCCCAGAAGCACCTGTAGGACTTGAAGTGTGTTAGTCCCATCACACAGAGATCATATATTTTGTTCCCAGAAGCACCTATAGGACTTGAAGTGTGTTAGTCCCATCACACAGAGATCATATATTTTGTTCCCAGAAGCACCTATAGGACTTGAAGTGTGTTAGTCCCATCACACAGAGATCCTATATTTTGTTCCCAGAAGCACCTATAGGACTTGAAGTGTGTTAGTCCCATCACACAGAGCTATATTTTGTTCCCAGAAGCACCTATAGGACTTGAAGTGTGTTAGTCCCATCACACAGAGATCATATATTTTGTTCCCAGAAGCACCTATAGGACTTGAAGTGTGTTAGTCCCATCACACAGAGCTATATTTTCTTCCAGAAGCACCTATAGGACTTGAAGTGTGTTAGTCCCATCACACACACAGAGCTATATTTTCTTCCCAGAAGCACCTATAGGACTTGAAGTGTGTTAGTCCCATCACACACACAGAGCTATATTTTGTTCCCAGAAGCACCTATAGGACTTGAAGTGTGTTAGTGGCATCACACAGAGCTCCTATATATTCTTCTCAGCAGCACCCACAGGACTACCGACTACAATGGCTGGAAGACCGCCAAGGGGAGGCAGAGCGTGCAGAGCCAAGAACACAGGGCAGGCAGGCTCTGTTTCTAGTGGACGTGGCCGTGGCCATGGACGTGGTCGTGCATCATCATCAGCACGTGGCCATGGGACACGCGCGTCTTTGTTTTCGGCAGCTGGACATGTGGAGCCGCATCATGCTGAAGGCTTGGTAGAATGGATGACCAAGCCCTCCTCATCCTCCTCATCCTCTCTCACCCAGGCTCAGGGTACTGGCAGAGCAGCTGCCAACGCGTACTCAATGGCATCATCAGCCACCCCTTCCCTAGACCCACCATGTCCTCCTGAGGAGTCCCCCGAACTCTTTGAGCACAGTGTTGGGTACATGCTCCAGGAGGATGCCCAACGATTCGAAGGCTCGGATGATGATACCCAGCTTGAGGAATCTGGCAGTACTGTTCCACCAGCTGCAGCTTACTGCCAGGTTTGCTCTAGTGGTGAAGAGGGAGGGGATGATGAGGTCACTGACTCCACGTGGGTGCCTGAAGGGAGAGAGGATGAGGAGGAGGACGAGGAGGAGGAGGATGCGGCGTCACATGTCCAACGAGGCAGGATGCCCCCTGGAGGCCAGGTAGAGGCCAGCACAGCAACTGTACAACACCGCAGAGCTCCGCCTGTGCAGGGCGCTGCCTCTGCACGTTATCAGAAAAGTTCTTTGGTGTGGGCCTTTTTTGAGACGAGTGCATCAGATCGCACCACTGCTATTTGCAATATTTGTCTCAAGCGTATCTCGCGTGGCCAAAACATCAGCTGCTTGGGCACCACAAGCATGACCAGACATATGTCGACCTGCCATGCAGCTCGTTGGCAGGCACACATAAAAGACCCACACCAAAGAACTAAGCGGACCTCTCCTTGCTCCTCATCAGCTGGGATCTCCATCCCCACTACACCTTCAGTGCTCTCTGAAAGCTGCTCTGAGAGGACTGAAGGTGTAGAATTAGGTGTGTCACAACCAAGTACTTGCAGTACACCGACGTCCGATTGCAGCAGGCAAATTTCCCTGCCCCAGCTGCTGGACCGTAGAAAGAAGTACACTCCCAGCCATCCACATGCCCAGCGGTTGAATGCTAGCTTGGCTAAATTGCTAACACTTCAACTGCTGCCTTTTCAGTTGGTAGACTCGGCCCCCTTCCGTGAGTTTGTTCAATGTGCGGTTCCTCAGTGGCAGGTTCCCAAACGCCACTTTTTCTCACGGAAGGCGATTCCGTCTCTCTACCGGCATGTGGAAGGCAATGTCCATGCCTCGCTGGACAGGGCGGTCAGCGGTAAGGTGCATATTACCGCTGACTCATGGTCCAGCAGGCATGGACAGGGACGGTACCTTT
This sequence comes from Lithobates sylvaticus, assembly GCA_028564925.1. Lineage (NCBI taxonomy): Eukaryota > Metazoa > Chordata > Amphibia > Anura > Ranidae > Lithobates > Lithobates sylvaticus. The sequence continues at coordinate 639,388,819 of CM053026.1, forward strand.
CTTTCACGGCCCATTGGGTCACTCTATTGGCAGCTGGGAGGGATGCAGGACAAGGTGCAGTAGTGTTGGAGGTTGTTCCGCCACCACGCCTCCAAAACGCTACTACTGCTACTGGTTGTGACACACCTCTCTCCTCCACCCCCTCCTCTTCTTCTTCCTCCAGTGCTCTGTCCTTGGAACCAGCGGTGCTCCGTAGGCGTACAAGGGGCTACGCAAGTACGCAGGCAAAAAGATGCCATGCCGTGCTTGCGCTGGTGTGTTTGGGGGACAGGAGCCACACTGGGCCAGAGGTTCTGGCAGCTCTGCAGGGGCAGGCCGAGAGGTGGTTGACGCCACGTCAGCTTAAGCCAGGAATGGTCGTTTCTGACAATGGCACCAACCTCCTCTCCGCCCTGCGACAGGGGCAGCTCACCCATGTGCCCTGCATGGCTCACGTCCTCAACCTGGTGGTGCAGCGGTTCTTGGGCAGGTTCCCAGGCTTACAGGATGTCCTGAGGCAGGCCAGGAAAGTCTGTGTGCATTTCCGCCGATCTTATAATGCCAGTGCTCGGCTGACTGAGCTGCAAAAGGAGCTGAACCTGCCCAAGAACCGCCTAATATGTGACATGCCCACCAGGTGGAACTCAACGTTGGCCATGCTGCAGCGACTGCACACGCAGCAGAGGGCCATCAATGAGTACCTTTGCGACTACGGCACAAGGACAGGGTCAGGGGAGCTTGTTTTTTTTTCCCCACGTCAGTGGAGCATGATCAGGGATGCATGCACTGTCCTCTCACCATTTGAGGAGGCCACGAGGATGGTGAGCAGTGACAGTGCATGCATCAGTGACACTGTCCCTCTTGTCCACCTGTTGGAGCATACGCTGCGTGGGATAATGGACAGGGCACTTGAGGCAGAACAGAGGCAGGAAGAGGAGGACTTCCTTGCCTCTCAAGGCCCCCTTTATCCGGACAGTGTTCCTTCTGTCCCACCCATCACACAGGAAAGGGATGAGGAGGAGGAGGATGAGGAGGAGGATTGTGTGAGCATGGAGGTGGAGCCTGGCACTCAGCATCAGCAGCAGCAGTCTTTTAGGGATGATGTACAGTCCCAACAAACCAGTGGACTTGTACGTGGCTGGGAGGAGGTGGCTGGCGATCATGTCATCCTCAGTGACCCAGAAGACTCCGGACCGAATGCCTCAGCTAACCTACGCTGCATGGCCTCCCTGATCCTGCAAAGCCTGCGGAAGGATCCCGTGTTCTTCGGATCAAGGAGAGGGACCATTACTGGCTGGCCACTCTCCTTGATCCGCGGTACAAGGGTAAGGTTGCGGACCTTATCTTGCCGTCGCAGAGGGAGCAGAGGATGAGACATCTCAGGGAGGCCTTGCAGAAAGGTCTGTGCAACGCGTTCCCAGAAACTGGGAGGTTACAAACTCCTGGTCCTGGGCGACGAGTTGCTGAGGCTTCGGTCAGTAGCAGAAGGAGCGGTGGGGAAGGTGGACGTCTGACCGATGCGTTCAGACAATTTTTTAGTCCGCAGCCCCAAGGTATGATCGGTTCCAGCAACCATCGCCAGCGTCTGATATACATGGTGCAGGAATACCTTGGGGCAAGGTCAGACTTGGACACCTTTCCCACCGAAAATCCTCTGGCTTACTGGGTCCTGAGGATGGATCACTGGCCAGAGCTTGCACAGTATGCAATTGAGCTACTGGCCTGTCCTGCCTCCAGCGTTCTTTCCGAACGCACATTCAGTGCTGCTGGAGGATTTGTCACCGATCATAGGGTGCGCCTGTCCACCGCCTCGGTTGATCGACTGACCTTCATCAAAATGAATCAGTCTTGGATCACCACCAGCTACCAGGCACCTGAAGCGGATATAACCGAATAATTTATAATGTCACATCCCTTCAAGACTGCCTATGCTGATGCTGAGTGACTGTCCTCTTATGTTCACTGACTATCCTCTTCCTCCTCCTCAATGATCCATGCCACCACACCAGTGCCTAAGGCACAATTTTTCAGCCCCTGTTTAACAGGGGCGTGTACATACAATTTTTATAAAAAAATGCTTCGCAACACGTGTGACTGCTGTGCTCCAAGTACAGTATCTGTGAGGGGTTGCAGTGTTGTGGCACCAGCACCAGTGCCTAAGGCACAATTTTTCAGCCCCTGTTTAACAGGGGCGTGTACATACAATTTTTATAAAAAAATGCTTTGCAACACGTGTGACTGCTGTGCTCCAAGTACAGTATCTGTGAGGGGTTGCAGTGTTGTGGCACCAGCACCAGTGCCTAAGGCACAATTTTTCAGCCCCTGTTTAACAGGGGCGTGTACATACAATTTTTATAAAAAAAAGCTTCGCAACACGTGTGACTGCTGTGCTCCAAGTACAGTATCTGTGAGGGGTTGCAGTGTTGTGGCACCAGCACCAGTGCCTAAGGCACAAATTTTCAGCCCCTGTTTAACAGGGGCGGGTACTTACAATTTTTTAAAAAAATGCTTTGCAACACGTGTGACTGCTGTGCTCCAAGTACAGTATCTGTGAGGGGTTGCAGTGTTGTGGCACCAGCACCAGTGCCTAAGGGGCACAATTTTTCAGCCCCTGTTTAACAGAGGCGGGTAATTACAAATCTTGATCTAATAGTTCACAGCAGGGCCCATTCCTGCGCCCACCAAGAGTAACTGTGAGAGCTTACAGTCTTGTGGCAACACCGTCCACCACCACCGCCAAAGGCCCAATTTTTCTGCCCTGTTCATCAGGTGCTTGCAATTACAAATCTTGATCTAATAACTCACAGCAGGGCCCATTCCTGCGCCCACCAAGAGTAACTGTGAGAGCTTACAGTCTTGTGGCAACACCGTCCACCACCACCGCCAAAGGCCCAATTTTTCTGCCCTGTTCATCAGGTGCTTGCAATTACAAATCTTGATCTAATAACTCACAGCAGGGCCCATTCCTGCGCCCACCAAAAGTAACTGTGAGAGCTTACAGTCTTGTGGCAACACCGTCCACCACCACCACCACCCCCAATTTTTCTGCCCTGTTCAACAGGTGCATGCAATTACAAATCTTGATCTATTAACTCACAGCAGGGCCCATTCCTGTGCCCACCAGTCTTGTGGCTACACCAACATCTAATAGGGCAAATTTCTGCAGAGTATATACGCCAGGCCCCTACTTTCAAACATCCAACTTACAAACGACTCCTACTTGCAAATGGAAAGAGAAAACAGGAAGTGAGAGGAAATCTACCCCTAGGAAGGGAAATTCTATCCTGTTAGATTTAATTTGGTAAAAAGGTATCTCCTCTCTACTGATACTTTATCACCAATCCTTGTTTCAATTAAAACCCCACTTTTCCAAAAACATTTGTCATTGGGACGGAAAGTGAGGTGACATGTTCTGAACAGATGTGCAAAGACAGCAAATGTTACAGGGGTGATAACCCCTCCCTATGTTCTCCAAAAAGCTTAAAAATAGATTTTTTTGGGATGGAGCTACACTTCATAATGTACCTGTTCAGATTCTACTTAAGAACAAACCTAAAGCCGCAAGTGTTTTTAAATGGCTTCTTTTTTTCCTTTACAAATGTCATTTTGTGCAAGGACAGTTCTAAACACGGGAAACACATGCCACTTCACAGGCATACTTTTGACACCCCCCAGGTACCATATTTAAAGGAAAATTTCACTTTTTTTTTTTTCACTTTATGCATCATTAAAATGACTGCTCCCGAAAAAACGTTAGTTTTTAAAAGTTCTTTTTGCATAGATATATGTCCCCTGGGGCAGGACCCGGGTCCCCAAACCTGTTTTATGACATTAACATGCATATTGGCCGTTGTAATTAGCACTTTTGATTTCGAACGTTCGCGTCCATTATAACGTATAGGGTTCGAAAATTTGCGCGAACTTTCGGTCCGTTCGAAGGTTCTGGTGCGAACCGAACCCGGGGGTGTTCGGCTCATCCCTACTGGTGACATATATGAATTCTTGCTATGTTTTTATTTGTAAATCAATCATAATTTTTGTATTAATAAAATGATTTTATTTCTATTTTTTACTACATACTCGTTACGCATTTATATTTTACTGTCTCACCGTACCGTGATAGTCCAAAATTGCCCACAATTCCTTCGTGGTGACCTGGTTTGGGACCAGGTTCCCACCCCTCTATTTTAAGTAATAGGGGGAAGGAAAAATATAAGAGGTCAAATATTTATGTTGTTCTTGCAATGCTGCTCATATAAGCAGAATCCAACCAAAGGAGAGGGCCAGTCTGAACTCTAAACAGCAGAGATGATCTATCCAAATTCCTTTGCCTTTTTTCCCCCATAAATTAGTCTCAGAGAAAAAGCACCAGCACTTGGAAACCATCAGCTGTGCTGCATTCATATACTGTATAGTATACAGTAAACCCTTTGCCAGGATAGAAGAGCAGGGTGAGCAGAAGTTTAGTATTATTACCTTAGTATCCTGCTGCCAATTCATTGTCCATTCTTCAGGCTTTAGGTGCATTATTACAGAAAATTGTTACCATACTTACTGTAATTTTCCTTTCCTGGAGGCTCCACCTCCCTGACCCTTAAGGACAACCCTCTGCTATAATAAAAGTACGACCTCCCTTTACCCCCCTGTTCCTAACATTCCTTGCGACGGAACACCAGAGCGGGAAACCCTAGGCTGACATGGTGAGCCTCCAGGAAAGGAAAAATACGGTAAGTATGGTAAAAATGTTCCGTATTACTGGAGATCATGCTAGCCTACGTATGGGAAAAAACTAGCATCAAAAATGGCGGGATCATATTCAGAAAATAAGACACCACACCAACTGAATGGAAAAAATTGTATTAACATCAAACGGAAAAAGCGGAAGCCAGCACTGAAGTGCCCAACGCCCGTGAAGGCGTTATCACATCCAAACGATAATGAAGGCAACATCACATCCAAACGATAATAGGAGATAAAAGTGTTAGGGGATTTCTAGCTGGCAGCCTTACACACCACTTCTGCAGGAACCCCGGCATGACTTGCCCATGCAGCCGACGTTGCCCTTGTTGAATGTGCTCGAACCTCCTCTGGAGGGGGAAGATCTGAAGCTGAATAAGCATGTCTTATGGCCTGGACTATCCACAAGGAAAGGATTCTAGACGAGGCCATTTGACAGTTTCTTGGACCTACTGGTAGGGCGAATAAGTTATCCACTGATCTGACTCCTTCTGTCCTGTGTAAATACGTGGCAATGACCTGGAAAACGTAAACTTTTGACCAGTCTTCTTGCTCCAATACTGAAGACAATGAAGGCAGCACCGCTTCCCAATTTATATGAAAAGGGGAAGCCACTTTTGGAAGAAAAGATCGAACTGGGCGAAGAATCACTTTGTCTTGAAACATTTCTCAATATGGAGGTCTAGCCGAAAAAGCCTGGATTTCTGAGACTCGCCTAGCTGTAGCAATTGATGTTAAAAAGACCGCCTTCAAGGTTAAGAAGAACAATGAGATATTCTCATTCTGCCAGAAAGGCTCTCTCATCAATGCTCAAAGGACTATAGATAAGTCCCATTTTGGAAAGAAAGGTCTGATCGGAGACCTCAATTTTGGGGCTGCTCACATAAAATGCATCACCAATGGATCTTCTGCCCAGGAATCGGCTGTTGAAGCTGAAATGGCCAACAGCTGAACTGACCATGCTGTAGCTAAGACCCTTGTCTAGGGCCGACTGCAAGGATTCCAGGACATTGTTCTGTGAAGGAGACTCAGGATTGAATCGATTAGTAGCTTCCATCTAAAGGAATTTCTTCCACACTCTGTAATAGGTAGTGTTGGAGAACATTTTCCGATCTTTCAGAAGGTCTTCTGCACTCAATCCATTATGCCCATCTGGGCTTGCCTGCGCCTTTCAACAGCCAGGCTGTCAAATTGAGCCGAGCTACATTGGGGGGAAGCATGCCGCCTTGGAGAAGAAGATCTTTGGCCCTCGGAAGTGTCACTGAAGGAGCTATCAATAACTGCTTCAGCAGCGGGAACCATGGACAGTTGGGCCAGAATGGGGCAATCACAATGGCCATCAGCCCTTCTCAATAAATCTTGAGTAGTGTCTTCAGGATTAGGGGAGTTTGGGGAAAGATGTATGCTAGCCAAAACTTCCTATGCTGGGACAGCGCATCCTGACCCTGGGCTTCGGAATTGAAAGAACTGGGAAAAGAACATTGGTAGCTGGGCATTGAGAGGGGATGCCATCAGATCCAACCTTGTTCCGATCTAGAAAGTGTCTGCTCAAGGTGTCCGCTCTCGTATTTTCCACCCTTGGAAGATAGAAGGCCTCCTGTGCTGCCATTAATTGGAGGAATGAGGAATCACTCCTTTCCATCTTCCTTGGGCCACATGGTCCTGACAGTGCACTCCCCAACCCTTTAGGCTTGCGTCGGAAGTAATTGTGATCACTCGTGAGACAAAAGGCAGAAGGCCTTGCTCCAGGTTGCTCTGCTTCGTCCACCACGTCAACGCTTGCTTAACAAAAAAAGGTGGGCTTATCTGTTGGTGCAAAGAACTTCTGTCCCACTGTCGGATGAAAGGCAAACTGCAGGTGTCTGCTGTGCCACCATGCACAGGGAACTGCAGGCACTGCTGCATACATCAGGCCCAAGACTCTCATGTCTTGTTGATACTGACGGACTGCCCTTCAGAGCTCAGGCTGTAGAGATTAAGAGGGATATCTTCTTCTTCGGTAAGAACACCTCCCAAATCCTGGTGTCGAATAGGATTCCTAGATACTCCAACCTTTGTGAAGGAACCAGTTGACTTTTGCCGGAATTTATCAGCCAACCAAAGGTCTGAAGTACCTCCAGTGTTCTTGTCCAGTGAGATAACAAGGCTTGACTGGACTCCGCCAGCAGGAGATAATGAAATATTCTCACCTTCTCTGTACGGAGAAGAGCAGCCACTGACAGCAGGAGCTTTGAGAATGTCCAGGGTGCAGAACTGAGCCCGAACAGAAGGCAAAAAAATTGATATTGAGCATCCTGAATCGCAAATCTGAGGAACTGATGATAAGATGCGTGTATTGGGACATGCAGATATGCGTCTATGTCTATGGAATGCATCCAATTTAATGGCTGAATTACTGACATAATGGTTCATAGGGACTCCATCCGAAAGCTTTCTGGCTTTATGAATGAGTTTAAATATCTCAGATCCAGCACTGGCCTGAACTTCCCGTGGCCTTTTTCACTAAAAAGATTGGAGAATAGACCCCTTTCCTTCTTTGGTCTTTGAGCACTGGAACAATTGCCCCTGATTTCAAAAGATCTTGAATGTAGGCCTCCAGCGAGTCTCCCTTCATCTCCCTGGAGGGCACCTTAATTACTAATAAAATGGTTCCTTGGAGGATGGTGCTCCCACTCCAACCGATATCCATTTTTACCACTGAAAGAACCCAAGGGTCTTGAATTCGGTCCACCCAGAATCAACAAAAGAGAGACAACTTCGCTCCAACCTGTGGAACCTGGGTGGGCAGACCTTCAGAAGGATCTCTCTTCGGCCTTTGCACCCTGGGTAAGCTTGAGCTTTTGCCCCTTATTCACTAACTGGGAACCCCTCCAGGGCTGTCGCATAAATTCTCTTCCTGGTCAATATGACCTTGAGTCTCAGAACTGTCCCATCAACCTCCCTGTAGGGGACAAAAGGACTGCTGCTTCTTCTTTCTTTCTTGTGGAATTAGACCCAACTTTCTTCCTGTTACCCACTGTAAAACCTCCTCCAGAGTCTTGCCAAACAAGACTTTACCAAAATATGGCACTGAGCAAAGGCCCTGCTTTGACGCACTATCCACAGTCCAGTGCTTCAGCCAGAGAGCCCTATTGGCTGCCACGGAATGTGCCTTCACTCTGGCTGACAACCAAACAAGGTCTACCGCTGCTTCGGCCATAAAATCTGCTGCTGATTTAAGGTCTGCTACTGTTGAAAGGAAAGCATCTTTCCCACTCTCCAGCTCTTTTAAATGCAACACCCATGCTCTTAACGCTCGGGTCTCTGATGTCAAGGCCACCGCAGGCTTACAGGCTGCCCCTGCTGAGAGATAGACTCTTTTGAGCTCTGCGTCCAGTCTTCTGTCCATTAGCTCTCTAAAAGCTACATAATCATCAAGTGGTAGAGTGACATGGCGTGCCAATCTCTGAAGAGATGCGTCTACCCTTTGAGCACACTCCCATACTTCTGTGTCCTCGGTACAGAACAGATAAAGTTTTGAAATACTGTTTTGGATACTGGTCTTCTTGTCCGGTTTTGACCATTCTTCTTCCATCAATTCCTGGATTTCAAACATCATGGGAAAATTAGGCAACTCCTTTTTCAAATTAGGAAAGTATTTCCTCATCTTCTGCGGAGGCTGAGAAGGCTCCTCTTCCTAGGCGATCGCCTGTTTTACTGCCGTGACAAAATCAGGAACTAGAGCAAAATCGAAGGCATATGATTCTTCCTTATCCTCCCCTTCTGGAGACGAGCTCCGACATTACGCTCTGCAGGTGGTGATATCTCTCGATTTCTCAAGGTAGATGGCTTAACCGAGACCTCTTTAAGGCCATCTGCCACTGCCCGGCAGATGTACTCTTGTACTTGCTGGGACTCCGCCACTCTGTCTAGTGCTGCTTCTTTAAAGCACTTCTCACACACTAATTTGGATGGCATGGCAGGAGAGCTGCATCATCAGCAAGCCCCTTCAGCCATTTTAGGGAAAGAGTGTCTGGCAGATCTCGATGATTGACGAGCGGGAGACCAAGAGTGCCACATCCTTGAGCACCTGAGCCAGGACCAACCTCCCGCCGAGAGGAAGAAAGGTGACCCGAAGATTCCAGTGAAGAACGTCTGGATTTTGACTTATCCTTTCCTTATTCATGCTCCTTTCCCCTGCAGGTGTTAGGAAAGATACAGACTTAGACATTTTTTTCTCAGTGTAAAGAAGCATCATCCAGTCCTCCCCCAACCTGGAGTCATCCGATCTTCAAGCCTCAACTTCAGGTCTCGGAGAACTCATTGTCCACAATCCTAATAGACATAAATACAGGTAAGCATGGTCATATCTCCCCCCTCTCCCCCCGGACAGTGAGCCGCACACCATTACAATTTACTTACTTGTGTCAGGCTGTATATACAGCTATCCCCCACGGGGAAGCCGAAAAGCTTCCTACTTATCTGCAACCCCCCTCCACCAGGGCGGAGTCCACTCCAAGCTGATCCAACCAAAAACGGACTTTGCCCGCCGGAAGTGAGGTCACCGTAAATGCTACTGCCACCATTTTGGAACAGGGCAGGACAGATGATAGACCCGGGAAACCATCCGCCCGGACGCAGAGCCCTGCCGCCGCCCTGCCAGGAGAGGCGAGAACTGTAAGGGATACACCATACCCCCGCTTACCTTGGACCACCACTAGCAGCGTTTAGGCTGCCAAATATGTCCGGGCACAGGATGCTCCTACAGGAGAGGATTTACCTCTGTCCGGGGAGCCTTCCACCTGGCGAGGCTAGACCAGGTAGGAGAGGTAGAGGGTTCTTCAACCTAAAAATTGGCAGTGGAGCTGTCCCTGGAGCAAGGACGAAAAAGGAACAGGGGGGTATAGGGAGGCCCTACTTCTATTATAGCAGAGGGTTGTTCTATGGGGTCAGAAGGGTGGAGCTGACCCATACCTAGGCTGACATGATGAGCTCCAGGAAAAATTGTTTTCTTGACAGAGCTGTGCTACAGCTAGACTGGAAGCTTTGTTGTGCTGTGTAACAGGCCTTCACAGTTATAAATCATTCAGCAGATAAATGAGATACCATATTTTCGTTTCAACTGCGAATATATCTGTTTATCTGGAATTCAGCTCTAATGATCAGCTTAGATATCTGTGCCAATGTTCCTGCAGTTCATTGGACTATCACTTCTCATGTTGTATGAGCTTGTTTCAATGGTTCAAAGACAGCGGCAGAAGAAAAAATAATAATTTACCTGGAGAGTCATGTATTATAATACTGATATTTCTAAAATCATTTTCATACGCTGCCAAAAGTTCTGTATTGCTCCGAATATTGCTGAATGTGTAACACAATTTGCATATGAAAAAGCTAACTGCTGACTGATTTATGTGGGTCTCTGCACGTTTGTGTTAACAAATAACATTCCTTTTTCTTTTAATGATTCTGCAGCACAGGTGCTATCACAGAGTTGTAAAATAATTAAAACGGCAAAGAATCGAGTAATATATTTGCTTTTTTCAGTCTCATATGTGTGAAACAACCTTTTTCTTGAAAACTTCATGAAATAGTGGTATTTTACTTTTAGGGAAATGGATGGAACTCCAAATAGCTTTTTCTTATCCACTAGGGAGTCTATCAGCCACCTAGACATAAGAAAGTTCATAATTCACAGTTATTTGCTCATTTTCATTCTTTGCATTTGACTTCTGACCTGCTATGGCCATTTACAGAGAATGCAGTAAGATCCTTTGAGAAAGCCGAAGTTTGACTACACAGAATTTGGTCTAAACTTAGAACTCTAATGGAAAGATCTTGCAGCTGGAGTAATTAAATAAGGCACCAATTCTGTCCGTCTATACCCAGTCATAAACGAGATACTGTTTGTTGGTGAACTAAACCTTTTAGACAAAACAACTAGGAGAAAAAGTTATTTTTCATTGTACATGTCATGTACTGTTAGTATGGGGGAGGATCAATATTATTATTCACCACAATTAATGTACTGTAGCTTATAGCCCTAGGAATTAAACCAATAATATATTATTTTTGTTTAAAATAAGATACACACTGAGATAGGAAAATAAATTAGGAAAAGATAATTAGATTGAACAGCTCATTGCCTAACACAAACATTCACAGATCAGTGGGATAAAATAAAGTTGAGAATTTTCATTATGCAGTTTTAAAACTCTTCCATGTATTGTTGTAGTTTATACCATGACAGGAATAGACAAAAAAAAGTGTTTGCTTAGAAATGCTCATAAAAACAAATAGATATTGTGATTAACTATGTCATGGTTTGCTTAGTTTTAATGAATAAAATAAAAAAAGCATACAGTTTGTAATTAGAAAATACTTCAAAGTTGTATTTCAAATTTCTTTATGATTCAAAATAAAACAAGTTAACAAAAAAAGTTTCTTGCTAAATTTTGATATAAGAAACTATGACTTTTCCTATGTAATAAGATGACACTTGCCATGCCAGTATGCAACACAAACACACACACACACCACTTTCATTTTCTTCCACTTAGTACTGAACTCCACGATAAGTTAACTTAAACCAGTGTTGTAGGCAACCAACATGTAAATCAGCTGTTTACAGTGGTACTAGTCAACAAGGGGATTGCCACAGTGGCGGCTGGTGGTTTTTTGTTTGGGGGGGGGTGTTATACGACCGAACCCACCCCCCCGCTGTCCTTCGGTTGTTCCACCGGTACTTACCCAATCTAGGCGGCGGAGATCAGGCATCCATGGAGCAGCGGCGGGGATAGGGCATCCATCACGGAGCAGCGGCGGAGATTGGGCATCAATCACTGGGCAGCAGCGGGAATCGGGCATCCATCATGGAGCAGCTAAGGGGATCATGCATCCAGCATCGGCAGGGACCAGGCAGCTCTTCTCCTCCTTGCTTCCGCTGTGCATCTCTATCAAGTCTCTGGTGGGAGGCCAGGTTGCTGAGAGGGCGCCCCTTGCGGCTGAGTGCAGCGTACCCCTGGGAGTGAGACAGGGAGTACGGTGCCCAAAGGTGCACGGGTTGCCCGATGCGGTTGCTGGGTAGCTGAGTTGCTGGGCTGCTGGGGTGTGCAGGTAAGTAGGTTGGGCAACCGTGCGTGGACGGGTTCCAGTGGAGCAACCAGGAGCAGGGTCAAGCCAGGCCAGGGGTCAGACCCAACAGGTCCAATCCGATACGAGGTACAGCAGGATGAATCAGGAACAGACTGTTCTGGAACAGTGGAGAGAACAATACTTTCTAACAGGCTAACTGGCTACGACCACACAGTGCTGTACTGTCCTTACTCTGGTGACACCGACCATTCGTCCTTGTAGATAAAATGACAATGCCAACAAGGAAAAGCTGCTAGCTTGTGTAAAACAGTTACGGTTATGTTGGGGGTTATTTACTAAAACTGGAGAGTGCCAAATCTGGTGCAGCTCTGCATAGAAGCCAATCAGCTTCTAGGTTTTATTGCCAAAGCCTAATTGAAGAAGCTGAAGTTAGAAGCTGATTGGCTACTATGCACAGCTGCACAGATTCTGAGTGCACCAGTTTTAGTAAATCTCCCCGTTGTGTCTACCATTCTGAAATGTTCATACATGATACTACATCATACATTATATGGACTGGGTTATACGCATTCAGGTAGTAAAGAACTGGGGGGGGGGGGGTTAAAGGTTTGCAGACCATAGAGATAAATAATTGGTAAGAGGTTATGTCTGCAGTTAGCTAAAAATCTGGAGATAGAATGATTTTGATGGCCTTCTCTCTAGCTCCTTCTACACCTCTTTCCATGCTCACCACCAGGAGTTCTCCTGAGTCTCTCCCATCCTTTGGAACTCCTTGCCACAATCTGGCCCCCTATATCTTATACTCTGACCACCTTTCGGCGATCCCTCAAAACCCATCTCTTCTGAGAAGCCGTTCCTGCCTACTTAACAACCAAACAAAATTTTGTCCATCAGCTCATCATCCACAGTTACTATGTTTTTTATTACTTGACCCATGCTTTTAGCTTGTAAGCTCTAACAAGAAGTACCCTCTTGTATTGTATTATAACTCTACTGCAAAAATGGGAAAAGATAGCCCGGCCGCTGAAAACCTCACCCAGCCTGAGTGGTTAGCAGATGAAAGCAGGTAAAAGCAGCCTCAGCTGGACTCATCCAGACCACAACTCCAACATGTTTCGCTCCCACCCAACCCGAGGGCGGGCAAAACATGTTGCAGCTGTGGTCTGGATGAATCAAGCTGAGGCTGCTTTTACCTGCTTTCACCTGCTAACCACACAGGCTAGACGATGTGTGCGGCAGCTGGGATATCTCTTCCCATTTTGGCAGTATGCTTTGAGTCTGGATTGACCTTTCCTAAGCCTGCACCCTCACTAGCCAGCAACATACAACTTATTGGGCCTTGACAGCATGAGTGGGGACCCTTAAGCAGTTATCATTATAACTGTACTGTCTGCCTTAATTTTATAAAGTGCAGCACAAACTGTTGGTACTATATAAATCATGTATAATAATAATAATAATTACAAGTATTTATTGCAGATTAGAGCAGAGTAGGAAAATAAGTAGCAAAATACAACAAATTATTTTTCAGATTTGTGTGTTTGGTAATCCTAAACCCTCATACAACATTTGTTTTGTACATATTGTTTCTGCCTGCTTTTTTTGCTGAATATACCCCAAAAGTGAGAGAGCTCTGAAATCTATACTAAATGCCAAGCCGAGACATTAAAGACAGGTGAAGAAATACATAATTTTAACACAAACAATAACTAGTTGCCATTTTGCAAAATATTTGTAATTCTGAGCTGCCCTATTGCGATTAACCTTTGCAACATTATGGAACTAATTACTTGTCACAACTATTCAGAGTCTGCAGCTTTCTGCATCCTCTTCCTGTCTGTCTGTAAGAAGGCTTTTGATTGGCTGATTGTTGGAGCCAAATTGCTCAAGTTCTTGCCCCTCTTCTTCTTGCATAACACAACAACCCAGTGCTATGGCTAAAAGCCCACATCGTTTTGTGCTCACTCTTTGCCATTGGCTTTTCCATGACACCGCCTTTATATTCTCATGTCCAGACAAGAAATTTATTTTATGCACTTTACTAATGTTCTTAAAAGATGCCACTATATGCGGCCCCACCACCCCTCTCATCCAGCTTCCTATTTTTGGAGAGGAGGGAAGGGACCAGCCAATTATTTTTCTGAATGGACAGAGTCAGTAATCATTTACTATGCTTTAGTTTGTGAATGCTTTTGTTTGGGAATGTTCTGTACAGAGATATTCCTGTCCATCTGTTCTGTGCAGCTGAGGCTGCAGGGATGGAGATTGAAATCTGTGTCTTCAAAGGTGAAGCATCAGAGGTCTGTTTAGACCCCTGATATATCACCAAAGCCGCCCAATGGGGCTCCTAATAAAATTGTAAAAAAATAAAATAAAAAAATATATATATACAATTGTAAGAAAACATAATTAAAATGCTAAAAAATAAAAAAAATAACAAAAATAAAAACGACTGACACCAGTGGTGGAACTAACAGAGTCACAGAGGTCACACTTGTGACCAGGCCCTGGCGTTCCACCACCGGTCTTAGAAGGAAGGGCCCTGGGCTCAGAAGGAAGGGTCCCAGTGGGGGATAAGGGGGGCCCTTCATGGTTTCTTGCACTGGAGCCAGAAGGTTCTAGTTATGCCCCTGATCTCACCAGGGCCTACTGCCCTGTAGAGGATCTTTGCAGCAGCTTACTACATTTGCAGGCTAGTGGGATACTTGGCTCCCATACCCCAATTCAACTGGCTCCTCCCAACCTGGCATATATACTATATGGGCACTGACCCATTACATCACTACAGGAAGGCTTTGTCTAAAAGGCTTAAATAAGTCCCTATGACCACACTATTTTGGGACAAAGCCACCTAGTGGTAGACTAGCTAGCTGCACCTGCTTACATGTTCATTAGACTCCGAGGAAGAATCAGCATACCAGTCCATACCTTCTTCCTCCAATAAGTTTGAAGAAGGTTCCTCAACACACATACAGTAAAAATATCTGGCGGGTCTAGGACTCACACTCTAAAACTGACATCTTCTGTAAAAACAGACCTCAGAGAATTATTATAGTCTTTAAAAACTTTTTTAATGAATAAATAACTGGATAAAGTTATTCCATATTTTCTCTGCATTTTCTTTGATTTGCTGTATAATTTATATGGTCAGATGTGTCTTTTTATAATTCCAAAGAGTAGTAGCATTTACTTACATAAGGTAAAGCATTAATATTCTCTTTATATAGTATGTTTTTGTTTAGTTCATAAAGTATATGCGTATTAAACTACTATAGCAAATCATTTATTTTTAAAATCTTTATTTTACTGAAAAAAAAATTAAGATAAGAGACAGTATGTGATTCCATTGGTAAAAAAAAAAAAATAATAATAATGGTTCATTGCATTTATTCCTAAAAATAGAAGTAGAACTTCAAGAACAGCACTGATCACTGGATAGAACATATTCAGCCCTCTCTTCTTCTGAGTTGATGAAATGTGTCAGTGTCAAGTAAGGTCTTGTGTAGTACAGGAAAGACAAAAGGAAAGAACACATTTCTTTCCTCACTTTTTATTCCTCTACAGGAAACCCTAATGCATTCCTGAACTAACAAGTATCCAGGTGTTGATGACATTTTCCAGTGGCAAACAACCAAGCACAGGTCTAATCTTGGTCTTTTGAGACATCCAGGAGATGCCTGTTAATAATCTATTACACGTCTACAGTTCAGAACATAACAGTCAGCGTAATATGTGCCTAGGAGCTAAACTCATTTTCTCTTGGTTCATCTTAACCTTGGGCTGCATTATTTTTATTATTATTATGAAGCTCATATTTTATTGTAATGGTATGGTTAGACATAGGATACAAAATGAAAATAAAGAAAAAGAAATGAAATCCAGCATGTCAACAAACTGATCAAGAATAGATAATAAGGTCATGAACTTAACAGTTCTATTTAATACTCATACAAGCTAAAAAAAAATACATACAGTAATTCAAAAAAGTGAGTACACCCCTCACATTTTTGTAAATATTTTATGATATCTTTTCATGTGACAACACTAAAGAAATTACACTTTGCAACAATGTAAAGTAGTGAGTGTACAGCTTGTATAACAGTGAAAATTTGCTGCCCCCTCAAAATAACTCAACACACAAACCGCTGGCAACAAAAGTGAGTACACCCCTAAGTGAAAATGTACAAATTGGGCCCAATTAGCCATTTTCCTTCCCTGGTGTCATGTGACTCGTTAGTATTACAAGGTCTCAGGTGTGAATGGGGAGCAGGTGTGTAAATGTGGTATTATTGCTCTTACTCTCTCATACTGGTTACTGGAAGTTCAACATGGCACCTCATGGCAAAGAACTCTGAGGATCTAAAAAAAAGGATTGTTGCTCTACATAAAGGTGGTATAGGCTATAGGAAGATTGCCAAAACCCTGAAACTGAGCTGCAGCATGGTGGCCAAGACCATACAGCGGTTTAACAGGACAGGTTCTACTCAGAACAGGCCTTGCCATGGTCGACCAAAGAAGTTAAATGCACATGCTCATATCCTTTGGGAAATAGACGTATGAGTGCTGCCAGCATTGTTGCAGAGGTTGAAGGGTTGGAGGTCAGCCTGTCAGTGCTCAGACCATACGCTGCTCACCGCATCAAATTGGTCTGCATGCCTGTCGTCCCAGAAGGAAGCCTCTTCTAAAGATGATGCACAAGATGCCAGGTGACTTCATTGGCCCCATATCGGGGCATCCCTAACTGGTTTGTTGACACTCAGCAGCAGGAGTGCGACCAGAAAGAACATTGTGGTGCTGGCCATTGGGCCACGAGGCATCACAGTGTGATGAATGTTGAATTTCCATTACATTACATGTTTATTTATTTTTTAATAATGGAGTTTTCTAAGGTGTCTGTTTGTTTATTACCTATAATGTTTTGTGAATAAATAATAAGGGGGACTATGCGCTATGCGCTATTATTCACCTTGGGGAGGGCTGGATATCTAAGGGCATCCTTATCCTAAAATTCTAAATTCTAAAATGTATCCCTTTAAAAGACCCATTCATTCACACATAGACACAGCAGAAAAAAGTATATTTATATTATTAATATTATATTATAGCAATATTTATTTATGAGCAGTCATGTCATCCAGTATTGTATCAATGCCCAGATAACTCCTCAACAGAAACACAACAATCTGTGCCATGATGATCATTTGCCATCGCTTTCCTATCACAATTTACCCAGGTTCCCTTTTATGGACATTCAGCAGCCTGCTGGGGAATTCCAGGCGACATAATTGACCGAATATGATTATGATTATATTTGGTCAATGACACACCTGGGATGCCTGCCAGCTTCAAATTTTTTGATTGTAAACAAGCCAGAGGGCATCCCGAATGATGTCATTGACCAAATATGTTTAGTGACGGTAATCATTTTGACATGGAATGAATGAGTTCTTATTTCAGCCTATGGTTCAGGCTGGTGGACAAACTGGGTAATCTGGCCATCAAGTTCATCCGAATGGTTTGGGTTTCAGTCTATCTCATGTAGGAGATACTTTTGTCATTACATAAGATAACATCAGGGCTCAAGTCCTGCAGGAATGCATGGGAACGGAGTTCCTGTACTTTTTCCACAACAGGAACTCTGTTCCCGTTAGTAGCCATGTCCTGCAAGACTTTGCAAGCTGTGTGGCAGGTGCTACACCAGCAGCTGCTGACACAGCTCGCAATAGTAAGTGCCGCACACCTGACCATTCAGGCATTGCCAGTAGGGGGCCCCATGACAGCTTCTGCTTCAATCTACCTGTCAATCACAGCTAGCTGACAGGTAGATCAGGTCCCTGCTAAGATATTGTATTTAGTCAGACCTCTCGTGATGCGCTCCTCCCCACCGGCCCCTCCTGATTTTCTGTCTCCTCATCCCTCCCCCCCAGTCTCCTGCATACTTGCTGTGTGTGTCCCCTCCTCTATCTTCAGTGCCATATGATGAGAGAACCCAGAGGAGGAGCACAGCTATTCTGCTCAAAGGACATGCAGGGAGAGAGGTAAGCTGAGGGAGGAACATCAGTTTGGGGTGGTAAGCTGAGCACAATACCTGGCAAAGTTTAATGCCAGGAGGGAGGTTTATGTGGAAATATGTAGCGAGTGTGTGTGTTTTTTTATGTACTAACAGTTAAGTTAAGCTTCAGTTAAGCTTCATACACACAATACGAATTGGATGAAAAATAACACTTTTGAAGCGTTCGTGCATATGAGCGTATCATTTTTTATTTTTTTTTGGTGGGCGAGTGGATCTTGGGTGGTAGTTCCTACACTTTTTTCCCCAGGACTTGACCCCTGGATATGATATACGTACCAATGCCAGAAAGTTTGCTGTGTCTCCCAGCACAGTCTCAAGAGTATGGAGGAGATTCCATGAGACAGGTAGTTACTCTAGAAGAGCTGGACAGGGCAATAGAAGGTCCTTAACCCATCAGCAGGACAAATATCTGCTCCTTAGTGCAAGGAGGAACAGAATAAGCACTGCCAGAGCCCTACAAAATGACCTCCAGCAGGCCACCGGTGTGAATGTCTCTGACCAAACAATCAGAATATCAGGGACATGGCTGTCATGGTACTGGCAATGCTGCCCTGAACACTCATGGACTCCCACAGAGGGTCCCAAGACATGCACGAGCACGCGTCGCGCATCAGCGCATACAGGTGCGCATCACACACGCATGCGCAATACTGCGCGTGCGCAATGGCACACAACTGGCGTGCCTAACACTGGCGCCAGTAGCCCTATTTAAGCCAGCCTGCAACCACAGGACCTTGCTTCCTGACCTGAGATACCCGTTGTGACCCGGCTTGCCTTCGACCTTGCTTCCTGATGTCCTAGTCTGACCCTTGGCCTGTTCCTGGACCCTGCTTCTGCTTCTTGATCTCCCAGCTTGACCTTCGGCTTGTATCTGGACCCTGCCCGTGTTTGACCTTGGCTCGCCCCGGTGTGTTCTCTGAACTGATCTATCTGTGCATGACCTGGTTTCTCTGTTCATCTGAACACAGCAAGTTCTGCTCCGCCTGCTCCATCCATCCAGCAGGGGCCAAGCTCATCAAACTACAAGCAAGCACCTTGCCACCCATTCTTCTTTGGGCACCGCGCTTCCTGTTCCCAACTTCAGGCGCGCGCTGCACCTAGCCGCAAGGGGAGCCCTCCTAGCATCTTGATCTCCATACACGCACCTGACAGTATGATCCAGCCATGACGGAGATTGACAGTGGCAATGTGTCAGCAAGTCGCCGCACTTACCCAAGTAGTGCAGAGTTTGCAAAGTTCCTACATTGAACTAGAGGGTCGGTCGCCTGCAACACTTACCTTCTAATTCCATATCTTCCGATTCAAGACAAGCCTCCACCTGCACTTCTTCTGCTACACTGCCTCAGGAATCTCTCCACACGGTGTATATTCCTGCTCCTGAATCACGTGTGCCGATCCCTGAGCGATTTTCGGGGGACCGAAAGAAGTTTAGGGCCTTTAAAAATGCCTGTCTGCTTCATCTGACTTTGCAACCAATAACTTTTTCTCTGGAAAATATTAAAGTTGGATTCATTTTATACTTGCTCTTGGATGATCCTCAGACTTGGGACCATGGATTATTAGAGTAGAAAAGTCCCATTACTGATTCTGTTGACTCTTTCTTCAGGGCTATGACACAGCTATACGATGACCCCCAATGTACAGCTATGGCCGAAAATGCTCTGCACAGTGCACACCCTGCAGCAGGGGCAGCGTCCCGCAGAGGATTATACACTGGACTTTCGCACATGGGCTGCAGACACCTGCTGGAATCAACCTGACCTAAGATTCCAATATCGATTGGGCTTATCAGAGTCCCTCAAGGATGAGCTGGCTAGGGTAGCGATCCCGGACACCTTAGAGGGCCTTATCCAGTTAACCATACAGCTGGATAGGCGCCTGCATGAACGTTCCTTTGAAAGGTCGCAGAATCTCCGACCAGCCCAAAGACTGTCCGGCACTCCTCTTTCCCTGGTATCCGGTCCTCCCAGTTTTTCTGTACCTGAAGTCAAGCCCAGACGAGTTAGTCTGTTTCGCCCCGCTCTATCGCCTGAGCAAAGGCTCTACCGCCGACAGGCAAATCATTGTTTTTATTGTGGGGACAACAGCCATTTTTTTGCAAAATTGCCACCTTAGGCCAAATAGACTATTTTTCCAACCTTCTACACACTGTCAAGTATCAGGACTCAACTCATCTCACCCTGTTCTCCCTATAACCCTTTCGGTGGCAAAAGAAGTTCGGCTGATAGCCATCATCGACTCTGGGGCCTGCAGTTGCTTTTTAGACATCACTTTGGCCAAAGGACTTGGTATCCCTCTTGTTACCAAGAAGCAGCAGTTAACAGTTCATTTGACTGATGGATCTCTACCCAGTTCTGGACTGATTACCCATGAGACCCTGCCAATCCCTATGACAACCAATTCCGACCATAAAGAACTGGTACGCTTTGATGTCTTGTGCTCCCCTCTGTTCCCGGGTTATTCTGGGAGTCCCCTGGTTGCGAGCACACAACCCCCACATTGACTGGCTTAAGAATGAAGTACTGTTCTCGTCTGCCTATTGTCAGCAGCATTGCCTTGTCCCTAGTTCTAAGGACCTCACCAGCTGCCTAACTATACAACCTGTTTCTTGTAACCGGGACCTCACTCCCGCCACCAACGGGTAAACACTAGGGGGCCATATTGACTTGTAATACACCCCTCTCCACAACCTCCCCCCTCCTCACCACTATACAACCTGTTTCTTGTAACAACCCACATGTACCTTCGGCTTACCAAGAATGCCCCCCAATATACAGCTTTCAATAAAACGACCAAAACTACTTCAAACCCATAATCTCTCCATAGGGCCTCTCCCTACCATGAAACTAGAAAAAAATCCTTCCCTACCCTCCACTCTTAAAATGTGGATATTCCAAAACTGTAAAGGGACTTAATATCCCCGAGAAAGAGAAGCCCTCCTCCAGAACACACAATTACCATACTCTCCTTTACGCCCCCAATCTATCACAAACACTAAGGGGGCCAATGATTGACTTGTAATAGACCCTGAAGGCCGTGACCCCTGGCCCTGACGGCTTCTCCGCACAACCACCTGAGACACCCTAACTATACAACCTGTTTCTTGTAACAACCCACATGTACCTTCGGCTTACCAAGAATTCCTGCACATAACGGTTTTCCCAAGAAGGGAGGGGACACCACCTCACCGCAATCGCATCCATACTTGCGGGCTTCCCTAAAATTTGCAAAATTGAAAAAAATTGCTTCCCAGGAACTTACACAAGCTAGGAAAATGCTCCATGATATTCTGCAAAAATAAGCAAAACGTACCTTTAGGCTGGTCAAACCAGAAAGTAAAAGGCCTCCTTGTTGGACGCGGAGGAGGCGTTTGACAGGTTGGCGTGGGACTACCCGAATTTATATCGCCACATAGGACTCAAAAACCAAAAGTTCAACTTCATCACCTTATACACCACCCTCTCCCTAAAGGCTTTCAACTTCACCCAACAACTCCTGCAGATGCGGTGGCATCGCAAATTACAGACCGATCTCTCTAATGTGGACCAAGCAAAAAAGGATAAAACAAGTAGGTTTTGTCCCTGGCAGAGAAGCCAGGGACCACACCAAACCTGTAGAAACAAAAACGTATGGAACGGAAAAAATAAATTGAGAGCGTGACTACCTCGGGGCCGTCTTACGCCACATAGGATCACCATCAAGAACGAGTCAGAGTACGGCCACCGAGAAGCCCCTACTCCATTCGAAACGGCACAAGACAGGGATGCCCCCTGTCTCCAATGATTCGTCCTAAGACGACCTGAGTAAATGGAACAAACCCCAATTTTCCTGGTTCGGACGTGCGGCCATTTTAATAATGAACATACTCCCCCGTATTTTATACCTGCTTCAAACTATACCCATTAAATTGCCTGCAGCATTCTTCCAGTCTATCAAACAACTGACCATAAAATTCCTATGGAAACACAATCGCCCGAGAATAAGCTTCGCCCAACTCACGAAACCTAAATCTAAAGGGGGAATTGGCCTCCCAGACATCCGAAACTACTCACGAGCCTGCCATATGGGGAGGATTGTAGATTGGTCGATCCACAGGGAGACAAAAGACTGGGTGGGATTAGAGGACTCCCTTTCACCCATCCCGATCAGATCAACCCCGTGGATCCTCCCCTCCCACATTCCTAGATCCATTAAAGAACACCCCCTTATTGACGCCACGCTGTCTACCTTCAGAGAAATCTGTAGAGACTCCCAGCTCTCCTCAAACCCGAGCCCCCTCACGCCCATTCAAAACAACCCTGCATTTCCCCCGGGGGTGTCCAACCACTTCCTGACAGACTCCTGGGCACACAAAGTCGTGCAAGCGCGCCACTTCTTCCAAAATGGGAATTTCATGGATCGTACCTCACTCCCAACTCAGCCAGATTCCGACCCGGTCCCATACTGGACTTACTTCCAGATCCGCCATTACCTTAGATCAATAGACCAGAACTCCGCTGTTTCCCGTGCACTGACCCCATTCGAGAACCTCTGCTCCCAATCCACACCTCAACAACACTTATTATCCACCACTCACTCTATGCTTTTTGACGCAATCTCCCCTAGGGAGGGAAAAGCCTGCCAGGCGTGGGAAAGGGAATTACAAATAGACCTCTCCGACGATGAATGGGAGCGCATTTTCACAATAGCACACAAAGGCTCACTAAATGTTATGACACAAGAAAACAATTACAAAACGCTGTCGAGGTGGTACCGAACCCCCGATTTACTGCACAGATTTAACCCGGAAACACCGGACAAATGTTGGAGGTGCTCGAATGAAAAAGGAACCCTCCTACATATATGGTGGTCATGCCCGATGATACAAACCTTCTGGACACAAGTTCACGATATCACTTCTCATGTGACAACTTATTTCATAGAGTTTTCTCCGGCTCGGCTCATCCTCCACCACTCCCCGATTTCGGCTAGCTCATATAAGAAATCTCTAGGGGTACATATGATTAATGCAGCCAAGTTGTGCATCCCAGCCCACTGGGGCTCACCCCATGCCCCAACTATCTCTGAATGGCTTACAAGAGTGGGGAGAATAGCCGAACTGGAGGAACTCATCCACATAGCTCGAGACACCCCGGACAAATACTACCACACATGGGCCTGCTGGACCCACTTCTGTACCACAGAAAGATATAAATCCCTCATGAACTCGAACCGCCCTGATCTCCTGAACAGGACACAAGATACCTCTAATACTCAGCCTTAGAAGACTACTTTACCAATCTGACCCATGCAATGCCTTACCCCCCCCAGGAAAAGACTCAGTAAGGGAACCCCAGCACAGACAGGGACTCTTCCTACGAGTCCCTCACTACCCACAGAGCTCGGTGGAGATCAGGGAGGTGACCCTCTCAGATCAACCCCCCCCCCTCCCCTTCCCAGTGCTTTCCTTCCCACATCTCCCTAGACCTCATGACTCCCATACCCCCTCCCCCACCCAGGCCCAAGACTAACTCGACTCAGGTGTCTGACTATCCCCCCTTACTCCTAATACCTTTCGAGACAGATGACATCACTCTAAACCGGACCTCACCCTCTTGCAAAGGTGCAGCACACCACTACGAGACTTATCACAGACTAGACGGAAAACACGTATGATTACGCAACGTCCTCTAGATGGAGATATAAGCAGGAACCTCACCCAAGTCAGCTATGTAAAAAATGCTATGCTGAGTTGTTTTATTCACTGCAGAGGCCACCGGCCATCCGTCATATCTATCTGTCAAACTGAATGTACACGAGTAAGGCGACAACATTGTATCACTATTCATACTGTCGAAACACCTACTGTATATGTTTAAACTTTGTATAAAAATTCTGTTTTCAATAAAAACTTTCATGGAAAAAAAAAAAAAAAGAATGAAGTACTGTTCTCGTCTGCCTATTGTCAGCAGCATTGCCTTGTCCCTAGTTCTAAGGACCTCACCAGCTGCCTAACTATACAACCCGTTTCTTGTAACAACCCACATATACCTTCGGCTTACCAAGAATTCCTGGATGTTTTCGATAAGAAGGGAGCGGACTTCCTTCCACCTCACCGTCCCTACGAATGCCCTATTGAATTGCTTCCCGGTTCTGAAATCCCCTTTGGTCGTATTTTCCCTTTGTCAGAGACTGAGCTTGAAACACTACGAATTTATATCGATGAAAACCTAGAAAAATAATTTATCCGTCCCTCTTCATCTCCTGCAGGAGCTGGCATCTTCTTCATCAAGAAAAAGGATAAAACATTAAGACCTTGTGTAGACTACCGAGAGCTGAATAAGATCACCATCAAGAATCGCTACCCACTTCCCCTCATCCCACAACTTTTCCAACGATTCTGTTCCGCTCGGGTTTTCTCTAAACTAGATTTACGAGGTGCCTACAACCTGGTTTGCATCCGTAAGGGGGACGAGTGGAAGACGGTGTTCCGAACTCGTTTCGGACATTTTGAATACTTAGTGATGCCATTCGGACTATGCAATGCTCCTGCCACTTTCCAGCATTTCGTGAACGATATCTTCCGAGAACATCTTGACAACTTCCTCATCGTGTATTTGGATGACATTCTTGTTTTTTCAGCCTCTCTAGAGATCCATCGAGTTCACATGAAAAAAGTGCTAACTATTCTGAGAACGCATGGATTGTACGTGAAAGCCGAGAAATGCGACTTTGATAAAGAGACTATGCAGTTCTTGGATCTGGTCATCTCCACTAAAGGAGTGGCCATGGATCCCCAGAAAGTGAAAGTGATCCTAGAATGGCCGGTCCCCTCAGACAAGAAAGGGGTTCAAAGATTTATCGGCTTTTCTAATTTCTACAGGAGATTTATTAAGAACTTTTCATCCATTATATCACCCATTACCCAACTAACCTGTTTGCATTCCAGATTCCAGTGGTCCCTGGAGGCTCAAGCCGCTTTTGACAAGCTTGGGGCAGTATTTGTCTCAGCACCAGTTCTTCAGCATCTCAATTATGCGTTGCCCTACATCCTAGAAGTTGATGCATCTGAAGTTGCCACAGGAGCTATTCTTTCCCAACGACAAGGCCCCAAATCATTGTTACATCCTGTAGCCTTTTTCTCTCGGAAAATGTCACAACCAGAAAGGAATTATGATGTTGGAGATCGGGAGCTTTTGGCCATCAAAACGGCTTTAGAGGAATGGAGGTACTTACTTGAAGGTGTAGCACATCCCATCATGATCTTCACTGATCATAAAAACCTTAGGACTGCCAGACATTTGAAGCCGCGCCAAGCACGGTGGGCGTTATTCTTTTCAAGATTTAATTTCCACATCACCTATCGCCCCGGATCCAAGAATGGAAAAGCCTATGCTCTATCCAGGATGTTCCCAGACACTCCTGAAGAAACCACTCCAGGCACAATCCTGTCCACTCAAAATGTTCTGCTGATCCAGCCTGACCTAAGAGCATCAAGCCTCTCTCCAGTGCACAGAGCCAGGAAGTTCATCTTTAAGAAGGCATGAGGGGTTCCTATGGCATCAGGACAACATTTTTGTTCCCCAGGAAGTCAGACTACAGGCCTTAAAAAGATTACATGACCACCTGTTGGCTGGGCATTTCAGGGTCCGGAAAACGATTGACCTTATCCAAAGATACCTGTGGTGGCCGCCCCTAAGGTCTGACTGCAAAAAATATATTGATTCCTGTCAGGTTTGCCAACGGAAAACAAGGGTCCCAAGACCAGGTCATGGGGTCTGTTAAGACCCTTACCAGTCTCAGAGCAGCCTTGGAAGAATATCTTGATGGACTTTATTGTTGATCTCCCTCCATCAGAAAATGTTACTACAATTTTGGTAGTAGTACACAGACTATCAAAAATGGTCCACTTCTTACCCATGCTCGGTACGCCTTCTGCCATAGACACAGCAAAAATCTTTATTAAGGAGATAGTTATACTACATGGATTACCTGACAACATAGTCTCCGATAGGGGGGTACAATTTACGTCTGTTTTCTGGAAGAATCTCTGAAAGATCCTGTCAATTGAGTTGTGTCTCTCTTCTGCATATCACCCTTAGAGTAACGGCCAGACAGAGAGGACAAACCAAACTCTGGAACAGTATCTGCGGTGCTTCTGCTCCTATTCTCAAGACGACTGGGCCTCCCTGCTGCCTTGCGCTAAGTTTGCCTATAACAACACCATTCACATAGACACCAATCAGTCACCTTTTTGGGCAAACTATGGCTTTCACCCATCCTTTCTATCCAACACCATCCCTGAATCTCCGGTACCAGCCGTCAAGGATAGAATAAGCTTCTTCCAGACTAATTACCAAGTTCTACCCTGTCCTCCACGTCTCCCTACTGAAACCAGCTGTGCTGAGTCCATTTTCGGGAAGAGAGGAGTTGCCACCTCCACCAGTTACCATAGGTAATGATACTGAGTATGAGGTTAAAGCCATCCTGGACTGCCGGAGAAGAGGTAGGCAGTCTCAATTTATTGTTAAATGGAAGGGGTATACTTCAGAGGAAAATTCTTGGGAACCGATGGGTAATATACATGTTCCAAGACTTCTGCAGAATTTCCGCAACAGGTACCCAGAGAAGTGGTCTAGATTGGGCATCCGGAGGCTGGGGGGGGGCACTGTCAGGGACATGGCTGCCATGGTACTGGCAATGCTGCCCTGACCACTCATGGACACCCACGGACGGTCCCAAGACATGCACGAGTGTGCGCATCGGCACATACCAGTGCGCATCATACACTCATGCGCAATACTGTGCATGTGCGACAGCGCACAACTGGCGTGCCTAACGCTGGCATCAGTGGCCCTACTTAAGCCAGCCTGCAACCAAAAGACCTTGCTGGATTATCTCCTCCGCTGCCTTGTGTACCTTGACCTTGCTTCCTGACCTGAGATACCCGTTGTGACCCAGCTTGCCTTCAACCTTGCTTCCTGATGTCCTAGTCTGACCCTTGGCCTGTTCCTGAACTCTGCTTCTGCTTCCTGATCTCCCAGCTTGACCTTCGGCTTGTATCTGGACCCTGCCCGTGTTTGACCTTGGCTCACCCCTGTGTATTCTCTGGACTAATCTATCTATGCCTGACCTCTGGCCTGGCTCCTGGTTTCTCTGTTCATCTGAACACAACAAGTTTTGCTCCGTCTGCTCCATCCATCCCGCAGCGGCCGAGCTCATCGAACTACAAGCAAGCACCCGGCTACCCGTGCTTCTTTGGGCACCGCGCTTCCTGTTCCCAACTTCAGGAGCGCGCTGCACCTAGCGCAAGGGAAGCCCTCCTAGCATCTCAATCTCCATACACGCACCTGACACAGAAATAGACTTCATGAGGGTGGCTTGATGGCCCAATGTCCTCTAGTGGGACCTGTGCTCACTGCGCAGCACCCTGGAGCTCGATTAGCATTTGAAATTGAACACCAGAATTGGCAGGTCTGCCAATAGTGCCGTGTGCTTTTCACAGATGAGAGCAGGTTCACCCTGAGCACATGTGACAGACATGAAAGGGTCTGGAGAAGCCACGGAGAACATTATTCTGCCAGTAACATCGTTCAGCATGACCGGTTTGGGGGTGGGTCAGTGATGGTCTGGGGGACATATCCATGGAGGGACGTACAGACCTCTATAGGCTAGATAATGGCACCCTGACTGCCATTAGGTATCGAATGAAATCCTTGGATGAAATCCTTGGATGAAATCTATTGTCCGACCCTACACTGGTGCAGTGGGTTCTAGGTTCCTCCTGGTGCACGACATTACCTGTCCTCATGTGACGAGAGTGTGCAGCCAATTCCTGGAGGATGAAGGAATTGATCCAATAGAACACCTCTGGGACATTATGTTTTGGTCCATCTGATGCACCTCAGTCTGTTCAGGAGCTCAGTGATGCCCTGGTTCAGATCAAGTATGCATACAAGCATGTGGGGGCCATACAAACTACTGAGTACCATTTTGAGTTGCTGCAATGAAATTCCAGCAAAATGGACTAGCCTGTTATGCCATTGTTCATCTAGATTTTTGGGGCGACTTTGAAATCAGCCTTTTTTAGGTTGATAATTTTCATTTCCATCAAACAATGTGGCATGATTTCAATCCTAACAAATTACCCAGTCCATATCAGTGTAAATATCCAGCATGGTATTTTTCCCCATTGAGATCTGATGTGTTTTCAAAGTGTTGCTTTATTTTTTTTTTAGCAGTGTATATACTGTATATATGTGTGTGTATATATATATATATATATATATATATATATATATATATATATATATATATATATATATATACATACACAGTATCTCACAAAAGTGAGTACACCCCTCACATTTTTGTAAATATTTTATTCTATCTTTTCATGTGACAACACTGAAGAAATTAGACTTTGCTACAATGTAAAGTAGTGAGTGTACAGCTTGTATAACAGTGTAAATTGTGCTGTCCCCTCAAAATAACTCAACACACAGTCATTAATGTCTAAACCGCTGGCAACAAAAGCGAGTACACCCCTAAGTGAAAAAGTCCAAATTGGGCCTAAAGTGTCAATATTTTATGTGGCCACCATTATTTTCCAGCACTGCCTTATCCCTCTTGGGCATGAAGTTCACCAGAGCTTCACAGGTTGCCACTGGAGTCCTCTTCTACTCCTCCATGACGACATCATGGAGCTGGTGGATGTTAGAAACCTTGCGCTCCTTCACCAGGCAGTGGTCCTCTTGGAGGTGTGTTTGGGGTCGTTATCATGTTGGAATACTGCCCTGCGGCCCAGTCTCTGAAGTGAAGGGATCATGCTCTGCTTCATTATGTCACAGTACATGTTGGAATTCATGGGTCCCTCAATGAACTGTAGCCCCCCAGTGCCTGCAGCACTAATGCAGCCCCAGACCATGACACTCCCACTACCATGCTTGACTGTAGGCAAGACACATTTGTCTTTGTACTCCTTACCTTGTTGCTATCACACACGCTTAACACAATCTGAACCAAATAAGTTCATCTTGGTCTCATCAGACCACAGGACATGGTTCCAGTAATCCATGTCCATAGTCTGCTTGTCTTCAGCAAACTGTTTGCAGGCTTTCATGTGCATTATCTTTATAAGAGGCTTCCTTCTGGGATGACAGCCATGCCAATTTGATGCAGCGTGCAGCATATAGTCTGAGCACTCACAGGCTGACCCCCCAAACCTTCGACCTCTGCAGCAATGCTGGCAGCACTTATACGTCTATTTCCCAAAGTCAACATCTTGATATGACACTGAGCATGTACACTCAACATCTTTGATCGATCATGGCGAAGCCTGTTCTTTGTGGAACCTGTCCTGTTAAACCGCTGTATGATCTTGGCCATCGTGCTGCAGCTCGAGGTTTCAGGGTCTTGGCAATCTTCTTCTAACCTAGGCCATCTTTATGCAGAGCAACAATTCTTTTTTTTCAGATCCTCAGAGAGTTCTTTGGCATGAGGTGTCATGCTGAACCTCCAGTGACCAGTATGAGAAAGTGAGAGCGATAACACCAAATTTACCACACCTGCTCCCCATTCACACCTGAGACCTTGTAACACTAACGAGTTGCATGACACCGGGGGGGGGGGAATGGCTTATTGGGCACAATTTGGATATTTTCACTAAGGCGTGTACTCACGTTTGTTGCCAGTGGTTAATGGCTGTTTGTTGAGTTATTTTGAGGAGACAGAAAAAGCTTTGCGCTCACTACTTTACATTGTAGCAAAGTGTAATTTCTTCATTCAGTGTTGTCACATGAACAGATAGAATAAAATATTTACAAAAATGTGAGGGTGTACTCACTTTTGTGAGATACTGTATATATATATTTAGGTTTTGTGTTTTTTTTTTGTACTAATAACACTTTTTTTTGGGCAGTATTGTCCTGCTAAAATGTTTTATTTTCCATGCAATCTATAGATCAGGGGTGCCCAACCTTTTGAAGAGCGAGGGCCACTTAAGTGACTTGGTAACTGGTCGCAGGCCACAATAAATGGAGCGGACGGAAGACAGATCCGTGTCCGCTCTGTATATGCAGAGCGGACATGGACACAGCCCACTCTACTCTGTGGGCCCCCCTATCCGATCCAACCAGATGGAAAGGGACTTTTTTTTTTTTTTTTTTGTGGATCGGATTGGAGGTAGGTGGGTGCAAATGGACACAAGTCCATTTACATCTGCCACTCCATAGAGGTGAATGGAGGGTCCGTGTGGGTTGAACCGATCATGTGAAAGGGGCCTAAGGCTGCTTTCACACTGATGTGCGGCAGTTTACCTGCCCTGCGCGTGCAGTACAGTGCATCTGTGGCTTTCCTGCAGGTTAGCTGCACTTTGCCATCGATGTCTATTATATCCTGCAGGTGTGGTGCACTTTCTGAAAGCGCACCAAACCCGCAGATAATAACAGAAGTCTATGACTCAGTGCAGGTAACTCGAAGGTGGAATGCACTGCACCTGCAGATCAGTTTGAAAGCAGCCCAGTAACCACTGCAGAACAGATATGCCCATGTATACACTGCTTTTAGTAATAAACTTACCTTTAATAACAGTCTTCCATTCAGGTATCACCAGCTGTTGCTGTCCCAGGCAGAATCCCAAAGCATCCCAAAGCAGGAGGTCGCGGGCCACATCAGAAGGATCTGTGGGCCACATGTGGCCCCTGGGCCACTGATTGGGCACACCTGCTATAGACAAAAGATGTATATAACAATTAATTTGTCCCTCTTTAATCATTGGACAAATGTCACACACATTTGTGCAGGCTGCATGCATTTTTGCCTTAAAGTGGAAGTAAACCCTCCATTGATATTCAGCCAAGGAAGCTGCCATCTTGGCCTCTGTTTAATCTTCAACTGTCATGATGCTGCACATGTGATCAGTTATGACATCAGCCGTTGGACGATTTGACAGTTTTGTTGAGAGCACAACCAATGTCACAGATACATTCCCGACAGAAATGTAACTGTTTTTTGAAACTGTTAAATCAATGGGTTTACTTCCGCTTTAAAGTATAACTAAAGGTAAAACTTTTTTTAGCTTTGGATAGAGTGGAAATGGATTAGAACACCTAGTAGGTATTTGTTACTTGCCTCTGTTAGGGAAATTCACCCTCTCCCTTTGTCCTATTTACCTTCATAACTGAAAGTGAAAGAAAACCCTGAATTGGAATAGAGGGTAAATCTTCCAATGGGGACACTAGTTCTGGAGACCCTGGTGACACCAAGGGATTCTCTTACTTTGCAGGGATTTCTTCTCACTTTATGTTTTGGCTATGGGACATGGAGGGAAGGAAAATTCCTTATTTATACACATATGGCAAAAACTCCTGACAGGGGTTATAACAACCCCTTACTCTATATAAAAGGAAAAAAGTGCAGCGCTGGATAGTAGATGTGCACTGATTACTGACAATTGTTATAGTGCTATCAAAATCAAAATAATGTGAATAAGAGCGGTGTGAACCAAATATATATATAATGCATATACTGTATATTATTTCAAAATAAATATTAACCACATACTAGATGAAACAATGTGAACCATGTGAAATGAATGTTCAAAATATTCAAACTAAAAAAAGTTCATAAAGTAAAGTCTAGAAGAGGTCTTGTGTGAAGACTTTTCTTGTGTGAAAACATCCCAAAGTGCTGCAACAGATGCTTATAACCTCTTGTGCTGCCCGTCACCACAAAATAAGACAAAGGGGAAGGCTTACTAGAAAGCCAGCGATCGCCCTTATTCAGGGGGGTCAAACTAAGCTAAGAAGAACAGCCTTGGTGCTGTTGGATATCACCGACATCCCCAATCGATATACCATTCACTGCTGTTTATCTCCTGCATGGAGGATGATGGCAGGATCCTCGATTCCACAGGGTGAATAGAGCCTCCAATTGATGGGGAACAGGAAAGATAAAGAAGACTCCAGTAGTGTAGACGTTTAAAAAGGAGGGATTTTTAAGTAAAATATCCTAATACACTTAAAAGAACCTTGCAAGGTTAATGAAATCAGCTCCGAGCGTCTCAAAAGGAAAACCTGCTATCGCGAGTAAGTAACCCCTTACTCTAACCCATTAAACTACATAGATCAAAACTAGTGCTTAACATTTTTTTTCCCACAATGTTCCAATCTTTGAGGAATGTTAAGATGTTTAAACTCTTACCAGATGCAATGATCCTCAGTGCATACTGTATGGGTCAAAATAAATCCACAAAAAAATACAATAAAAACAAAACAAAATAAAACTGAAATATTGAGGAGTATATTCTGTTGTGGAAATTTTATGAAGATGTATTTTAATATGTATTGTCATAGTGTCTCCCAGTGTTAGTACTCCCGCAGCCCGCTCTAAAGAGCTGACTGGGGCAGACTGACACTGGTTGAGATCCATTTGGTAGTGGAAAGCTTTTGCAGAGTGGGAATATGTTCGCCAGCGAAGGGCCCCTGTGCGATGCACAGAACGATCATCTGGGGGGATGTGTTTGCTCTGCAAAGACATTATCGGTTTAGCAGATGTGTGCTCGTGTCACCCCTGTATGCCTGATCAATATATTTGGAATGCCATGGCTTATACCTGCAGATAATCTCCCATCCACAGAGACAGTAGTATAGTCCAGGTATGATTTGTTCTCTGAATAAAGCAGAATAAGGATTCACGAACAAACAGTAAAAACGGGAGCCTTTGAAATGTTGTGGTTGGGAGCAGCGTTCATAATCTCAGGCTTCCTGTGATACAGAGACAGGGGGCTGGAGATTGTACACGCTGCCCCCGCCCAAACACGCCAATAAGACTCCCCTAGTCATTATTCATTGGTTGTGGTATAAATTCATCTTGTTTGAAAGGATTTCCTGAGTTGACATTCATATCCTGTGAGGTCATATCCTGTGGAGGAAGCGATTGGCTGTTGGGGTCAGGACTTCCTGTTTGTGACTTCCTGTTGGTGACTTCTTGTTGGTGACTTCCTTGGTGTGTGTGAATAAAAGCAGAGAGCCTCTGCCCAGCAGGGCATATGAAGGAACGATGGAGCTAAGATGGTGATTATGTCTGTTCTCTGGGGAAATGCGGGAGACATGGGTTATTTAAAGATGCATTATACCATTAGACTGAATGGGCGCTTACTAGCACAAAAGAGTATGGTGGTTTATCCACGACAATTCAAATCTCAATGATCTCTCAAACCAGTCACTTAATTGTGCTCACATTCATAAATGTGTAAGTGCCATAACATTTGCTTTCTTCTTATTTTCTCGTATACCAAACTTTAGAATTCAGCTAACATACATCATAAATTCCCATTCTCCAGCATTCACAAACATTTTTAGCAATGAAATCCTCAAAACATTGGTGTACCAGAAAACTATTTTTTTTTTATAGTGTAACATACTTTTATATAAATCATTTAAATTACTCAATACATGAATTACTAAAATCTCAGTGCAAAGCCTCATATTGCCATGTAGTATAAATCTATGCATCCACTCCCATATGCTGATATACCTTACCAAAAAAACAGTCCACCATTCACAGGACTATCAATGCACATTCTACCCAAATTTTAAAAAAATGCCTTTAGTTCTACTAAGCAAACTGAGTAACTGCAAAAAACACTGACAGGCAGGGTTTTTATAACAGAAGAGACCCTAGACTCTAGAGGTCTCTTCTATCATAAATGTCCCCCCTGCCTGTCAGCGGGCAATGTGATCTGAGCCGCACATGTTCAGCTGAGACCACATTTAAGGCCCGCTCTGTGTGCTGCGAAGAGGTGACTCCCATGTGCATGCCTGGAACTAACGTCACCTCAGCACGGTCATTCAAGCGCCTGAAGATACGAAACCTGGAAGGAAGATCAGGTGAAAATGGAAGCACCAGGGACCATGGAGAGCCATGACAGCACAGCGCTGGAGGGCTCCATTTGTAGGTATGACTTTCATAATATACTAGTATGCAGTGCATATTAGTACATTATGACCTAAGCCTGCAGGGGGGCCCAGTGTTTTACATTACTAACAAGACTTTACTACCACTTTAATTTCTGTAATAGATTAATTCCTATGATCGTTAGCGTTATCTATTGGCCAAAATACAGTATTTCTCATTAAGGTATTTTAGAAAACTATACCACATTTTGACCCCCAGATCAAGCTGATGATCATAGGAATTATTCTATTACTGAAATTACTGCCCAAAATTTGTGCAGTCTGCATAATACATAGACAGGTAAATTGAAATATACAACATTTTCATTCTTGGTTTTAGTTATCATTTAATAGGGAAGGGATGAAAAAAAATACAGCCTTTGAATCGTACAAATTTTGCTATAAACAGTTATCTTTAAATGTGCCTGATCTCAATTAAATCTTGGTTTAGTCAGATCAGTTCTCTACTAGGAAACTATATGTTTTTTTCTCCTGCTGTGCTGGAAAATCCACAGTAACTTCTCTAGGTATCCTGCATCTTCTTCTCCATAGTAGTAATATTAACAGTGAAATAATGAATAACTGTTTGATTTGTTTGACATTTGCTGTATAGATTGAATGCAATTTTTGAAAACACTTGTACAAAATAGAAGCAGTTGAACTTTCAATGGTTAGCTTTCATTTTACATATTCACACAAATTTTAGGCTCATTTTTTGACATTCCAGTCATTTCAATTTTCCAGTCTGCTTTACAGAAAACTGAACACTAAATCCAATTTAACTTAATGTATGTCAGTCAACTTAAAAAGGAATCAGCTAGAAGAGTTCAGATATTTACATTAGTTCTTATGTGTGTTAAAGTGTTCTGAAACCCACAACAGTAAAAACAGTCTGTATATGCAGTAAAGCATGCTTGTTATACTGACTGTGGAACCTAAGGGGTTAATACCCTGCCAGGGGAATAACGCCTCCAGTGAGGTCAGCCAAGTAAAGCCAAGGGAAAGGAAAGACAGATTCTGGTGGTGGGGGCCTAATCCTTATACCCTGTACACACAATAGGATTTTCCAACAACAAAATCCATGGGATTTTTTCTGATGGATGTTGGCTCAAACTTGTCTTGCATACACACGGTCACACAAAGTTGGTCGGAAATTCCCAACGTCAAGAACGCGGTGATGTACAACACGTATGACGAGCCGAGAAAAATGAAGTTCAATAGCCAGTGCTGCTCTTCTGCTTGATTCCGAGCATGCGTGGCACTTTGTGCATCAGAATTGTGTACACACGATCGGAATTTCCGACAACGGATTTTGTTGTTGGAAAATTTGAGAACCAGATCTTAAATTTTGTGTGACGGAAATTTCTATGGAAAATGTGTGATGGAGCCTACACACGGTCCTATCACACATTTTTCATCGGAAAATCCTATTGTGTGTACAGGGCATTAGAATGACAGAGAGGGCAATCTGTCAAAAAGAACTGAAGCGCCGAACTGTATATTGTCTACTGGACGCTCGGGTTCGGCACATCACAGATCTGGTGGACAGACTACTTGGAGGGGCTGGGGAAGACCCGGCTGTCATGGTGCACTTTGGCACCAATGACAAAGTCAGAGGAAGATGGAGTGTCCTAAAAACTATTTTAGGGACTTCGGCAGAGGGAGATTAGGGAAGTAAACAAGAGGCTGAGGAGCTGGTGTAGAAAGGAGGGGTTTGGGTTCCTGGAGAACTGGGCATACTTCTCAGTCTGTTACTGGCTCTATAAAAGGGACGGACTGCACCTAAATGAGGAGGGTGCAGATCTACTGGGAGTGAAGATGACCAACAAGTTAGAGGGGCTTTTAAACTAGACGATGGGGGGAGGGACCAGAAGTAGAGAAAGTCAGCATGGAACAAATTCCAGAGGGTAGTATTGGGGGCATTAGTGGTAGGTTGACTAAACCACTTAAACCTGAGATACAGTATCTCACAAAATTGAGTACACCCCTCACATTTTTGTAAATATTTTTCTATATGTTTTCATGTGTCAACAGTGAAGAAATTACACTTTGCTACAATTTAAATTAGTGAGTGTACAGCTTGTATAACAGTATACATTTGCTGTCCCCTCAAAATAACTCAACACACAGCCATTAATGTCTAAACCACTGGCAACAAAAGTGAGTACACCCCTAAGTGGAAATGTCAAAATTGGCCCGAAAGTGTGAATATTTTGTGTGGCCACCATTATTTTCCAGCACTGCCTTAACCCTCTTGGGCATGGAGTTCACCAGAGCTTCACAGGTTGCCACTGGAGTCCTCTTCCACTCCCCCATGATGACATCACAGAGCTATTGGATGTTAGAGACCTTGCACTCCTCCACCTTCCATTTGAGGATGCCCCACAGATGCTCAATAGGGTTTAGGTCTGGAGACATGCTTGGCCAGTTCATCACCTTTACCCTCATCTTCTTTAGCAAGGCAGTGGTTATCTTGGAGGTGTGTTTGGGGTTGTTATCATGTTGGAATACTTCCCTGCGGCCAAGTCTCCGAACGGAGGGGATCATGCTCTGCTTCAGTATATCACAGTACATGTTGGCATTCATGGTTCCCTCAATGAACTGTAGCTCCCCAGTGCTGGCAGCACTCATGCAGCCCCAGACCATGACACTCCCACCAACATGCTTGACTGTAGGCAAGACACACCTGTCTTTGTACTTCTCACCTGGT
Source organism: Lithobates sylvaticus (assembly GCA_028564925.1). NCBI lineage: Eukaryota > Metazoa > Chordata > Amphibia > Anura > Ranidae > Lithobates > Lithobates sylvaticus. Next base: position 639,425,327 of record CM053026.1, read on the forward strand.
TGCCACCACACACGCTTGACACCATCTGAACCGAATAAGTTTATCTTGGTCTTAACAGACCACAGGACATGGTTCCAGTAATCCATGTCCTTAGTCTGCTTGTCTTCAGCAAACTGTTTGCAGGTTTTCTTGTGCATCATCTTTAGAAGAGGCTTCTTACTGGAATGACAGCCATGCAGACTAATTTGATGCAGTGTGCAGCATATGGTCTGAGCACTGACAAGTTGACCCCCACCCCTTTAACCTCTGCAGCAAAGACAACCTCTGGATATTATGCTGAGCACGTGCACTTCTTTGGTCGACCATGGCGAGGCCTGTTCTGAGTGGAACCTGGCCTGTTAAAGTGCTGTATGGTCTTGCCCACCATGCTGCAGTTCAGTTTCAGGGTCTTGGCAATCTTCTTATAACCTAGGCCATCTTTATGTAGAGCAACAATTCTTTTTTTCAGATCCTGAGAGAGTTTTTTGGCATGAGGTGCCATGTTGAACTTCCAGTAACCAGTATGAGAGAGTGAGAGCGATAACACCAAATTTAGCACATCTGCTCCCCATTTACATCTGAGACATTGTAACACTAACTAGTCGCATTACACCGGGGAGGGGGAAATGGCTAATTGGGCCCAATTTAGACATTTTCACTTAGGGGTGTACTCACTTTGATTGCCACCTGTTTAGAAATTAATGGCTGTGTATTGAATTATTTTGAGGGGATAGCAAATTTGCACTGTTATGCAAGCTGTACACTCACTACTTTACATTGTAGCAAAGTGTAATTTCTTCAGTGTTGTCACATGAAAAGATACAATAAAATATTTACAAAAATGTAAGGGGTATATTTCTGTGAGATATTGTAAGTACAGTAACAAGTCCTATTTGCAACCTCAAAACACCCAATAAGGAGATAGTATGCGACCGGTCTAAACTACGTGGCATGTTCGACCTGGTTCAAAAGCTCTCATGATTGGCTGGCAACCATTCAAGGGTATTCCCTATTTTGCAGTGATAGAGAGGGTAAAAAAGAGGGTGGAGTATGCCTGTATATAAAAAATGATGTACAAGTGAATGTGAAAGACGACATCACTAAGGGAGCAAGGGAGGAGGTGGAATCCCTATGGGTAGAGCTACAAAGTAAGGAAACTAAGGGGAAAGTAATACTGGGAGTATGTTATAGGCCCCTTAACCAAAGGGAGGAGGGAGAGGTGGACCTCTTATCACAATTTGGATTAGCGGCAAGGATGGGAAGTGTCATTATAATGGAGGAATTTAATTATCCAGACATAGACTGGGCAGAAGGAACCACGCATTCATCTAAAGCTTGCCATTTCCTAAATGTGTTGCAGGACAATTTTATGGATTAGGTGGTAAATGCACCAACTAGAAACAGAGGAGTTTATTTACTAAAGGCAAATCCACTTTGCACTACAAGTGCACTGCAAGTGCACTTGGAAGTGCAGTCGCTGTAGATCTGAGCGGGACATGCAATGAAAATAAAAAACAGCATTGTTGCTTACACATAATTGGATGATAAAATCAGCAGAGCTTACCCTCATTTCAGATCTTCCCCACAGATCTACAGCGACTGCCCATCCAAGTGAACTTCCATGTGCACTTGCTGTGCACTTGTAGTGCAGAGTGGATTTGCCATTAATAAATTAACACCAAAGTGTTACTAGACCTACTGATTACCAACAATACAGACCTAATCACGGATCAATTTTTTTCAGTATAAATCACACAAATAGGAAACATAAGGGAAATACAAAGACACTGAATTTCAAAAGAGCCAACTTCCCTAAACTACGATCCTTGCTAGAAGGTACTAAATGGGATAAAATCTTAGGAACAAAGAACACGGAGGAAAAATGCTTTAAAAGCATATTAAATAATGGTATTAGCCAGTGCATCCCAATGGGAAATAAATTTAAAAGAGCTAATGAAAGTCCTGGGTGGCTTAACTCCAACATAAAAATGCATATAAAAGCAAAGGAGAAGGCCTTCAAAAAATACAAGGCTGAGGGATCATCATCAGCTTTCCAACTTGACAAAGAATGCAACAAGAAATGTAAGGGTGCAATCAGGGCAGCTAAGATAGAACACAAAAGGCACATAGCAGTGGAGAGTAAAAAAAAAAATCCCAAGAAATTTTTAAGTATATAAAAAGTAAGAAAGGGAGGTCAGATCATATTGGTCCCATAAAGAATGATGAAGAGAATCTGATTACAAAGGATGGAGAGATGGCAAAGGTATTGAATTTATTCTTCTCCTCAGTCTTCACGAGGGAAACGGAGGGGTTTCAATAACCAAAACTGCAATGTTTATCCTCATGACACTTCACAGGTAGCACCCTCATGGCTAACAGAGGATAGAGATAGAAATAGACTTGAAAAACGTAACATTAATAAGTCACCGGGACCAGATGGCTTGCACCCAAGGTTCCTTAAGGAACTCAGTCAAGTAATTGACAGACCAGTTCCTAATATTTACGAACAGTCTACTGACTGGAATGGTACCGGCTTATTGGAGAAAAGCCAATGTAGCACCATTATTTAAAAAAGGGCCAAGACAGATCCCTGGGAATTACAGACCAGTTAGCCTAACGTCAATAGTATGCAAGCTCTTGGAGGAGATGATGATGGGACTATATACAAGATTTTAGTAGTGAAAAAGGTATCAATAGCAGTAATCAGCATTTATTCATGAAGAATCATTCTTGCCAAACCAATCTATTAACCTTCTATGAGGAGATGAGCTGCCATCTAGATAAAGGAAGCCCTGTAGATGTGGTATATCTGGATTTTGCAAAGGCATTTGATACAGTTCCCCATAAACGCTTATTGCACAAACTAAGGTCTGTCGGCATGGACCATAGGATGAGTACATGGATTGAAAAATGGCTACAGGGGTGAGTTTAGAGGGTAGTGATAAATAGGGAGTACTCAGAATGGTCCGGTGTGCAAAGCGGGGTCCCCCAGGGTTCTGGCCTTGGACCAATCCTATTTAATTAATTCATAAAAGATCTGGAGGATGGGATAAACAGACCAATCTTAGTATTTGCGGATGATACAAAGCTAAGCATGGCAATAATTTCTCCGCAGGATGTGGACAAATGAATGCGGTGGGCAACTTCATGGCAAATTAGGTTTAATGTAGAAAAATATAAAATAATGCATTTGGGTGGCAAAAATATGAATGCAATCTACTCACAGGGGGAATCTAGGATGGAGAAGGACCTGGGGGTCCTAGTGGATGATATGCTCAGCGGTTGCATGCAATGCCAATCTGCTGCAAGCAAAGCAAACAGAATATTGGCATGCATTAAAAAGGGGATTAACTCCAGAGATAAAACGATAATTCTCCCACTCTACAAGACTCTGGTCCGGCCGCGCATGGAGTATGCCGTCCAGTTCTGGGCACCAGTCCTCAGGAAGGATGTGCTGGAACTGGAGAGAGTCCAGAGAAGGGCAACAAAGCTAATAAAGGGACTAGTCCTTAGTTATGAGGAAAAGTTACGAACACTGAACATATTCTCTCTGCCGAAGAGATGCTTAAGAGGGGCTATGATTTCAATGTACAAATACCAGACCGGTGACCCCACATTAGGCATAAAACTTTTCCCACGATAGGGACTTTAAAAAGACACGTGGCCATTCACTAAAATTAGAAGAGAAGCGGATTAATCTTAAACTGCGCAGAGGGTTCTTTACTGTAAGAGCGGTAAGGATGTGGAATTATCTTCCACAGGCAGTGGTTTCAGCAGGAAGTAGGGATGGGCCCGGTGCTCGATGCGAACCCACGTTCGCATCGAGCACCGGGCGTTCGCTCGCTCGGCGAGCCCAGAACTATTTTGGCCGCTCGCATCACGTTCGTGTGATGCGAGCGGCCCCGCAATGCATTGCGGCCGGCGCGGCCGGCGCAGTGCATTGCTGGCTGATGATTGGCCAAGCATGCACTGTGACCCCGCATGCTTGGCCAATCACAGCCACGGAATTTCGAAGAGCCATAATTGGCTACAGGCAGGACGCCTGTAGCCAATTACAGCTCAGGGGCTGTAGTACACGCCCCCCCTATAAAAGGCCGCCACGCCGTCTGCGCCGGTCACATGCTGTTCCGGCGCAGATTGAGCAGGCTAGATCTGTGACACTCTGCTGCATTTAGTTAGTTAGAGAGATTTACTTACAGAGATTGAGTTAGATAGATTCAGTTACAAAGATTGATTAAGAAAGAGGGGCTTGTAGTGTGTTCGTGGCAGGCAGGCAGAGCTCCTATATTTTGTTCCCAGAAGCACCTATAGGACTTGTAGTGTGTTAGTGGCAGGCAGGCAGAGCTCCTATATTTTGTTACCAGAAGCACCTATAGGACTTGTAGTGTGTTCGTGGCAGGCAGGCAGAGCTCCTATATTTTGTTACCAGAAGCACCTATAGGACTTGTAGTGTGTTCGTGGCAGGCAGGCAGAGCTCCTATATTTTGTTACCAGAAGCACCTATAGGACTTGTAGTGTGTTCCTGGCAGGCAGGCAGAGCTCCTATATTTTGTTACCAGAAGCACCTATAGGACTTGTAGTGTGTTCGTGGCAGGCAGGCAGAGCTCCTATATTTTGTTCCCAGAAGCACCTATAGGACTTGTAGTGTGTTCGTGGCAGGCAGGCAGAGCTCCTATATTTTGTTCCCAGAAGCACCTATAGGACTTGTAGTGTGTTCGTGGCAGGCAGGCAGAGCTCCTATATTTTGTTCCCAGAAGCACCTATAGGACTTGAAGTGTGTTAGTCCCATCACACAGAGATCATATATTTTGTTCCCAGAAGCACCTATAGGACTTGAAGTGTGTTAGTCCCATTACACACAGACCTACATTTTCTTCCCAGAAGCACCTATAGGACTTGAAGTGTGTTAGTCCCATTACACACAGACCTACATTTTCTTCCCAGAAGCACCTATAGGACTTGAAGTGTGTTAGTCCCATCACACAGAGATCATATATTTTGTTCCCAGAAGCACCTATAGGACTTGAAGTGTGTTAGTCCCATTACACACAGACCTACATTTTCTTCCCAGAAGCACCTATAGGACTTGAAGTGTGTTAGTCCCATCACACAGAGATCATATATTTTGTTCCCAGAAGCACCTATAGGACTTGAAGTGTGTTAGTCCCATTACACACAGACCTACATTTTCTTCCCAGAAGCACCTATAGGACTTGAAGTGTGTTAGTCCCATCACACAGAGATCATATATTTTGTTCCCAGAAGCACCTATAGGACTTGAAGTGTGTTAGTCCCATTACACACAGACCTACATTTTCTTCCCAGAAGCACCTATAGGACTTGAAGTGTGTTAGTCCCATCACACAGAGATCATATATTTTGTTCCCAGAAGCACCTATAGGACTTGAAGTGTGTTAGTCCCATTACACACAGACCTACATTTTCTTCCCAGAAGCACCTATAGGACTTGAAGTGTGTTAGTCCCATCACACAGAGATCATATATTTTGTTCCCAGAAGCACCTATAGGACTTGAAGTGTGTTAGTCCCATTACACACAGACCTACATTTTCTTCCCAGAAGCACCTATAGGACTTGAAGTGTGTTAGTCCCATCACACAGAGATCATATATTTTGTTCCCAGAAGCACCTATAGGACTTGAAGTGTGTTAGTCCCATTACACACAGACCTACATTTTCTTCCCAGAAGCACCTATAGGACTTGAAGTGTGTTAGTCCCATCACACAGAGATCATATATTTTGTTCCCAGAAGCACCTATAGGACTTGAAGTGTGTTAGTCCCATTACACACAGACCTACATTTTCTTCCCAGAAGCACCTATAGGACTTGAAGTGTGTTAGTCCCATCACACAGAGATCATATATTTTGTTCCCAGAAGCACCTATAGGACTTGAAGTGTGTTAGTCCCATTACACACAGACCTACATTTTCTTCTCAGAAGCACCTATAGGACTTGAAGTGTGTTAGTCCCATCACACAGAGATCATATATTTTGTTCCCAGAAGCACCTATAGGACTTGAAGTGTGTTAGTCCCATCACACAGACCTTTATTTCCTTCCCAGAAGCACCTATAGGACTTGAAGTGTGTTAGTCCCATCACACAGAGATCATATATTTTGTTCCCAGAAGCACCTATAGGACTTGAAGTGTGTTAGTCCCATTACACACAGACCTACATTTTCTTCTCAGAAGCACCTATAGGACTTGAAGTGTGTTAGTCCCATCACACAGAGATCATATATTTTGTTCCCAGAAGCACCTATAGGACTTGAAGTGTGTTAGTCCCATTACACACAGACCTACATTTTCTTCCCAGAAGCACCTATAGGACTTGAAGTGTGTTAGTCCCATCACACAGAGATCATATATTTTGTTCCCAGAAGCACCTATAGGACTTGAAGTGTGTTAGTCCCATTACACACAGACCTACATTTTCTTCCCAGAAGCACCTATAGGACTTGAAGTGTGTTAGTCCCATCACACAGAGATCATATATTTTGTTCCCAGAAGCACCTATAGGACTTGAAGTGTGTTAGTCCCATTACACACAGACCTACATTTTCTTCCCAGAAGCACCTATAGGACTTGAAGTGTGTTAGTCCCATCACACAGAGATCATATATTTTGTTCTCAGAAGCACCTATAGGACTTGAAGTGTGTTAGTCCCATCACACAGAGATCATATATTTTGTTCCCAGAAGCACCTATAGGACTTGAAGTGTGTTAGTCCCATTACACACAGACCTACATTTTCTTCCCAGAAGCACCTATAGGACTTGAAGTGTGTTAGTCCCATCACACAGACCTTTATTTCCTTCCCAGAAGCACCTATAGGACTTGAAGTGTGTTAGTCCCATCACACAGAGATCATATATTTTGTTCCCAGAAGCACCTATAGGACTTGAAGTGTGTTAGTCCCATTACACACAGACCTACATTTTCTTCCCAGAAGCACCTATAGGACTTGAAGTGTGTTAGTCCCATCACACAGACCTTTATTTCCTTCCCAGAAGCACCTATAGGACTTGAAGTGTGTTAGTCCCATCACACAGAGATCATATATTTTGTTCCCAGAAGCACCTATAGGACTTGAAGTGTGTTAGTCCCATTACACACAGACCTACATTTTCTTCTCAGAAGCACCTATAGGACTTGAAGTGTGTTAGTCCCATCACACAGAGCTCCTCTATTTTCTTCTCAGCAGCACCCACAGGACTTCTAGTGTGTTAGTGGCATCACACAGAGCTCCTCTATTTTCTTTGCAGAAGCACCCACAGGACTTCTAGTGTGTTAGTGGCATCACACAGAGCTCCTCTATTTTCTTTGCATAAGCACCCACAGGACTTCTAGTGTGTTAGTGGCATCACACAGAGTTCCTCTATTTTCTTTGCATAAGCACCCACAGGACTTCTAGTGTGTTAGTGGCATCACACAGAGCTCCTCTATTTTCTTTGCATAAGCACCCACAGGACTTCTAGTGTGTTAGTGGCATCACACAGAGTTCCTCTATTTTCTTTGCATAAGCACCCACAGGACTTCTAGTGTGTTAGTGGCATCACACAGAGCTCCTCTATTTTCTTTGCATAAGCACCCACAGGACTTCTAGTGTGTTAGTGGCATCACACAGAGCTCCTCTATTTTCTTTGCAGAAGCACCCATAGGACTTCTAGTGTGTTAGTGGCATCACACAGAGCTCCTATATTTTCTTCTCAGCAGCACCCACAGGACTTCTAGTGTGTTAGTGGCATCACACAGAGCTCCTCTATTTTCTTTGCAGAAGCACCCATAGGACTTCTAGTGTGTTAGTGGCATCACACAGAGCTCCTCTATTTTCTTTGCATAAGCACCCACAGGACTTCTAGTGTGTTAGTGGCATCACACAGAGCTCCTCTATTTTCTTTGCAGAAGCACCCATAGGACTTCTAGTGTGTTAGTGGCATCACACAGAGCTCCTATATTTTCTTCTCAGCAGCACCCACAGGACTTCTAGTGTGTTAGTGGCATCACACAGAGCTCCTATATATTCTTCTCAGCAGCACCCACAGGACTACCGACTACAATGGCTGGAAGACCACCAAGGGGAGGCAGAGCGTGCAGAGCCAAGAACACAGGGCAGGCAGGCTCTGTTTCTAGTGGACGTGGCCGTGGACGTGGACGTGGTCGTGCATCGTCATCAGCACGTGGCCATGGGACACGCGCGTCTTTGTTTTCGGCAGCTGGACATGTGGAGCCGCATCATGCTGAAGGCTTGGTAGAATGGATGACCAAGCCCTCCTCATCCTCCTCATCCTCTCTCACCCAGGCTCAGGGTACTGACAGAGCATCATCAGCCACCCCTTCCCTAGACCCACCATGTCCTCCTGAGGAGTCCCCCGAACTCTTTGAGCACAGTGTTGGGTACATGCTCCAGGAGGATGCCCAACGATTCGAAGGCTCGGATGATGATACCCAGCTTGAGGAATCTGGCAGTACTGTTCCACCAGCTGCAGCTTACTGCCAGGTTTGCTCTAGTGGTGAAGAGGGAGGGGATGATGAGGTCACTGACTCCACGTGGGTGCCTGAAGGGAGAGAGGATGAGGAGGAGGACGAGGAGGAGGAGGATGCGGCGTCACATGTCCAACGAGGCAGGATGCCCCCTGGAGGCCAGGTAGAGGCCAGCACAGCAACTGTACAACACCGCAGAGCTCCGCCTGTGCAGGGCGCTGCCTCTGCACGTTATCAGAAAAGTTCTTTGGTGTGGGCCTTTTTTGAGACGAGTGCAGCAGATCGCACCACTGCTATTTGCAATATTTGTCTCAAGCGTATCTCGCGTGGCCAAAACATCAGCCGCTTGGGCACCACAAGCATGACCAGACATATGGCGACCTGCCATGCAGCTCGTTGGCAGGCACACATAAAAGACCCACACCAAAGAACTAAGCGGACCTCTCCTTGCTCCTCCTCAGCTGGGATCTCCATCCCCACTACACCTTCAGTCCTCTCTGAAAGCTGCTCTGAGAGGACTGAAGGTGTAGAATTAGGTGTGTCACAACCAAGTACTTGCAGTACACCGACGTCCGATTGCAGCAGGCAAATTTCCCTGCCCCAGCTGCTGGACCGTAGAAAGAAGTACACTCCCAGCCATCCACATGCCCAGCGGTTGAATGCTAGCCTGGCTAAATTGCTAGCACTTCAACTGCTGCCTTTTCAGTTGGTAGACTCGGCCCCCTTCCGTGAGTTTGTTCAATGTGCGGTTCCTCAGTGGCAGGTTCCCAAACGCCACTTTTTCTCGCGGAAGGCGATTCCGTCTCTCTACCGGCATGTGGAGGGCAATGTCCATGCCTCGCTGGACAGGGCGGTCAGCGGTAAGGTGCATATTACCGCTGACTCATGGTCCAGCAGGCATGGACAGAGACGGTACCTTTCTTTCACGGCCCATTGGGTCACTCTATTGGCAGCTGGGAGGGATGCAGGACAAGGTGCAGTAGTGTTGGAGGTTGTTCCGCCACCACGCCTCCAAAACGCTACTACTGCTACTGGTTGTGACACACCTCTCTCCTCCACCCCCTCCTCTTCTTCTTCCTCCAGTGCTCTGTCCTTGGAACCAGCGGTGCTCCGTAGGCGTACAAGGGGCTACGCAAGTACGCAGGCAAAAAGATGCCATGCCGTGCTTGCGCTGGTGTGTTTGGGGGACAGGAGCCACACTGGGCCAGAGGTTCTGGCAGCTCTGCAGGGGCAGGCCGAGAGGTGGTTGACGCCACGTCAGCTTAAGCCAGGAATGGTCGTTTCTGACAATGGCACCAACCTCCTCTCCGCCCTGCGACAGGGGCAGCTCACCCATGTGCCCTGCATGGCTCACGTCCTCAACCTGGTGGTGCAGCGGTTCTTGGGCAGGTTCCCAGGCTTACAGGATGTCCTGAGGCAGGCCAGGAAAGTCTGTGTGCATTTCCGCCGATCTTATAATGCCAGTGCTCGGCTGACTGAGCTGCAAAAGGAGCTGAACCTGCCCAAGAACCGCCTAATATGTGACATGCCCACCAGGTGGAACTCAACGTTGGCCATGCTGCAGCGACTGCACACGCAGCAGAGGGCCATCAATGAGTACCTTTGCGACTACGGCACCAGGACAGGGTCAGGGGAGCTTGGTTTTTTTTCCCCACGTCAGTGGAGCATGATCAGGGATGCATGCACTGTCCTCTCACCATTTGAGGAGGCCACGAGGATGGTGAGCAGTGACAGTGCATGCATCAGTGACACTGTCCCTCTTGTCCACCTGTTGGAGCATACGCTGCGTGGGATAATGGACAGGGCACTTGAGGCAGAACAGAGGCAGGAAGAGGAGGACTTCCTTGCCTCTCAAGGCCCCCTTTATCCGGACAGTGTTCCTTCTGTCCCACCCATCACACAGGAAGAGGATGAGGATGAGGAGGAGGAGGAGGAGGAGGATTGTGTGAGCATGGAGGTGGAGCCTGGCACTCAGCATCAGCAGCAGCAGTCTTTTAGGGATGATGTACAGTCCCAACAAACCAGTGGACTTGTACGTGGCTGGGAGGAGGTGGCTGGCGATCATGTCATCCTCAGTGACCCAGAAGACTCCGGACCGAATGCCTCAGCTAACCTACGCTGCATGGCCTCCCTGATCCTGCAAAGCCTGCGGAAGGATCCTCGTGTTCTTCGGATCAAGGAGAGGGACCATTACTGGCTGGCCACTCTCCTTGATCCGCGGTACAAGGGTAAGGTTGCGGACCTTATCTTGCCGTCGCAGAGGGAGCAGAGGATGAGACATCTCAGGGAGGCCTTGCAGAAAGGTCTGTGCAACGCGTTCCCAGAAACTGGGAGGCTACAAACTCCTGGTCCTGGGCGACGAGTTGCTGAGGCTTCGGTCAGTGGCAGAAGGAGCGGTGGGGAAGGTGGACGTCTGACCGATGCGTTCAGACAATTTTTTAGTCCGCAGCCCCAAGGTATGATCGGTTCCAGCAACCATCGCCAGCGTCTGATATACATGGTGCAGGAATACCTTGGGGCAAGGTCAGACTTGGACACCTTTCCCACCGAAAATCCTCTGGCTTACTGGGTCCTGAGGATGGATCACTGGCCAGAGCTTGCACAGTATGCAATTGAGCTACTGGCCTGTCCTGCCTCCAGCGTTCTTTCCGAACGCACATTCAGTGCTGCTGGAGGATTTGTGACTGATCATAGGGTGCGCCTGTCCACCGCCTCGGTTGATCGACTGACATTCATCAAAATGAATCAGTCTTGGATCACCACCAGCTACCAGGCACCTGAGGCGGATATAACCGAATAATTTTTAATGTCACATCCCTTCAAGACTGCCTATGCTGATGCTGAGTGACTGTCCTCTTATGTTCACTGACTATCCTCTTCCTCCTCCTCAATGATCCATGCCACCACACCAGTGCCTAAGGCACAATTTTTCAGCCCCTGTTTAACAGGGGCGTGTACTTACAATTTTTTAAAAAAAATGCTTCGCAACACGTGTGACTGCTGTGCTCCAAGTACAGTCTCTGTGAGGGCCGTGTTGCAGTGTTGTGGCACCAGCACCAGTGCCTAAGGCACAATTTTTCAGCCCCTGTTTAACAGGGGCGGGTACTTACAATTTTTTAAAAAAATGCTTCGCAACACGTGTGACTGCTGTGCTCCAAGTACAGTCTCTGTGAGGGCCGTGTTGCAGTGTTGTGGCACCAGCACCAGTGCCTAAGGCACAATTTTTCAGCCCCTGTTTAACAGGGGCGGGTACTTACAATTTTTTAAAAAAAAATGCTTCGCAACACGTGTGACTGCTGTGCTCCAAGTACAGTCTCTGTGAGGGCCGTGTTGCAGTGTTGTGGCACCAGCACCAGTGCCTAAGGCACAATTTTTCAGCCCCTGTTTAACAGGGGCGGGTACTTACAATTTTTTAAAAAAATGCTTCGCAACACGTGTGACTGCTGTGCTCCAAGTACAGTATCTGTGAGGGCCGGGTTGCAGTGTTGTGGCACCAGCACCAGTGCCTAAGGCACAATTTTTCAGCCCCTGTTTAACAGGGGCGTGTACTTACAATTTTTTAAAAAAATGCTTCGCAACACGTGTGACTGCTGTGCTCCAAGTACAGTCTCTGTGAGGGCCGTGTTGCAGTGTTGTGGCACCAGCACCAGTGCCTAAGGCACAATTTTTAAGCCCCTGTTTAACAGGGGCGGGTACTTACAATTTTTTTAAAAAATGCTTTGCAACACGTGTGACTGCTGTGCTCCAAGTACAGTATCTGTGAGGGCCGGGTTGCAGTGTTGTGGCACCAGCACCAGTGCCTAAGGCACAATTTTTCAGCCCCTGTTTAACAGGGGCATGTACTTACAATTTTTTAAAAAAATGCTTCGCAACACGTGTGACTGCTGTGCTCCAAGTACAGTATCTGTGAGGGCCGGGTTGCAGTGTTGTGGCACCAGCACCAGTGCCTAAGGCACAATTTTTCAGCCCCTGTTTAACAGGGGCGGGTACTTACAATTTTTTAAAAAATGCTTCGCAACACGTGTGACTGCTGTGCTCCAAGTACAGTATCTGTGAGGGGTTGCAGTGTTGTGGCACCAGCACCAGTGCCTAAGGCACAATTTTTCAGCCCCTGTTTAACAGGGGCGGGTAATTACAAATCTTGATCTAATAGTTCACAGCAGGGCCCATTCCTGCGCCCACCAAGAGTAACTATGAGGGCCTGCAGTCTTGTGGCAACACCGTCCACCACCACCGCCAAAGGCCCAATTTTTCTGCCCTGTTCATCAGGTGCTTGCAATTACAAATCTTGATCTAATAACTCACAGCAGGGCCCATTCCTGCGCCCACCAAGAGTAACTATGAGGGCCTACAGTCTTGTGGCAACACCGTCCACCACCACCGCCAAAGGCCCAATTTTTCTGCCCTGTTCATCAGGTGCTTGCAATTACAAATCTTGATCTAATAACTCACAGCAGGGCCCATTCCTGCGCCCACCAAGAGTAACTGTGAGAGCTTACAGTCTTGTGGCAAAACCGTCCACCACCACCACCACCACCCCCAATTTTTCTGCCCTGTTCAACAGGTGCATGCAATTACAAATCTTGATCTATTAACTCACAGCAGGGCCCATTCCTGTGCCCACCAGTCTTGTGGCTACACCAACATCTAATAGGGCAAATTTCTGCAGAGTATATACGCCAGGCCCCTACTTTCAAACATCCAACTTACAAACGACTCCTACTTGCAAATGGAAAGAGAAAACAGGAAGTGAGAGGAAATCTACCCCTAGGAAGGGAAATTCTATCCTGTTAGATTTAATTTGGGAAAAAGGTATCTCCTCTCTACTGATACTTTATCACCAATCCTTGTTTCAATTAAAACCCCACTTTTTCCAAAAACATTTGTCATTGGGACGGAAAGTTAGGTGACATGTTCTGAACAGATGTGCAAAGACAGCAAATGTTACAGGGGTGATAACCCCTCCCTATGTTCTCCAAAAAGCTTAAAAATATATTTTTTTGGGATGGAGCTACACTTCATAATGTACCTGTTCAGATTCTACTTAAGAACAAACCTAAAGCCGCAAGTGGTTTTAAATGGCTTCTTTTTTTCCTTTACAAATGTCATTTTGTGCAAGGACAGTTCTAAACACGGGAAACACATGCCACTTCACAGGCATACTTTAGACACCCCCCAGGTACCATATTTAAAGGAAAATTTCACTTTTTTTTTTTTCACTTTATGCATCATTAAAATGACTGCTCCCGAAAAAACGTTAGTTTTTAAAAGTTCTTTTTGCATTGATATATGTCCCCTGGGGCAGGACCCGGGTCCCCAAACCTGTTTTATGACATTAACATGCATATTGGCCGTTGTAATTAGCACTTTTGATTTCGAACGTTCGCGTCCATTATAACGTATAGGGTTCGAAAATTCGCGCGCACTTTCGGTCGGTTCGAAGGTTCTGGTGCGAACCGAACCCGGGGGTGTTCGGCTCATCCCTAGCAGGAAGCATCGATAATTAAAAAAAAACTATTAGACTGACCACAACATACAGGGATATACAATGTAAGACTGACATAAAAGCACACACACAGGTTGGACTTTATGGACTTTTTAACCTCACCTACTACGTAACTATGTAACTATGTGTAAAAATGCTGTTTGATCCTATCCCCTCTGATCATCTCCTCCTTCCACAGTCCCCAATATATTTCCAGATATTTACAGAGCCAGGGGACAGGCTGTGCATGTTCAGTTTGGTGTGTATTGATAGAGAGTTTTTGTTTTCTTGGGAGAGTGCATGTGATCAGCACAGGGCCAATTAGCACTGTCCAGACAGAGGGTCAGTCCAGACAGAGGGTCAGGGATCCTGTGTCCTGATAGGACAGTTGGGAATGAAAACTCCTTCTACAAGCTTTAACCAGACACTCATGTAAGTCACAAGACTGCTATATACTGCTGATGAAATAAAACAAATTATTTAACAGTTTATATTTACTAAAATAATTGAATTTACATGTTCTGTGTACTGTGGGAGACCAGATATAGTGAATGCTGGGTCCTTGGTTTAGTAACACTTTAACTATCATTTATTGAAAAAAAGATTCCAATGTTGAATATAATTTAAATCAAATTGAAAAACCATAGGAAGGTGGCATAGCCATGTAGCTCATGTGAGAAGATGTGTAGAGGAGAGCGCCTATCACTTATCCTAATATAACCCTGTGATTCTATTCCTCCATTCTTCAGCCTATGTTTTAAACAGCCTGTCTGCTTCCCTGCCTATAGAAGAGGTGATCAGCTCCCAACAGAATAAAACCTTAAGGTTGGCCTTCACACTAAAGCTGGCCATGCACCTTTAGATTATCTGCAGATTTTCTATGGTTAGATGGAAAAAGTGCAACAGATTTCTCCATGTTCGCTAAACTGTGTGGATGGAGGAATCTCCCACTTTTTCCATCTAACCATAGAAAATCTGCAGATAATCTATAGGTGTATGGCCAGCTTAATTCTGAACCAATGTTGGACCTTTTCCAACATTTTTTATGAAGGTCTATACAGCTCCTCAGCTGACAACGAATTCAATTATTTTCTTAATGACGCTTCTGTTCCAACCCTATCTTCAGAAGATAATTTTTTTAAATTCTCTACTTACTGTCAAAAAGTTGGAATCAGCTATCACTAGCTTTCCAAATAATGAAGTGGCAGTGGCAGACAGGATCCAATATGAAGTCTATAAAAATAAACATATACTCCTCCTAACTCTACTTCAGACTTTAAAAGAGGCTATGTGTAGTGGACGGACACCCTCATCTACGTACAAGGTTATAGTAGTATAGTATCCTATACCTTTTAAAACCTGACAGGTCTTATATCTTAAACCTCTTAAAACCTGATTATTTACATCCTATTTTGTTACTTCCTACCATAGTAAATATTTAGGGTGAAGTGCTGGCCAATAGACTGTCTACCTAAAATCCAGACCTACATTTACCCAGACCAAACCAATCTTATGCCCAACAATATACACGGAACATTTTTGAATATCACAGTTAAGTCCTAGCTGAATGAATGCAAATTGATAACCTAGGCAATCAGGTTCTGCTATCTTTACATATAGCTAAAGCATATGACTATAATGGCAATATATATGGGTGTACTGTCCAAATTTGGGTTTAGTCAAAACTTTTGTAATTGTAAAAGACCTATCAGCTAGAATCAGAGTGAATGACTCAACATCCTTATCTTTTAACTTATATACAGACACCAGGCAGGATTGCCCCCTCTCACCATATATCGACCAGTAAAGCCAAAGAAATGCTGCACTAGGTGAGTGAACGACTCTCACATATTGTAAACTGGAACCTAGGGTGCTGCACAGCTTGTCTGTGAGATTCAGTAGCATGCAAAAATCTGGAATATTTATGCACTCCTTGGTATTCTTATTGAAGCATTAAAATCACATCACAGGTATGACAGGAACATAAAAGGTAACGCGTTTTGAACTAAAGTCAGGTCTTACTCAAAGTAAGCACTGACTTTATATTATCTTCACTAAAGATGCCAAGGAGTACAGCAATATTCCAGATTTTTCATGCTTCACCAATCCTCGTATATGGTGGGTTTATGGAGGGGTGCAGTGGAGGAAAAAGTGGGACAGAATGTACACAGATGATACACTTTTTGTTTCGGAATACACTCAGTCAACCCTAGTCAATACCCTGTGCACGCTGAATAAATTTGGATGGTTCTCTGGCCTATTTGTCAATTGGGACAGATATATGCTACTGCTGCTAGACCCTCTACCTGCACTAGTACAGGATAACTTAACATATCTTAAAGTTGTAAAATGCATCAGGTATTTGTGTATACAAATTTTTCAGATCCCATATATTTTACTAAATCTTGTACTCCCACTCCACAAATTTAGGATGCAATGCTTGGATTAGTATAAATTGACAATCACCATGGCAGGGATGTTTAATCTTGATGATTTGGATACTACAGTTATTTTACCTTTACAATTCTCAATGCTGTAGACGGGGTTGGGTAATGGATCTGGGACACATTTTAGATAAGAATTGGGAAAGTATATTACTTAAAAAAAGAAAGTATGACTCTCTGGACTTGATTTACTAAAGACAAATAGACTTGAATGTGCAGTTAGACACTGGAATTTACTGCTGAGCTTAGTGAGAGGTGAAGCACTGCTGACTTCTATGATCCAATCATGTGTAACAAACATGTTTTTTTTTTTATTTTCCTTGTTTGTGATTACCTATTCCTTGCAAAGTGAACATTCACCATGATGCTTTGGGGAAAATTTCCTTACAGAGTGTAGCTTTACTTGCAAAGTGAATAGTGTATTTGCCTTTAGTATGCACTTATTTTTTGCACACAGAACTCATATTCTGCACACAGCACTAAACATGTTTTACAATTGTACAACTGTAATAATAATGTAATACCTTTTTTTTGGAAAGAGTGTATATATTAATATGTCTGTTCCCTATGCAGTATTTATTAATAATTTAATTAATGGTGGATAACTGATCAATATTAGCATATTAATTGCCTATCTATATAATTTCCAAGACAAGTAAATCAACCCTAAGAACCCACCCCCACAGTAGAGACCTGGATGCTAGAGTTGGATAGACTTATTCCTCTAGAGGAAATCCCAGTAAACACTGACTACTTTGGGTTAGATCTACTGTTTCAACGTGCCTTATTCATAGTAGTTTCATAGTTTCATAGTTAGTAAGGTTGAATAAAGACATCAGTCCATCCAGTTCAACCTGAGCGAGTGTCTACAATTGTCACCATCCCTGTACATTGCACACTCCCATCAATCCCTACCCTCAAGGAGCCCACAATCCAAGGTCCCCATTCATATACTAGGGCCAATTTTTGGACAGAAGCCAATTAACCTACCTGCATGTCTTTGGATTGTGGGAGGAAACCGGAGTACCCGGAGGAAACCCACGCAGGCACAGGGAGAACATGCAAACTCCAGGCAGGAAGTGTCGTGGTTGGGATTCGAACCAGCGACCCTTCTTACTGCTAGGTGAGAGTGCTAACCACTACACCACTGTGCCGCCACTTATCACTGATTTATCAATGGTGAAATGGAATAAATGAATAACCTCTGTCTATGCTCACACACATCATATTCAAATGAATAGGATGTACTCTCAGTTGCTTGTAATATGCTTGCCTAGCTTTTTGTTTAGGTAGTCTTAATGGTAGGACCTATTGTTGGAACGTCTCTCACGCAAGTTGGCCTCTGACAGGCTAGCCAAAGGAGCACTGGGAGAGGTAGAGGGGACATATACTGCTCTGGGGATACCCAGGGTTGGATCTTAGCATACAACAGACAGGGGATAACACCACTCCCAGCATGCTTGCACCAATCTAGAATTCTGATTAAGTGTATAGCCTGGTGATAATAGATTGGGTTTGGGAAACCTATTCCACCTCAAAGCTTCAAGTGGCTAAGTGTTTTGAGTTTTATTCTCACAGACCCATCTGCCCATAGGGGTTGTGAGAATTTTTGGTGGACCATGTGAAGAAAGGTGGGTTGGATGTGTTTTCAAAAGATAAAGTAAGCAGGGTAGTATATTCATTTTCTAAGAGATCATTTCGTAAGAGATCACCATTTCCTAAGGTCACTGTGAATCATTAAAAAAAATTGAGGAAACTTCTCTTTAAAATAGTGTGATAGAGAGGGTGTTCAAAGAACACCCAGATATTTAAACTTTCCAGAGGCCCACCAGACACTGCAAAAATGACTAATTTAAAGAAATCTTTGTGTTTGATTTGTTTCCCTCTTGCAATCACAGTCTAGGATACTTTATTGATTCAATTACTTTAATTGTAAGGGATATATATTTGAAAAGTAGTTTAGCCATGTTGAAGTCATATTTGTCTTTTGTACCTCTTCCATTTTATGTAGAATTGTCTGTGTTTACATGTGCTGATAAGTCAGCATACCAACATTAAGCTAGAAGGCCATTCTGGCCACAGGAGTGTACAGCCAGTACTCTGTAAATATGTCTTATCAATCATTTGTTTTTCACAATGAAAAGTCATTTTGTAATGAAAAAAGCTGCTCAGCTATTTTCTCCACAATGGAGTTTTTGCCTCTTTGGCCAGGACTACCTCCACCTAAGCGTGTGGAGGTTTCCAGGTTAAAGGTGATAGCAGGTATGGTTAGTGATCAAAATATTGATCAAAAGAGGGGAGACTGTAATGGAAATTTGTAATATTAATGTGATACCTACGTAATCATGTGTATAAAACCCTGAATTGCGTCATAATAAAGGAGAACGGTTATTTGGAAAGATGCTGAGCGTATCTAATGTGTCTGTTCCCTACTGCAGTAGTTATTATTAATTTGGAACCACTAATCAATATGAGGATAGGCCTTGCCTATCTATAAATTTCCAGGACACAGGCTAGCCAAAGGAGCACTGGGAAACTTCTCTTTAAAATAGTGTGATAGAGAGGGTGTTCAAAGAACACCCAGATATTTAAACTTTCCAGAGGCCCACCTAAACAGGAATTATCTTGCAGAGTCCGGAAACCTAATGGGCTAGTGGTTGTTGTTCATGGCTTCTGATTCAGATCTAATTCACCTAAGAAATTTGAGACAGTTTGGTCAGGTTTGGTAATGGAAAAGGGTAAATCATCAGCGTTTGCAGCAACTTTATGAGATCCCCCATTATTACATCCAGATATATCTGACTTCTTGTGAATATGTCTGAGAAGGGGCTCTAGGGTTGAGATAAAAATAAGGGGCAATATTGGACACCCCTGATGGATTTCATTCGCTACCACAAACTTGTTTGCCTCTCATTCTGATCCAAAGGCTTCAATTTAAATTAGGCTTTAAATATTGCTTTAAATAAATGGTCCAGAACAAGCATGGAGAAAATTATTCATATAAAGTCACAGCTCCTGATATGTGTATTTATCCTGGGCACAAGGACTTACACAGTAGTGAAGACAGGATGAGAATAATGGCTTTGGAAAATAATGGTTACTTATTACTTTTTTGTTACTTTTAGATTCCAAAAAGGGAAGGTGTAGTAGCTCAACTACTGGTTATCTCCAAACAAAAGTGTAAATCCAGAGGTACAATGAAGGTGAAAGGTGCACTCATCAATTATCAACTGATTCAACTGATTCAATGGACATCTTCTATTTACTGTAAATACAATCATTCACACTTTATTGCATGAACAGGAAATTAGTGGAACACACTTTCAGGGAGTGTGTCCTTCTTTATCAGGTCAACAAGTGTAGAGTACACAGTAAGTTCACAGGAGCCTTTAAAGAACAAGTCACCCACCAATGGCAGTTTTACATTTATTCTAAATGGCAAACAGAATCATGCCAGACAGCAACATTCCCATATTTGTAATTGTATAAAACAACTGCACTATTTTAAAGACATTGTCCTCATTATCGTTAGAACGCTTTTGTGGTGTTCATAAACAAACCCTAAAGTGAGAGCTTTCTTCTGTGCATAAACCATCATAAACAGCAGTTAAAATTCAAAGTAAAACAGCAAATATAATATTTACAATCTTGTGCTCTTTTACCTCCTTATGCTGAGTATATTCTAACAACATATTACAAGAAATGAGAGTAATGCTGTCATTTGCATTTCAGCGTATACTGGAGTTAAATTTTTCACTGAAATGTGTCAGGACAAGTACCATATTAATTCATTTTTATTTTCAGCTTTGTGCAAAATGTTGATTTTCATGGTATGTTGAATAGCATTATATCAAGGCTCTCCTTGCCAACCAAATAAACAAACATAATACAAGAGCAATCTCTGTGGAATTGATAAACTAACTTGGTCATTTTATTTGTGCAGACTTTAGGCTTCATTTACATATACATTTCATGGTGATCATAAATTCATAACTTTAGATAATATGAATACCATACGAAATAAATTTGCTTGTGTTTGTCTTTGTCAGTATTTACTATAGGGCATTTGAATAAGGCTTTTTTCTCTTTAATATCATTCATATGAAAGGGAAGTCAGCTGAAAATAAATTGCTTGAAATTAAATAGCTGTTTATAAATAATAAACACTTATTTGGCCAGGAAAAGATAGTAAAAGTAAACAATACTCTAAGTTCTAGGATTTTATTTCTAACAGATACACAGTTAAACAATGTTCCTGAGACCTTTAGACTGGGTTCACACAGAGCGGAATCATTAAACGGACTCCGCTAGCTCAGCAGGGGATCACTCTGTTGAACCCCGCTAAGCAGGCAGATGACAGGTCCATCTTTGCTCACTGTGCAGGGATGGACCTGTCAGAGCCCCGCTGTTCTCTATGGGGAGATCGAATGAAAATGGACAGCCTGACCGTTTTCATCAGATCCCATCCGATCCAATCCACTGGACGGATGGCGAACGTATAGCCATCCGTCTGTTTTGAGCGGATCTTGTTGAATCGGATGGCAGTTGTGTTGCATCAGAGGAAATCAGTGTGAAAGAACATTTTCAATGCTTGTGTGTATGCTTCTGGATAAGACTCCTGGGCACCTAGTAGACACCTGGATTAACACCATGTGTGTGGAATACAAACAAATAAAAGTGATCAATCAACACTGGTTAAATAATCTCTCTCTCCCAGCCCTCATAGACCACTAATTGCATTGATTCTGTGGGCCCCACCACACCCACCTGAGAGTTACCGGGCTGAAGATGATCAGAGTGACCGACAACTAGATGGAGCATAGAACGGACAAAGAAATGCTATCTGCTGTATTTGAAACTGTGAAGCTCATCTTTTCCAAGCTCTGGCTCCATTCTGCAGCTCCGAAAAGTTGGGAGATATCTAGATTGATGGAAGTATTCCCTGATGTAAAGACACAGATTATTACAGGAGCATGTTCTGGATCTATCTGGTGAGTTCATGACCACAGGGGAGATCATTCACGCAGTGTGGTGACGGGATCCTTGTTGGGAAAATACACCCTTCATGAACAATTTTGATTGGCTTCAATCTGACCAATTATTGGACAATTGAACATGCACTTTATTTTCTAATTGTGGATAGGGATGGGCCCAGTGTTCTATTCAAACCCATGTTCGAATCGAACATCAGCCGTTCGTCCGCTCGTCGAGGGCAGAACTCTGAGGGCCGTTTGCATCAAATTCATGTGATGCGAACGGTCCACAATGCACTGCGCTAGTCGCAGTGCATTGCTGGCTGATGATTGGCCAAGCATGCACTGTGACCCCCGCATGCTTGGCCAATCATAGAGCCAGCAGCGAGGAGAGCAATAATTGGCCACAGGCAGGATGCCTGTGGCCAATTATAGCTCAGGGGGTTTAGTACACGCCACACACTATGTAAGGCCGCCGCGCCGGCGGCCTCGTGTAATGTGTTCCGGCTTGAGGAACAGTGACAGTGTACTGTACATGTACACACTATATGTGAATCATTTCTGTGTGGGGAAAGTGTAGGGAAAGAGGAAAAATAGTCAGGGATAGTGTATTCTTCTCAGCCTTTGCTTGTGGGGAAAGTGTAGGGATAGAGGAAAAATAGGCAGGGATAGTGTGTTCTTCTCAGTGCTGTTCTCTACCAATCCAGCCATCTGCAGGAGTTAGTGTGTGTGTGTGTGTGCTGTGTGAGTATAGCACAGCAGTAGCACACTAAACCACCTTACACTGTATCTGCCCTGTTGTCACCTAAGCCATCTGCAGGAGTTAGTGTGTTTTGTGTGCCTCCAGCACAGTATACACCAACAGTCCATACATACATACATACAGTATATACCTACAGTCCCTGTCTTGTTTGCACCGCCTGTATACTGTGGTTCAGAGTATATAAGGTTTTAGGTATAGGGTTTTATTTTGGGTGCAGGGCTCCCCTTAACCACTTGCCGACCGGCGCACAACGATATACGTCGGCAGAATGGCACGTACAGGCAGGAGGGCGTATATATATGTCCCTCCTTAATGCCTGTCCGTGCCATTGGGAGCGCGCCGGGAGCAGTGCACTCCTGCGCCGGTCGGGACCCCCGTGAGTCCGGTCGCGGTCCCCGCGGACTCGATCGCCGTGGGGACCCCCGCGATCATCTCACGGGAAGGCTGAACGGGGAGATGCCGAGATAAACAGCATCTCCCCGTTCTGCCTAGCAACTAGTGACGGCGATCTCTGCTCCCTGTGATTGGAGCAGAGATCAGCATTCACTAGCTGACAGCCACGCCCCCCCACAGTAATAAACACACCCCTAGGCATACTTAACCCTTACACTGCCCCCTTGTGGTTAACCCCTTCACTGCCAGTGTCATTTATACAGGAATCAATGCATTTAAATAGCATTGATTGCTGTATAAATGACAATGGTCCCAAAAATGTGTCAAAAATGTCCGATGTGTCCGCCATAATGTCGCAGTCACAAAAAAAATCGCAGATCGCCGCCATTACTAATTAAAAAAAAATTATTAATAAAAATGCTATAAAACTATCCCCTATCTTGTAAACGCTATAACTTCTGCGCAAACCGATCAATAAACGCTTATTGTGGTTTTTGTTTACCAAAAATATGTAGAAGAATACGTATCGGCCTAAACTGAGGAAAAAAAATGTTTTTTTATATATTTTTTGGGGATATTTATTATAGCAAAAAGTAAAAAATAATGCATTTTTTTCAAAATTGTCGCTCTATTTTTGTTTATAGTGCAAAAAATAAAAACCGCAGGGGCGATCAAATACCACCAAAAGAAAGCTCTATTTGTGGGAAAAAAAGGACGTCAATTTTGTTTGGAAGCCACGTCGCACGACCGTGCAATTGTCAGTTAAAGCGACGCAGTGCCGAATCGCAAAAAGGGGCCTGGTCCTTTGGCTGCAAATTGGTCCGGTCTGAAAGTGGTTAATATCCATACAAGACCCAAAGTGGCTGGTAATAGGCTGGGGTAGGAGGGGGATGGGGTAGCCATGCCATTTTTCTCAAAGATTTTCATCCATATTGCCTGGTAGGGATGGGCCCGGTG
This sequence comes from Lithobates sylvaticus, assembly GCA_028564925.1. Lineage (NCBI taxonomy): Eukaryota > Metazoa > Chordata > Amphibia > Anura > Ranidae > Lithobates > Lithobates sylvaticus. The sequence continues at coordinate 639,448,828 of CM053026.1, forward strand.
CTCGATGCGAACCCATGTTCGCATCGAGCACCGGGTGTTCGCTCGCTCGGCGAGCCCAGAACTATTTTGGCCGCTCGCATCACGTTCGTGTGATGCGAGCGGCCCCGCAATGCATTGCGGCCGGCGCGGCCGGCGCGGCCGGCGCAGTGCATTGCTGGCTGATGATTGGCCAAGCATGCACTGTGACCCCGCATGCTTGGCCAATCACAGCGCCGGAAACTCGAAGAGCCATAATTGGCTACAGGCAGGACGCCTGTAGCCAATTACAGCTCAGGGGCTTTAGTACACGCCCCCCCCCTATAAAAGGCCGCCACGCCGTCTGCGCCGGTCACATGCTGTTCCGGCGTAGATAGAGCAGGATAGTTCTGTGACACTCTGCTGGATTTAGTTAGTTAGAGAGATTTACTTAGAGAGATTGAGTTAGATAGATTCATTTACAAAGATTGATTTAGAAAGAGGGGCTTGTAGTGTGTTCGTGGCAGGCAGGCAGAGCTCCTATATTTTGTTCCCAGAAGCACCTATAGGACTTGTAGTGTGTTCGTGGCAGGCAGGCAGAGCTCCTATATTTTGTTCCCAGAAGCACCTATAGGACTTGTAGTGTGTTCGTGGCAGGCAGGCAGAGCTCCTATATTTTGTTCCCAGAAGCACCTATAGGACTTGTAGTGTGTTCGTGGCAGGCAGGCAGAGCTCCTATATTTTGTTCCCAGAAGCACCTATAGGACTTGTAGTGTGTTCGTGGCAGGCAGGCAGAGCTCCTATATTTTCTTCCCAGAAGCACCTATAGGACTTGTAGTGTGTTCGTGGCAGGCAGGCAGAGCTCCTATATTTTCTTCCCAGAAGCACCTATAGGACTTGAAGTGTGTTAGTCCCATCACACAGAGATCATATATTTTGTTCCCAGAAGCACCTATAGGACTTGAAGTGTGTTAGTCCCATCACACAGACCTATATTTTCTTCCCAGAAGCACCTATAGGACTTGAAGTGTGTTAGTCCCATCACACAGAGATCATATATTTTGTTCCCAGAAGCACCTATAGGACTTGAAGTGTGTTAGTCCCATCACACAGACCTATATTTTCTTCCCAGAAGCACCTATAGGACTTGAAGTGTGTTAGTCCCATCACACAGAGATCATATATTTTGTTCCCAGAAGCACCTATAGGACTTGAAGTGTGTTAGTCCCATCACACAGAGATCATATATTTTGTTCCAGAAGCACCTATAGGACTTGAAGTGTGTTAGTGCCATCACACAGAGATCCTATATTTTGTTCCCAGAAGCACCTATAGGACTTGAAGTGTGTTAGTCCCATCACACAGACCTATATTTTCTTCCCAGAAGCACCTATAGGACTTGAAGTGTGTTAGTCCCATCACACAGAGATCATATATTTTGTTTCCAGAAGCACCTATAGGACTTGAAGTGTGTTAGTCCCATCACACAGAGATCATATATTTTGTTCCCAGAAGCACCTATAGGACTTGAAGTGTGTTAGTCCCATCACACAGAGATCATATATTTTGTTCCCAGAAGCACCTATAGGACTTGAAGTGTGTTAGTCCCATCACACAGACCTATATTTTCTTCCCAGAAGCACCTATAGGACTTGAAGTGTGTTAGTCCCATCACACAGAGATCATATATTTTGTTCCCAGAAGCACCTATAGGACTTGAAGTGTGTTAGTCCCATCACACAGATATCATATATTTTGTTCCCAGAAGCACCTATAGGACTTGAAGTGTGTTAGTCCCATCACACAGACCTACATTTTCTTCCCAGAAGCACCTATAGGACTTGAAGTGTGTTAGTCCCATCACACAGAGATCCTATATTTTGTTCCCAGAAGCACCTATAGGACTTGAAGTGTGTTAGTCCCATCACACAGACCTATATTTTCTTCCCAGAAGCACCTATAGGACTTGAAGTGTGTTAGTCCCATCACACAGAGATCATATATTTTGTTCCCAGAAGCACCTATAGGACTTGAAGTGTGTTAGTCCCATCACACAGAGATCATATATTTTGTTCCCAGAAGCACCTATAGGACTTGAAGTGTGTTAGTCCCATCACACAGACCTACATTTTCTTCCCAGAAGCACCTATAGGACTTGAAGTGTGTTAGTCCCATCACACAGAGATCCTATATTTTGTTCCCAGAAGCGCCTATAGGACTTGAAGTGTGTTAGTCCCATCACACAGACCTATATTTTCTTCCCAGAAGCACCTATATGACTTGAAGTGTGTTAGTCCCATCACACAGAGATCATATATTTTGTTCCAGAAGCACCTATTGGACTTGAAGTGTGTTAGTCCCATCACACAGAGATCATATATTTTGTTCCCAGAAGCACCTATAGGACTTGAAGTGTGTTAGTCCCATCACACAGACCTATATTTTCTTCCCAGAAGCACCTATAGGACTTGAAGTGTGTTAGTCCCATCACACAGAGATCATATATTTTGTTCCCAGAAGCACCTATAGGACTTGAAGTGTGTTAGTCCCATCACACAGAGATCATATATTTTGTTCCCAGAAGCACCTATAGGACTTGAAGTGTGTTAGTCCCATCACACAGACCTATATTTTCTTCCCAGAAGCACCTATAGGACTTGAAGTGTGTTAGTCCCATCACACAGAGATCATATATTTTGTTCCCAGAAGCACCTATAGGACTTGAAGTGTGTTAGTCCCATCACACAGAGATCATATATTTTGTTCCCAGAAGCACCTATAGGACTTGAAGTGTGTTAGTCCCATCACACAGACCTACATTTTCTTCCCAGAAGCACCCATAGGACTTGAAGTGTGTTAGTCCCATCACACAGAGATCATATATTTTGTTCCAGAAGCACCTATAGGACTTGAAGTGTGTTAGTCCCATCACACAGACCTATATTTTCTTCCCAGAAGCACCTATAGGACTTGAAGTGTGTTAGTCCCATCACACAGAGATCATATATTTTGTTCCCAGAGGCACCTATAGGACTTGAGGTGTGTTAGTCCCATCACACAGACCTACATTTTCTTCCCAGAAGCACCTATAGGACTTGAAGTGTGTTAGTCCCATCACACAGAGATCATATATTTTGTTCCCAGAAGCACCTATAGGACTTGAAGTGTGTTAGTCCCATCACACAGACCTATATTTTCTTCCCAGAAGCACCTATAGGACTTGAAGTGTGTTAGTCCCATCACACAGAGATCATATATTTTGTTCCCAGAAGCACCTATAGGACTTGAAGTGTGTTAGTCCCATCACACAGAGATCCTATATTTTGTTCCCAGAAGCACCTATAGGACTTGAAGTGTGTTAGTCCCATCACACAGACCTATATTTTCTTCCCAGAAGCACCTATAGGACTTGAAGTGTGTTAGTCCCATCACACAGAGATCATATATTTTGTTCCCAGAAGCACCTATAGGACTTGAAGTGTGTTAGTCCCATCACACAGAGATCATATATTTTGTTCCCAGAAGCACCTATAGGACTTGAAGTGTGTTAGTCCCATCACACAGACCTACATTTTCTTCCCAGAAGCACCCATAGGACTTGAAGTGTGTTAGTCCCATCACACAGAGATCATATATTTTGTTCCCAGAAGCACCTATAGGACTTGAAGTGTGTTAGTCCCATCACACAGACCTATATTTTCTTCCCAGAAGCACCTATAGGACTTGAAGTGTGTTAGTCCCATCACACAGAGATCCTATATTTTGTTCCCAGAAGCACCTATAGGACTTGAAGTGTGTTAGTCCCATCACACAGACCTATATTTTCTTCCCAGAAGCACCTATAGGACTTGAAGTGTGTTAGTCCCATCACACAGAGATCATATATTTTGTTCCCAGAAGCACCTATAGGACTTGAAGTGTGTTAGTCCCATCACACAGAGATCATATATTTTGTTCCCAGAAGCACCTATAGGACTTGAAGTGTGTTAGTCCCATCACACAGACCTATATTTTCTTCCCAGAAGCACCCATAGGACTTGAAGTGTGTTAGTCCCATCACACAGAGATCCTATATTTTGTTCCCAGAAGCACCTATAGGACTTGAAGTGTGTTAGTCCCATCACACAGACCTATATTTTCTTCCCAGAAGCACCTATAGGACTTCTAGTGTGTTAGTGGCATCACACAGAGCTCCTCTATTTTCTTTGCAGAAGCACCCACAGGACTTCTAGTGTGTTAGTGGCATCACACAGAGCTCCTATATTTTCTTCTCAGCAGCACCCACAGGACTTCTAGTGTGTTAGTGGCATCACACAGAGCTCCTCTATTTTCTTTGCAGAAGCACCCATAGGACTTCTAGTGTGTTAGTGGCATCACACAGAGCTCCTATATTTTCTTCTCAGCAGCACCCACAGGACTTCTAGTGTGTTAGTGGCATCACACAGAGCTCCTCTATTTTCTTTGCAGAAGCACCCATAGGACTTCTAGTGTGTTAGTGGCATCACACAGAGCTCCTATATTTTCTTCTCAGCAGCACCCACAGGACTTCTAGTGTGTTAGTGGCATCACACAGAGCTCCTCTATTTTCTTTGCAGAAGCACCCATAGGACTTCTAGTGTGTTAGTGGCATCACACAGAGCTCCTATATTTTCTTTGCAGAAGCACCCATAGGACTTCTAGTGTGTTAGTGGCATCACACAGAGCTCCTATATTTTCTTTGCAGAAGCACCCATAGGACTTCTAGTGTGTTAGTGGCATCACACAGAGCTCCTATATATTCTTCTCAGCAGCACCCACAGGACTACCGACTACAATGGCTGGAAGACCGCCAAGGGGAGGCAGAGCGTGCAGAGCCAAGAACACAGGGCAGGCAGGCTCTGTTTCTAGTGGACGTGGCCGTGGCCGTGGCCGTGGACGTGGTCGTGCATCGTCATCAGCACGTGGCCATGGGACACGCGCGTCTTTGTTTTCGGCAGCTGGACATGTGGAGCCGCATCATGCTGAAGGCTTGGTAGAATGGATGACCAAGCCCTCCTCATCCTCCTCATCCTCTCTCACCCAGGCTCAGGGTACTGGCAGAGCATCATCAGCCACCCCTTCCCTAGACCCACCATGTCCTCCTGAGGAGTCCCCCGAACTCTTTGAGCACAGTGTTGGGTACATGCTCCAGGAGGATGCCCAACGATTCGAAGGCTCGGATGATGATACCCAGCTTGAGGAATCTGGCAGTACTGTTCCACCAGCTGCAGCTTACTGCCAGGTTTGCTCTAGTGGTGAAGAGGGAGGGGATGATGAGGTCACTGACTCCACGTGGGTGCCTGAAGGGAGAGAGGATGAGGAGGAGGACGAGGAGGAGGAGGATGCGGCGTCACATGTCCAACGAGGCAGGATGCCCCCTGGAGGCCAGGTAGAGGCCAGCACAGCAACTGTACAATACCGCAGAGCTCCGCCTGTGCAGGGCGCTGCCTCTGCACGTTATCAGAAAAGTTCTTTGGTGTGGGCCTTTTTTGAGACGAGTGCATCAGATCGCACCACTGCTATTTGCAATATTTGTCTCAAGCGTATCTCGCGTGGCCAAAACATCAGCCGCTTGGGCACCACAAGCATGACCAGACATATGTCGACCTGCCATGCAGCTCGTTGGCAGGCACACATAAAAGACCCACACCAAAGAACTAAGCGGACCTCTCCTTGCTCCTCATCAGCTGGGATCTCCATCCCCACTACACCTTCAGTCCTCTCTGAAAGCTGCTCTGAGAGGACTGAAGGTGTAGAATTAGGTGTGTCACAACCAAGTACTTGCAGTACACCGACGTCCGATTGCAGCAGGCAAATTTCCCTGCCCCAGCTGCTGGACCGTAGAAAGAAGTACACTCCCAGCCATCCACATGCCCAGCAGTTGAATGCTAGCTTGGCTAAATTGCTAGCACTTCAACTGCTGCCTTTTCAGTTGGTAGAGTCCGGCCCCCTTCCGTGAGTTTGTTCAATGTGCGGTTCCTCAGTGGCAGGTTCCCAAACGCCACTTTTTCTCACGGAAGGCGATTCCGTCTCTCTACCGACATGTGGAGGGCAATGTCCATGCCTCGCTGGACAGGGCGGTCAGCGGTAAGGTGCATATTACCGCTGACTCATGGTCCAGCAGGCATGGACAGGGACGGTACCTTTCTTTCACGGCCCATTGGGTCACTCTATTGGCAGCTGGGAGGGATGCAGGACAAGGTGCAGTAGTGTTGGAGGTTGTTCCGCCACCACGCCTCCAAAAAGCTACTACTGCTACTGGTTGTGACACACCTCTCTCCTCCACCCCCTCCTCTTCTTCTTCCTCCAGTGCTCTGTCCTTGGAACCAGCGGTGCTCCGTAGGCGTACAAGGGGCTACGCAAGTACGCAGGCAAAAAGATGCCATGCCGTGCTTGCGCTGGTGTGTTTGGGGGACAGGAGCCACACTGGGCCAGAGGTTCTGGCAGCTCTGCAGGGGCAGGCCGAGAGGTGGTTGACGCCACGTCAGCTTAAGCCAGGAATGGTCGTTTCTGACAATGGCACCAACCTCCTCTCCGCCCTGCGACAGGGGCAGCTCACCCATGTGCCCTGCATGGCTCACGTCCTCAACCTGGTGGTGCAGCGGTTCTTGGGCAGGTTCCCAGGCTTACAGGATGTCCTGAGGCAGGCCAGGAAAGTCTGTGTGCATTTCCGCCGATCTTATAATGCCAGTGCTCGGCTGACTGAGCTGCAAAAGGAGCTGAACCTGCCCAAGAACCGCCTAATATCTGACATGCCCACCAGGTGGAACTCAACGTTGGCCATGCTGCAGCGACTGCACACGCAGCAGAGGGCCATCAATGAGTACCTTTGCGACTATGGCACCAGGACAGGGTCAGGGGAGCTTGGTTTTTTTTCCCCACGTCAGTGGAGCATGATCAGGGATGCATGCACTGTCCTCTCACCATTTGAGGAGGCCACGAGGATGGTGAGCAGTGACAGTGCATGCATCAGTGACACTGTCCCTCTTGTCCACCTGTTGGAGCATACGCTGCGTGGGATAATGGACAGGGCACTTGAGGCAGAACAGAGGCAGGAAGAGGAGGACTTCCTTGCCTCTCAAGGCCCCCTTTATCCGGACAGTGTTCCTTCTGTCCCACCCATCACACAGGAAGAGGAGGAGGAGGAGGAGGAGGATTGTGTGAGCATGGAGGTGGAGCCTGGCACTCAGCATCAGCAGCAGCAGTCTTTTAGGGATGATGTACAGTCCCAACAAACCAGTGGACTTGTACGTGGCTGGGAGGAGGTGGCTGGCGATCATGTCATCCTCAGTGACCCAGAAGACTCCGGACCGAATGCCTCAGCTAACCTACGCTGCATGGCCTCCCTGATCCTGCAAAGCCTGCGGAAGGATCCTCGTGTTCTTCGGATCAAGGAGAGGGACCATTACTGGCTGGCCACTCTCCTTGATCCGCGGTACAAGGGTAAGGTTGCGGATCTTATCTTGCCGTCGCAGAGGGAGCAGATGATGAGACATCTCAGGGAGGCCTTGCAGAAAGGTCTGTGCAACGCGTTCCCAGAAACTGGGAGGCTACAAACTCCTGGTCCTGGGCGACGAGTTGCTGAGGCTTCGGTCAGTAGCAGAAGGAGCGGTGGGGAAGGTGGACGTCTGACCGATGCGTTCAGACAATTTTTTAGTCCGCAGCCCCAAGGTATGATCGGTTCCAGCAACCATCGCCAGCGTCTGATATACATGGTGCAGGAATACCTTGGGGCAAGGTCAGACTTGGACACCTTTCCCACCGAAAATCCTCTGGCTTACTGGGTCCTGAGGATGGATCACTGGCCAGAGCTTGCACAGTATGCAATTGAGCTACTGGCCTGTCCTGCCTCCAGCGTTCTTTCCGAACGCACATTCAGTGCTGCTGGAGGATTTGTCACCGATCATAGGGTGCGCCTGTCCACCGCCTCGGTTGATCGACTGACCTTCATCAAAATGAATCAGTCTTGGATCACCACCAGCTACCAGGCACCTGAGGCGGATATAACCGAATAATTTTTAATATCACATCCCTTCAAGACTGCCTATGCTGATGCTGAGTGACTGTCCTCTTATGTTCACTGACTATCCTCTTCCTCCTCCTCAATGATCCATGCCACCACACCAGTGCCTAAGGCACAATTTTTCAGCCCCTGTTTAACAGGGGCGTGTACATACAATTTTTATAAAAAAATGCTTCGCAACACGTGTGACTGCTGTGCTCCAAGTACAGTATCTGTGAGGGGTTGCAGTGTTGTGGCACCAGCACCAGTGCCTAAGGCAAATTTTTCAGCCCCTGTTTAACAGGGGCGTGTACTTACAATTTTTTAAAAAAATGCTTCGCAACACGTGTGACTGCTGTGCTCCAAGTACAGTATCTGTGAGGGGTTGCAGTGTTGTGGCACCAGCACCAGTGCCTAAGGCAAATTTTTCAGCCCCTGTTTAACAGGGGCGGGTAATTACAATTTTTTAAAAAAATGCTTTGCAACACGTGTGACTGCTGTGCTCCAAGTACAGTATCTGTGAGGGGTTGCAGTGTTGTGGCACCAGCACCAGTGCCTAAGGCACAATTTTTCAGCCCCTGTTTAACAGGGGCGGGTAATTACAATTTTTTAAAAAAATGCTTCGCAACACGTGTGACTGCTGTGCTCCAAGTACAGTATCTGTGAGGGGTTGCAGTGTTGTGGCACCAGCACCAGTGCCTAAGGCACAATTTTTCAGCCCCTGTTTAACAGGGGCGGTTAATTACAAATCTTGATCTAATAGTTCACAGCAGGGCCCATTCCTGCGCCCACCAAGAATAACTATGAGGGCCTACAGTCTTGTGGCAACACCGTCCACCACCACCGCCAAAGGCCCAATTTTTCTGCCCTGTTCATCAGGTGCTTGCAATTACAAATCTTGATCTAATAACTCACAGCAGGGCCCATTCCTGCGCCCACCAAGAGTAACTGTGAGAGCTTACAGTCTTGTGGCAACACCGTCCACCACCACCACCACCCCCAATTTTTCTGCCCTGTTCAACAGGTGCATGCAATTACAAATCTTGATCTAATAACTCACAGCAGGGCCCATTCTTGCGCCCACCAAGAGTAACTGTGAGAGCTTACAGTCTTGTGGCAACACCGTCCACCACCACCGCCAAAGGCCCAATTTTTCTGCCCTGTTCATCAGGTGCTTGCAATTACAAATCTTGATCTAATAACTCACAGCAGGGCCCATTCCTGCGCCCACCAAGAGTAACTATGAGGGCCTACAGTCTTGTGGCAACACCATCCACCACCACCGCCAAAGGCCCAATTTTTCTGCCCTGTTCATCAGGTGCTTGCAATTACAAATCTTGATCTAATAACTCACAGCAGGGCCCATTCCTGCGCCCACCAAGAGTAACTGTGAGAGCTTACAGTCTTGTGGCAACACCGTCCACCACCACCACCACCCCCAATTTTTCTGCCCTGTTCAACAGGTGCATGCAATTACAAATCTTGATCTATTAACTCACAGCAGGGCCCATTCCTGTGCCCACCAGTCTTGTGGCTACACCAACATCTAATAGGGCAAATTTCTGCAGAGTATATACGCCAGGCCCCTACTTTCAAACATCCAACTTACAAACGACTCCTACTTGCAAATGGAAAGAGAAAACAGGAAGTGAGAGGAAATCTACCCCTAGGAAGGGAAATTCTATCCTGTTAGATTTAATTTGGGAAAAAGGTATCTCCTCTCTACTGATACTTTATCACCAATCCTTGTTTCAATTAAAACCCCACTTTTTCCAAAAACATTTGTCATTGGGACGGAAAGTTAGGTGACATGTTCTGAACAGATGTGCAAAGACAGCAAATGTTACAGGGGTGATAACCCCTCCCTATGTTCTCCAAAAAGCTTAAAAATATATTTTTTTGGGATGGAGCTACACTTCATAATGTACCTGTTCAGATTCTACTTAAGAACAAACCTAAAGCCGCAAGTGGTTTTAAATGGCTTCTTTTTTTCCTTTACAAATGTCATTTTGTGCAAGGACAGTTCTAAACACGGGAAACACATGCCACTTCACAGGCATACTTTAGACACCCCCCAGGTACCATATTTAAAGGAAAATTTCACTTTTTTTTTTTTTTCACTTTATGCATCATTAAAATGACTGCTCCCGAAAAAACGTTAGTTTTTAAAAGTTCTTTTTGCATTGATATATGTCCCCTGGGGCAGGACCCGGGTCCCCAAACCTGTTTTATGACATTAACATGCATATTGGCCGTTGTAATTAGCACTTTTGATTTCGAACGTTCGCGTCCATTATAACGTATAGGGTTCGAAAATTCGCGCGAACTTTCGGTCGGTTCGAAGGTTCTGGTGCGAACCGAACCCGGGGGTGTTCGGCTCATCCCTATTGCCTGGACAAGACATGACATTAAAGCCGCAAGCAGTTTTAAATGGCTTAATTTTTTCCTTTACAAATGTAATTTTGTGCAGGGACAGTTCCAAACACGGGAAACACATGTCACTTCACAGGCATACTTTAGACACCCCCCAGGTACCATATTTAAAGGAATATTTCAATTTTTTTTTTCACTTTATGCATCATTAAAATCACTGCTCTAGAAAAAACTTCAATTTTTAAAACTTCTTTTTGCATTGATACATGTCCCCTGGGGCAGGGCCCGGGTCCCCAAACCTTTTTTATAACAATAACATGCATATTGGCTGTTATAATTAGCACTTTAGATTTCGAACGTTCGCGTCCATTGTAACTAATAGGGTTCTAACGTTTGTGCGAACTTTCGGTCCGTTTGCAGGTTCTGGTGCGAACCGAACCCGGGTGTGTTCGGCTCATCCCTAATTGTGGAATACAGAAAGCGCTGCTAATGGTATAGTTTGACTGTAGCATATGTTTGAATGTGTGTGGAATAGTGTGCAAAACTTTGGATGACTGCACTCCTTTATTTATAAACAGTCACAGTGGGGAGAGGAAAAGGTTAATGCATTTCGCGCTCCCCTCAACGCTTACTCATAACCTGCTGGTCTGTCTCTGTAGCTCTACAGATATAACTTCCTGCATTCACATGCTCAACTGCATCTAATTGACTGGTTAATTCATTTTCCTCTTCAAAACAAAAACATAATCATTGTATCCAACCAGTCAATAAACCAAACCAAATAAAAAATCTGATATTTGGCATGATGTCAACCCTGGCCACCCAGACCAAGGGCAATACTGCCTAGATTGCAAGGATTGAGTCATGCACAATATAAGTAAAGTAATAAAACAAATATGCAATCTGCAATTTGCAAATATAATATAAAATGGAAAAAAAATAAAAAAACTATAAAACCTAACAAGGAAACAGAACCAATACACATAACATTTGGTTGAACTGGATGGACTTGTGTCTTTTTTCAACATGACTATGTCATTATGTAACTAACTGTGTATGACATCTATTCAAAGTCCTGACAGTCACAAAACAACTATTATAAATACCATATATAGCCAATACCATGCTTTTATTAATAACATAATGGCATGGTATGTGATAATGTAAGAGAGACCAAGACCAAATGAATGGCAAAAAGGATTAGCTACTGTATGTGGGACCTGACCTTGATCATATTGCAAGGAGGAAGCATGTGGGGTTGTGGAATTAGGTCTATACTTACCGTAGTCCTTTCCCTAACAGCAATTTACCCTTCATAGATGCGTGCAGCCTGTTACATTAGGGTGTGCACCCCAAAGCTCAAGTGCGTGCGTGCGTGTGTATGTGTAGGTATGTATGTTTGTAGTATATATGTATGTGTAAAATATACACACATACTCTTATAAATAAATGTAAAAAACATTTTAAAATGTATTAAAACCTGGATGGTGTTAGTAGGGCAGTGGACGTGTCAGTAGGTTAGAGGTTGGTGTAAGCAGTTTTTTTATTTTAATTATTTTATTTTCATATTATTTTTTTACATTTTTTTAGGAGCCCTGTTTTAGTGAAATATCAGCAGGGGGAATCTGTGTCGCACACCCCCTGCGCACGCCTATGATTGCAATTTAGCTTTAACATAACCAGTGGCACAAACCAACATACATACATACATAACAAACATACTTTTTAGCTGCCTTTCCCCAAACCCATTAAAGATTTTAATTGGTAGAAGCAACCTGTTCTAACATTGTTTTCTGTTGAAAGGTAAACAACTGCTTTTTCTCATCTACTGTAGTTTCTCCGAAAACTTGCAGATGGTATACTAGCAGTGTTAAACATTTCAGATGAGTCACTTACATCAGTATTAGATGCTTCATCGACATCCAGCACAGTTTTGGAGTGACACATCTTAGTATAGTGATTGATTTTTTTCCATTTGTGACACATCTGACCTTTTACAATAAAATCAGGAAACGTTTTTCAAAAGCCTATCCTGGATCACTACCAAATGGAGTTTTAGAATAATAACAACCCATTCTGCTAAAAACCCTTTAATTTTACTTCCCTATTGATTCCAATGTATTACAACAAAATGGCTACATTTCACCAAAAGCAAATCATTTAGGTTCACTTATCCATATCTGTAAAATATCAGGCTATAATACTAACATAATTGCAGTACCATAGTAATTAATGCACTCATTAGTAATAACACAGTTCCAGCTCCTGGTATCTGTGTGCAAGCTAAACTTTAAAATAAGTGTATAATCCCAGATAAGGCCAGGATGAAGACAAAAACATGAAATCAATAAACAAAGGTTACAACAAAACCACGTCAGAAGGGAAAGATGTTTAAAGTGGATGTAAAGGCTAACGTTTTTTTTAATTTTTATTATTACCTTAATGCATGCCATGAGTTAAGGTAAAAAAAAAAAAATTCACAACAACGTGCTCCCCAGCCCCCCCCCCACGCTTACCCGAGATCTGTATCGATCCAGCTCTGTTCCCGGCAATGCTTCTCTCAACTCTCATTGCCCTCACAAGCTTGAGAGGGGGGATCGGGGGCTAGTGCCAATAGACACAAACAAGCCCACAGGCATGCCACCATAAGAAGCCGCTTTCTAGGGTGGCACACTGAGAGCAGGAGGAGCCAAAAGCACCAGCGGGGGACCCCAGAAGAGGAGGTTCGGGTGGTCTCTGTGCAAAGCTATTGCACAGAGCAAGTAAGTATAATATGTTTGTTATTTAAAAAAAAAAAATACCATTTACAATCACTTTACCACCCACTTGGACAGAAATCACAGCCCTATATAATTTTTAAAGAGCTGCACGGTAACACATGGATTCAACTAATGGACTAACACAGGTACATGAAATATAGTGGCATTGATATTATAGGTGCTCTTTGGTCAAGTTTGCTTTAAGTCCTGAATAGGGATGAGCCCACGGTTCGAGTCGAACATACGTTTGACTTGAACACGGGTGTTTGTTTGTTCTAAAACTAACCGAACATATGGGGTGTTCAAAAACGCTGCAGAATGCCCCATGATGCACTGCGAGATCTCAGTGCATTGCTGTTTGATGATTAGGGATGGGCTAATGGTTCGGCCTGAGCATAAGTTCGGACCGAACTTTGGTTTTTCAGATGTTCTGCGAACACCAAACAATATGTAGTGTTCGGGGCAAATTTGAAAGCTGCTGGAACACCGTTAAAGTCTATGGGACACTAACATGAAAGATCAAAAGTGCTAATTTTAAAGGCTTATATGCAAGTTATTGTCATAAAAAGTGTTTGGTGATCTGAGTCCTGCCCCAGTGGATATGTATCAATGCAAAATTATTTTTTAAAACAGATGCTTTTTCGGGAGCAGTGATTTTTTTTTAAAGTGAAACAATAAAACTGAAATATTCCTTTAAATATCATGCCTGGGGGGTGTCTATAGTATGCCTGTAAAAGGAAAAAATGTTTTCCTTTCTAAAGGAAAAATTGTCATTTAAAACTGATCGCGGCTGTAATGAATTGTTGAGTCTCGGCAATATAGATAAAACTCATTGAAAAAAAGAGCAGTCCATTACCAGGCCCTTTGGGTCTGGTATAGATATTAAGGGGAACCCTGAACCAAAATTTAAAAAAAAATTGTGTGGCGGTCCCCCTGAAATCCATACCAGACCCTTCAGGTCTTATATGGAAATTAAGGGGAACCCTGCACCAAATTTTAAAATATCCGAATATCCGATTTTTATCCGAGCACGCAACCTGGCAGGCTGCAGGAAAAGAGGGGGGGCGAGAGAGTGCCCCCCTCCTGAACCGTACCAGGCCACATGCCCTCAACATGGAGAGGGTGCTTTGGGGTAGCCCCCCAAAGCACCTTGTCCCCATGTTGATGGGGACAAGCGCCTCATCCCCACATCCCTTGCCTGGTGGTTGTAGGGGTCTGTGGGCGGGCGGCTTATCGTAATCTGGAATACAAAGAAAAATTGCGCTGGACACAAAAAATGAAAAAACAAGAGCAGCAACCAGAATGTGATAAGCAAATGTGACAATAGAAAAAAGAAGGCTGCGCTAGAAGGTGAAAAATATATGTGAATAACAACAGTGATTATGACAACCAATATTGTGACACAAATGAAAAAATAAAATAAAATGACTTATAAATATCAGTAAATAAGTCTCACCCAATGAGTATAAAACAAAACAAAAAGATTGGTGAAACAATAAAGATTGCTAAATGCCTATCATGGGCATAACTAGTCAAATGACCAAAACAAATAATGCACTACAAATAAAATATCAGAGTGTCCAAGTGAGTTGAGTGTTCACTCAAGTGCAGCGGTACAATAACATCCACGTGTTATAAGCGGTGACTTTTCAAAGATTCGAAAAATTGTCAAGTGCTGTAGTGATCCCACCACCAGGAAGATTGCAGGCTTACCAGACTGTAGAAGGGAAAACACATGTGGCTAAAACCCAGCCAGGGCCTTGTCCTCCGGCACGACTCGATTCCACACCTCCCAGTATCCAAACTCAGATGCGGATGTTGTTCACTCCAGGTGTAGGTAAAAACGAGACTTACCACTGATGGTAGTGGTTCGTGGACCTTGTGGTTATGGGAGTTAGTGCGTTGGTCTCCAGGGAAGGATTGACCCAAATATGGAAAGAGGGGAAAAAAAGGGACACACCATGGGTGGAATCCAAAGGGTTTATTGGAGTAAAAAATGCCAGTAGGCACAAATGCAGAAACAAAAACAAGTAAAAATATATTTAAAAATTTGCGGCCGGCCGGCAGCAGTACCCGCCCGTGCTATTGGACGTAAAGCGCGGTGACGTCAGCACGTCACTCCTCCCTACGCGTTTCGTCAGAGAGAGACGTATTCATGGGACCATAACCACAAGGTCCACGAAAGGGTCGGGGACCCTTGCAAAATGCATCAAAAAACGCGCTAGTGTGAATGGATCCTAAGATACAAGTCAGATTTTAGGTATCCCCTGCAACAAAAAAAATATTTTTGGTGAGATACTCCCAATAGGAAATCACGTCTAAAGGGATGCAGACCCTGCAATTTTCTCATTAATGCCCTGCAGGTGCAGCAGCTGTTTGATAATTAGGAAACCACTCCTATGAGACTACTTTACCACATAGACACAGACACACACACATGGATTTCTTCAGAATAACAAAAGGTAGGGATCTGTAACAAAGTTTGTTAAAATCCTTGTAATGTACATAGATCAACCAGAGGGGAATGTTTTTTTCTCAGCAAATGTGGAGTTACACGTTAACACAGTGCCCCTTGGCACTCTATAATACAGGTGCATTAATGCAATCCATAGCCTAATTGAGCATTTTTAAATCCAACTAGTTCACAACTCATATGCCGCGTACACACCATCGGATTTTCCAACAACAAATGTTTGATGGGAGCTTGTTGTCGGAAATTCCGACCGTGTGTAGGCTCCATCGGACATTTTCCATCAGAATTTCCGACAAACAAAATTTGAGATCTGGTTCTCAAATTTTCCGACAACAAAATCCGTGTGTACACAATTCCGACGCACAAAATTCCACGCATGCTCGGAATCAAGCAAAAGAGCCGCACTGGCTATTGAACTTCTTTTTTCTAGTCCCATTGTATGTGTTATAACTCAGCGCGTTCTTGCCGATCAGAATTTCAGACATTTGTGTGACCGTGTGTATGCAAGACAAGTTTGAGCCAACATCCGTCGGAAAAAAAACATGTATTTTGTTGCCTACTTTGAATATTATCTGAATTTTTTGACTGCATAGTTAAGCACTAATCGAACCAGAGCCCCACAATATCTTTTCACAATTACAAGATGTTAACACCTACTGATACTTCAGTTACAAGTGTTGATGTTGTGTGGTTTGATTCATGCCTTCTAGAGTTTCCAGCTCTTTCCATGCCAGTTTTGAAGTCTCATTCCCCCTTGCTAAAAATTGAATAGTCCCACTGATCATATTGCACTCTCCACTATAACATAGATTCAAAACAGATAGCTTTGTCGGAAACCTCACTAAATTTCCATGACATAGGAATCCAAGACCACTTGAATCTCTGAAACAAATAAAACTGTTACATAGATTCCAGCATCTGCAAAAAAAACTGTATGCACTGCCAATTCCATACCTACCATACTCACAAATGCATCATGTGTATGTTTAACAACCTTATGATCATACATAAAACATGATAATGCTTCCATTAGTGTAAAAAAGGAGAAGACACTCTTGAATCAGGAGCAAAGACAAGAAAATGCAATTTATCTCCCATTCTATTTTTTCAAACTTTCCTCTTTCTTGCTCATTAAAACCAACTTTTTACTTTGCCCATCTTATCAATATTCTCAAAATCTTATGTGTTTAACAGTGTTGAAAGACAGGATTTTTCTAATCGATTCTCTTTTGCAGCATTCATCTTGGGTAGCAAGTGAACATGGGGGGTAAAAATGTGTACCAGCCTGACTTCCTAATAAATAGTAACACTGGCAGCCTGTATATAAGCAGTGTGCAGCTTTGAAAATGAAAGGCAGAATCCCCAGGGATGTTATATGTAACGTATTTTCCTATGAGACACTTTCATAAATAAAGTCAATTTGACTAAATATAACAACTCACCACAAAAGTAAATAAAACGCTAAGAGCTGGTTCAGATAGAGGCGACTTGTCAGGCGACTTAGCCGACTGACAAGTCACGATCCGTTCTGTACAATGGAACCGTTCTAATAGGAGCGACTCAAGTCGCTCCGACTTAGAAAAAGGTTCCTGTACTATTTTGGGGGTGACTTGCAGCGACTTGCATTGACTTCTATATAGAAGTCTTTTTGCAAGTCGCCGCTGAAGTCATGTGCAGGTCGCCTCACAGAGTCGGCCTGCAAGTCGTGTCGCCCCTGTGTGAACCGGCACTTAGGGTCCATTTACACTTTTGCATTTCAATAATATGTACATTTCTGTGCACATTATTACAATGCACATGATGTATGTAACATACATTGCTGTTCTGCAGTGCCATTCATTTTGAATGTCACCCCCAATGCACTGAGGCGTGTTGTAGAATTCAGCAGTGCATGACAATTCAATTGTGCATACACAATTGATTTCTGTGTTATTTGTACACTTTGTGCAAACATCAATAATGCCCCGTACACATGATCCAAAAATCGTACAAAAAATGCCGCATTCGAATCGATCGTACGATAATCAGACCATTAGTACAGAGCTTTCGAGAGCCGATCAGGACAATTCATCCGATATTATTCTATCGGACATGCACAAAATTTTTTTTCGGATGATGCCAGATCGTAAGATTTTCGATTAAGCAGTACAGCTGTCATTCGAAAATGCAATACAAATGCATTGCAACACATGACATCACTTCCGAATTTTTATTCTGTCGTACGAGAATTTTCGTGACTTTAGTAAACTCATCAGATTCGACGTGAGATTAGCATGCAAAAGAAAACGGACGATCATTCGTTCAATAATCGGATCGTGTTTACGGGGCTTAAGGGGTTACCTGGGTGTGGTATGGGGCTGAGCTCAGATAATCCATAAAAAGGTGTCAGTTTTTTGAATCTGTAAAATTATTATTTTTTTAACCACTAGGCATCCGTGCTATAGCCGAAAGACGGCTGCAGTGCGGATGTCAATTGCAGGGAGGGCGTCCCTGGATGTCCTCCTGTTTACTTCTGTGATGCGCGCTCCTGCTAGCGCGCATCGGGGAAATTCTGTGCTGGCCGTGTCCCTTGGACACAGCCAGTCACAGATCACTGTAAATGGCCAATCACAGCGGCCGTTTACAGTGTAATCGCAGTGTCCAATGGGAGATGATCTCTCCCTCCTCACACAGAGACAGCATGTGAGGAGGGAGAGACAAACGGCTGTAGCGTGAGTGAAAAAACAGAAAATGAAGTGCCCACATGTCCCCACTGTCAGTGCCAGTGCCAGATGTCAGTGCCATCTGTCCCCACTGCCATCTGTCCCCACTGCCACCTGTCAGTGCCATCTTTCAGTGCCATCTGTCCCCAGTGCCACCTGTCAGTGCCATCTGTCCCCAGTGCCACCTGTCAGTGCCATCTGTCCCCAGTGCCATGTATAAGTGCCATCTGTCATCAGTGCCATCTGTCATTAGTGCCACATCAGTGCCACGTGTCATCAGTGCCACATATTAGTGCCATCTGTCATCAGTGCCACATCAGTGTCACATGCCATCAGTGCCACATATTAGTGCCATCTGTCATCAGTGCCATGTATCAGTGCCATCTGTCATCAGTGACACCTGTCAGTGTCACGTGTCATCAGTGCCATGTATCAGTGCCATCTGTCATCAGTGTCACGTGTCATCAGTGCTACCTGTCATCAGTGCCACATATTAGTGCCATCTGTCATCAGTGTCACATGTCATCAGTGCCACGTATCAGTGCCATCTGTCATCAGTGCCACGCCAGTGTCACGTGTCATTGTCCTGGTGCTCCAGGGCCTTCAAACGTATAATAGGTAGTCAACAAGTTAGATGTGTAATTTATGCTCCTAGAACACCTGATGGTGCTCCCTGCATGTTGGGCCTCTCTAAGTGGCCAGGATGTGGAAAAGTCCCACGCATGTGGCATTGTAATACTCAAGAGGAGTAGCAGAATGTATTTTGGGGTATCATTTGTGGTATACACATGCCATGTGAGAGAAATAACCTATTACAATGACAATTTTATGGAAAAAAAAAAAAAAAAATCTTAATTTTGCAAAGAATTGTGGGAAAAAATGACAACATCAAAAAGCTCACCATGCATCATACTAAATACCTTGGAATGTCTACTAAACAATGTCTTATAAAAAATCCAGAGGTGATCAAATACCATCAAAAGAAAGCTCTATGTGTATGAAAAAAAAAGTACAAAAATTCACTTGGGTACAGTGTTGCATGTCTGAGTAATTGTCATTCAAAGTGTGAGAGCACTGAAAGCTGAAAATTGGTCTGGTCACGAGGGGGGTTTAAGTGCTCAATTGTCAAGTGGTTAAAATATATATCTTTATTAGCATTTTCATCATAACATTTTTTAGAAATTTACAGAACAAAGGGAAAAGAGAAACAAAAAAACAACACAAAACAATACAATTCACAACATAAGAATGCACAGTACTGCTCATAAGAGCCTTGGGTATATTTAGGGATATCTATAGATCTTAAACATAAATTGCCATAGGAAACATTGAAATAGAATTGCAAATATACTTTAAGAAATAAGGCATTAAGAACCATAGCTAATGTGGAGAAAAGCAAATAGCTAAAAAAAAGAAAGGAAAAAAAACGGAAGAAGAAAAAGAAAAGAGGGAAAAAAAAAACTACATAGACCTGTTTATGACCAATACTGTAAACAAATAAGGATTTTGGGGTCAGGTGGAGGAATTCTAGGATAGTAAGGTTGCAAAATCAGGATTTTTCATAAAGGATATCCAAAGAAGCCATAAAGTATGTCCTGGAAATGAGAATATCGGTCGTGCAGTTGCGCCGTTCTAGTTCTTCCATTCTCATAAGCTTATTTAGTTTGACTATCCATTCTGTTATTGAAGAAGTGTGCTGGGATTTCCAGTATCATGGGCCACTGGCCCTGGCAGCCACTAAATTGAAAAAAATCCCCTTCTTAACTTTTGAGACAGAGGCTGGGAACATAGGTAGTAGTGCTATTTGGGGAGTTTGAAGCACGGTCTCTGAGGCAAAAACACTATGTTTTAAAAATGTTATTCCAAAATGGGCACAAAACAGTACAACTCCACCATATATGTTGCATGGTACCTACATGAGAAAGGCATCGCCAATATTGGTCAGATGTGTTTGGAAATATTTTATGCAGTATCCAAGGGCAGCTGTACCTTCCGTGGTAACTTTGTAGTTTTGTTCTTGTATTTTACGCCACAGAAAATTGTACATATACAAGATTTATGAACTTCTTCCTCCATAAAAAGGACTCCTAGCTCCCTTTCCCATTCCACAAAATAAGAAGGCTTATTAGAAAAGATTTTGGTTAGGAGAAAATTATAAAGAAGGGAGACAATGTGTGTAGGGGGATCAGATTGTGTGCATAGAGATTCAAAAACAGTAAGGGTAAAGATCACCTCTTGTTTTTAATTAATTATAAAAGTTACAGAGTTAGAAATACAATAGTCACCTACTTGGATAACAGGGTAAAAACTCATTCAATTGTGTCAAAGGTTTCAGACCAGTTGAGTCAGTAACAGGTGCCTTTGGTAGCAACCCTAGAGGGAATTCGGGATTACCTGTAAGTAACATTAGTGGGCTTATATATGAAGATCGTAAGAGAATGTTAAGTAAACCTTTCCAGGTTTTAAGGGCTGCTTTGGCACAAAAAGGTTTAGAGTTTGCCTGAGAAAGTAAGGATGGCAAAATCCATGGTAGAGACACGCGGGGATAAGGAGATATTAATTCCTCAATTTGTACCCATAGTTTCCTTGCAGAATTATGGAACCAGTCTAATATTCGAAGTATGTGAACCTCTTTGTGATAGTGGCCCATGTGGGGCAAGCTCACTCCTCCCAAATGTTTAGTCCTGGTTAAGGTGTCAAAACCAATTCTACCATGGGAACCGGCCCAAATATAATGCACAAATAAGGATTTTAAAGAATTAAAAAAGGAACACAGAGGGTTTATTGGTACAGTTTGGAAGATATAAAGAATACGGGGCAATATGTCAATTTTCAGGAATGCCATCCTTCTATACCACGAAAGATAAAAAACCCGGCAAGTTTTCAACCTGCTTTTTACTAATGACAATAGAGGTTCATAATTTTAATCATAAAGAGATTCTAGATTTTGTGAAATTTGAATACCTTGATATGTACATTGCCTTGAAAAAGTATTCATACCACTTGAAAATTTCCATAAATATCTGAAAAGTGTGGTGTGCATTTGTATTCAGCCCTCCCCGAGTCAATTCTTTGTAGAACCACCTTTCGCTGCAATTAAAGCTGCAAGTCTTTTTGGGTATGTCTCTACCATCTTTGCACATCTAGAGAGTGACGTTTTTGCCCATTCTTCTTTGTAAAATAGCTCAAGCTCTGTCAGGTTGGATGGAGAGTGTCTGTGAACAGCAATTTTCAAGTCTCGCCACAGATTCTTAAATGGATTTAGGTCTGTACTTTGACTAGGCCATTCTAACACATGAATATGCTTTGATCTAAACCATTCCATTTTAGCTCTGGCTGTATGTTTAGGCAAGTTGTCCTGC
Organism: Lithobates sylvaticus; assembly: GCA_028564925.1. Lineage (NCBI taxonomy): Eukaryota > Metazoa > Chordata > Amphibia > Anura > Ranidae > Lithobates > Lithobates sylvaticus. The sequence continues at coordinate 639,470,472 of CM053026.1, forward strand.
TGGAAGGTGAACCTCTGCCCCAGTCTCAAGTCTTTTTCAGACTCTAACAGGTTTTATTCTAAGATTACCCTTTACAGGCCCAATTTAAAGCTAATAAGTTAAAGATACAAACTATGCTATTAATAAATATTATTGCAAAGACACAAACTAAGAAGGGCCTCATTTCTATTATATATGGTTACCTAATAGGGCAATCCCAGGGGATGCTACTTGTCCCACTAGAAGGGGTCAGGAAAAGGATTTAGGAGAAGTAACAGATGAACAATGACAAAATATTCTGGAACAAGTACAGTCAGTATCAGTGTTACCTCAGCAGTCTCTAACACAACTATATAAGTCATAGAGTGTATAGGACCCCAGTTTGTTTGTACCAGTGGGGAAGACGAGATAAATCTGAATGTCCTCTGTGCCAGAGAACTTCTGCTGACCTATTACACATGTTATGGAAATGTCCTAAATTGTTCAGGTCCTGGCAAAAAATAGTGCATAGTATTAATCAGGTTTATCAAACACAGATACAACTGGATCCTAAAATACGTTTATTAGGTTATTTGAAAAAATAACTATATATAACAGCAGTTAGGGCAGCTAACAACAATATGCTATTTATAGCATGAAAGTAAATTGCACAAAAATGGATATCTTCGAGTGTTCCAACATATGAGAAATGGCATACACAGGTTAATGATACCCTACTAAAAGAATGTCAGATGTTTCGGAATAGGGGTCTGATAAAAAAAAAATCATAAAATATGGGATCTCTGGTTGAGGATGCCTGGTATGATACCTCTTATTATAATGTCAGATGGAATCCCGGGGTGGACAGATCAGTCTCAAACTACAGAAAGAGTGGGAAAGAATAAGTGAAAAAAGGGTAGGGGGACAGGATTAGGATATAAATGGATTGTTGCTGTAATATTCTTACAGACTTATATGTGCTTTGACACCACTGTAGGGGAGTTATGTTCCCTGGGTAGATTTAGGATTGGTAGGTAAGGTGGAGGGGGGGGGAGGATATGGGAAAAGTAGGTGTTATCTATACAAATAATAGATTATATACAACTAAGAATATATTCAATAGGAAAATGATTGATGGTATAGCTGTATTGGGCCTCCTTGTTTTTTGTTTTGTTTTTTGTTTTGTTTTGTTATTTGCAGATAGAAAATGAAAATATCTGTTTTGTTTTAAAGTGTTGTAAATTAAAAATTGTATTTAATAAAAATAATGAATTTAAAAAGGGAAAAAAAGGGAATGAGGAAAATAAAAAGAAATAAAAAGATTGCCCTGTATTTGGCTCCATCCATCTTCCCATTAACTCTGACCAGCTTCCCTGTCCCTGCAGAAGAAAAGCATCCCCACAACACAATGTGCCACCACCATGTTTCACAGTGGGGATGGTGTGCTCAGGGTGATGCGCAGTGTTAGTTTTCCACCACACATTGCATTTTGCTCTTAGGCCAAAAAGTTAAATTTTGGTCTCATCTGACCAGAGCACATTATTCCACATGTTTGCTGTGTCCCCCACATGGCTTCTCGCAAACTGCAAACAGAACTTCATGTTTCCTTTGGACAGATTCTCCCACCTGAGCTGTGGATCTCTGCAGCTCCTCCATTGTTACCATGCGCCTATTGGCTGCTTTATTGATTAATGCTCTTCTTGCCCGGCCTGTCAGTTTAGGTGGATGTCCATGTCTTGGTAGGTCTGCAGTTGTGCCATATTCTTTCCATTTTCTGATGATGGATCGAAGAGTGCTCCGTGAGATGTTCAAAGCTTGGGATATTTGTTTTATAACCTGTGACAGGAGTCACTTTGGTCAGGGGGCTTGTGGAACTCAGCTTACCTTGGAGAGCACGGAAAGCTCCTGGTCCAGCTCCCATGGTCCCACCTATGTGTGAGTCACCCTGTGTCCACTCGGGGCACAGGGGGACCGAGAACCCCAGTATAATCTGTATTAATCAGACTCACTGTACAACCATACTGGAATGTTGTGTGTGTGTATATATATATATATATATATATATATATATATATATATATATATATATATATATATATATATATATATATATAGTATATTGTCTCATACTGTTGTGCACAGTTTTCTGGGTCATATGGGGTGTGGCTGTATTCCAATGTGCTATTGTTTGTGTCTGCCTTGTGAGCAAAGTATTATGGGATGTATGTCATGCTACTGGAGGAGGTAAAGTTTAACCCGCCCTGAATGCAAAGGTGGGGGGATTGTCCCGAGTGTTACCTCTGTGTACCTGTGTTTCAATAAACAGTTCCATGTTCAAGCTGTGTAACTGAGCTAGTCTCGTCTGGTTCTTAGTTACAATATATGGGCTGTGACGGAAGCACCCAAGCGGAGTACGGGGGTCCATTACATTGGTGGCAAGCAGTGGGATGCTTCCTGCACTCTGGGGCATCCAAACCTCCACCTAGATCCAAGGTCCAGATAGCAGGAGAGGATAGATACAGATACTAGCCACCATGAAAGAGGAATTTGGAAGCAGGTTACGAGAGATGCAGATACAATACAGAGGACCAGTATCAGAGAAGGTCCTGCTGGGATGGTATGATTCTATCCACTGTGAACTCTAGAAGTAAACGCTAGCCCGTGAGAAGCACCACCAGGGAAAAATTCTCCCCTCCATATTGGAAGGTACTGGTCACAGTATGGATTGCGGGTGCTGTTTTTTGGAGAAAAACTGGACAAGGAACAGACAGCTGGGCAGAGATGCAGCTGGATGAGAGCTACAGAGCCCTCCTGTGGCATGTATTCCAAGCATGCCCTCGGATAGTGGATGACTGCCAACCAGAAGGCTTTGACTACAGCAGCCTGGGACTGTTGTTTGTGAAGCTGACAGGGGACCATAACTTTGGGAGCGATTTGGAGTGGCAGCTTGACGAAATCATGGATTTCAGAGTAGATACTGAACGTCTCGGAAGATATAGAGTTTCTGGCCATTCAAGAATGGGAGCTGGAGATTGCCTACAGACGGCTGCTAGACTCTGCTCAGCGCCAGGGCTCCCTTTGCCTGGGACTATTCAGAAGTACCAGCTGATAGTCCTGAAATCTCAGGCTAAAGTGTCAGCAATAGATTTAATTGACTTTTCATCAGAAGATGTTATCGATGATGAGTCAACTGCCAAGGTGTTGGCACTGGGCCCAAGGGCCACCAACCCATGCCCAGGACTTTTAGCAATTCCAGAGACTGTGGATTCAATCAACATTTCTGTAGAGGAGGAATGACCTAGCGAACCCCCAGCAGATGTGCTGGCAGCAGGACAGAGTACTGCAAACCCCTGCTCCACACCCGTGGCAGTTTCAGAGGCCCGAGGTGAGGAGGGGGTGTTTCTTCTTCCCCAGTGGATTGCAGAGATGCAGGAAGGGGAAGCAGCCATTTGCCCTCCCCAACAAGGATTTGTGCACCTTGTTGACAGTACAAGAGAAAGAGCGTCCCAGTAGCAGACGGTGCCACAGAATGATGACACCAACCCAGCTGAAGCGCTGGCAACCGGACAGAGATTTCAAGACCTCTGCCCCACACCTGCAGCAGTTCTGGAGGCCCAGGGAGAGGAGGTTGTCGTCTTCCCTCCCCAACAGTCAGCCAGAGTGGAGGAAACTGTTAGCCGGAGCGGGGCAGAACACTACTGGCCTTTGCACACAACAATCCACTCCACAGGAGCTCCAGGGGGAGAATGCAATTGACACTTCACAGCTGCAGCTTGATCTGTTGTCGTGGATGGGACTGCGGTCTCTATCTATACACCCCTCGGGCTTTCACACTGGAGACACAGCAGCGGCTGTTTCAGGGCGCTTTGCAGGCACTATTTTTAGCGCTGTAGCGCCTGCAAGGGCCCCAGTGTGAAAGGGGCCTTACAATCAGCCTTTTTTTCCCAATTTTGCCAAACTGTGTTTGTCAGAGGACCAAATACTTCTGCATCTTCCATCATTTATGTTGCTCAGGTGTCATTGTCATTGATTTATTCTCATCATTTTTTTTATTGACTATAGCTTATTTATACATATATAATCCTGTGATCCTGACTGAATATAGCATAATTTTTTATCTTATCTTCAAAATTTGTTAAAAAAAAAGAAATATATATATATATTAGGACTGCATAAATTAACGATTAATTCCTCGATTAATCGTAAATTTTTTTGATCGATCAAAATTCTTTTGATCGGTACTCACCTCTCCACCGGCTTCCGGGTCTTCAGGGAGTTCCGTCGGAGATCCGGTGACATCACGGACATCGATGTCACCGGACTCCTCCTCCTCCTCCTGTGTGTTGGGTACCATGGATTCCCTCCCTCCCCTTTCTTGATGTTTCCCTTATTCTTGTGTATTTGGTATTTTGGCACTTCTCCCGATGTCACCTCTGGGGTCGGAATGGCTATAGAGGAGCAATTGTATTGAAACACTTGTCCGCCTTGTCCTCTATATTCTATCTCCAATAACATGGTGGTCAATGTTTACCATCGCTGACTTCAATCCCGCGCGACAGCGGGCGCACGGGAAGTGACGTCAGGATTACACTTCCGCCTTTTGGACCGCAATGGGAAGGAGATAGTATGGCGTGCGTTCCACCCGCCGCCATAGGATACTGCGGTGAGATTTTTAGGTAGGAAAAATGTCTGTGATGGTCATCGAGATTGAGATGGTGAGGAAGGTGGTGAGTGAGAGGATGGTTGCGCCCCTGGGCGATAGATCAACTGTAGTCCCCGTTGGGATGGGTGTTTCTGCATGGAGGCAATGTCACTATTACTGTTGTTCTTTATATAGCACTCTGTGATCTCTCATCCGCAGCTTGTGATACCTGGTGTTGGCATGCAGTGTGATTTGTCTATGGATGCGGGCCAGCTTGATGCCGGGTGCATGCATTGTACATGTGCAAATGTGATGGTTAGTGTGTATACACATGTCTGTAAATATACGGTTGGCAGTTAAGGTCCGTCTTTTACAAGAGCACCCACTTTTTGGGGGAGGGGCTCTAGAGTAGATCTGGGATGTGTCTCCCAGATAAACACATGTATAAGTAGCTGCAAAAGAGCAACACTGTTAGGCTCTGAGGAAGAAGGTATACATTCGAAACGCGTCAGCTAGATGCGGTTCGCATGACCTCTCTCTAGGACATGTGCATTATAATTAATCAAAATGAGTGGATTAATTGATTTAAAAAAATCGATCGATCGAACACGAAAATTCTAATCAGTAACAGCCCTAATATATATATATATATATATATATATTATTTTTTTTGCTGTTTCTTTTTGCTGCGGCATCCCAGCCAATGAGGAGGGAGAGACCCAGGAGAGCCGATGCTCTTGTAAACATTGCTGGATCAAGGTGGAGCTTATGTAAGTATTAGGGTGGGCTGCGGAGGGAGCTACAGACTGAAGTTTTTTACCTTCATGCATAGAATGCAGAAGAGTAAAAACCTTCAGCCTTTAGAACCACTTTAATGAAACTAATAAGGAGGGAGCAGGGGGTGAGGCTGAGCCATATGCTGTGTCTCTTATGGACACACAGAGCAGGGTTCTGGAGCAAGAACGCATGAGTACAAGCTACTTGGGTACTTGCTATGGGGGCATTCGACAGGGGGGAGAGGCCCAGAGTCCCAGCAGGGGACCTGAGAGGAGGATTGGGGATGCTCTGTGCAAAACAGAATAGAGCACAGAACAGGTAAATACGACATGTTTGTTATTTAAAAAAAATTCCTGTACAAACATTTTAATTATAAACCTTTCCTAGTTCCCAAATAGTTCTACCATTTCTATTTGAATAATCAGTAGTATCAACAGGAGTGTTTGTTTTTCTGAGTCTCACCTGCAACATAATTGTATTACCTGTTCATTCTAACTATAGATCAGTTATTTTAACACTAACTGTAAAACACCAATCTGCTCAACATATGAAGCAGTTACATTTACAGTAGGACCTTGTTTCTGCTGCTAAATGATCCAAGCAGCTGTCAATCAACCAGCAGGCAGCATTGACTGCAGTGGATTGGATAACAGCACAGGGTGGCCACCATCCTGTAGAACTGGTATCTAGTGGCCACCCTATTAAAAAAAGACTTAAAGTCCTCAGACCTAAGGATGAGCAGAAACTGGCAGGGTCAACATTTATATATTTACACCAATATAAAAAAACTTGCAAAGCTACATTTGCCAAGCAAATGCTATTCACACAACCTTAATATTTTGTTTTACATGCAATTTAAGCTTTTTTTTTAAAAAAAAAAAAACAGTTTAATAAAAGACTGAAAAAGATAAGATAAATCTTTTCTTTCTGAGCTGCCTTCCTCCTCTATCTCTACTCCCCTTTCTCACCTCCTCTATGCTCTCCTGGATGTAAACTTCTCAGCTCCAACTGACATCAATACGCATTTTGTGGAAGCTAAATATCTCTGTCGAACCACGATCTCCCTAAATCAAAATCCATGAATGCCTACAGGCCCATCACACAATCTAACCTATACCTGGAATGAGTAAACTTAGACACCTGGTTCCTGGTAAACCTCAGGGGTGACTTCATCAGGAGTCACCAATAATCAACCAAGGTTCTCAGAGACCGGAACAGTTCCTAGACCTCACCTAACCATAATCCCCTGCATGTCATTTACCTGGTCAGTGTGGTGTAGTTATATGTTGCTTTATCTTACTTTGCTGATATTTTCTGCATGTTTTGTTGCACAGGGCTATGCCCCTACCTCTTCATTGAGACACCACTCTACTATTAACCCCCTCATCCAGGGGAAAATGTATTTCAGTTGTATTCTGTTAAGATTCCTTGTTTTCTTTTACCTTCGATAAAAATTTGAACAAGAAAAAGATAAGATAAATCGTTATGCCTAGTATACACAATCAGAAAATGTAACGAAAAATAAGCGTTCAAGGTACGATAATCTGATCATTATTAAGTAGCTTTTGAGAGCCGATCACGGCAGTTCATGCAAAATTACCCGAAGGGACAAACATGAAAATTTTTCTCGTACGATACCAGACTGTACTTTTTAAATTTAATCAGTATTTGAAAAATTGGAAGACCAAGATCACGCATAAGAAGACAGAATACATTAAAATACAACATATTACATCACTTCTGAAATTTTATTTGTCATACGAGATATTTTGTAACTTTTGTAACCTCTTTTGATTTTTTTCATTTTTGATATGAGAGTAGCATGCAGAAAAAAAAAGGACGATCATTTGTCCAATGTTCTCATTGTGTGTATGAGGTTTGAAGAGGTTGTAAACCCCCGCAAAAAAAAAAAACCTGCAAGGCAAAGGCATAATGAGCTAGTATGCATTGCATACTAGCTCATAATAAAAAAAAAAATACCTTAGAACAATGCCCTGCAGTGCCGCTTGCACGCTCCCACAGCCGACATCTTTCACCGGAGTTACTTCCGGGTTCACGGGCTCCAGCAATGTGATTGGCATGTGCGTGGGTGCCGCAAGTCACGGGACAGGTACTGAAGAAACACCACCAGCAGCCTGTTTCTTCAGTGCGCATGCGCCAATGACGTTGGCAGCAGTGCATATAGTGAATATTTCCTAAACTGCAAATTTAGGTGATATTCACAGTACCTACAGGTAAGCCTTATTACAGGCTTACCTGTAGGTACAGGTGGTGTAACAGAGTTTACAACCACTTTAAAGCCTCGTACACACAATCAGATCTTCCGATGGGAATTGTGTGATGACAGGCTGTTGGCGGCAAATCCAACCATTTGTACGCTCCATCAGACAATTGTTGGCCACATTTCTGTGGGCAAATGTTGGATGGCAGGTTTATAAATTTTCCGCGGACAACGGTCTGTTGTCGGATTTTCTGAGCGTGTGTATACAAGTCCGTCGGACAAAAGTCCAAAGTACAAACATGCATGCTCGGAAGCAAGGACGAGCCGGAAGCAGTCGGTCTTGTAAAACTAGCGTTCGTAATGTAGAATTCACATTCGTGACGCGACAAATTATGAAATCTCAAAATGCAGTGCACATTCTCTTCTTTATTAATGGCATAATAATGAAGCTGCTTTGCTGGTGATACTAATGGAGATATTATAATTGTTTTTTTTTTGGTCAAGTTACAACAACACCATTATCCCGTAGTTTTTTATATCAAAGATACAACTATGTTGGTGTCCCTTGTTAATTTTACATTGTATTTTTTTAAATGTAACTGCCTACTCCCAAACTGTAAAATAGATAGCCAAGTATTATTCTACACAATTTTTTTTATTGTGCATTAAAAAAGAAAACAAAGAAAATTAGACATGTTATCTGCCAATAGAACTTAACCAAAAAGTGCATTCTATGCATCCAAAAATATAGAAAATATACCAAATCTAATCATTATTCAACCAAAAAATTTAATAAAAGCCTCATGCATTTGTCCTGCTTCTTAATATAGGGGGTCAACAATGCCAAGAGTTGGTGAAAGCATCCGGAGATAATTCCGAAAAGCATCCGGATTATTCTCCTGGAGCTCCCGCAGCAAAGGCATATGACATAATTGGTCACAATTAACCACTTCAGCCCCGGACCATTTGGCAGCCAAAGGACCAGAGGTCTTTTTTCAATTTCGCACTGCACTACTTTAACTGGTAATTGCGCGGTCATGCAATTTTGTAACCAAACGAAATTTGCGTCCTTTTCTTCCCACAAATAGAGCTTTCTTTTGATGGTATTTGATTGCCTCTGTGATTTTTATTTTTTGCGATATAAACGGAAAAAGAGCGAAAATTTTGAAAAAAAAAGAGATTTTCTACTTTTTGTTATAAAAAAAATCTAATAAACTCAATTTTAGTCAAACATTTGGGCCAAAATGTATTCAGCCACATGTCTTTAGTAAAAAAAAAAATGCCAATAAGCGTATATTTATTGGTTTGCGCAAAAGTTATAGCGTCTACAAACTAGAGTACATTTTCTGGAATTTACACCGCTTTTAATTTATGACTGCCTATTTCATTTCTTGAGGTGCTAAAATGGCAGGGAAGTACAAAACCCCCCAAATGACCCCATTTTGGAAAGTAGACACCCCAAGCTATTTGCTGAGAGGCATGTTGAGCCCATTGAATATTTTTTTTTTTAGTCCCAAGTGATTGAATAAAGACAAAAATAAAAAAGATTTTTTTTTTTTTTCAAAAAGTTGTCACTAAATGATATATTGCGCACACATGCCATAGTTATATGTGGAATTGCACCCCAAAATACATTTTGCTGCTTCTCCTGAGTATGGGGATACCACATGTGTGGGACTTTTTGGGAGCCTAGCCGCGTACGGGGCCCCGAAACCCAAGCACCGCCTTCAGGATTTCTAAGGGTGCAAATTTTTGATTTCACTCCTCACTACCTATCACCGTTTCGAAGGCCATAAAATGCCAAAATAGCACAAAACCCCCCCAAATGACCCCATTTTGGAAAGTAGACACCCCAAGCTATTTGTTGAGAGGCATGGTGAGTATTTTACAGCTCTCATTTGTTTTTGAAAATGAAGAAAGTAAAGAAAAAAACATTTTTTTTTCTTTTTTTCAATTTTCAAAACTTTGTGACAAAAAGCGAGATCTGCAAAATACTCACAATACCTCTCAGCAAATAGCTTGGGGTGTCTACTTTCCAAAATGGGGTCATTTTGGGGGGTTTTATGCCATCTGGGCATTCCATGGCCTCCGAAACTGTGATTGGCAGTGAGAAGTGAAATAAAAAAATTACACCCTTAGAAAGCCTGAAGGCGGTGATTGGTTTTTGGGGTTCCGTACGCAGCTAGGCTCCCAAAAAGTCCCACACATGTGGTATCCCCGTACTCAGGAGAAGCAACAGAATGTATTTTGGGGTGTATTTCCACATATGCCCATGACATGTTTGAGCAATATATCATTTAGTGACAACTTTTTGTAAAAAAAAATATATATATTTTTTTTTTTCATTATTCAATCTCTTGGGACAAAAAAAAAAAAATATTTAATGGGCTCAACATTGCTCTCATCAAATAGCTTGGGGTGTCTACTTTCCAAAATGGGGTCATTTGGGGGGGGGTTTGAACTGTCCTGGCATTTTATGCACAACATTTAGAAGCCTATGTCACACGTCACCCACTCTTCTAACCACTTGAAGATAAAGCCCTTTCTGACACTTTTTGTTTACATGAAAACATATTTTTTTTTTGCAAGAAAATTACGTTGAACCCCCAAACACTATATATAATGTTAAAGCAAAGGCCCTACAGATTAAAATGGTGGGTGTTGCATTTTTTTTTTTCCACACAGTATTTGCGCAGCGATTTTTCAAACGCATTTTTTGTGGAAAAAATACACTTTTTTTTATTTTAATGCACTAAAACACACTATATATTGCTCAAATTTTTGATGAAATAAAAAATATGATCTTAGGCCGAGTACATGGATACCAAACACGACATGCTTTAAAATTGCACACAAACACGCAGTGGCGACAAACTACATACATTTTTAAAAGCCTTTAAAAGCCTTTACATGATACCACATTAGATTCACGGAGGAGGTCTACTGCTAAAATTACTGCCCTCGATCTGACCTTCGCGGTGATACCTCACATGCATGGTGCAATTGCTGTTTACATATGACGCCAGACCAACGCTTGTGTACGCCTTTGCGCAAGAGAAGGGGGGGCAGGGGTGCTTTTTTTTTTTTTTTTTTTTTTTTGGTTTTTTTTTTATTTATTTAGCTTTTTTATTTTATTTTTAAACTGTTCCTTCCATTTTTTTTCTTTGTTATGGTTTTTATTGTTATCTCAGGGAATGTAAATATCCCCTATGATAGCAATAGGCAGTGACAGGTACTCTTTTTTTGAAAAAATTGGGGTCTATTAGACCCTAGATCTTTCCTCTGCCCTCAAAGCATCTGACCACACCAAGATTGGTGTGATAAAATGCTTTCCCAATTTCCCAATGGCGCGGTTTATATCCGGGAGGGGGGACATTCCCTCCCACTGCTTGTAAAAGCAGTCTAGAGGCTAATTACCCGCTAGAATTGCTTTTACATGAAAGCCGATCACTGGCTGAAAAGAATGATACCAAGATGATACCTAAACCTGCAGGCATCATTCTGGTATAACCATTCAAAGTCCAGCAACATACTGGACATATATTGTAATCTTTTTTTTTTCATGCAGCCTCTTGGCTGAACGAAAAAAAGAGATTGATTGGTGGGTGTGCCCACCATTAGAATACCTCCCTTCATCCACCCACTTCTAATGATGGGCATACATGCACCATTTATATATGCCGATGCATGGGGGCATCCTCCCGCAAAAGTTATGCCGTGTACACACGGTCGGAATTTCGACCGTATGTACGTGGCATTAGGAGCCAATCGCTCCCCCCCCCCCTGCTGCCCCCATGCTTCGGCATATATGCTCTTTTTTTTAACTGTGGTGGTGAAATCACCTCCTACAGCGTTGGAGTCGCGGCTTTATGTATCGTGGGAGCAAACGCTGTTGCTGTCAAGATAAATAAATCCGCGTTGCAACTGAATGGCGCACCTGAAAACAAAAAAATGCTTAACACTAAAACACAGTAAACAAAATTACATACCTGAAAAGCAAGCATGATAAAACATAATAAAACATTGCAGAATAGAATGGAGTAAAAAAAGAGCAACAATAGAGAGAGAGAGAGAGAACAATAAAACGACAACTATTTTATTTTTTTTTATTTTTTTGAGATTCACAGGTAAAAAAGCTCCTGACTGAAGCGACTGAATCAAAACGCTACCACAAAAAAAATGTTAGCGATCGCAGGGATCAGGCCTGACTCTGCGAACGCTGCAGTTATGTGTGCTTAGTGTTTTGTAAGTGACAGTGATCGATCGATACTGCACTTGGGTGGGCTGGGCTGGGCGGAGGGGGAAAACGCAGGTGCTAGCAGGTATCTGGGCTGATCCCGCTAACAATGCGTTTTTTTTGGAACCCTAAACTGCTGGGACGCTAGTATAGATCTGATCAGATCAGATATTGATCTGTTCAGATACTGTGCTACTAAGGGAGGTGTATGCTTTGCGCGTGGGTGTTTGCGGTGCTGGCACTAATCTGGGGCGACGCAGACCTTATTAGACCCTAAAACCTAATTGATATCACCCGCCGGGCGATCAGGGGGTTAAACCGTTATTGGGTAATAAATGGCGGGTGCCCTGACAGTATAAAAAACAAGCTAACTAACCAGCGTCACCCGTAACAGTAATACAAAAAAAAAACTGGTTACCTAGCGACACTAATGCAGCGATCAGAAAAACGATCGCTTAGTGACACTGGCAAAAGGGGGTGAAAGGGTTAACTAGGGGCAATCAGGGGGTTAAAACCTTTATTAGGTAATATATGGGGGTACCTGACGCTATATAAAAACCTGACGGGGAACCTAAATAACTAACTGGCTGACCAGCGTCACCAGTGACATTTATACAGTGATCACTGGTGAAAGGGTTAACTCTAGGGGCAATCAGGGGGTTAAAACCTTTATTTAGGTTGTAATATGGGGGTACCTGACCTATAAACCTATTTATGAACCTATATAAACATGGCGGTAAAAAAAAAAAAAAAATGGTTACCTAGCGACACTAATGCAGCGATCAGAAAAACGATCGCTTAGTGACACTGGCAAAAGGGGGTGAAAGGGTTAACTAGGGGCAATCAGGGGGTTAAAACCTTTATTAGGTAATATATGGGGGTACCTGACGCTATATAAAAACCTGACGGGGAACCTAAATAACGAAATAACTAACTGGCTAACCAGCGTCACCAGTGACATTTATACAGTGATCACTGGTGAAAGGGTTAACTCTAGGGGCAATCAGGGGGTTAAAACCTTTATTTAGGTTGTAATATGGGGGTACCTGACCTATAAACCTATTTATGAACCTATATAAACATGGCGGTTAAAAAAAAAAAAAAAATGGTTACCTAGCGACACTAATGCAGCGATCAGAAAACCGATCGCTTAGTGACACTGGCAAAAGGGGGTTAAGGGGTTAACTAGGGGCAATCAGGGGGGTTAAACCTTTATTAGGGGGGGTAGGGGGCTACCTTGGACCTAAAACTAACTGCCCTGACAGTTATTACAGTCACACTGACACTAAATGCAGTGATCAGTAAATAAATGATCACTGCAATTAGTGACACTGTGACTGGGGGGGGAGGGGGTGATCTGGGGGGTGATCAGGGGGTGACAGGGGGGTGGAATATGTGCCTAACTGTACTGGTGTCAGTGTACTGTTGTGCACTAACCTTTACATGTTCACCGCTCGGCGTCTCCGGTCACATAGACCGGCGCACCGAGCGTGACATCACTTCCGCCTTCCTGTCTATACAATAGACAGGAAGGGGAAGCTTTTCATTGGCCAGGAGCGATCGCGAGGGGGTGGCCAGAAACCACTGGCCGTCCCCTCGTCCCGGATCGCTCCTGACACGATCCCGACCGTCCCCGCCGGCGGAGGGGGGTCCGATCGGACCCCCCAACCGCCTGAAGAATGTCACGTACAGGTACGTGATTCTGCCTGTACTTGCCATTCTGTTGACGTATATATACATGGGGCGGTCGGGAAGTGGTTAATAAAGCAACCAATTTTTGGTCCAAGAAATCCTCCTCCTCCTGTTCATGGACTGGACTTGGGTCAAAGCAATAACTCCAAGGCCAATGATAAATAACATGTTATCTCCTCCGATTCCGTAACATGGCTGGTTGATGAACGGCCGTTCAAAAACAAACTGAAAAGTGCGAAAATGAAAAGTGTGAAATGAAAAGCGCAAATCCACACTCACCAAACTTCTACTAACATGAAATTAGCAGAAGGAGCCCAAAGGGTGGGGCATGACAATTTAACTTCCTCTTTATCCACATCGATTAAGGCAAATAATTCCGGTAGGTTAACAGGGGTTACGGAGGGTAAAATACAAAGAGGCTCTCCGAAAGGTGACCACCAGTGGGTAGCCCCATCTTTAGGTGTAGCCCCGGTCTCTAGCCAGGTTAAGGACAGGGCGCAAGTGGGCCCTGCATTGAAGTGTTGTCCTAGACAGGTATGGGAGAACTTTGATGGGGGCACCGTCAAATTCCATCTCACCAGCTTCCCAGGCCAAACGGAGGATCAGTTCTTTTTGTGGGTAGCGATGAAGGTGGCAAACCACATCCTGGGGCCTTTTGGGATCCTTTGTTCTGGGGCCCAGGGCTTTATGGACCCTGTCCAACTCCACTGTGAGCTGAGGGGATTCAAGGACTTTTTGAAAGATGGCACTCACCTTAGCTGGAAGATCTTCGTTGCCTGTAGCCTCTGGTAGTCCCCGCAACCACAAGTTATTTCTGCGGCTTCTATCTTCCAGGTCTTCGTCAACCACTTTGTCTGCTTGGGAAATTCAAGAGCATTCTAGGGCCACCACATGATGCTCCAGGGAGGATATCGATACCTCCCCTGTATCCACCCTTTCCGAGAGTGAGTGGAAGTCCGCTCTCACCTCCTGGATGTCCCAGCAGTGCGTCTTCTCCACTCGGAGGATCAAGGCCTCAATGTCCTGCCTTGTGGGTAGGGCCTGCAGGAGTGCTTGAATATCTCCGTCTAGGTGTCTTGTGTCCCCCCTTGATGAGGAGTTAGCCATCCCTGATAGGTCTGAACGGAAGTGTTCAGAGGTCTCCAGTAAAGGGTCTGAGATGGAGGAGGAGGTAGGAGATGCAGCCGGATCCAGCATGGCCCAGGTGCTCCGGTCTGAGCCACAAGGTGCCTCCACTATGGCACCCAGAGAGGTGCGGTGTGCGTGCTGGAATTAGTTTTGTATATCCCCCCCCCTGGGAGGGTGCGGGAATGGGCTGTTCGGGCTGACAATCTGGCCCTGTACTTTCTCACCATTAGCATGCCGGTATAACAGGTGGTGGATGTCAGCACTGTGTCAGGATAGGCAGGGGAAGCCCAGAGCTCACAGGAGACATATCTTCACACCGCCATGTCCTTGTATAATTTTTCACATAAATAGAGCTATTTTTTGGTAGTAATTGATGACCACTGTTTTTTATTTTTTTTATTATTATATGAATGACATTTTTTTTTATTTTTCACTTTCTGCTATAAAACATATCCAATAAGATAAAAATCTAATTTCTTCATAAATTTAAGCCAAAATGTATTCTTCTAAATGTCTTTGGTAAAATAAAAAAGTATATATTGATTAGTTTGCATGAAAGTTATATCGTCTACAAACAATGGTATATACTGGAATTTTTTTATTTTTAAGCGTAATAGCGGTGATCAGCAACTTGTGGGACTATGATAGTGCAGCAGACAATATGACACTAACTGACACTGGGTGGGAACTAACTAACTGACACTGACATCACCAGTAACACTAATACAGTGATCAGTGCTAAGACTGTAATATAATACTATAGTACACTGTAACTGTGCTAATGACACTAGCTGGGAAGGGGTTAACATCTTGGGGCAATCACAGGGTTAACTGTGTTCCTAGCAAAGGGATTCATTTACTAAAACTGGAGAGTGCAAAATCTGCTGTAGCTCTGTATATAAACTAATCAGCTGCCAGGTTTTATTGCCAAAACCCAAGTGAATGAGATTATATTATAAGCTGATTGGCTACCATGCACAGCTCACCAGATTCTGAATGCATTAGTAAATCTACCCCAATTTGTATTGTGTGTATTATGTGCTGCTATTACTAATTGATGTGCTTGTTTTTTGGAAAAAAAAAAAACAGCCACATCACTGCTCTATTAGTAAACACAGGGCTCTGTACTGTGATTCACTAAGCCGGTCAACAGGTCCTGGTCACAAATGATTGGCCAGGGTCTGCTGACTGACTGACTTGTACTGTACCAAATCACAGCACAGATTGGGTGACGGATGCCTGCACGCCCCCACCTGGAAATGTCAGATCACATACATGTAAGTGATCCGGCGCAGAGCAGCCACGCTGCCACAATATTTTCACAATGAATCGTTCCTCAAGTGGTAACTTGTGTAACATGCATTGCTGGGTTGTAGTGTTATTCATTTTGAATGGCACCTGATTGCACAATAGCAGCACATCTGCATTATAGCATGCTGCAATACAAGGCAAGGCACAAAAGTTATTTGCATTACAAAACAGATTAATGTGCTTTCTTAAGCATATTAGGATGCATTAGCAATCCATTTGTTTTGAACAGGTTTCCTTAACCGCTTCAGCACCGGCGATTTTACCCCCTTCCTTACCAGAGCACTTTTTGCGATTCGGCACTGCGTCGCTTTAACTAACAATTGCGTGGTCGTGCGACGCTACACCCAAACAAAATTGACGTCCTTTTTTTCTCACAAATAGAGCTTTTAATATTTTTTACTTTTTGCTATAATAAATATCCCATTTTTTAAAAAAAAAAATATTTTTTTTTTACTCAGTTTAGGCCGATACATATTCTTCTACATATTTTTGGTAAAAAAAATAGCAATAAGCGTATATAGATCGGTTTGCTCAAAAGTTATAGCGTCTACAAAATAGGGGATAGATTTATTGCACTTTTTTTTTTACGAGTAATGGCGGCGATCTGCGATTTTTTTTTTTTCATGACTGCGACATTGCGGCGGACACTTCGGACACTTTTGACACATTTTTGGGACCATTCACATTTACACAGCGATCGTTGCTATAAAATTGCAGTGATTACTGTGTAAATGTGACTGGCAGAGAAGGGGTTAACACTAGGGGCGCTGCAGGGGTTAATGTGTTCCCTAAGGTAGTGATTCTAACTGTGGGGGGAGGGGACTCACAAGGGGAGGAGACCGATCGGTGTTCCTCCGTACTGGGATCACATGATCGGTCTCCTCTCCACTGACAGGACGTGGAGCTGTGTGTTTACACACACAGCTCAACGGTCCCGCACGGTCCCGCTGTTTTCACGGGCAATCGCGGGTGCCCGGCGGACATCGCGGCCGCTGGGCAGGTGCACCGGGTCCCGAGCGACGCCGCCCCCTAGGCGGCCAGGAATGGGAGGACGTCATATGAAGCCCACCCAGGATGGGAGATACACCTTGTGGGCGTCATATGACTATGGGCGGGATGGGAAGTGGTTAATGCAATGCACAATATAATGCATTTTACAGGCCATATAGAAGTAAATATAACCCAATAATGCATGTTATGTGCAGTAACATGAATAACATGCGTTGCTGGGCTGCAGTGCCATTCACTCTAAAGTTCATTGGCAATCTGTTTATTTTGAATATGCTGCCTTTACACAATGCAACTCATAACACACTTTAACACACTGCAAATAAACGAATATACAAATAGTGGCTTAGTGGTTAGAACTCCCCCCTAGCAGCACTGGGCTTGTTGCTTTGAATCCCAACCAGGGCACTACCTGCCTGGAGTTTGCATGTTTTCCCTGTGCCTGTGTGGGTTTCATCCCACACTGGTAGGCTAATTGGCATGCTGGTAGGCTAATTGGCTTCTGACTAAATTGGCGCTAGCATGTGTATCTATGGATGTGAGTTAGGGACCTTAGATTGTAAGCTGATTTTAGAGTACCTGTAATAAATAGAACCTAAATAGTAATTATTTTCAAGTCAGATTATAAGAAAATATGTTGGTATATGGTATGTCGTTTTTTAATCTTTAAAGAATATATTTTATTACATAACTGTACCTTTAGAAATAAAGTTAAAAACATGTAAATACCTAATCTAGAAAGACATGAGTGTTTTATTGTCACTTGCTACCATGTTGTTAAGTACCAGGTTGGGCGGAGAAATCTGAAGTGAGTCTCTTGCTCACACAAATTGAATAGGCCTATTTGGGTTGAACACATTGAATACAGATTTGTCTTCCAGTGACTGGAGGGAGCTGCTAAGGGACAATTATGACAGAAACAGATAAACTGCTGTGGTATATTTAAGATCTTTATTTCTGCCGATTTAAGCATTTAGAAACAAGCAATAGAAAGGTAAAATGGACCTAAATGTGTTCATAAAGATTCTGCTAAAGGGAATTTACTGAAATTAACGTCTTGAGACTAGACACTTTGGGGGGATATTACAGCTTTAAAAAAGGAGCCTAATGCAGCCACCACATCTAAGCATGGATAAGCTACAATATATTAAAGGAGTTGTAAAGACAGAAGGGTTTTTTATCTTTATGCATTAAGATAAAAAAAATGTCTGTGTGCAGCAGCCCCTCTTGGCCCCCCTAATACTTACCTGAGCCCCATCTCTATCCAGCGATGTCCACAAGTCCCTCAGCCATCTGGGACTCTACTCCTGATTGGCAGAGACACAGCAGCGGCACCATTGGCTCCCGCCGCTGTCAATCAAAGTCAGTTAGCCAATTAGGAGAGAGGGGGGGGGGACAAATGTGAGCCCCATGTCTGAATGGATACACAGAGCTTAGGCTTGGGTGCCCCCATAGCAAGCTGCTTGCTGTGGGAGCACTCGACAGGAGAGAGGGGCCAGGAGCAGTAAAGAGTGACCCGAGGGGAGGAGGATCTGGGCTGCTCTGTGAAAAAATCCACTGCACATAAGAGGTAAGTATAACATGTTTTGTTATTTAAAAAAAAAAAGTGAGACTTTACAATCACTTTAAAATGTTGTCCTTGGGTTTAGATTAATTTACTAAAGACAAATAGACTGTGCACTTTTCAATTGCAGTTGCACTCTGCAAGGGAATTTTCTCCAGAGGTTGGTAAATGAGTTGAAGCTTCACTTTGCAAAAAATACCCAATCACATGCAAGGGAAATAAAAAAATAGCATTTTTGCTTGCGCATAATTGGATGATCGAAGTCAGCAGAGATTCACCTCATTTACTAAGCTCTGGAGCAAATTCCAATGCAAAGTGCACAGTCTATTTGCCTTTAGTAAATCAACCCCCGTAAGTGAACTATACACTAGACATGAGCAAAACACATGTTCACTTTAAGTGCTGAAAGGTGCTTTATTACTTATCTAAATGAGTCCATATGTCCATTTACCATTTATGTGGCATAATTGCAACACTTTTATTTTTTGCAAGGCTAGAATACCTTCTTAATATTAGCCATTACGTTTTCCTTTATTATTTCATCAACCTGCTTTAAAATGTCTTATTTATACAAAGATGTAGTATTTGATAACTGCAACATACAGCTCACCCCTTGTCTGAATAAGCAATTTTTCCCTTCTTACACTCTTTCAGAACATCTGAGTTAGAATTGGATTGACATTGGATCACTCTTGTTTCCTACAAAGCTAAAGAGCATTCCTCACATTCAGTATTGAGAATTGTAGTTGTGCACATTACCTTTCACGGCATGCTATAATATATATGAAAACTTTTCTCTTGCAAAGACAAATCTCTCTTCGTTGATAAATGTAAACAGAAAAGTGTGTTCCGATTTTATTAGTTTTTCTGTCCAAGAAGACTTCAGACAAATGCAACAGGAGCCAAAGTTCACACTTGTGTCATAAATCAAATTGAAAAACTGGCCTTCAATTTGGCAAGGAAAAATTATTGTAAGCTTTTGAGGGGGATTTTCTCCTATTGCACATCCTCAAGAATGCTACCATTTTAATTAGAAATGTGCGAGTAATGAATTACCAGTGAAGCAAAGTACCCAGGAAGAATTTAAATAAGCTATTTTTACAGTCAACTAAACCAGAACTCTAAAAATAACAATTTAAACTATTAGAAGAAATTTTCTTTAATTTAACTGTTTATTTTTTAGTCTGCTGTTCTGTTCTACCTTGAATAGAATGTCCACGGTCAAAAGACATAAAATGTTTAATATCAATTTAAAATTATTTTATTTATATGGAATGTAATAAGTAAAACATAGCATTTAAAAAGGCAATTAGTATAATTTAGAACAAATTGAGCATAAAATTAATTGCACGTTTAATGGCTGAGTTTTTATATATTTAAAGAAGTTAAAGCAAACAGAAATTTTATAATGGAAAAATATGTTAATTTAGAGTCAATCTAGGCAAAAGTGATGTTTAAGATATAAAGTGTAACACACAGCCCCGTGCCAAAGTCTGGAACTATAGCTAGCAAGTGTTTCTTCTGTCCATAGCATTCCCCTAAGGCAAGCAGGCCACTGGTACTTGCTTGCCTTAGTTCCTGGCCAAACAACACTAGGAAAGAAAACAGGAAAGAGTACCTGTAGTTTAGAGGCTGGTGCATAGCTGGTGGCAATAGTTGGTGTGACCACATGCCTATTGAAGGGGTCCTGAATGGCTGTGAAGGGGTCCTGCGTGGCGAAACGTTGCACTATGCCTTCTGTGATGTAATCATTCTTCAATAAAGATTTGGACATAATTGATGATCCATGGTGCACTGGTTAATATGTGCATTTATACAAGAAGAGTGGAGACAGCTGTCATGGTCAGGGGTCAGGCTCAGTGATCACTAGCTATAGCAGTAGAGAGGTGCATGCCAACCAGCAGGATAAGTACACAACCCTGGCGGAAGATGCAGGTTCACCTGAGGTGTGGGGTCTAAGCCCTAACTGGTCTTCATCATAGCTCCTGATGGTGAAGATGAGTTTTGCTGCATGCTAGTGCCAGATTGCAGTCCTCAGGATTGCCCCATCAGGAGGTGAGCAGGCCGGGTCTGGTAACTGATGTAGCAAGTAGTGATCAAGCAGAAGCATTGTCAGTAAACAAGCCAAAGGTCGGTAATGGGTGGTTGCAGACTGGGATTAAGTGGAAGCGTAGTCGATGGACAAGCCAAAGGTTGGTAACAAATGGTAGCGAAGATAAGCTGAAGGTACACAAGGAGCAAGATATTGGCTTGAGAAAGCACAATAATCTGCCAAACAGGAAGTGCAGAGACATGGCCTAAATTAGGAAGTTCATGGGAGCAGCAAAGAGTTCAAGGTTCACCAGAAACAAGATACAGTACATGACAATATTGTCCAAGGGATAAGACAGGGAGTGGTCCAGCATCTCAGGTGGCACAGCCAGAAGAGCTACAGCCAGACACTACAGAGGTTCCGGGTTCAGATCTGGACCCTAACAGTACTCTTCTTCTTTCAAGATGGACACCCTAAGGCCTTGTTTGTGAAGGAAACCACTGATGGAACTCTTTTGTCAATGTGAGATCATAAATGTTCTTTTCAGATTCACAAGCATTTTCCTCTGGTCCGTATCATTCCCATTGAATCAGATATTAAAATGTGTTCCTAAAAATCCCGGAATCAAGAATTCTATCAACCACAAATTCTTCTTTACCCTGTGTCTCAACATGTGTTAGTTAATGGTAGTGATTCATGAGGCCCCTTTCACACGAGCGCCTCTGTCTTGCGGATTCTGCTTACTCAGCGGGGGATCTATCCGCTGGTCCCTGTTGAACAGGGGATGACAGGTCCTGTCCGCTCCACTGTGCAGAGCGGACACGGATACAGCCCCACTCTCCTCTATTGGGAAATTGCGTGGAAACAGACCGCCTGTCCATTTTCATCCAATCCTATCCGGTCCGATCCACCAGACAGATGGAAAATAGGACCACCATCTATCTGGATTTTGTAGGCAGGATCGAATCGGATGGGGTGGGTGTCAATGGACATGTGTCTGCTGATATCTGCCCCTCCATAGAGGAGACTGCAAGGTTAGATCAGGTCAACCTGAAAAACTGACAGGCAGACCTGATCAGAAAGCCAGTGTGAAAGAACCCTAAAGTGGTTGTAAATACAGAAGGTTTTTTATCCTAATGCAGCCCCCTCAGCCCCCCTAATACTTACCTGAGCCCCATCTCGATCCGGTGATGTTGCACGAGAGACTTGGCTCTCTGGGACTCTCCCTTCTCATTGGCTGAGACAGCAACAAAGTGCCATTGGCTCCCGCTGCTGTCAGTCAAAATCAGTGAGCCAATGAGGAGAAAGAGGGGACGGGGCGGGGCTGGGCCATGGCTCTCTGTCTGAATTGACACAGGGAGCTGCGGCTTGGCTCAGGTGCCCCCATAGCAAGCTGTTTCCTGTGGGGGCACTCAACAGGAGGGAGGGGCCAGGAGCGCCGAAGAGGGACCTGAGAAGAGGAGGATCTGGGCTGCTCTGTGCAAAACCACTGCACAGAACAGTTGAGTATAACATGTTTGTTATTTTTAACAAAAAAAAAAAAAAAACAGATCACTTTAAACATTGATACACTAGAATGCATTTTCACAGGCTCATATTTAAAACATCCAGTTAGTCATGGAAGGAAGGAAGTTCAATGATTTTTTTTAAAACGGAGATACTCAAAAGGTAGGTTTCATTCCATTTCAGTCAGTTTACACAGAATATTATTTTTTTTTTTGCTTAACTAGAGCATACTTTGTGGACAAATTATAGGCAGCCTGTTGCATGAAAATGTAGGTTTCCTTAACCCCTATAGCCCTGCGCTATAGCCAAATGACAGCTACAGCGCAGATCTGCTTTGCCGGGAGGCTGTCAATAGACGTCCTCCCTTTTGCAAGCTTGCCTCGCCCCCCTGAAGGGCGAGTCAATGAGACTCGGGTGATTACAGGTCAGAGACCCCTTACCACGTGATCAGCTGTCAGCCAATGACAGCTGATCACATGATGTAAACAGAAGATCAGTAATCTTTTTTTTTTCTCACGCTGACAGCGTGAGGAGAAAAAAAAAGCTGATCACTGGCCGATCACCGGCTTCTGTTGAAGGGACATCAGTCCTGAAGAGGAAGAGGCAAAGCCATCTCTTATGTGCCCACCTGTACCACCTGCCAGTGCCTCCTGCCAGTGCCACGAATCAGTGCCCACAGTGCCCACCAATCAGTGCCTATCAGTACATAAGTGCCAGCAATCAGTGCTACCTAGAAATGCAAATGAGTGCCACATATCAATGCCCACCAGTGGTGCCAATCAGTGCCTCATCAGTGCCACCTATCAGCACTGCCTATCAGTGTCACCTACCAGTGCCGTTCAGTACCCATCACTGACACCCATCAGTGCCACCTATCAGTGCCACCTATTAGTGCCCATCGGTGCCACCCATCAGTGCCACCCATCAGTGCCCACCAATGCCACCTATTAGTGCCCACAGTGCCACCTCATCAGTGCCCACCAGTGCCACCTATTAGTGCCCATCAGTGCCGCCTTATCAGTGCCCATCTGTGTCACCTTATTAGTGCCTGTCAATGCAGCCTATCGGTGGCCATCAATGCAGCCTATCAATGCCCATCAGTGTTGCCTCATCAGCGTACATCAATGAAGGATAAAAAGTACCTGTTTGCAAAATTTATTAAAAAAATATAAAACGGTTTTGTATTTTTTATTTTTTTTTAATCATAAAATAAAAAACCCAGAGGTGATCAAATACAACCAAAAGAAAGCTCTATTTGTGGGTACAGTGTTGTATAACCGCGCAATTGTCCTGGGGGGGGGGGGGGGATAGGTGCTCAGTAAGCAAGTGGTTAAGTTTCCTGTGCTGGAAGTATCATCTTTAAATTAGGAGGTGCATGTCTAATCACACTAATTGTGTTATTTTAGGAAATGCATAGTCTTCTACTTATGCGGTCATATTAAATTGGAACTCTCTCAATCAACATTACCTAGTTTTAATTTTTATGCTGCCAACCTTAGAAATATAGATAGTAAGGTATAATATATTTGCTAGGTTTAAACTTTTTTTAAATTTCTTAAGTTGCTTCCTGATTTCTGGCCTAGGCCACAACGATGTCATACATTATAGGAGTCTCCATGTGCATTTTTTCCTTTTCATTTGGAGAAGCGAGGATGACATTGCTCAGCTAAGCACGCCATCCTGTCTGCATGTCGGAGCTAAAGGCAGATGGATTCTGGGAATTGAATGCTACATGAATCACCTGCCCTTACTATAGATGGCCATGGGTAGAAATGCTGGGGAGGAGTTTTTCAAAGTGATTTCTCAACAAAATAAAGCATTGAGCCATGGATGTGTGGGTGAGTTTGAATTAAATAGTGTACTTTTCAGATACAGTTAGGCCCCTTTTTACACATGCAGACTGTTCATTTCATTGGTTCAGTCACGTCAAAATGGATGAGCTATTTCTCTGTTTTTCATCCGTATTCATCCTTTTTTTTACATACACTACCAATGAAAAGAACGGATGAAAAACAGACCATTCGTCCATTTACATCCGTTTTGCGTCTGATCCGTTTTTTAACGGATCAAAAACAGGGCTTTCATCTGTTAAAAAAAAAACGGTGGTTGACGGAAGCGGATGAAAACGGATGAAAATAGATTATCAGTGGTACAAGTGGTAAATGGTTTGCCTCAATACACAAAGTGCTACATTTGCAAGAGGGCTTGTTCTGTTTAAAAACATTGGACTTAATGCAAGTTTACCAGAAGAAAAATAAAAGAAGAAAGCCTAAAAAAAGAAACCTAACGCAGCCATCATATCTAAAGGCCCATACACACGATCAGACTTTTTGACAACAAACATGCAACTTAGCTAGTTTAAGGCAACATCTGACCGGGTGTACGCTCCATCGGACAAACTTTTTCGGTTTTCATCGGACAAAAGTTCGCTCTACAAACAGACAAACTTTTTGGCAACAAAAGTCTGATGGAGCAAAGTCTGATTGTGTGTACAGAAAACCATCGGACTTAAGTCCAAAGTACAAACACACATGCTCAGAACCAATGCAAAAGATCAGACAAAAATACAGAAGTTGACCTGCGGTAAAGAGCAGAAAAACTATGTGATTTGGTGAAAGTTGGTTGAAAAAGTCTGATCGTGTGTATGCAATACAAGTTCACGGCCAATTCCCTTTGGACAGAAATCCACGAAAAGATTGTTTAAAGTCCGATCGTGTGTACGAGGCTTAAGAATACATTTTTCTTTGCTGTTTAATAACGCTTTAAATTCTGCTTTAAAGAATTTGAGAAAGTATATTGGGATGGTATATCTCATGTTTTACAAAAGTGAAGCATGGACAGGATGTGCCATAACATTTACATGTAAGTGCTTACAATGTATATAACTGACTTAAATATAAGTATTTTTCCTAGCATCACTGGTAGCTCACTGTACAGCTGAATGCCTAATATGCAGGTAAATTAGGTTAGAATATACATATGGAAATTGTCTTTATTGCCAAACGATTTTATTCCTGTGCAGACAATTTTTTGTTGAGGCACCTCTGTCAGAAAACACAGCCACATCTTGTATTTCCTGTTACCTACATGCAGACTGCACTGCATTGATTGATGCAGCACAGTCTAGGGCAGGGGTCTCAAACTGGCGGCCCTCCAGCTGTTGCAGAACTACAAGTCCCATCATGCCTCTGCCTATGGGAGTAATGCTTGTACCTGTCAGCCTTGCAATGCTTTATGGGAATTGTAGTTTTGCAACAGCTGGAGGGCCACCAGTTTGAGATCCCTGGTCTAGGGGTCTTCTCTGTGTATAGGCAATGAAGGAGCAGCAGCAGACCGCTGCGATCACCACTCTGCTCTCCCTTCACCTTAGTACTGCTAAATGACCAGCACTGTGCAATAAACTACCTGATCATTGAGCTTTCACCTCTTCACCTAGTCTAAGCCCAGCTTTTCATCTCAGGTACTTTTTTCAGGCTTTATGTAAAATAAATTCTCAAGTCCAGCTTTAAAGTCAACTTTTTACATTTATGCATGTCACAAACAGTAAAAGCTAGCAGTGCGTAAATGTAAATTGAAGTGAACTACATTGGAAAGTCCAGTGACTTTAGTCATTGAAATCTGCTGTATAAAATATCTGGAATGCTAGCAGACATTTATTTAATACAATTGAAGCCACTGTGAAGTTGGAGATAGGAAGATGAACACTGATAGGTAAAGCTGAATAACTTCAACATGATAGATTAGCAGGCGACCACTTTGTGCTGTGATAAATGAGCTACTGACAGAATGCCATAACAGGGATTGTGCGTTCAGTTTAAAAACACTGAAAGACAGAGATTGAAAAAGGCAATGTAAAAAGGTAAACAGATTAACTCTTCTTGGCTGTCTGTAAAAACGTAAATATTTCATACAGTTTCAAACTGAAATCCTTTGCAATGAACACATTTTTTGTGTTCCTATACAGCTACAAATGTATTTTGTAAAATTTTTGAACAAGAATTTATATTTATTATTTTTCTTGTCATACTATGCAGAAAGGGATAATATCCTATTACTACAGTTTGATATTCTGCATAGTCTTTGCAATATATTTTTTCTCAACATGTCCCATATATGGCACCAAGGTGTTACACCCACTGGAGAGCAGAGGCATAACTAGAACCTTCAGGACCCCAATGCAAGAAACCATGAAGGGCCCCTCTCCCCCTTCATCCGTGCCCTGGGCTTCCAGTTCTGGGAGGGCGTCCATGCACTTCCTCTCAGTACCCTGCCTCCTGCGTGCCTCCTGGGGCATGCATCCAGCGCGCTCTGTGACTGCTGTGTCCTTTGGGCACAGCTGATCACAGATCACGGTAAAGGACCAATCACAGCAGCCATTTATCATGTGATCAGCTGATCACATGTAAACAGACTTGCAGGTTATCAGGAGTCCTTTCCTTCCACGCTGTGTCTGTGTAAGGAAAGGAGAGCCGTTAACCAGCAAGACTGTCAGTACATGGTTTACAATGTTATTCAGGGCTCTGATTATAAATGCCCTAGTTATCAGTGCCACCTTTCAGTGTCCATCAGTGCCGCCTATCAGTGCCACCTATCGGCGTTCATCGATGCCACTTATCAGAGCTGCCTATCAGTGCCCATCAGTGTTGCCTATCAGTGCCCACCAGCGCTGCCTATCAGTGCCACCAATCAGTGCTCATCTATGCTGCCTATCAGTGTTGCTTATCAGTACCATCTACCAGTGCTCACCAATACTGTCTATCAGTGCCCATCAGTCCCGCCTATTAGTGCCAACTATCAGTGCTCATCAATGTCACCTATCAGTGCCGCCTATCAGTGCCACCCTTCGGTGTTCATCTATGCCACTTATCAGGGCTGCCTATCGGTGCCCATCAGTGTTGCTTATCAGTGCCCATCAGCGCCGCCTATCGGTGCCACCAATCAGTGTTCATCTATGCTGCCTATCAGTGTCATATACCAGTGCTCATCAATACTGTCTATCAGTGCTGCCTATCAGTGTCAACTATCAGTTCTCATCAATGTTGCCTATCAGAGCCCATCAGTGTTGCCTATCAGTGCCCATCAGCGCTGCCTATCAGTGCCACCAATCAGTGCTCATCAATGCTGCCTATCAGTGTTGCCTATCAGTGCCATCTACCAGGCTCAAAATCTAACTATCCAGGCTCAAGTATTCGAAGTATTCGTTTTTTTGGATAGAATGGAGAAGTCTTACAATCTCTTTTAAGTTTTTCATGCTGTATGTGTCCTGATGTGAAATCTTACCTAGAAAAGGGAATGATGATAAATATTCCACTAAGTACACAAGCTTCCCCCCAGAAAATGTGGTCAATGCTTAACTTTTAAAGGGAAATGTAATTTTCATTATAGATAAGCTGTTGAATGCAATATTGCATTTATGCCATTGTCCTTGTCCCGTTTACAATTTTGTTAATTTCCACTTTGTTGAGACATTATTGTCTAAAGGAATTCCAGCAGTGCAATATTACTTATTAGATAATTTGTACTAATCATGGAATAAAAGTGAAAAACCTCCAAATTAGCATAATGTTTAATTTTGAAAGTTTTCAGTACATACACAGGAGTGCTTTATGTGAATTGGGTAATTCGTAACAACCTCGTAGTTATTACCCTGGGAGGGGAGACTATCTGGAGGCTCACAAAACCCCACATCCCTTTTGGGTGACAGGATGTGGGAATGATGCCCTTGTCCCCTCAAAATGGCGGCAAGGTGCCTTGCAAGTTGGGAGGGCTTAGCAGTCCCTTCTTGCAGGGTACCCGCTCAATGTTGAAGGCATGTGGCCTGGTAAGGTTTAGGAGGGGTGTACCCTCACTGCCATGCCATTCTTGGCCACCCAGACCGCATACCTTGATAAAGATTTGGTAAAATATTGTTAGGGATAACTAACACCATTGTTTTTGTTTTTGTAAAGGGACAGTACACAATACAAAAACAGGGAAAAAAATGGCATGGGATTCCCCCTATAATTCAAACCTGGACAATACTCCAGACATTCAGTCTGGGTGGCTAGAAAGGGAAGAATGGAATGTATAACCTCATTTCTAAGCCATACAAGAAAACGTGCCTTAAACATTGGTAGAGTTTCATGCAAGAATCCCAATGGACAAGGGCCCCATCCCCACATGGTCATGAGCATATTTGGTCACTGACATAACTTAGGATCCCCAGCAAGTTTGTTTAAAAAAAAAAGTCAGCCAGAGATCTGCCATTTAACTGTGATAGTGCTGCCACTGCTAAATGATGAATCCATAGCTGCTGGTTGTAAACAAAACATTTTTAAGGAGTTTATTTTAAAGAATATGAGTCTTTTTAATGTTGCCTTTTAAGCCACATTAAAAACCATCACCCTGTTAAATGCAAAACAAAATTTAAAAAGTTTGTTTGCATTGCTGCATGCCCTCCATAGTGGTGTCCACCAACCCATGCATTTTTTTAACAAAAGCTTACAAGTTAGCCTTGGAAAATGACAGAAACAAAATAACAAGATTTGGCTCCCATAGACTTCAATGAGGTCCAGCGCTATGTTTTTCCTAGATTACTCATAGCTAATGTGAAGGGAAGGTAGGAGACATGGGCTGTCAGTGTGATAAGTATAATGCCCCTTGATTTTGCAGGGATCTGCTATCATAATATTTAAACAATGACACTGTGGCTTTAAAAAAAAAACTATTTCTAGTATTTATCTTAAGGTATCCATGTTCCATGTCCCACTCTAATGGGGGGCATACCTGGTTGGATCAATCTCTGGTAAGGATGTAGCCAGTGGCGTAACTAGAACCCTCAGGGCCCCGATGCAAGAAACCATGGAGGGCCCCCCGACCTCCGGACAAAACTCTTTACTCCGAGCCTGATGTTGGAACACCAGGGCCCAGTCACAAGTGGGTGACTGCATATAAAGGAACCGATTTCTTCATTTTTATATAAAAACACACACACACAATATATATATATATATATATATATATATATATATATATATATAAATGCACATATAAACCAGTGACAGCTGGTGCTCAAAATTTTTAAGGGGGGGCAAGCAAACTGAAAAATTCAGAAATAAAAAAATCAATTGCAGCCACTGTACCATCAAACGCCACCACTGTGCCATCAAATGTCGCCACTGTGCCCATCAAATGCTGCCACTGTGCCCATCAAATGCTGACACTGTACCATCAAATGCCGCCACTGTGCCCATCAATTGCAGCCACTGTACCATCAAAGGCCACCACTGTAGCATCAAATGTTGCCACTGTGCCCATCAAATGCTGCCACTGTGCCCATCAAATGCTGCCGGTGTGCCAAATGCTGCCACTATGAATCCCCACTGCCCGCTCGCACACCCACAGACATGCATGCACACCCACACACATATGCATGCACACCCCCACACACATGCACACCCCCCCCCACACACACACATGCATGCACCCCCCCCACACACATGCACCCCCCCACACACACACATGCATGCACACCCCCACACACATGCATGCACACACATATAAACACACATACAGTAGATAGTCTTATAAAAAAAAACCGGCAGACATTTACCTTCTTCCTGCTGTGTACTGCACTGTAGGGGGAGACAAAGAGCACAGCACAGCACACACTGCTTTCACTTTAGGTGTGTGAGGACGAGCTCCCTGCAAAGTGCTGATTACAGTTCGGCTGATGATCGGGGAGCTCGTCTCAGCCTCGCCTCCTATCAAAGAGTACAGGGGGTCCTCAAGGGCCCCCTACAGCAAGGGGCCCGGTCGCCATGGCGATCTCAGCGACCCCTATAATTCCGCCACTGGATGCAGCCATAAATGGCTTCCATAGAAGAATTTTTTAACTAGCTTGGAAATGTACTTGTTAGTGGGCACCAATTGTCCCCCTTTCTATGCAGAAAAAAACAGCACTACGTGTGAGTGGGAGAAAAGAAAAAAAATGGGGCAGATTTCAGCAGCATTGAAACTAAGTTACATATTTCATCATCTTAGGTTCTTGATGGAACATATATCCATCTGTGGCCATCATAAGGTTTCCCAATTAAATTTTTTACATTTCTTTCACAGTAAGTGAATTCAGACAAATGTAAAAATGTATTTGAGTACTTGTATTGTCTGCCTAGTGTCCTAAATTTATTATGATTCCTACAGAAGGCTCAAATTCTATCTGGTTTCTGCTGAATCAACCAAAATTTGAGATGTGGGTGGTCCTGCAAAAACCACTTGGCATGACAAAAAGTCGATTTAGAAATCAACTGCATCTTATCAGATAAAGATTTTGTTCTGACATGTACCACAGGTGCAGTGGCTGCTAGAATACAATAGCCAGCAGTAGAAATGTACTGTTACCATAGATAGGGCAATAGGTTGATTTTCTCCCATTTAGTATTAGCCATGTATGGCAGCCTTTGAGATTGCTCACATTGAGATAAAGAAGTATCAGTTCATTTTTTTTTCGTTGTACAGGCCTTGTCTATTTTTTTTCCCTTTTTGCTTTTGAAGGCTTAGCAAGTTTAATGATTTTGTCATGAAATTAATGAGGCATCAATTATATGCGGTATATGTTTCTTGAAGGAATGCACTGTTTAAAGGGTCAATGGTTACAAATTGCAAGTTGTTTTGTTGTAAAAATTAACCAACTACCAATGTACAGATAATTACAGAAAAGTTTCAGGAACTTAAACTGATAATACTGTATACTGTATCAGTTAAATGGACATTCAGGCTGGGTTCACACCATCTGCGGAGCGGCTTGCAGCAATGGGGTCTAAATTAGGTCAAAATTTTTGCCTGAATTTGTACCTAAAACAGATCCAAGGATGCACAGGACCCTTCTGCAGTGCACTCTGCAGCTGCCCCGGAGGTGTGAGAATCGGCTTCATTGAGAGCCAGTCACACTCTCTTGTCATGTGAATTGGATGCGGAATTGGAAAGAAAACCGCATCCAATTCGCATAAGTGTGAACTCAGCCTTGGGAGAATTTTTACACTGCCTAATAATGGCTGGTTGGCTGGTGGATAGGCCGAAGAGGCAGCTGCCTTGTATGCTTTAACGTATGCTGCTAAGGTAGTTTATAGCTTGCAGCTCATCACCTGTTTTGAGTATTTTTAGTATGCAGTGCTCTTTTGTAAGCTAATAATACACTTTCTTTCAAATAGTTTTTACTAAAGCTTAAAGTGGTTGCAAACTCTGTACAACCACTTTTACCTACAGGTAAGCCTATATACTGCATATAATTGATGCCTCATTAATTTCATGACAAAATCATTAAACTTGCTAAACCTTCAAAAGCAAAAAGGGAAAAAAAATAGACAAGGCCTGTACAAAGAAAAAAAAATGAACTGATACTTCTTTATCTCAATGTGAGCAATCTCAAAGGCTGCCATACATGGCTAGAACTAAATGGGAGAAAAACAATCTATTCCCCTATCTATGGCAACAGTACATTTCTACTGCTGACTATTGTATTCTAGCAGCCACTGCACCTGTGGTACATGTCAGAACAAAATCTTTATCTGATAAGATGCAGTTGATTTCTATGTACAAACAAAATATTGCAAATCTTCACAAGGTCAGTCTAGAATTACAGGGACACTTAAGATGAATTGGCTAGAGAATGGAAGAAAAATGGAAGCTCTGGTGAACTCCAGAACCATGGGGGTTAAGGCAGTGCTCGAAAATAATGGTGGCCACACAAAATATTGACACTTTGGGCCCAATTTGGACATTTTCACTTAGGGGTGTACTCGCTTTGTTGCCAGCGGTTTAGACATTAATGGTTGTGTGTTTAGTTATTTTAGGGGGGACAGCAAATTTACACTGTTATACAAGCTGCACACTACTTTACATTGTAGCAAAGTGTCATTTCTACAGTGTTGTCACATGAAAAAATATAATAAAATATTTACAAAAATGTGAGGGGTGTACTTACTTTTGTGAGATACTGTATATTCAGTAGTATATTGGAAGCTATTGTAGGTACATTATAAGCTGACAAGCTAGGGAGATATTTAGGACAGTTAGAAAACTATACTTTAAATCTGATTGTCTTTTTTTCCCCCTTATTACTAGGGCATTTGTTGTGGTCAGCTGTAATTTTTAGCTACTGTAATGTTCATAGATTATTTTTTTTTTTTAAATCTTCTCATTAACCACTTTAGCCCCGGAAGATTTTACCCCCTTCCTGACCAGAGCACTTTGATGTTGATTTAACTAACAATTGAGCGGTCGTGCAATGCTGTACCCAAACACAATTTGTGTCCTTTTTTCCCCAAAAATAGAGCTTTCTTTTGGTGGTATTTGACCACCTCTGCTTTTTTCTTAATTTTTGTGCTATAAACAAAAAAAGAGCGACAATTTTGAAAAAAACAAAACAATATTTTTTACTTTTTGTTATAATAAATATCCCTTACATTAAAAATAAAAATGTCTTCATTAGTTTAGGCCGATATATATTCTTCTACATATCTCTGGTAAAAAAAAATGCAATAAGCATATATTGATTGGTTTGAACAAAAGTTTGGGAAAACTTTGGGAAAGCTTTATGACATTTTTATTATTATTTTTTTACTATTAATAGCGGTGATCTGCAATTTTTAACGGTATTGCAACATTGCAACAGACAGATCGGACACTTTTGACACATTTTTGGGACCATTGACAACTATAAAGCGATTAGTGCTATAAAAAGGCACTGATTACTGTGTAAATGGGGTTAAATGTGTGTTCCCTTAGCGTGTTCTAACTGTGTGAGGATAGGACTGAGTAGGAGAGGAGACATATCACTGTTCCTCTGACAGCACATGGATTTACGTGTTTACACACACAAATCCCTGTGTTGGCGCTCGTGCACACGTTTGCACGTGGCCGACAGCGATCGTGCCTGCTGGCCACGCGCATCGGGTCCCCTGCCGTGCATCGGACGCGCGCCTCCTCCCTCTGGTGGCCAAAAAGGGGAAGGACGTACCCATACTGGATTTCGCCCAGGAGAGCCATTCTGCCGCAGTATAACTGCGTAAGCTGGTCGGGAACCGGTTTAACCACTTACGGACTGCCCGCCGTCGTTATACGGCGGCTGTTTGAAGGAGGATATCATTGTTATGGCAGCAGATAGCTGCATAACCCCGGTATCCTTGTTTTCAGCGGGCATTCCGCTACAAGATACAAGTGGTCTCTGCAGCGGATTCGCCGCAATATCCCTTTTATCCCCTCCTGCCGCGATCTGGTGCCCTCCGTCGCTTACCGGAGCCGTCGGCAGAGGCGAAGGCAATCGTGTCCTGTCGTGAGCTGTGCATGGAGATGAGTGAGGGTAAGATGGCCCCAACCCATCTCCATACAATTGCTGGGTGGAAGCGACGTCAAAACATCACTTCCGCCCACAGCTCTTTTTTAAGGGCCATTTTTTTTAAATAATTTTTTTACATTTTTTTTTAATTGGATTTTAGTCTAAATATGAGATCTCATATTTAAGAGGTCCTGTCGTGCTTTTTTCTATTACAAGGGATGTTTACATTCCATGTAATAGGAATAAAAGTGAAAATTTTTTTTTTTTTTAAAAACAGTGTAAAAATTTTAAATAAATCATTTTTAAACACGCACCGTCCCGACGAGCTTGCATGCAGAAGCCAATGCATACGTGAGTAGCGCCCGCATATGAAATCAGTGTTCACACATGTGAGGTATCACCACGATCGATTGAGTGAGAGCAATAATTCTAGCCCTAGACCTCCTCTGTAACTTTAAAAATGCAACCTGTAGAATGTTTTAAATGTCGCCTATGGAGATTTTTAAGGCTAACTGTTTGTCACCATTCCACAAGCGGGCGCAATTTTGAAGCGTGACATGTTGGGTATAAATTTACTCGGCGTAACATTATCTTTCACAAAAAAAAGGGCTTACTTTACTGTTGTCTTATTTTTAATTTTAAAAAGTGTATTTTTTCCAAAAAAAGTGATCTTGTATAATAGCTGCGCAAATACGGTGTGACAGAAAGTATTGCAACGCCCGCCATTTTATTCTCTAGGGTGTTAGAAAAAAAATTTAATATTTGGGGGTTCTAAGTAATTTTCTAGCAAAAAAAAAAACAGTTTTTAACTTGTAAACAACAAATCTCAGAAAGAGGCTTGGTCCTTAAGTGGTTAAATAAAAAAGTAGAGGTTTGTTTCAGGAGTTTTTTTTCATTCTTTCTGTGATTTGTTTGCCTTATTTTTGTTTACAGGGTCTTTTTTATGCATGGGGATGCTTGAAGCAAAGCTTTCACTTGTTATTACTATCGGTTCACTGCTGCATCATTTGAAAGGAAAACTATCACTTACATTGACTGTACCCACCCCCTCAGATAAAATAACACTTGGCATACATCAGTTAGGCCTTTTATCCCTGAATAAAAATGTCCTGCTTCTGGCCAATTTTAAATTGCATCCTCTGCAGTATCTTAAAACTAAACTTTATCGCACATGCACAGCTCAGTGTATATTCTCGGCATACTTCTGTACCAGAATGAATGAACTCCTGTGCCCAAAGTTTGCTTTAATTCTTGCAGTAAAAATAAACAGCCTGTTCTCTTTATCTCTTTTAAAAATTGGGGCCTAACCTTGCTCATTAAAATTATCCTGCTGCTGGCCAATTATATACTACTGTGTCATTTACGATCGCTTAATTGATGTTGTAAAACCCCTGTCTGTATGTTTTGTCTTTAGTCTATTATTCATAATTAAAACAGTATAATTGTATTCTCAATCCTGGACAACAATGGCAATTTCAAACTTTAACATTTAGGGGAAATTCTGGAAATCCTGGAAATCCCAATTGCAGAATCTTTAGGACTATTCGAAGTAAGCACACTTTCTGTATACATTTTCTATAGGAGTAGGAGAGTTGCGCTTTACAAAGTACAAAGAGTTGCGCTTTGCCAGAGTTGGCCACAGGAACATGGCCTTTCCATTGCTTTAGTTAAAGAGACACTGTCACTGGTAAGCAAGCCTGGCAAGCTTTTCCTGTCATAATGCCACTTTTAGGTACGGTACCTGCACTTCATTCCAGTAGCAGGTTATTTCCATACTCCACAATGTAAGCTTTCCTAACTATATGATCCACATCAAAATAAGGAAAAAATAAATCCTTGGCCTAAAACCGCATCCAAAGTCATCAGAGCCATGGGAAGTGTTCATACCACAGCATAGTTCAGTGATAGACAAGCTGAAATCTGTGCAGTTGTCCTCATGCACTCAGTTTTTCTTTCATAATTGTGTAGGAAGTCCATGACCTCTGTAGTTTTCATAAACAATGTGTGTTTCCCCACTGCCTATCTGTGTCTCTGGTAAACCATTTTACTTTGCTACAAATGTAATTTTTAAACGCTGAAGTGTGAAATGGCCGCAAGAGCTCTCTCTTTTTTTTTTCTTTATAGAAGCTTCTGGGAAGACTATGCATGCCTGCTAATTTGTCACATAATACCCTGGAATTGTTTTTCCGTGCATAGATTATGACTAAAATTAGAAGATGAAAATTACCACCAGGTAATAGGACTGATCAACACTTATGTTAATTTACATTATCTGTAATTAGTCTTTGTTTCTTGGTAAATAACACAAGGGATGCCTCTACAAAATTAAATGAATATAATAAACTATTTCCAATCAGGCATGTCAGAAAAACATACTGCATTCTGAGAATATGCCTAATGTATTTACATATGCATTTAGGCATAACTGTAAACGTTAATACCAAATAGGGATGAGCCGAACACCCCCAGCCATTATATAGTTATAGATATATATATATATATATACTAGACTGACTGTACATATATATATAAAATACACTGCCACTAACTGAATAACCTGCCTGCTTAATCTAACTCAAGCTATCTCTCTGTCCGTGCCAACAACACTCCTCTTGGCCGCTTTGTAAGCAGCCTTATATAGTGTGGGGCGTGGACTTAGTTTCCCTGAGCCATGAATAATGGCTCTCTCAGCAGAGCACTCTGTGATTGGCCAAAGCATGCAGGTCAGGTGCATGCTTTGGCCAATCCTCATACAGCAATGCACTGCGATCTCACAGTGCATTTGTGGGGCGTTCCGTGGTGCTCAAATTTTCTGTGAACGCCCCATATGTTGGGTTCATTTTAGAACAAACGAACACACAATGTCCATCTCAAACCGTGGGCTCATCCCTAATACCAAAAAACAATAAATTAAATAAGTGATATAGGATGTGAAGTGAACCTCGACAGATACATAAAAATGAGAAAAAATAGGATGGGGCTTTACCATTGAAAGTGGACTTTTCAGTTAATTCTTATAGTGATTCTAAAGTAATTTTATTAAAATAAAAAAATGTTATACTTAGCTGCTGTACCCTTGCTTCCCCTTCTGGAGTCCCTCTCTAGCGCTCTCTGCTTCTCCTCCTCTCTGAGTGCCCTCTCAGCAAGCCATGTGCTAAGGAGGCATCCATGCGAGCATGCTCCTGAACTGGGCTGAGTTTATCTGTAGACACAGATAGCATAGTTGGTCACAACCTCTGGTCCCACAGTATTTGAAGGACAACAGTAAGAGCCAATAGCTCCCACTGCTGTGTCTTGTGAGAAGAGGAAGAGAGGAGAGCAGGGGAGTAGACGGGACAACTCAGGATAGAGAATGTTCTCAGGCAAGTGTTTAGAGATGGTGGGGACCTGGGCTTTTTTTTTTTTACCTTATTGCACAAAATGCATTGAGGTAAAAAACCTTTTGCTTTTAGAACCACTTTAAGTCTACATAAATAAATTCCTGAAATGTCATAGTATATACAGTATAATTTTTTTTTTTTTTCATTTTGCAGAGAATGCATTAAGGGAATGCGTTTTAGAACCACTTTTAGCTAAAAGACTAGAAAAACAAGTCTCTTTCGTGAGTTAATTTTTTCCTTTTCTTGCAGGATGGAAAAATAGAACTTCATTTATAGGAGCAACTAGTGAACAGGGCATCAGCTTTTCTTTTAATCAATCATTATAACTGAGTTTTTCTATGTTTTATTTGACATTAAGTATGGAATTTGATATTTATTGTCCAGAGACCTTCCACTTTTACTTAGATTAGTAATTATAATCAGGACAGAAACATTACTATTGCTTTTATGTGCAAATTTCAATAAATTGTATGTTATTCAATGACAAGAAGAGTGCTGGACCTTACAATTTTTAAATCTTATATATGCATCTGCAGGAAAAAGTTTTACCAGTGAGCTGTGACATGCATGAGCTTTGCCCATGCACTCAATCACTATTTTTAATTCCAGGTAGCCTAGGGTCTTTTTCCAAATTCAGTGTGCTAAAACTGCACTCAATTGAGAAAGAATGGAGGTACGTTTTTACAACATGCATTGTTGATTTAAGCCAATTAGCTGACTAAATATTTTTTTTAAAAGTGCCCAGTAAGCGGTCATTAAAGTGTAACTAAAGACAAACGTTTCTTTTTCATGTTGGATAGAGTCATGGAGGGTTAGAACCACTGTCATTGTGCCATTGGGGAGATTTCCATTCACTATTATGCCGCATACACACGATCGGAAATTAGGCCTGCAAAAGACCGATGAGAGCTTTTGGTCGGAAATTCCGACTGTGTGTATGCTCCATTGGACTTTTGCTGGCCGAATTTCAGCCAGCAAAAGATTGATCTCAATTCAATTCTCAATTTTTTGGTCGTAAAAGTTCAGATCGGAAATTCCGATCGTCTATAGCAATTCCGACACGCAAAACTCATACGCATGCTCGGAAACAATTTAACGCATGCTCAGAAGCATTGAACTTATTTTTCTCGGCTCGTCGTAGTGTTGTACGTCACTGCGTTCTTGAGGGTCGAAAGTTCAGCAAACTTTTGTGTGACCATGTGTATGCAAGCAAAGCTTGAGCGGAATTCCGTCAGGTTTTTCTGACTGGAAATCCGCTCATGTGTACGCAGCATTAGTGTTGGATGTCAACCCAAAATGTGGGATTCATTTTATCTTTCACTTTCAGTGATAAGGAGAAACAGTAAAAATAGAGTGAATCTCCCTAATGGGGGACACAGATGGTAATAAATACTGACAGGTGTTTTAATCCTTCTCCACTGTATCCATTCCACTGGATATGGCATGAGATAAAATACTGAACAGTTTCATGAGAAAAATAGCATACACTTCCATGAAATAACACATTAACCTTATTTTAGTAGCATTTTTAGTGAATAGTAAAAAAAAAACTTTTGAAAAGCTATGAACTATTTTATCTCTGATCTTAAGGTGGAAAATATTGTATTTTTAATTGAGCCCACAGTGGTTAGCTTATGTTGCTGAGTGTAATGCTTTAAAAGGCTTAAAATGTCTGTGCAGTTACTGATGTTCAGTGTATGAGCAGGGCCTAATGTACCCATGTGGGGACCTCGAGAGAGCGCTTGCTAGTGCCAACAAAGACACACTAAAGCCCCATACACACGGTCGGATTTTCCAATGGATTCTGTCCTATCAGACAATGTTGTCGGAAATTCCGACCGTGTGTAGGCACCATCGGACAGTTTCCATCGGATTGTCTGACGGACAAAGTCCTATCTCCTGCTGGATAGATTTTTTGACAACAAAGTCCGATCACACCAAATCCGATCGTGTGTAGCGAATTCCGACGGACAAAGTGCTACGCATGCTCAGATCACATTACAAGACCAAAGCTATTGGCTACTAGCCTCTACGTAGTCCCGTCGTAGGCAACAAACGTCACCACGTTCAGAATGATCGGATTTTCCGACAACTTTGTCCGACCGTGTGTACGCAAAACCAACATCGGACAAAGTACGACGGACATGATCCGACGGACCTGGTCCTCGGATAATCCGCGCGTGTGTATGGGGCTTTAGGCTGCCATTCAGTGCAGTGGTAACATTTGTGCAAAACACATTTACCTCTTTGTCCCCTGCTCCATCTGTTAACCACTTGTCATATGAAGCTTCAATATGGGATTTTTGGAAGTGCAGCCATCCAGAATTATTTCTTCATTTTACACAGCATGCGAGCTGGGCTAGCACCCGTGTGTGTGTAGGTATTAACCAGAGACTCACTCACCTGGAGTGGCTTTTCTTGTTTCTCTAACTTTAAAGTGATCCTCCTCAAAAGAACACAATTAATTCCTTATAGTGCATGGCACAGTTCTTTAATTCATTACACCCTTTACACTATGGATAACAGTTCCCCAAATTACATTTTTATAATTTTTTTCACACAAGTAGCGCTTTCTTTTGGTGGTATTTAATCACTACTGGGGTTTTTATTTTTTTCTAAACAAACAAAAAAAAACAGTTTTCATAGTTTGTTATAACATTTTGCAAACAGGTAATTTTTCTCCTTCATTGAT
Source organism: Lithobates sylvaticus (assembly GCA_028564925.1). NCBI lineage: Eukaryota > Metazoa > Chordata > Amphibia > Anura > Ranidae > Lithobates > Lithobates sylvaticus. Next base: position 639,509,934 of record CM053026.1, read on the forward strand.
GTGCGCTGATGAGGCTGCACTGATAGGCTGCTCTGATAGGCACTGATAGGCACTGATTGGTGGCACTGATAGGCACTGATGAGGCTGCATTGACAGGTAGCACTGATGGACACTGATAGGTGGCACTGATGGGCACTGATAGGGGTCACTGAAGGACACTAATAAGTGGCACTGAAGGACACTGATAGGTGGCACTGATGTACACTAATAGGCACTGGTAGGTGACACTGATAGGCAGCACTTATAGGTGGCACGGATGATGAGGCACTGATGGGCACTGATTAGCAGCACTGATGGGCACTGATAGGGGACACTGGTGGGCATTGATAGGTGGCACTGGTGGGCACTGGTAGGTGGCACTGGTGGGCACTGCTTAGCAGTACTGATATGTGCTGGCAGGTGGCACTGGTGGGCATGGCTTAGCAGCAGTGGGTGTGGAGTGTGCGGGACCGATGCCCCATTTACACAAGCCGGTAATCTGCATTTTTTTCTCCTCACGCTGTGCGTCAAATAGTTAATGATAATGTGTGATAATAATAAACTTATGTAAAAAAAAAAGATATTAATAAGAAATAGAAATACCATCTGGATTGTTGTAAAACTTTTAGCCCCTGATTGTTGGCATGATTGTTGACATGTGATTTCTTTAGTGAATGAAGCCCCCTGTCTATATAAAAGATGGCAAGAGTTGTGTCCTGGACTGTGGTCTGGCACAGATTCGTGTAACTGGGTAGAGACACAGGTAAAAAGGGGATACAGGGAAGTGTATTGTGTCTTGTTGCATATTTAATTTTCATGCCCCTTCATGGTTAAAAACAAATAAACTCAAATGTAGTTTACTGACAGCTAAAATGATAATATATATGGGTCCTTTTATTAATATATATATATATATATATATATATATATATATATATATATATATATATATATATATATATATATACAATACAATTGTGCTAGCTGTAGATGCATAAGAAGTAATAATGAACTTACTCATTTCAGAGTTTTCTACATTGAAATTCTGCACAGACAATTATAAAAAGCTAATTAGGTTGTAATTTAGCAATGCAATTAATGTAATTTTATTTAGGTGATGAGTAAAATGCATGCCATTAATAAAGTAAGCTTATCAATGTATTCAAATGTACAAACTGGTGTTCAGGCAAGCAAAAAAGCATGCCTCATCATCTGTGATTGTGTTGTGCTATAGAAAGATATGCAAATTTACATACTACATATGCTAGCTTACCTGTAACTTGATAAATGATTCCTGATTATTAAGTGAAGGCTGGCAAATGGTTGGTTGATGATGTCACCTCATCTACATTCCATAAATAGTTTACATTTATCAAATTACTCATTGGCTTCATTTAACAAAATGGGGGGCATTTAGAAATTTTTATAGAAAGGCCTCTAGCAGATGAAAAAATCTAATTAGCATGAAATATTGCATACATTTGTTAAAGTCAATTTACTGCCACTATTTACATCATTTTGTATGCAAGAAATTCATTGCTTATTACTTTGCTGGAGGAGATTTTACTCCATTTGAATGAAAGATACATAAGTGAGGATTATTATTTTCAAGGTCATCCTACAACCATAGTTTTTGTAATTATGCTCAGCTAACCAAGAAATTCATATGAATGTTTGAACCAGACATAAGCAATCTGGAGCTTTCTAGCCATATATGAACAACAATTCTTGCCAGCTTAGTTGCCCATTACAATTTTAAAACAATATCCATGTTAATGTCTCTTATCCTATAGCAGAGAGATTAGAGAGATTTGAATAAACATTGATCATATATGCAGATAACAATGTGATGCCAGAGATTTATAGAAGAGGCTATAGAATGACTTAGGTTAAAAATTGGTAACCTACTGTATATTTTGAAACACAGTATCACTCCCCTTATGAAACGTTTATAGGACATCTTACATACATTTTGGTCATCTAGGTCACCTGTTACTTGTTACCTTACTTAACATTTTCAAGGTGCAGAACCAATTACTATTGGACTCATGCTAAAATTTTGAACAACCGTTCCAGGGAATTTTAGATAGATGGTAGGTATGAAAGAGATTTATCATTAGGTAATCTATGGCAGCCAAGGAAGAAGGACTCTCTGTGATCATATGACTAGAGCTAGTCATATACCGAATGTTATTTTCAACATTCTGGGTACAAAAACAATTTATGACAGCCAAAAGAATTGAGGTATACCTTATGATTTAACCAGAAATTTTACTGCAAGCGGGCGGCAGCTGCAGGCACCTCAACATTCCGGTACGTTGCACATGTGCCCTGGCATCCCCTATCCCATGGACACAGTGTATCATGGTGCACAGGACCCAGGTCCTGTGAGCGGCTGGTGTATCATGTGATCGTTATGATCAGTCATGATTACAATACTATGGTGACACTGAACTACTCTGATGAAAGTATTTTTTTTTTTTTTTTACATACTCTTACCAGTTAGTATCCCTGATCACTGCCACACCAGTCATATGATGATGCTGTACTGCACTGGTGACAGTATGTAGTAAAAAACAATTGTGACAAAAAAATACAACTTAAAAAAAAAAAATCCATGCTTTTTTTTAAAAAATACTTTGGGCTGTCTACTTTTCAAAAAGGGTAATTTGGGGGGTATTTGTACTGTCCTGGCATTTTAGGGCCTTAAGAAATGAGATAGGTAGTCGGTACATCAGGACTAATTCATTTTCAAATATATATATATATATATATATATACCATAGTTTGTAGACACTATGGGGTTAATTTACTAAAGACAAACAGAGCTTAGTAAATGAGGTAAGGCATCGCTTTGCAAAGAATATCCAATCACATGCAAGAAAAATAAAAAAAACAGCATTTTTGTTTGCACATAATTGGACGATGGAAGTCAGTAGAGCTTCTGCTCATTTACTAAGCTCTGGAGCAACTGCAACTTTGCAAAGTGCACTGTCGGTTTGTCTTTAGTAAAACAACTCCTATAACTTTCACACAGACTGATTTGGGCTATTTTTACTAAACAAATGTAGCAGAATAGATTTTGACCCAAAGTTATGAACAAAGATTATTTGTTTGCAAAATTGTGTAACAGAAACAAAGAAAATGTGTTTGTTTATCCAAATTTTTGTTATTTTTTTCATTTTTATATATATAAAAAAAAAAGTAGTCATTAAATACAACCAAAAGTTTTATTTGTGTGAAAAAAATGACAAAAATATAATTTGCATATACTGAGCAATTGTCAGTTAAAATAGCACAGTGCTGAATAGCAAAATGGGTAAAACCTTTTGGTGGTCAAGTGGTAAATAAGTCCAGTGGTAAGTATTAGGCAATTTTTGAGGACTGCCACTGCTACAAATAAACGTTTAAATTGCAGTACAATTTTAATCTAAACGATATCTGTTATTGTTCAAAGAGTAAACAATTTGACACAGCTATTTACCCTAATATTGTATGATCACCATAGATCAATCACTCTACAAAAATTGGAGTTCTTGAGGGCGTGGCTTGCGCGCTGAAGAAGATGGCCGCTTAAGCCTAGAGCTCTCTATAGCCGATCATTTACCTACGAATACCGGGCAGGTTAATTACACCACTGTACTACCGAATAGTCCGCCGCACTCCTGTAGTAATGATGATGTCCCGTAAACGGGGACAAGAATGGGGACCGAAGAAGCTGACATCCTTCTCATTCAAACAGAGCAGTGCACTGATGCGAATCCAAGATGGCGTCGCCGGAGCTGTGAGGAAAAATAAAAAGGTATTTACAGACCTTCAGGATAGCCATCCATCTGAAATTGATGAGGGATTATCACCCTCACATACCAGTGGCTCTTCTCATCTATCTCCAACCTCTCAGGGGCCCGTAAAATCGCGGATTTTATTTTTTTTATTTATTACAGGATTTATATAGCGCCAACAGTTTACGCAGCGCTTTACAATATAAAAGGGAGACAATACAGTTATAATACAATAAAATACAAGAGGATTAAGGGGGCCCTGCTCAGAAGAGCTTACAATCTAATAGGGTGGCGGAGGTGATACAAAAGGTTGTAACTGTGGGGAATGAGCTGATGGAAGTGGTAGAAGGTTAGTTGGAGACATGATAGGCTTCCCTGAAGAGATGAGTTTTCAGGGATCGCCTGAAGGTAGCTAGAGTAGGGGATAGCCGGACAGGTTGAGGTAGCGAGTTCCAGAGGATGGGAGAGGCTCTGGAGAAATCCTGGAGACGAGCATGGGAGGAGGAAACAAGAGAGCTTGACAGGAGGAGATCTTGAGAAGAGCGGAGAGGACGGTTTGGGATATGTTTGGAGACAAGATTGGTGATGTAGCTCGGGGCAGAGCTGTGGATGGCTTTGTAAGTTGTGGTTAGTATTTTGAATTTAATTCGCTGGGTGATTGGGAGCCAGTGTAGGGATTGGAGGAGAGGGTTGGCAGACACTGAACGGTTGGTAAGGTGAATAAGTCTGGCAGCAGCATTCATGACAGACTGAAGTGGGTAGAGCCTATGGAGAGGCAGGCCAATGAGAAGGGAGTTGCAATAGTCAAGGCGAGAGATAATGAGGGAGTGAATGAGGAGCTTGGTGGTGTCATTTGTTAAAAAGGGGCGAATTTTAGAGATGTTACGGAGGTGAAGTCTACAAACTTTTGACAGCGATTGGACTTGAGGCTGAAATGACAAGTCCGAGTCTAGGATTACACCGAGTACCCTGGCGTGAGGGGAGGGACTGATGGTTGCATTGTTGATTTTGACGAAAAAGTCAGGGAGGGGGGCACGGGCAGGGGGGAATATTAATAGCTCAGTTTTAGAGAGATTTAATTTAAGAAAGTGGTGCGACATCCATGCTGAGATGTCAGTTAGTAAGTTAGTAATGCGAGAGGAGACTGAAGGAGTGAGGTGAGGAGTAGACAGATAGATTTGGGTGTCATCAGCGTATAAGTGGTATTGGAAGCCGTGGGTGGTTATCAAGTGACCAAGGGAGGAGGTGTAGATGGAGAAGAGAAGGGGTCCAAGAACAGAGCCTTGGGGGACCCCTACAGAAAGGGGCAACGGAGAGGAGGAGACAGAGTTGTAGCTAACACTGAAGGAGCGTTGTGATAGATAGGCAGAGAACCAAGATAGAGCAGAATCTTTGAGGCCAAGGGAATGGAGTTTATTGAGAAGGAGCGGGTGGTCAACAGTATCAAAGGCTGCAGAGAGGTCAAGTAGTAGCAGTATCGAGTACTGGCTGTCGGATTTGGCAGTTAGTAAATCGTTAGTGAGTTTTAGTAAGGCAGTTTCCGTGGAGTGCTGCGAGCGAAACTGGATTCCTCTCACCAGGCCGCTGATGCTGTAAATACAGCTCTACATAGTGCAATGACTTCATTACAGTCATCCATAGCTGCTTTCCCAACATCAGGTCAGCCGGTACTAGATACCACAATGAAAGACATGCTTGTATCATTACAATCATCTATTGTGTCAAATTTATCATCTTTGATTCATAAATTCTCACTTGATACGTAACAAATGGATGGTAGATTGCAATATGTGGAAAATAAAATGGAGGAATGCACTGTAACAGTGAATGACTTAGTGGATGTGCATGCAGAACAAAAGGATGATTCGGTGTGGATCAAGACAAAGTTGGCGGATCTCGAAGACCATTCCCGCCGTAATAACATCAAAATGAGAGGAGTACCAGAATCAGTCCTACCCATGGACTTACGTAACTATGCAAGCACACTGTTTTCTGCGTCATCACCAGAATTATCACTGATTGAACTCACCATCGACCGTATTCATAGAATTCCCAAACCTCGGCACCTAGAACAATCGATTCCTAGAGATGTCATCCTACGGATCCACTTCTATCAAGCCAAGAAACAAATCCTCTCGAAATATAGGGAGCTAACTACCCTCCCACCACCGTACTCGGATATTCAATTATTTGCAGATCTTTCATAATTTACACTACAAATGAGAAGACAACTCAAAACTGTAACGAAAGCCTTATCCAACCACAAGATTGCGTACAAATGGCAACACCTGGCCACTATACTGACCACATATAACGGGAAACATTTTGCCATATCTACCATTGAAAGTGGCATGCAACTACTCCAAACATGGGGTATTACTGTTGATCTTCCACAAAACACCCCTGACCTGTGTGAAAAACCAAATCTGTTCCATCTTGAACAAAACCGAGGACAAAGTAGAAGCAAATATAAATGAACTATTCCTGTCCGATGATCCAGTTGCACATTGCTGACACTTGAGTTTGTTCTCTTTCCTTTTTTTTATTCCTTCTCTCTTTTTTTTTTTTTTTTTTAACAACATATATTATTGATTCACTATATATAGAGTGATAACCTGTTATTTTGAATTCTACGAGTTTACATTACTGTGTTCAAAATATTTTAGTGCCTTTGCACGGTTCATATAATATCTACTTAGCCTTTATATACTCACATAGTTGCAGATACTTTTGTGAATTTCTTTAGGAATTTATTGCATACTGTTATACTCATTCTCTATATATTTCGACATGTCTCTTAATATATTGTCCCTAAATGCAAGGGGATTAAACCATCCTGCAAAATGGTCCTCTATGTGGAGGTCTGCTTTATCATTTAATTGTGATGTACTATGTGTCCAGGAGACACATTTTGCTAAGGATGCATCTCCCAAGTGCCATCACAAACAATTTCCGCATATTTTTCAAACTACCTACTCCAAAAAACAAAGATGTGTATTAATAGCTATCATAAATATTCTTACCTTTCAATTAGATACTTGTATCACTGACCCAGAAGGTCGTTATATTTTTTTGATCTGCACAATTAATAATATTCCCTATACCTTAGTATCCATATACGCTCCAAATATGCAACAAATGCAGTTCATTAAGAAAACTATAGAGGAAGCGAAGAAGGTTCAAAAAGGTCATCTCCTGATCTGTGGAGACTTTAATTTAATTCAGAATAATGATATGGATTCCACTGCTAACTCCAAACGCTATGCTTATCCCCTTGATAAGTTCATTGCTTCTAATGATCTGTTTGATGTATGGAGATGTGGTCATGCTAATGGAAGGGATTACACGTATTTGTCACCACGTCACAATACTTATTCTAGAATTGATCTGTTCTTGACAGATAAATGGCTGCTTGAAAAGATATCATCCGCCCATATCCATACGGCCACATGGTCGGATCATGCGCCTATAAACATTTCTATAGCAGCTAAATCATCTCAACCCAATTCATACATATGGAGAGTTAATAATTATCTCATGCAAAATGATTATTACTCCACAATAAAACGACATCTTACTGAATTCCTTTCATTTATGAGAGGTGTGTTTATGCAGTTAAGTTCTAAAGCTAAAAAAAAAAAAGAACCCAGAAGTTGGATGAACTTACTAAGGATATAGCAAAAGCAGAGGAGCTTAATAAAACTGCTTTTTCTCCTTCTCTTAAAACCCAAATTTTCACATTACGTCATGAATTAAGATCTCTACTTTTAGAGAGTCATGAGAAAACATAAAAAATTCAAAGCTACCACTTACGCAACGGGGAACAAAGCAGGGAAAACAATGGCATTGCACATTAAAGGTTACAGATCCAAGACTAGAATCCCGTTCCTATATCATCCACATACTTGCTTACCGCTCAACAGATTGCTAACCATTTCAATAGCAAAATAGACACAATTACTGCGGATCATGCTCCTATAAGCATTCCTATAGCAGCTAAATCATCTCAACCCAATTCATAAATATGGAGAGCTAATAACTATCTCATGCAAAATGATTATTACTCCACAATAAAACAACATCTTACTGAATTCCTTTCATTTATGAGAGGTGTGTTTATGCAATTAAGTTCTTGACCTAAAAAAAAAGAACCCAGAAGTTGGATGAACTTACTAAGGATATAGCAAAAGCCGAGAAGCTTAATAAAACTGCTTTTTCTCCCTCTCTTAAAACACAAATTTTCACATTACGTCATGAATTAAGATCTCTACTTTTAGAGAGTCATGAGAAAACATATAAAAAAATTCAAAGCTACCACTTACGCTACGGGGAACAAAGCAGGGAAAACAATGGCATTGCACATTAAAGGTTACAGATCCAAGACTAGAATTCCGTTCCTATATCATCCACATACTTGTTTACCGCTCAACAGATTGCTAACCATTTCAATAGCAAAATCGACAAAATTCGCAAGGAGATATCCAGCATTCAACTTCCTCCCCTACCCAACACAACAGGTCCAACACCCCACTCAATACTCTCCTCTTTTTGCCCAGTTACCACAGATGAAGTTGATTAATTACTCTCCATGGCCCACCTCACTACCTGTTCCCTGGACCCTGTCCCCTCACAATTACTGCGACCACCTTCCCATTCTATCCTCAACTCCCTAACCCACATCTTCAACCTCTCCCTTTCCTCTGGCACCTTTCCTTCCCCACTCAAAAATGCACTGGTTACCCCCATACTCAAAAAACCCTCACTAGACCCACCTGTTTGAATAACTTAAGACCCATCTCCCTGCTCCCGTTTGTCTCCAAGCTCATCGAATGCCTTGTCTATGACCAAATGAGTCGCTATCTCATGGACAACAACCTTCTTGACCCCCTACAGTCTGGATTCCGCCCACAACATTCTACTGAAACTGCCCAATGACCTTTTAACTGCTAAAACCAACGGCCACTCTTCCATACTCATACTTTTAGACCTTTCTGCTGCCTTTGACACAGTTGACCACCTGCTCCTCCTCAGCAAATTACACTCCCTTGGCCTCCGCAATTCTGCTTTATCCTGGTTCTCCTCCTACCTATCTCAGCGCACTTTCAGTGTCACTTACAACTCCATCTCCTCTGCTCCCCTTCCTCTTTCTGTTGGGGTACCCCAAGGTTCCGTCCTTGGGCCCCTCCTATTCTCTCTCTATACCTGTTCCGTGGGCCAGTTGATAACCTACCATGGTTTGCAATACCACCTCTCTGCCAACGACACCCAGATCTATCTCTCCACTCCTCAACTCACCCCCTTGATCTCCTCACAGATCTCAAACTTACTGAATGACATATCAGTATGTATGTCACACCACTTCCATAAACTCAATCTTTCTAAAACTAGCCGCCCACTGGCAACCCTGGACAGATTGGACCCTAGCTGCATCTAGTAAATAGAGTCTCAAACCCACAAAATGACCCTTACCTCTTGACCGAGCAACACTGTCAGACTTCTCCTATGCTACTGACCCCCCTCACTGTCAAGTTACTTGAATCCTCTACTTACTAAATACTAAGCTTTGTATCCCTACTTCATCCTCTCCACTCCTGTGGCACTAATGGGGTGCCACACGAGAGGAAAGGATTGCTATCCACTGTTAACTGTTTTATCTAGTCACTACTGTTAATTCAAGTTATTAACAATAAGTTTGTACAACACATGTTTGTTTGTTCATTCAATACATGTACCCTCAACGTCGTTGCATGACGTACAATGTTTAATTGTACACCATGTTATACTGCAAAACGAATAAAAACCTTTTGACGAAAAAAAAATCTTTCTAAAACTGAGCTTGTTATATTTCCTCCTTCACGATCCCCCCCTGTGACTTCACCATTAATATCAACAACACAACCATTGGTCCCTCCACACATGCCAGGGTCCTGGGTGTAATCCTTGACTCTGACCTCTCCTTCAGCCCCCATATCCAATCACTGGCTAAATCCTGCCGCCTTCACCTCCGCAATATCTCTAGAATTTGACCCTTCCTGACTAATGACACCACAAAGCAACTCATTCACTCCCTGATTATTTCCCGCCTTGACTACTGCAACTCCCTCCTTAATGGCCTACCCTTAAGCAGGCTATCCCCCCTTCAATCTATTATGAATGCTGCTGCTAGACTAATACACCTCACTAATCGATCTGTGACTGCTGCCCCTCTTTGTCAATCCCTTCACTGGCTTCCCCTACCCCACCGTATAAAAATTCAAAATGCTTACCATAACATACAAAGCCATCCACAACATCGCCCCCATCTACATCAGCAACCTCATCTGCAGATATCACCCAAATCGTCCCCTCCGCTCCTCCCAGGACCTCCTGCTTTCTAGCTCCCTTGATATCTCCTCCCATGCTCGCCTTCAAGACTTCTCCAGAGCCTCTCCCATCCTCTGGAACTCCCTGCCCTAGTCTGTCCGATCAGCCCCTACCCTGTCCACCTTTAGGAGATCCCTGAAAACTAATTTATTCAGGGAAGCCTATCCCACACCCACCTAACAACAACTGTCCCCGAGCCACCCCCATCAAATCATTCTCTGCAGCTATTACCTTTTGTACAACCACCCCCTCCCTTTAGAATGTAAGCTCTATGAGCAGGGCCCTCCTGTACCTTTTGTATTGAACTGTACTGTAATTGTGTTGTCACCCTATACACTGTAAAGCGCTGCGTAAACTGTTGGCGCTATATAAATCGTGTAAAATATTATAAATAATAATAATAACATACTGATGAAAAATTGCTTAAACCTTCGTCTATAGCCAATGCATTTAGCTTATATTACCATGATCTGTACAATATTAAGGAGAATGTTGATACACATCAACCTTTCCAGGAGGAGATTGACACCTTCTTAGATAGTGTCAATCTTCCATCTTTTTCATCACAGCAATTAGAACTTCTTAACTCTCCCTTCACTATTCCTGAAATTTTGCAAGTGATCCGTACCCTTCCTAACTTGAAATCACCAGGTCCAGATGGCTTTACTGGAGAATATTTAAAAAAATGTCAATGTACTCTAGCACCCATACTATGTGACATCTATAATTTAGCGGCCAATTCTTCGTCATTTCCTACTGAAATGCTTAATGCTCTTATAGTAACTCTTCCAAAAACAGATAAAGAACCCTCTTCACCTAAAAATTTTAGACCAATCTCCCTACTAAATTTAGATCTAAAAATCTATGCAAAGCTCAAGATTAGAAAGTATGTTACCCTCTCTTATACATAGAGACCAATCGGGATTCACTAAAGGATAGACATGTGCGGTTAGTTTCGTACGAATCGTAAATTCGTACGAATTTTTCTAAATTCGTACATTCGTACGGAACCGAATTACAAATTTTTTTGGATACGAATTCTGTACGGAATACGAAATTCCGTTTACGAATTTCGGATCCAAATTATTCTAAATTTATTCGAATCCGGCAACTACCAAATATATCGAATTTCAATTTCAACTAATACTAAAGAAATTATTATAGCGGATATAACGAGTGATTCGAAATTCGGCTCCAAACTATTCGAATTCAACTACCAAATATATCGAATTTCAATTTCAACTAATACTAAAGAAATTATTATAGCGGATATAACGAGTGATTCGAAATTCGGCTCCAAACTAATCGAATTCAACTACCAAATATATCAAATTTCAATTTCAACTAATACTAAAGAAATTATTATAGCGGATATAACGAGTGATTCGAAATTCGGCTCCAAACTATTCGAATTCAACTACCAAATATATCGAATTTCAATTTCAACTAATACTAAAGAAATTATTATAGCGGATATAACGAGTGATTCGAAATTCGGCTCCAAACTATTCGAATTCAACTACCAAATATATCGAATTTCTAATTTTCAACTAATACGAAAGAAATTATTATAGCGGATATAACGAATGATTAGAATTTCGGCTCCAACTACCAAATAATATCTAATTTCAACTAATACAAAATAAATTATTATAGCGGATATAACGAATGATTTGAATGGATTCGATATTCAGTATAACGAATATCGACAGTGTACGAATACTAACGAATTCTTTGTTGGTCCAAATTTCTTTACTACAGAAACATGTGACTGTTGGTTGACCAATCACATCAGAGGTTTTCTTGTGATGCTGAGGCCTACAGGGCAGGGCAGAGGGCACGCCCTGATCATATGACTTCTCTTTGTGGAGCTGATCATACAGTCAACTATTTGTGCCAGTGCATCTGCTCAAATATCGTTGCGATCCTTGGATTTTTGATATTCATTTGCCCTGATATCTGTTCGAGTCTGCAAGAGTATTATCCTTGATAGCTTATTTTGCTATTGGATTTCTTCTTTTGCTCCAGATTTTTGTTTTAGTCTGCTCATCTTTTTTTTTTGTCTTTTTTTGACTTGGAAGGCAAAATGAGCAGCAAACAAGGAGATCGAGGCAGAAAGAGTGCTGCTGCTGGGAGAGGGAGAGCTTCGAGCCGGCGTCAAGTAGAACAGCAGCAGGTGGGACGTTCTGTCTCTGCGGCCCCTGAGCTCAGCTCACCTCCCATGAAGTTGAGGCGACCAGGAGGAGTGAAAGAGCCTGCCAAACCGCAGACATCACGTCGCCAGCTGTTCCAGGAGGACTTACCTTGTACAAGTACTGCTGCTGGTAGCACTAGCATGCCCACTCGTACCTTTTATGGAAGAGGACGAGGGCAGACCAAAGGTAAACTTCCCAGTGCACACACCTTTGTGCAGCCAAAGATGGAGATCTTGGACAGCATGCTGCATGAAACATGTGAGAAGGCCCAGGCTGAACAAGCTCATCATGATGATGTTATCACTATCAGCACTCCAGGGAGCTTCGAGATAAGCAAGCAGGAGCCTGAGGAGAGTCAGCTTACAACACATTGTAAAGATCATCAGTCTTCCCCTGGCAATGTAGAAGAAGAGAAAGAGATGGAAACAAGTTTTCACATGGAGAACTTTGATTACCAACCATCGGCATCTACCCATGTTGGCCCCAGCGACAGCCCAGGAGAATATATCTCCCCTGACTCCCCACTACTTTTCTCCCCTTCTAAGTCCCCTGCCGTTAATGCAAAGCCTCCAGCATCATCGGCCAATGCAACCACAGCAACAGCACCCAAAATACCCGTGATGTTCCGATCTCATTCTCTTCTTCATCCTGCTCCTCCTGCTGAACCTCAGAAAGACAGTCCAACCACTGCAGTGGATGTGAGTCCATCACCAGGCACTGCGGGCAGTGTCATTGGTGCTGGCTGCCGTTCCAGCGTTTGGCTGCATTTCACCAAAATTGGCGTTGGTCAGAAGGCCAAATGCAAGCATTGTGGCAAGGACATCAGCCGGGGCCGAGACATAGGGCATCTCAGCAACAGCGGGATGAACCAGCACATGCGTGTGCACCACCAGGCTGTGCTGTTAGGGGAGAAAATTGTGTCCCCTCCAAACACCAAAAGAGGAACCAATACCAATAGTGGCACCACCACAGCCACCACCATAAGTACCAGCACCACCACCCCACATCCAACCCATACCAGCCACCAGGCCACCCTGGAAGATTTTGGTGGCTTTCACAGTGCAAAAGGAATGTCTCAGGCACAGGTTAGGAAGATTACACGCCTGATCGGCCAGCTTATTGCAGTTGGAGGAGCACCATTCAATATGGTAGAAGGTGAGCCCTTCAGGCAGTTGATGCAGGCTGTTGCACCACAGTACCGTGTGCCATCACGAAAGACCTTTAGCCAAACTGTGGTGCCAGCCTTATACAGGTCTTGTGTTGGGGTGCTGAAGGACGAGATTAGAAAGGCAGGTGGACAGGCAGTGCACCTGACCACTGACCTGTGGAGTGCATCTAGTGCCCGACACGCCTTCCTGTCCCTGACGGCACATTGGTGGCAGGGCAAGGTGTCATCTGGATCCTCGTCATCAGCACTTGTCAAAGAGGGGCACCGTTCTTTTCTGCTGCACGCTGAGGTGCTTGATGAGAAGCATACAGCGCAAAATATCCTGCAAGCCCTGCAGAAAATGTTGTTGCAGTGGTTTCAGGCAGACACTGACAGCAACAGCTACAGGATTGGCTATATTGTGACAGACGGAGGCAGCAACATGGTGAAGGCTGTAAGGGATGGCAGATTTGTGGGTGTGCGCTGCTCAGCCCACCTTCTCCACCAGGTGGTAACCGAAAGCTTCCGATTGGTGGAGGCTAATTCTGGCGGCGATGGAAGGCTGTCCAAAGTGGTGGACTCTTGCCGGAAGATGGCTGGCCACTTCCATCGAAGTGTGAGGGACAGCCACCTCCTCAGGTTGGAACAGAGGAAGGCAGGCCTTCCAGAACACTGCCTAAAACAGGATGTGGGGACTAGGTGGAATTCAACCCTAGCAATGCTGGAACGCATCCTTGAGCAGCAGAAGGCTCTCCATGCCATGGCCTGCGAACATAATATCGGCATAGAGAGACCTTTAGGCAGGGAGGACTGGGCCATAATTGGGCAGATTGTGGCAGTCCTCAAACCATTCCTCTCTGTGACAGAACATCTGAGCCGCGAGGATGCCAGCATTGCTAATGTGCTGCCGCTTTTTAACCATCTTCAGACTAAATTGGAGTGGTTCATGTCAGCTCAGGAACCTTTGCCTGGTGGTGTCCCTCAACCTGATGTGTTGGCTCTGCTCAAGACATTTCTCTTGGAATTGGGCAGGCGCACGCAGGATTTGACCGCCTCTTGCCCAGAACTGATGCTGGCTGCCATGTGTGACCCTCGTTGCAAGGGCAAAATGGCTGTGCAGTGCAGTGCTCTCACAACATGGCGGGACAGACTGATTGACAGGGTGCGTCAGAGGGAAAGGCAGATGGTAAGGCCGCAAGAGCTGGGAGAGGAGGAAGAGGAGGAAGAAGATATTGAAAACCCCCTCTCCCATGCAACAGCATCTACTGATTCTGAAGTGAGCAGCAGAGCTCCTGCCAGCGGTCGCGGAGCATCTTCTTCCGTCTTGACTGAGGCATTTGACACCCTAATGGGAACCTCCAGCAGCATAGTGCGCCCCAGGAAACGCATTTCATCAAAGGAGGTTGTCATGACATATTTGTCATCCCCACCAGTGCACCCCACCACAGATCCTATGTCTTTTTGGCAAGAGAAGAGCGAGGAGTGGCCTGCCCTCGCAGATATTGCCAAGGAGCTACTGTCCTGCCCTCCAACAAGTGTCCAGAGTGAGCGGGTGTTTTCTGTGACGGGAAACATCCTGTCACCCCAAAGATCACAGTTGTCCCCCCAGCTAATGGAGCAGTTAGCATTTTTGAAAATAAATTTGCCAAAGCTGGGGTACCCCTCCCTTACTCTGGACATTCCTTGAACTCACTGACTGACTGTCTGCACTCTGCAGCAGAGATGGCCTCTTGGTCTTAGACTCTTTAGTTGGACCCTGTCCCTCCCCACAATCAAAGTTTCTTAAATGCCCAAAAAATATTTATACCCATTCAATTGTTGTTC
The DNA here is from genome assembly GCA_028564925.1 of Lithobates sylvaticus. NCBI lineage: Eukaryota > Metazoa > Chordata > Amphibia > Anura > Ranidae > Lithobates > Lithobates sylvaticus. The sequence goes on from CM053026.1 coordinate 639,525,224, forward strand.
GATGTGCCAAATGTAATTATACTAATCCACAAGCTGGTAAACGCTGTGGCCTGATGTTCCCCAATGTGCCCCAATAATATGCCATGTGCCCCAGTATGCCCTGATGTGCCCCAATATGCCCTGATGTGCCCCAATATGTTTGGGTGGGGGAAGGGGAGTGTTTTTGTTTTCTGCCATTGCAGAAGGGAACTAACTACTGTTATTAAGTTAAGTTATTAATAATTTATTGTTGGAGTTGCTTTATGCTTTAGAGAGACCTAATAAACATTTCTATGTTCAGTTGTACAGTAGTGTCTGTCACCTTATTCTGTCCTATATGTCTGCCTGGCTACCTTGGATGGGGAATGGGATGGGGTGGGGGACAGAATGTATAGCTCGCTTTGCAACACTCCTTTTGAGTTGCGGAGCAGGCGGAGGAGGGAACTTTTTATTTCTGTGTCAATGTGGCTTATCACAGTGTGTCTATGTGTCTAGTGTGCTGTAAACATAAACACCTCCCTCAACAAAATCAAGCACTAGAGACTGCTGGTTTTATTACTTCAAAACAACTTTATTTTTACACACAAAATAAAAGTATAAAATAATATATTAGATTTGAACAAACAAACAAAATAGCTATGGTCCTGGAGCACGCAGTGGATGGCTGGATGCTGGTTTCATCATGATGGAGAGGCTTCTCGGCTGCTCATGGTGGTGGTAGAGCTAGTACCAGGCAATGGAGCATTGTGTCTGGAAATTGCTTCCAGCAAACATAATTTGCAATGCTCCATTGCCTGGTTCTGTTGTAGGTTGAACCGGACCCACATCCTTTCCATATCATCAGTGTGGTTTCTGATGGCACGGTGGAGGGTCCGGTTCAACCTACGATTCTCCCTCTGCATTTTTTTGTTGGCTTTGGCCAGCCTCCGCATCTCTGTCAGCAGGACAGTTGTCTGACTCGGTGTTGGTGGTGGCAACTGCGGCACTGGCTGCTCCTCTGGAGGGTGAGGCAGTGGAGGACGTACAGGGGGGGCAGCTTCCTGTGGCCCTAGAGTCTGCTTCTGGGCCAAAGGGGTCAGCTCGGTCTCATCCCGGAGCGAAATCCCGTCTGACAGGTCTTCTTGTTGATCTGAAATAGACGAGATAGCCAATGTTGATGCTAGCATTCAAAGAAATTGATTTCTAGAGATTATAATAAAAACATATTTTATTCCTTTTTATTTTGACATTGTCCTTTAAAAAATAAATACTATTTGTGTAACATATACATATATTCCTATTACAAGGAATGTATTGTAAACATCCTTTGTAATAGAAAAAAACAATGACAGGTCCTCTTTAATGTGAAATCTGGGGTCAAAAAGACCTCAGATCTCATATATTATCTACACAAAAATACAATAAAAAATTAATATAAAAAGAAATGTCATATTCTTCTCCCCCACCCAAAAAAAAAAACCCTTTAAGATTGGAGGGCAGAAGTGGACCTGATCGTCTCCACCGCCTCTTTGGCCCCTGATAAAAGTGAACTTGCGGCAAGTCCGCCGCAGTAACCAATTTTATCTGAAAGAGGACCGCCCGCTGAAGAAGATACCGGGGTTATGGCAGCTATCTGCTGCCATAACAATGGTGGTCCTCTTCAAACAGCCGACATATAACTGCGGCGGGTGGTCCTTCCTTAAGTTTTTAAGGGAACAGGTTTCTTTTTTTTTTTTAAACAAACGCTTTCAATAAAAATAGGTTTGTTTTTCTCTTTATAATATATAGCAAAGAATTTATTTTCACTACTCTTCTAAGTTCCACCCTAGTTACTAACTTACTGTTACTGGTGGCTGTCTGATTGTAGTGGCGTTCAGATACTAAGATCAGATGCATTTCCAAATATTGTAGTAATAGAATAAACAATTATAGGTTACAATACTAACAGTGGGGTCTATTTACTAAAGGAAAATACACTTTCCACTACAAGTGCACTTGGAAGTGCAGTCGCTGTAGATCTGAGGGGGACAGTCATGCAAGGGAAAAAAAACAGAATGTTTGTTTGTACACGATTGGAAGATAAAATCAGCAGAGCTTCCCCTCAATTCAGAGTTTCTCCTCAGATTTACAGCGACTGCACTTCTGGGGAGGACTTTCCCTCCAACTGTTTGTAATAACAGACAAGCGGCTGCTAGTGCTTAGCCACATTGGTTGTTAAAAAACGGCACCGGACGGGTGATGTCTGCCGCTGCAAGCATCACCCGAGTACAACACCTTGAAGCACTATATTGGTAAGTTTGTCAACGATAATTACAAAAAAAGGGGCCACCATTAATCGGTAGACCCCTAGTTTGGGGTGTGTGCTGTGTGTATGAACTTAAAAATGGATGGTTGTAGCTTTTTTTATGTGTTTGTGAACTTAGTGTGGATGATGGTGCCTTGTGTCCTTTTTTCTTTATATTGGCAGCTTGCGTATTCTAGTACTTACGTCGAGGAGAAATGGGGCGTTGCTTCCTGGCAGAAGGAGCTGATGCTGGAGGGTCTGGGATATGGCAGCTCAGGCTTTCTGTTAAGATAGAATAAAGAGTTATGGTAACCACTTCTGGACCAAGCCTATTTATGACAGTTATTGTTTACAATTTAAAATCAAAACTTTTTTCTAGAAAATTACTGAGAACCACAAACATTATAATTATATATATATATATATGTGCACTGTGTGTGTATTTGCACAGCGGCCTTTCAAAAGCAATTTTAGGTGAGAAATTAACTGAATTAAAAACATTTTTTTTTTACAGTAAATGTATTTAGCCCAATTTTTGGGGATATTGCGATAGTCGATGTTACTCCAAGTAAAATAGATAGATATCGAACATGTTATGGTTTAAAATTGCAAACGCTCTTGGAATCGCGATAAACTACGGTACTTAACTACTTCCCACCCGGCCACTGTACATAGACGGCCGGGTGGGAGCCGTCTACTTCTGATCTGACGTTCTGGAACGTCCTTCTGAAGTAGAGGGATCGCGCGCGTGCCAGCGCAGTGGCGCGATCCCGATGCGGCCGTGTCACCCGGACACGGCGCATCTCGGATCGGCAGGAGGGGTCGGTGATTGGCCCTCCTGATCACATGACGGCCGTGTCGAATCACAGCCGTCATGTGATGTAAACAAACAGCCGTTTGCTAGGCAATCGGCTCTCCTCTCCTCACACGGAAGTCGTTGGTGAGGAGAGGAGAGCGGATCACTCCAGCCGGCTGGTGATCAGTGAGTATTAGCTGTTTTTACAGCTTTTTACTCACTGATCACCAGTGTAGTGTCCCCACAGTGTAAACACACATGTCCCCACACATGTCCCCAAAACACACATGTCCCCTAATAAAAACACATGTCCCAAAATAATAAAAACACATGTCCCTCACATATGTCCCGGTAAAATAACATGTGTCAATGATTATCTGCACACATATGTCCGTGATCACCTGCACACAGTCATCTGTACATGATCATTTGCGTACATATGTCCGTGATCACGCGAACCAATTATTAATATACACTTAACGTAATTTTTTTGACCAAAAATATGTAGAAGAATACGTAATTTTACGTATCGGCCTAAACTGAGAAAAAAAAATATTTATTTTTATATTTTTGGGGGATAATTTTTATGACAAAGTAAAAAATATTGATTTTTTTTTAAAAATTGTTGCTCTTTTTTTGTTTATAGCACAAAAAATAAAAAACCGCAAAGGTGATCAAATAAATACCACCAAATACCACCCTATTTCTGTTCAAAAAAATACGCCAATTTTGTTTGGGAGCCACATCGCACGACCGCGCAATTGTCACTTAAAGCGACGCAGTGCCGAATCGCAAAAAGTGCTCTGGTAAGGAAGGGGGGAAAATCATCGGGGGCTGAAGTGGTTAAATACAATAAATAGATGTTTGTTATTATGTTTGCTTTGTGTTGGTTAGGTAGGTAGTAGGTACTCACCACTGCCAGAATATTGAGGGGGGCATGAAGCAGAAGCAGCTGTTCCTGTTCCCTCCTCCACGGATGATGACATTGATCGATCTGGAAAACATGAATGTAAAGCAAAACGTAAGTCTCACATGCCGCAGTCATAAAAAATATAGTGAGCTGCAAACAACAACCATATAACTGCAATATATAATGATAGATTTTATTTTACTCACCAGCTCTCAGTCTCTGGTGCTTGGCGGCGGATCTGGCACTGGCAGTGCTCACTCCAGGGGGCGGGGCATCTTCGTGAAGTAGGAGGCCATCCTTAAGCTCTGCCTCCCACTGTCTAAATAAGACAGTCTTGCCTCCTCCAGTGGCCTGCCTCTCAATTTTTTTATGGACAGAGGCCCGACAATCATAAAATCTGCAAATGAAAATAGTATATTTAGTAAATATACACACGTTAATATTATTTTTATTTTACATGTTACTTTTCTGTGTCTGTCTGTGTCAAATAAATATATTAAATATATTTGTGTTACGTTCAAATCAGTTTATTACTCAAAGCCTACTGTGTGTGTTTTTCACAAATATGGGGTGTGTTCTAAGAGTGATATAAAATTTGAATAATTATTACCTGTGCCTGACACCAGCGGTGGTCCTGCGAACCTTGGACAGGGCATTCACAGAGTCCCGGACTCGATCCCAGGCTGCTGTCTTCTGGGCAGTAGGGACGTTGAGGCTGAACAATGTGGCCTTGTCCCTCCTAACAGCAGCCACCAGAGCAGCGTTTTCCTGGGGGGTAAAGACTGGCCCCCTTGTTGATGACGTCATCGTCTTCTGCTGCTGCTTGCGTTTGGTTCGCTGGTGGTCGCCGGTGTCAGACATTTCATCTTCTGATATGGGGGGGGCATACGCCTCTTTTTTTGGCCATGCTCCCGCTCCCGCTCCCGCTCCACTCCACTTCCATGGCCATGCTCCCTTCCACTCTTCATCTCCTCTTCACGCCTCCTCTCCCCTCCGCGCTTCCTCTCCCTGTCCCCTCCGCGCTTCCTCTCCCTGTCCCCTCCGCGCTTCCTCTCCCTGTCCCCCCTACTACGCTTCCTCTCCCTGTCCTCTCTACTATGCTTCCTCTTCTCTACTCTTCCCTCCTCTCTCCTCAACCCCCCACTGATCCTCCTCTCACCCCCACTCCAGTCCCCTCCACTCCTGTGCTCCCCTCCACCCCCTGACCCTCCACTCCTCTCTCCTCCACTCTTCTCCCCTCCACTCATCCGATCCCCTCCACTCATCCGGCGCTCCCCTCCACTCATCCGATCCCCTCCACTCATCCGATCCCCTCCACTCATCCGGCGCTCCCCTCCACTCATCCGATCCCCTCCACTCATCCGGCGCTCCCCTCCACTCATCCGATCCCCTGAGTCCTCTCCACTCTCACTCACAACAACAACTTTCAAACCAACACTCTCACTCTCACATACATTCTCACTCCCACACATTCTAATTCCACACAAATCACAAATTCAGTCCACACAAAAACAACAACCACAACTCCAACAATACCACTCTCTCTGCTCTCAGTCTCTGCTCTGCTCTCTGCTCTGCTCTCTCTCTGTTCCTCCCTCACTACACTACAGTCACACGGAGTCACACGGTCTCTCTAAATTACATCCAGGGGCCGGCCTCTCAAAACTACATCCAGGGGCGGAGACTATAGGCACATGTCAAAAACGAAAGTAAAGAATAAACGAGATTTCGAATAGTTACGAATAACAGCGATGTATTAGAAAAGTACGAATCCATTCGACGCATGCAGCGCCGCAGCGCCACTGTGTCAGACATGTAAATTTACGAATCAACGACCAAAAAAGAAAAAAGTTACGAATGTACGAATCCATTCGAAGCGCGTTAGCCAGCGCCATTGTGAGAGAGTGAGAGACACGTAAAATGACGAATCAGTAAACCAAAAAAAAAAAAAAAGTTACGAATCCATTCGAAGCACGTTAGACATCGCTATTGTGAGAGAGAGACGCGTAAAATGACAAATCAACAAACCAAAAAAAAATAACGAATTTGAGAATCCATTCGAAGCACGTTAGACAGCGCCATTGTGAGAGAGTCAGAGAGACACGTAAAATGACGAATCAACAAACAAATAAAAAAAAAAAGTTACGAATCCATTCGAAGGACGTTAGACAGTCACAGCGCAATTGTGAGAGAGAGACACGTAAAATGACAGATCAACAAACAAAGAAAAGTAACGAATTTAAGAATCCATTCGAAGCACGTTAGGCAGCACCATTGTAGAGACACGAAAAATGACGACTGAACAAACAAAAACAAAAAAAGTTAAGAATGTACGAATCCATTCGAGGCACGTTAGACAGGGCCATTGTGAGAGAGACACGTAAAATGACAAATCAACAAACAATAAAAAGTAACGAATGTAAGAATCCATTCGAAGCACGTTAAGAATAAGCAGCGCCATTTTAAGAGACACGGAAAATTACGAATCAACAAACCAAAAAAAAAGTTACGAATGTACGAATACATTCGAAGCACGTTAGACAGCGCCATTGTAAGAGAAAGAGAGACATGTAAAATGACCAATCAACAAACCAAAAAAAGTAACGAATTTACAAATCCATTAGAATAACGTTAGGCATAGGCAGAGCTATTGTCTACACAGTACACACACACACAATAGACTGTTGTTATGCAACCTTAATACGTTTTCGGATATTATTCGTAGAGTGTCGCTATTCGTTAACCAAATTAACGATTCTTACGATTCGTACGATTCGTACGAAATCCGTATTTCGTACGAATCCGAATTAAATTCCGTATACGAAACCCGAATTACGAATTTTTTTGGATACGAAATAAAACGGAACGAAACGAAACGTATTTTTTGACGGATCCCATGTCTACTAAAGGATGAAAAGCATCAGACGCTACTAGAAGAATGATAAATGTGATCCATCATGTAGAAATCACCAAAACACCATCCCTGTTTCTATTGCTAGATGCTGAAAAAGCGTTTGATAGGGTACATTGGGGTTACATATCATTGGTTCTGACTAAATTTGGCTTAACAGGTCCAATTCATAAAGCAATATTGGCCTTGTATTCTGTTCCTTCAGCTCGAGTATATACAACAGATTCTCTATTACTTCCAATTCCAATAACCAACGGTACACGGCAAGTAGGGATGAGCTTCGAGTTCGAGTCGAACTCATGAACAATAAAAGTGTAATAATTCTTTAAATTTCGTACCTGGGGGGTGTGTATAGTATGCCTGTGAAGGGGCACATGTTTCCCGTGCTTAGAACTGTCCCTGCACAAAGTGTCATTTTTGCAGGAAAAAAAGCTATTTAAAATCACTCGCGGCTGATTAATTGCCGGCTCCCGTAACACAGAGAACAGTCATTCATTGAAAGTCATTGATAAAAAAAAAGTAATTGATAAAAAACAAAAAGCGTGGGGGTTCCCCCAAATTCAATTACCAGGCCCTTCAGGTCTGCTATGGATGTTAAGGGGAACCCGGCTTCAAATTTAAAAAAAAATGACGTGGGGGTCCCCCTAAATATCCATATCAGACCCTTCAGGTCTGGGATGGATTTTAAGGGGAACCCCGGCCAAAAAAAAATAAAAAATGGCATGGGGTCCCCCTCAAAATCCATACAAGACCCTTATCCGAGCACGCAACCTGGCAGGCCACAGGAAAAGAGGGGGGACGAGAGCGCCCCCCCTCCTGAACCATACCAGGCCACATGCCCTCATATTGGGAGGGTGCTTTGGGGGTCTGTGACCCCTCAAAGCACCATGTCCCCATCAGTTGATGGGGACAAGGGCCTCTTCCCCACAACCCTGGCCATTGGTTGTGGGGGTCTGTGGGCGGGGGACTTATGGGAATCTGGAAGCCCCCTTTAACAAGGGGACCCCCAGATCCCGCCCCTCCTGTGTGAAATGGTAAGGGGGTACAAAAGTACCCCTACCATTTCACCAAAAAAGTGACAAAAATGTAAAAAATGACAGGAGACGGTCTTTGACAATTTCTTTATTAAAATCTTCTTTCATCTTCTTTCTTCTGGTCTTCCTTCTTCCTTTCTTCATCCTTCGGTTTCTTCATCTTCTTCTTCCATCTTCTTCTTTCATCATCTTCTTCTTCCTCCAATCCGCAGGGACTTTGTGCAGGGACAGTTCCAAACATGGAAAACATGTGCCCCTTCACAGGCTTACTATACACACCCCCCAAGTACGAAATTTAAAAGAAATATTACACTATTATTGTTTCACATTAAGCATTATTAAAATCACTGTTCCTGAAAAAACGGACGTTTTTAAAAAAAAAAATTGCATTGATACATGTCCCCTGGGGCAGGACCCAGGTCCCCAAACACTTTTTATGACAATAACTTGCATATAAGCCTTTAAAATTAGCACTTTTGATTTTGAAAGTTCGAGTCCCATAGACTTTGATAGGGTTCTAAAGTTCACACGAGCTTTAGGTCTGTTCGCAGGTTCTGGTGCGAACCGGACAGGGGGGGTGTTCGGCTCATCCCTAACAGCAAGGATGCCCTTTATCCCCCCTCATCTTCAACCTTGTTATTGAACCCTTAGCTGAGAGTAATAGATACAATAAAAATATTTTAGGTATTACCATTGCTGAACAAGAACATAAAATCAACCTCTTTGCGGATGATGTTGTTCTTATGATAACTGATCTTTTGAATTCCTTACCGGAAATTCTGAAATCACTAATCTTGTTCAGCAATGTCTCTTATTATAAACTTAATGCAAATGCAAAACTTAATGCAAATAAATCCTATATACTGAATTTGGGAATTGACGAACATACCACCAAACATCTTAAATTAAAATTTTCTTATACATGGGCTGAAAACACGATTAAATATTTGGGTATTCAATTATCAAAATCGTGTAAATCTTTGTTCCAGTATAATTACATTCCACTCCACACTACACTACAAGAGAACCTTACTAAATTAGCGTCACACAAGTTTTTTCGTGGATGGGTCGCTTAGCAGCCTCCTCCCCAAATTTTATATTTTTTCAGAACTCTCCCGATTCCAATTCCATCTAAATATTTTCAATCACTTCAAACTCTCTTCTCTAAATTTATCTGGCAGGGAAAAAAATCTAGATGCGCTTATTCAAATTTAGTGAAATGTCGTAAAGCGGGGGGAACAGGATATGTGGACTTTCAGGATTATTATCTGGCCTCGGTGCTTACACAATCTAAAGATTGGTTTATGTCCCCTCCATCTACGATATGGGGGAAGATGGAAACTGCTAATGTTCCAAAAAATAATCTATCTATATGGATACCTTTCATGGCGCTTGGAACCAAGATACCTTCCCGCATCTCCCCAACAGTATTAGCAACACTTAAATCTTGGACCCGATTTCTATATCTCACCTTCTCACACCCTCTTCTTACCACAGCCCAAGTTCCATTAGACACATCATTTTATGCATTTACAACTTGGATGGAGAAGGGAATTAAATATCTATCTGACCTACTCAACAATGGGGCGGTTAAACCATTTCCTACACTTCAAAAAGAATTCCAATTGCCGAATTCAGATATATTTCTTTACATTCGAACTAAAAATTGTATTACCAATCTCCCGTCCTGGACCTACAATGTACCTCAATTGGCTTGGTCCTTCCTTAAAATCCCCATACATCAAAAAGGATCTCAATTTTCTATAATCTTCTTCTTCAAAAAAAGTATGTTTATAAAAACTACTCCTCTAATTAAATGGGAAGAAGATTTAGGAAGCACTTATACTGTGGGCCAATGGGAAAAATCTTGTAACACCACGTATAAAGCCACGTGCTGCTCTACATTATGGGAAGTATCCATTAAACTAACTTCAACATTGGTACCTTACTCCTGACAAAATATCTAAATTTAACTGCACATTTGACGACAAATGTTGGAGATTGTGCGGACAAAAAGGTGATATGTTACATACATTTTGGACATGTCCCAAACTTAAGAAGTACTGGGAGCAAATTTTTCATTTCATGTCTGAAATTGCCAATACAATCATACCTCCTAAACCTTCATTAGCTCTACTATCCCTCGAGCTTGATCGCTATTCTACTCAGATTAGAAATATATTGACATTTTGCTATCTGCCAGAATCAGTATTACAAGGAACTGGAAAAACCCTGATCCTCCATCAATAAAGGAAGTGGTAGAATCGACCCAAACTTATTTTATCTATGAATCAATATTAGCTCTCCGACCTCATAGTAAAGAATGCACACATAAGATGTGGCAGCCTTGGTTAAAATGGGCTAATCCCCAAAACATTGCTTGAGTTTTATGTTCATAAATAAATTGAATCATTCTTTTTCTCGTTTCTCTTTTTTATCTTTTTTGCCTCTCTACTTAGGTAATAGGTTAATATCTTTGTCCCGAACACAGTTTAGCACCCATAGGGGTTTTCGGGAATATATTTATTTTCATTGCCTTTGATTTACCTGAATTGGTGGTAAATATAAATATATAAGGATAATATTTATGCTATTTTATTGTATTGTCTCCACAATAGATGTATTAATAGCTACCTGAATATTATTATAATAATTAATATATTTCTTTAAAATACTTTTATCTATGTATTTACATGTCATAACTGATGCTATTTTATCAAATTTTCTGTTAATTGTCTTGATAAAAAATTTTTTATAAAAATATTGATGAAAAAAAAAAAAAGATTGCTGCTGCCGATGGTGCATCCTCACTTAAATATCATCATATTAAAAAAAAAAAAGGCCAATTAACCTACCAGAATGTCTTTAGAGTGGGGGAGGAAATCCACAAAAGCATGGGGAGAACATGCAAACTTTGGAAAGGTAGCGTCCTGGTTAGAATTTGAACTGAGGTATGGTACTACTGCAGAGCATAAGTGTGAAACTCTAACTATCCACTGTGCTAACTCCAGATGCCAGCTGAAAACTTTAAATTGATCTCTAAATGTCCCCCGCTGCTTAATATTTGTTCTCCAGGAGCCTTTGGGACCGATCCTGACCTTTACCTAATGGTCATACCTAACATATATCTCTTCTGAGCCTTTTTAGTAAAATCATGCCCTTTTACTACGAATTTTGTCTTATTTTATGCATCAGACATTTACCCATCACAAATTGGGCCTATACTACATTGATAACATGGTTGTTAATGATTGGTGTATTTAATCACAGTACTGGTCATGCTATTCGGTTTTGAGGAGCTAAGGTTCATGTTGGCCCCACACTGATGAACTCGTAGACTATTAGAATTATGTGACTCTACCATATCACACCAGCAAAGACATATGAGCCTTGTGTTACACTACAGGTTAATTTTGGTTTTATGTATTACTTACTGTTAATAGTAATAGTAAATAGTAATAGTAAACTATACAAGTATAAATATTTATTAATAAATTAAAATAAAATGTATTTCATTATTGATAAACCCCCGTATAACTGTACTAGAACATGCCATGGGTAAAACCATATTTCAGTGTTTACTAATAAATGAAAAATTATATAAAAATGACATTAATAGCATTTAAATGCAGGTATCATAATATATATACATATATATATATATATATATATATATATATATATATATATATATATATATATATATATATATATTTATATATATATGTAGAAATCAAGACGGGACACGTACTTCAATTTGCAAAATCCTTTACTTCATTATTTCATTGTAGAAACATCACATGCTAAATAAGCACAGCCACTGTACAGTTGCGAGCAAACGCTCTTCATCAGGCTATCTCTGGCTTGTGTAGCACACTATCTCAAACTAAACATATATATACCAGACTAAAGGGTTCACCACAAAGGTGTATGTCACAGATCACCAATCAACATAATTGAAAGCTTCAAACTTAACCCCATCAGCAAGACACATATCCAATCAATTAAGATCACCATACATTGCATATGCTATATGGTTGTACCAATTCGGTAAAATGTCATGATACTATGAAAGAACAATAGCAATTATCGCATATGGTTGCAATAAATCACCTTCACCAGGTTCCAACTGGAACATATATTGATACTGCTCCCAACAATTCCTGCAGGAAAAGAAAGATTCATTGGTATTAGAGTTCCATAGCATTTTGAACACCAAAAATATCTCATATCAATATCCAAAAAATAAAAATCTATACAGCACACCACCAATCATATATCGTGTATCATAGGAATAAATACAAATCATAGTCTTCCCTCACACACCAGGATTCCGGTTCTGTATATGTTACCTGAGATACATAAGAACAGTCAATCCCCTCCTGGTCGCCCGATCGTATCGGGTAGGGATTCGATTTTTGTCCCGACGGCACGCCTATTGGCAAGGTCCTGTCCCCCCTTGTCAGGAATACAAGATCTTACATTAGAGATACACAGGACTTCCTATCTAAAATTAGTAAAATACCATTATGTCAGGGTGATGAGATACTTGTAACCTGGCATGTGACCAGCTTATATACCTGCATTCCACATAGGGAAGGAATTAATGCAGCCATTGGACTCATTAGAAGCAGTGACATTTACTCTGAGGCTCAAGTTAGACTGTTTGAAAATCTGTTTAATATTCTGCTATCTAATAACTATTTTCTTTTCAAGGATCAGTTTTATGTGCTGCAGAATGGAGTTGCCATGGGATCCAATGTTGCCCCGCCATACGCCTGCTCATTTATGAATGAGTTTGAGCATAAATATGTTTTTGTGAATGAGTTTTTTCAGTGGCACTGCGCCACCTGGTGGCGGTATATAGACGATGTCTTTGCTTTGTGGCATGGCAACATTGAATCCCTTATGGCCTTTGATGAGATATTGAATGGTTTTGCTCCAGAGATCCAGTTCAAAATAAATATTGGAGGTCACTCCATTCCATTTCTGGATACCCGAATATACATTCACCAGTGTCGTATTGAGTCAGACTTATATGTCAAACCTACAGATAGGAACCAACTCCTAATGTTTAATAGTCACCATCCACCCCACGTTTTTAAATCTATTGTAAAAAGCCAACTGTTGAGGGTAAAACGGATAGTGAGTGATGAGACTATAAGAAAAGCCAGATTAGATGAGATGTGCTGTAAATTTTAAGAACGGGGATATCCAGATAATCTGATTAGACAAGAGCTTGCAAAAGTAGTTAATGATGTGACAGTGGTCAGGAATCGGCACCATGGGATGGATAAACCTAGACTCCCCTTTAGTTTTCAGTTTAATAGCTATAGCGAAAGAATATATAACATGATAAAAAAACATTGGCCCCTTCTCAAAAGATCATACCCCCAGATTGAAATCCTACAGCAAATCCCCATGCGGGCCTATCGCCGCAATAGGACCATAAGAGATTGGTTAGTAAAATCAGAATTTAGGGATGAGAAGAAGGTATCTAAAATTACATTTCTTGGCAGCAAAAGGAAGGGATGTTTTCATTCAATGCAGCCTACTTGTTAAAGGCAACCACTTTATACACCCTACATGTGGCGATAAAATTACAATCAATGGATTTTATACCTGCCAATCTTCTTATGTTATCTACATTCTAATATGTCCCTGTGGGCAATTATATGTTGGGGAGACCACACAGAAGATCAAGGATAGGATAGCACAGCACCGCAGTACAATTCAACTTAAACAGCCGACTTTTCCTGTATCCAAACATTTTATGGAGAAGGGACACTGCAATTCTGATCTGCGATATATGGTCCTTGGGGAAGTAAAAGAGGTGGTGATCGGATTCTTAAACTGAGAAAGAAGGAGGTTTGGTGGATCAATCGATTACAATCTTTGAGCCCGAGTGGAATGAATAGAGACTATGATTTGTATTTATTCCTATGATACACGATATATGATTGGTGGTGTGCTGTATAGATTTTTATTTCTGGATATTGATATGAGATATTTTTGGTGTTCAGGATGCTATGGAACTCTAATACCAATGAATCTTTCTTTTCCTGCAGGAATTGTTGGGAGCAGTATCAATATATGTTCCAGTTGGAACCTGGTGAAGATGATTTATTGCAACCATATGCGATAATTGCTATTGTTCTTTCATAGTATCATGAAATTTTACCGAATTGGTACAACCCTATAGCATATGCAATGTATGGTGATCTTAATTGATTGGATATGTGTCTTGCTGATGGGGTTAAGTTTGAAGCTTTCAATTATGTTGATTGGTGATCTGTGACATACACCTGTGTGGTGAACCCTTGAGTCTGGTATATATATGTTTAGTTTGAGATAGTGTGCTACACAAGCCAGAGATAGCCTGATGAAGAGCGTTTGCTCGCAACTGTACAGTGGCTGTGCTTATTTAGCATGTGATGTTTCTACAATGAAATAATGAAGTAAAGGATTTCGCAAATTGAAGTACGTGTCCCGTCTTGATTTCTACATGAATTTTGGTGGAGCATTGGAGGTATCACTTTGACGCCTACTTCTGATATTCTACTATTGAATTGAAAGTAACCTGCCCGAATTTGATTATTTATATATATGTATATATAATGAATCATTAACAGTTATTTACAATACCTCACATTTTTGAAAATATTTTATTCTATCTTTTCATGCGACAACACTGAAGAAATCATACTTTGCTACAATGTAAAGTAGTGAGTGTACAGCTTGTATAACAGTGTAAACTTGCTGTCCCCTCAACACACAGCCATTAATGTCTAAACCACTGAAAACAAAAGTGAGTACACCCCTAAGTGAAAATGTCCAAATTGGGCCCAAAGTGTCAATATTTTCTGTGGCCACCATTATTTTCCAGCACTGCCTTAACCCTCTTGGGCATGGAGTTCACCAGAGCTCCACAGGTTGCCACTGGAGTCCTCTTCCACTCCTCCATGACGACATCACGGAGCTGGTGGATGTTAAAGACCTTGCGCTCCTCCACCTTCAGTTTAAGGATGCCCCACAGATGCTCAATAGGGTTTAGATCTAGAGACATGCTTGGCCAGTAAATGACCTTTATCCTCAGCTTCTTTAGCAAGGCAGTGGTCATGTTGGAGGAGTGTTTGGGGTCGTTATCATGTTGGAATACTGCCCTGTGACCCAGTCTCTGAAAGGAGGGGATCATGTCACAGTACATGTTGGCATTCATGGTTGTCTCAATGAACTGTAGCTCCCCGGTGCCGAGAGCACTCATGAAGCCACAGACCATGACACTCCCACCACCATAATTGACTGTAGGTAAGACACACTTGTCTTTATACTCCTCACCTGGTTGCCGCCAAACCCACCTGACACCATCTGAACCAAATAAGTTTATCTTGGTCTCATTAGACCACAGGACCAATCCATGTCCTTAGTCTGCTTGTCTTAAGCAAACTGTTTACAGGCTTTATTGTGCATCATCTTTAAAGCTTTATTCTGGGACGACAGCCATGCAGACCAATTTGATTCAGTGTGCGGCATATGTTCTGATCACTGACAGGCTGACCCCCCCACCCCTTCAACCTCTGCAGCAATGTTGGCAGCACTCATACGTCTATTTTCCAAAGACAACCTCTGGATATGACGCTGAGCAGGTGCACTCAACTTCT
Source organism: Lithobates sylvaticus (assembly GCA_028564925.1). Taxonomy (NCBI): domain Eukaryota; kingdom Metazoa; phylum Chordata; class Amphibia; order Anura; family Ranidae; genus Lithobates; species Lithobates sylvaticus. The sequence goes on from CM053026.1 coordinate 639,540,778, forward strand.
TTGGTCGACCATGGCAAGGCCTGTTCTGAGTGGAACCTGTCCTATTAAACTGCTGTATGGTCTTGGCCACCATGCTGCAGCTGAGTTTACGGGTGTTGAAAATCTTCTTATAGCCTAGGCCATCTTTATGTAGAGCAACAATTCCTTTTTCTCACATCCTCGGAGAGTTTGTTGCCATGAGGTGCCATGTTGAACTTCCAGTGACCAGTATGAGAGAGTGAGAGCGATGACACCAAATTTAACACACCTGATCCCCATTCACACCTGAGACCTTGTAACCCTAACAAGTCACATGACACCGGGGAGGGAAAATAAATTGTGCCCAAGTTGAACATTTTCACTTAGGGGTGTACTCACTTTTGTTGCCAGCGGTTTTGACATTAAGTCTTTGTGTTAAGTTATTTTGTGGGAAAAGCAAATGTACACTGTGATACAAGCTGTACACTTACTACTTTACATTGTAGCAAAGTGTAATTTCTTCAGTGTTGTCACATGAAAATATATATATTTAAAAAAATGTGAAGGGTGTACTCAGTTTTGTGAGGTGCTGTAAATAAGAGAGAGAAAGAGGCTGGCATCACAATTGGGCAATCACAGAAATTGCATGTGTTGCATCGATGTGCATATCACATGCAATGTTTGTACAATATTAATTTAAATCATATTGCATTTGCACCAAAATGATACAGGACCCTTTAGGTGGTCCGCACTGGAAACGGATCGCACGGGTGTTCACACCGATGCAATCCGATTCCTGCACCATTTCATAGTTCACACTGTGATCTGAGAAATGATCTGGAGGTGTCATTAACTTTACATTGACAGCCGCAGCAGTGTACAGATGTCAATGCAGGTGCGACGTGGAAACCCGCACAGGGATCACAATGGTTGCCGCATCGCACAAGTGTGAACCCAGCCAGAGACGTGAACATGTAAATAAAAAACATATATATAATATATCTATATATAGATAGATCTATCTATATCTATATCTATCTATCTCTATCTATCTATCTATCTATCTATCTATCTATCTATCTATCTATCTATCTATCTATCTATCTATCTATCTCTCTCTCTCTCTCCCTATATATATATATATATATATATATATATATATATATATATATATATATATATATATATATACACACACACATTGAAATAAACACACACACACAAATATATATGCTATACATATATATACACCATAGATTGCTAACCTGCTTGTTTTGGGGGGTGTAATGGTAGGAAAGATGTGCTCTGACTGTATGGCTGCTTGAGGGTGAAAGAAGGACATCAAGACTTCCTGCTTTCTCCAGAATACTCAGGCAGCTTCACGCTTCTCTCACTGATTCTCCACCTCTGAGATGGTGAAGCAGAAAGTGAGAATTCTGTCACATATCGCCAATGAGGTGCTGAGATCACACCTTCATACACTGGCCGTTTCTGTGACAGTCAGTTACAGATTCTCACTGTGCTCCGCTGATTACCTCAGTTTCATGAACTGTTAATCTCAGTTTCATAAAAGGACACCAAAGTAACAAGGTCATGGCAGTCTGGTGATTAGGACATCAAAATTGAGCACATAGGGTGTGTGTGTTTGGATACACTGCCAAGTGGGGATGTTTTTTCACACTATGTTCTATTGAAGACACATCACTGAAGAATATATAGACTGTTTAAAGGACTTTTAATTATTATTTGGTTTACAATTCACATTATGATTTAGCACTTTGCACTTTAATGTATTTGATATTTGAGGATTTATTTGTTTCTTTCATCCTTTATGATACCACTGACACTATATTGTATGAGGTAACACATTTGTATCACCAGCGCCCCTCAATATCTTTTTTGTCCACTTTACAATGAGTACTTAATCATGTGCAAGGAAAATGTAAAAAAAAATATATTTTTGTTTGCACATGACTGAATGATAGCAGTCAACATAGCTTCACCTCATTCACTACACTATGGGAAAATTACCTTGCAATTTTAAAATGTACTTTGCTAAGAGAACAGTCTTTTTCCTTTAGGTAAACCAACCCCATTATCTGCAGAGAAAAGTTATTTATGTTTTTTTTGTCTTTAATGGCTGCTCCTGACTTCAGACAACACGTGATATTTTTAGATGTCGTTTTGCAGGAATGATTATATGATAGTTATATTTTAAATGGGAATGTTCCCCCACTGGGTTTTTAGCAGCAAAATATCACAAATTAATTTAATGTAAAAAAGTGAAAAATTGAATTTGCATATTAATCATTAAAATATGAGCTCAGGTCATACACCCGATTCCAGCATAATCCAACAAACATTTTCACAGCATTACATTATAATAATTTCCATGTCCAAAACCGACACGTTTCGACCTAATCGGTCACAGTCTTTTTCTGGGGGATCGTTTGCTCTAGAATAAATGCATTCAATTTTAAATTTTCAAAAAACATTTTTCAACATACATCAATTTACATGTACATAGACATTGCTATATTTACTGCTGGAATATGGGGTACAAAGACTCATAGCCAGTGATCTAAAATCCGTTGGACTTCATGGTCATCAATACCTCCCCCAAAAAGGGAAAATAGCCCCACCCAGAGGGCTTACAAGTTCTATGCCTCCCTAGAGGGAAGGGAAGAGGCACCAGCAATGATTCCCTCCAGCTGTTGATAATAATACCAAGGGAGGGGCAGATTAGTATAGTGTATTGGAAGTCCTAATATATTCTATATACCTTATTATAAAAAAATAAATGAACACATTTTTATGCATGGTGTGAGTGAAAAAAAATATATTGTCACAATGACTAATGTGTATGACATATTATATCTTAACAATGTTTTGCGGGGTGGGGGGGGGAGGAGAAAAAACACCTCCCTGAATGATTGTATTGTGAATTGACGAAATAAAATAATGATGAAGGGTGCTATGTGTAAATGTGTGTAGATACTAAATAAAATACATTTATTGAGTGAGAACAAATCATAGTGATGAACTCATATATATTATGAGACAAATATGAAAAAGAAGAAGAGGATAATGGGTGATGAATAGTAACAAGGCAAATGGGTAATGTAAACAACCATGAAAAAATAAATGTGAAAAACAAAAAATGGAAGTGAGAAAAGGAATCATTCCAAATTACATAATTTACCTTACACTCATAATATAATCATTGTAGAACATCAATTTCTGACATTTTTCTGCTAAAAAACCCAGTGGGGGAACATTCCCATTTAAATATAGTTTGGGGTGTGCAGCCCCCTCTTTTAACTCTCACCTAGATATCTTTACCTACCTATATGATGGTTAAATGGTCATGTCTGTTTATTTGCAACTCTCAAATTACTGTGCTAAAAAATCCCTGGAATCCATAAAGACTGGTGCAAACAGATTTTGCAAAAAACGTCTTGCGTGCATTCTAAAATGGTGCAGTGTGTGCCAAATCCATGTACCTCTAGAAATTGTGCTTGAATTTGGCACATGCTGCGCCACTTTTATAATGCACACAAGACACTTTCGCACACTCTGTCTGCACCAAAGTCTCTATCGGTACGCCAAAATAAAGCTGGTCTTAATTAATACCACTTTAGTAAGATAGAAACTGTATTTTGAATTTGGCACATACATTACACCACAGTGTAAAAGTGGTGCATTTTAAATCTCTCTGAATTTGGTGCATGAGTCGCTGTCAGAACCATAAGTTGTGCATATGCTTCATGAATTTGGCGCAATACATTGACAAGAGGGATTAACGCCAGATAAGTGGTGCATCAGCTTTATTGAATTCCCCCTAATATGTTTAGTAATAATACAAATTTACACCACCTATATCTGTTATATTTGGGCTTAGACAGATTTGACACAGATACGTGGACTGCCTGAGTTTGTATGAGCTGTGTTGTCATAACTATCGCTAACTTTCATGGCATTAGCTTGAGTGATACATTCAAATTTTTTGTTCTATTAAGGTTCAATATGAATATCTTATTTCTTACAATAATTACACATAACATTTTATTGACAACTGTAATGAAGAAAGAACTTCTCCCAGATTTAAAAAAGTAAAAGTCAAGAACAGAAAGGGAAGCAGGGGCGCATGCGCGGCTTTCCGAGATGGCGGACGTGTGACTCCTGAGCTCCGCTCCCGCCCGGTGATCCACTGCCTCCGCACAGCGTCATTAGCCATTAAAAGCTCCGGAGGAGACTCTCCACGACCCCCAGACTCCCCCCAGTCACTGTATGGGGAAAATCGGAGACCAACGAGAGCACTATAGAGCCACAAAACGCCCGCAGCCTCCGTCCACCATGGACCGCTTCCTAACTAGGCCGACATCCCCGGCCTCGATTTTACACGGAGATCCGGAAGATTACGTCAGCACACTGATGAATGAGGACGGATCGCAGCAGCCCTCTCCTCCTCACCCCGATGTACCATCTCAAATGACCCTGACCCCGGAGATGATGGACCTCAAGCTCCAGGCTTTGGCACAGCAGGTAACCAGGGACATAGCCCAGGAAATGGGGAGAATCTCCAGAGAGCTTAGGGGAGAAATAGACGCCCTGGGTGAACGCACAGCCACCATAGAAGCCAAATTTGACGAGACTCTGCACTATATGCAGGTTCTCGAGGAGGAGAATGCTCTCCTCAAGAACTCAGTGTCCCAACTACAACTCCAACAGGAGGACCTTGAGAATAGGGAACGCCGCCAGAACCTAAGGGTCCGCGGAGTTCCAGAATCAATTGCCGACAACAACATCAGGCCCTATTTACTAGGTCTTTTCAACGCTCTTGCCCCTGAGATTGTGGACATTGATTGGCGCCTAGATCGTGCACACAGATCTCTGGCCCCCAAACCCCCAGTGGGGGCCAGACCTCGTGACATAGTGGTACGCTTCCACTACTATGAAAGCAAGGAGACCCTGACCAGGGCCACACGCAACCGATCTGGCATTGATTACAAAGGGGACAAGATTCAGCTTTTCAGTGACCTCTCACCGATTACACTGGCTAAACGACGTTCCCTGAGGCCCATCGCCTCTCATCTGCAACTACACAAGATCCCCTATTACTGGGGCTTTCCTTTCCGCCTTAATGTTACCCAAGATGGGGTTCAACACATCCTCCGAGATCCCCAGGAGGGAGATGCATTTATTAAACGCCTGGGCCTCCCTCCACTTCCACCAGAGGCGGATCAAGCCATCCCAACCACTCCAAGACCACTCTCAGCACCGTCCAAGATCTGGACCCCAGTAAGAGGAAAAGGATCAAAGGCCAACTCCACACCTCAGCGTTCTCAGCGTCCAAGATTCCCCACCTGATCCAGCTCCGGTGGTCCCTGCACACTCACCTCTTCGTTTTCCCGGCTGGGATCTCGACACCTGAAATCCCTTGAGGGAGCTCATCAGGGGTATGTTTGTCCCCTCTAAGTTTTTGTTCCCTTTTCCTTTTTTCTTTTTTCCCTCATATGTTTTGCTGCTGCTTTCGTTCCTTTAAGCAGACACCTACCAGACTGGCATAATTACAGTCCATGACGAACATTAACCTGACACCGAATGAGTCTCATTCGCCTACGGCTCCAGTGGACTGCTGCGGCGGGTAGCCACAGGTCCCTCACCATGTTGGAGACTGCCTTGCACCCCTCCAGTTCCTCAGACCGAGGTCGAGGACCCCTGAGTAGTACACACTACCCAGGCCTATTTTTTGTTAGTTTTGATATTTTCAGTTTTTATTTTTTTTTTTGTATTTCTAGACCTTGTAGGTCTTCTTGTTTCCAAGCCACCCAGCTCTTCGAGTCCTTTATTTTGGATCTCACCAGGACAGAACCGGCCAGGTTGTTTTATTTAGTTTTTTTTTTATGATGATGATAACTCTTTCTCACTACAGTTACCACTACTATTTTTTTTGTCTGTTTTTTTTCTTTTATACCACTGATCATCCCACCAACGGGTATTATACGGTCAGACTAGGCTCTGACATATGGCTATTCAAAAGTGTATATGCAGCTGGGTTAGTACCCAGGGTTTTGAATACTCCACAGCTAGCTCATGATGTGTATTTATGGCTTTGAAACTATTGACCTATAATGTAAAAGGTTTGAATTCCATCCAAAAAAGATGGTTGGCCTTGAAGGAATTCAGGGCCTCCGGAGCGGATGTAATCCTGGTTCAGGAGACGCATTTCCGCTCCGGGGGATCCCTGAAATTTGCTTCCAGACACTTCCCAGTGTCATTTCTGGCCTCCGACCCATCTGGAAAGGCGGGAGTGGCGGTCCTGATCAAACGTTCCTGTCCCCTCCAGATTAAGTCTACTAAAATAGACCCTCATGGTCGTTATATAATTCTGGAGGGTACTTACCTTACCAGTCCTATAACAATTATGAACGTCTATGCCCCTAACACGGGTCAAGTTACATTTTTGAATGAGACATTTGACAGGTTGCAAAATGTATTACACCCCTTTATGGTAATAGGTGGAGATTTTAACGCTGTTCTCTCGCCCACAAGAGATAAAAAATCCCTGTTCCACTCCGTGCCCTCTTCAGCCCCACGCTCTTTAGCTACTTCATTTCGTAAACTGATCCAGAAACAGCGCCTGTTTGATGTTTGGCGTGTCAAACATCCTACAGGCAGACAATATTCATTTTACTCTCCCCCCACAAAATGTTTTCTAGGATAGATTACTTCCTGATATCCGCCCCACTGCTTTCTCACTCAGTAGGTTCCGATCTGGGGCCTATCACCTGGTCGGACCACGCCCCCCTTTCATTAGACCTATGTCTCTCCAATGCATTCCCCAAGAATTGTCATTGGAGGCTTAATGAATCTCTATTGAAACAGCCCGCAACTAAAACTAAACTCCTTGAAGCCCTAACAGAATATTTTCAAACAAATACAGGTTCCGTGTCCAGCCCGTCTGTCTTGTGGGAAGCCCACAAAGCTTTTTTTAGAGGACAATGTATCTCTATAGGCTCCCAGAGGAAGAGGGATTCAGCTTCTTTAAGGTCCTCTCTTATCTCAGATTTAGCTAAAGCTGAATGCTCTTTGATCACAGCTCCCTCGGTCGACCAGCTGCGTACGGTTACCTCTCTCCGCAACCGTATAAAGTCCCTAGATAAGTCTAAAATCGATAAATCCCTACTTTGGGCAAAACAAAAATTCTATGAATTCTCCAATAAACCCCACAAGATGTTGGTCTCTAGACTCAACCCTAGGCCACATCTATCCTTCCCGGACCATTTAAAACGCGCGGACGGGACCCCTACCCACTGCCCTCAAACAATGACCCAAGTGTGCGGCGATTTCTATAATAAACTCTGTAACTGCCTTACTCCTGATCAACACCCATCATTTGATCAATCAGCCTTTGACACATTTATGGCCGACCTCCAACTCCCCTCCCTTAAGGAAACTGATATACAAATTTTAAATAATCCCATTAATGCAGAAGAAATTGCCTCTACCGTCAAATCCCTCCCAGCCCACAAATCCCCGGGTCCAGATGGCCTCCCATACTCCTACTATAAACATTTCTCCCGGTCCTCTCACCCTACTTGACAGATCTCTATAATTCACTCCTCCAGGGACACCATCCCCATCGACATTTCCTACACTCCTACATTACAGTAATACCTAAATCAGACAAAGATCCCTCCCTACCTGACAACTACAGACCAATTGCACTCCTGAACTCCGACTATAAACTGTTTACCAAAATTTTAGCCAACCGCCTATCCCAATTCCTGACGAAACTAATAGACAAAGATCAGGTGGGGTTTGTCCCCTCCAGACATGCTGGGGACAACACCAGACGAACCATTGACCTCATCGACATAATCAACAGAGTTAGAAGACCCGCCTTGATTCTAAGCCTCGACGCCCAAAAGGCCTTTGACAGATTAAGTTGGCCCTATATGTTCGCAACCCTCAGTAAATTTGGTATCAAAGGTCCCTTTATTTCCGCCCTACATACCCTCTACTCTTACCCCTCTTCTCAAGTCCAATTGTCCTCCTTCACATCCAGTCCTTTCTCTATGACTAATGGCACAAGGCAGGGTTGTCCCCTTTCTCCCCTTCTTTTTATCCTATGTCTTGAGCCATTGGCTGAAGCCATTAGATCTCACCCTGACATACATGGGGTCCCCATGAGACAGAGAGAATATAAATTATCACTTTTTGCTGACGACGTCCTTCTGACACTAACTAACCTCCACACTACTCTCCCGTCCCTTCACGCTCTCCTCGCCCAATTTAGCTCCTTATCAGGGTACAAAATAAATACATCAAAGACAGAAGCACTTCCCCTACATGTTCCCCCCGAGGTCCTCACTTCTCTCATGAACTCATACCCATATCGATGGTGCACCTCCTCTCTCAAGTACCTGGGAATTCAAATTACGCCGTCCTATCCTACCCTCTACTCAGCTAACTACACCCCCATGTTCACGTCCATCAAACAAATGCTTAACAGGTGGAACACCCTCCCCATATCTTGGATAGGAAGGATCAATGTGCTAAAGATGACAGTAATGCCAAAGCTCCTATACCTGTTTGAAACTCTCCCAGTATCTATTCCTTTAGCCCAACTGAAGCTCCTTAAACAATGGTTCTTAAATTTCATATGGAAGGAGGGGGCCCACAGAGTAGCCAGTTCAGTCATCTTCTCCCCCAGAGGTCAGGGAGGTATGGGTGCCCCAGACGTCTATAAGTACTACTTGGCTTCTCATCTGCGTACGATGGTAGCATGGTCTAGCTTGCGCCCCCGAATAGGTGGGTGGAGATAGAGATGGGCTCCTTGTTTCCTAACCATCCCTGCTCTTTGATTTGGTCTCCTACCCTATCCCTTGATCCCAAGTTACGAGACCTATGTCTGGGCCATATGTGGTTTTCGCTTAAAATCTGGCGCTCCTCCCGTGACAAATTTTCCCTATCCTCTCCCTGCCCCCCCCTCTCAAATGTTCTTTTTAAGCCCCTCCTCCCGGATAGCTTATCCCATTCTAGAATGTTCCCGTGGGCAGCCGCAGGCCTTTTCCAGCTCCGACACTTCGTACATCCTGTCAAGCGCAAACTCCATACTTTCAGAGACCTCCAAACTAAACACCAAATCCCTATGCATCTCTCATTCTCATATCTCCAAATAACTCATTACTTAGCCTCCCTCTCACCAACGCTCACCCTGTCAAAACCCACCCTTTTCGAGATTATATGCTCCCAAGGGCTACACCAACGGCAACTTATATCTGATATATACCGCATATTGCAGGAAAACCTCCCACTTTCCACTGACCCCCACTCTTACACGATCAAATGCTCCCAAGTTTTGCAGCAACAACTCTCACCTACGCAGTGGGCGAAAATTTGGTCATCCACCTCCAAAATCTCTCGATGTGTGGCACAAAAAGGGACTGCTTCTAAGGTGTTATTTTTCTGGTACAGGACCCCTGAAATATTACATAGATATGACTCTTCTCTCTCTCCTCTGGAGATGTGGTAAACTCAGAGGCACTCATTTTCACATCTTTTGGCAGTGTGAAAAGATCACACCCTTCTGGTCTATGGTTTCAACTATATTTCAACAGGTCTTTGACATATCCATTCCACAGGATCCTGTGCACCTCCTTCTAGGCCTCCCATTCCCTGGTATGGGTAAGGCCTCCAACAAACTGGCCTCGTTCATTCTACTGGCAGCTAAAAGAGCTATCCCAGCACGCTGGTTATCACCTTCCCCCCCCCTCACAGAGTCAACTAATACAGAATATTAGTGAGATCCGCAGAATGGAATACATGACAGCACTGATAGAGGAGGATGCCATGGATAGGTTTACTAAGATCTGGGATCCTTGGGATCACTCAGTATATGGCACCCTCCAGGGGGAACCCCTGACCTGACCCTCTCGCACCCCAGATCTGATTTTACCGAACTCCCCTCTCTTCCCCTCCTCCTCTATCGGTACTCAGCCCCCTTCTCTCACTCACATATATAGCCGACTAGGCAATCAATGTTGATGTTTGAAATGATAACGATTGCTAGGATGATCACCATATATAGTGGTATACCCGCCTGATACTTATATATTTTACTGTAATACTGGATCTTTGCTTCTTTTGTGTTTATTTGATTTTCTTTTTCTTTTTTTTTTTTTTTTTTATATATATCATTATTTTACTTTCCTGGACATTTACCAATACCCGGCCTACGAAATGTTCTGTAATGTTAATAACATATACGAATGTGTTTATTTGTTCCTGAAATATTGTACGATAACTATTGTTATGATGTACTTGTTCACTTTTCTTTTCAATAAAAATACAATTTAAAAAAAAAAAAAAAGTAAAAGTCACCAAAGTACCTGATGAAAAAGGTACTGATTACAAAAAATTGTCTAAATGTGTTAAAGGGGGGGGGTTAAGATTGGATTATGCAATATGTTAAATGTGAGTGAAGGTTCACTGTAAATGCTAATAAAAATATGCTGTTTAATGCTGCATTTTATCTACCTAGTAGAAAAGTGAACTTCTGAATAAGTTTTATTGTGCGTTTAAAAAAAAAAGTGGATCTACAAAAAACATTATTTTACATTTATCTTTTTTTTAAACCAAAAGCAGAAGCACAGGACACTTACTTACTTAAATGGAGTCAATTTGTATGCTAATAGCTAATTAATCAGCTCAACAGCCTGAGCCAATATCGGATTGCTAATAGATTAAGGATGTAGTTGTTGCTAACGCAAGTAATTGGTTAATGAGTTTTACTATTTAAATTCATTGGGATTAGGCTTTCAGAAGCACTGACATCAGAGTTTAAATGCTTTTTTAGCCACTTCAGCTTTGGTTTAAATAGCAGTATACCCTAGTGATGCAGATTGTACATTGCCTTACCCTGATTAACATATACAAACCGCTTTTCAGATTTAAAAGGATAATCAATGTACGTAACTTGCACAAGATAAATGATGCTTTATCCAGGCTATTTATAAATAATATAGCTAAATATAATTTCACTATATATACCTTTATGTACTTCCAAGGGCATTTTACTTTATAGATATCTGTAAAGTGATCATTTTTGGAATATATAGTCACAGTTAAGAAATTATTTCAGTGGAGTGGGAGTTTTATAATAGAGTTCCTGCTTTACAAGAAGTCAGTCACTGAATGCATGAAGTATACCATGAGTCAGGGGTGGTCCACTGTCATGCTATATGGGAGCCTATAATGCGGCCCTTGATGTCACAAAAAGGTTACACATAATATTCAGTGAATAAACTTCTATAGAAAGTTGTCAGATAATGTAGGCATGCATAACTACAAACATTCTGCAAGAGATGGTCAGAGATTGCAGACATTTTACAGGAGATAGTCAGAGACTGCAAACATGCTGTAGATATTGGGGATATACTTCAGAAGAAAGCCATAGATCAGAGACACATTGCATGAGATCGCTAGAGATTATTGTTATTATAGTCCCTTTACAAATTAAAGATTTGACATTTGTGTGCCCTATGGCACCCTTAACCCTATTGCTGCCACTGCCATAAGACTTAATCTGACACTAGTGTGGGCTTTTTAAACACGCTACTGCTAAAGCATCTGGTAATGTGTTTAAAAGCCCATGCTATTGCCAAATTAAAGTAACATATACAAAATTTTAAAAAGCATAAAAATAGATTATAGCCCCCACATACACACACATACAGTATCTCACAAAAGTGAGTACACTCCTCACATTTTTGTAAATATTTTATTATATCTTTTCATGTGACAACACTGAAGTCCATTACCTTTACCCTCAGCTTCTTTAGCAAGGCAGTGGTCATATTGGAGGTGTGTTTGGGGTCGTTATGTTGGAATACTGCCCTGCGGCCCAGTCTCCGACGGGAGGGGATCATGCTCTGCTTCAGTATGTCACAGTACATGTTGGCATTTCTGGTTCCCTCAATGAACTGTAGCTCCCCAGTGCCGGCAGCACTCATGCAGCCCCAGACCATGACACTCCCACCACCATGCTTGACTGTAGGCAAGACACACTTGTCTTTGTACTCCTCACCTGGTTGCTGCTAAACACACACGACACCATCTAAACTAAATACATTTATCTTGGTCTCATCAGACCACAGGACATGGTTCCAGTAATCCATGCTAAAACACTGCATTAAATTGGTCTGCATGGTTGTCTTCCCAGCTTGTCTTCAGCAAACTGTTTGCGGGCTTTCTTGTGCATCATCTTTAGAAGAGGCTTCCTTCTGGGAAGACAGCCATGCAGACCAATTTAATGCAGTGTTTCGGTGTAAGGTCTGAGCACTGACAGGCTGACCCCCCCACCCCTTCAACCTCTGCAGCAATGCTGGCAGCACTCATACATCTATTCCCCAAAGACACCCTCTGGCTATGACGCTGAACACATGTACTCAACTTCTTTGGTCGACCATGGCGAGACCTGTTCTGTGTGGAACATGTCCTGTTAAACCGCTGTATGATCTTGGCCACCATGCTGAAGCTCAGTTTCAGGGTCTTGGAAATTTTCCCATAGCCTAGGCCATCTTTATGTAGAGCAACAGTTTTTTTTTTTCAGATCCTCAGAGAGTTCTTTGTCGTGAGGTGCCATGTTGAACTCCCAGTGACCAGTATGAGAGAGTGAGAGTGATAACACCAAATTTAACACACCTGCTCTCAATTCACACCTGAGACCTTGTAACACTAACAAGTCACATGACACCGGGGAGTGAAAATGTCCAAATTGGGCCCAATTTGGACATTTTCACTTAGGGGTATACTCACTTTTGTTACCAGCGGTTTAGACAATGGCTGTGTGTTGAGTTATTTCGAGGGGACAGAAAATTTACACTATTATACAAGCTGTCCACTCTCTACTTTACATTGTAGCAAAGTGTAATTTCTTTAGTTTTGTCACATGAAAAGATATAATGAAATATTTAAAAAATGTGAGGGGTGTACTCACTTTTGTGAGATACTGTAAGTACATAAATGCATGCACCATGGCTGCATCTAAATACGTAAATGGCAATTACGTTATGTATGGTACAGCCATATCATGGTCATTAGTCACAGTTAACTCTAAACTGATGAACTATAAGGGCTTTAAAGAGTAGCCTATGGATTATACAGAGCTTATTATACCCCAGTAAAAATGTTTAGGTTTTGACCTAGACAAGCTGACACTTGCCCTAGATGTGGGAGATTGGGCGCAGATCTTATCCACATGTTCTGGAGATGTCCTAAACTATACCACTATCGGGAAGAGGTGGTGGACAGGATTGCCCAGGTATTCAAAACCCACTTGGAACTGGATCCTATATTGTGTGTCCTGGGGGGGTTTGGGGGAGAGGGCAGGCCTGGAGAGGTTCAATTAGCGATTTTGCGATGCCTCTTTCAGGCCAGGAAACTTATTGCCCAGAGGTGGCAGTCCGTTACTCCAACATCCTTTATCGAGTGGGAACAAAATTTGGAGAGGGTGATTTGTAAGGAAAGAACAACATACATTAGACAAGGGAACCGGGTTAAATTTCATCAGATATGGAGACTTTGGAATGAGAGAGAGAGCAATATGAATATCTAAGATAACGTAAAGTATAGATATATCGGTGAAGTAGAAGAAAGAGAAATATATGGGAACATTGTACTAGAGTGAGAGCAAGGAGGTGGTTGTAGGGAGTAGTGGGGGAGAGAACAGTGTAGTAGTAAGGGTAGTGAGAGAGGAAAGACACTTATTATTAGACTAGCGCTTTTTACTGATTAATGTGATCAAGATGTATGTGTATGTGTATATTATGTAATTGTGAAAAATAAAATAAAGATATAAAGTCAAAAAAAAAAAAAAAAAAGAGTAGCCTATGGAAAATTTGGGGTAGTAAAATTAGCTGCAGCTTCAAAGTCACGTGCATTATTAAGGCTTTAGATATTATCTATTTACTTGATGCAACCTTATATATTTTTATTTATTTAATCCAATTGATAAAATATTTGTTTGCATGCACTAAAGTATATTTTTGTGTAGTTTTACTGAAAATATGCATTTGATAGAAATTTATAGAAATTGATAGATGTGCTAATATGTAACATTAAAAAAATTGCAACTACCAAAATTTTACTCTCCAGAGTCCCTGTTACAGAAAATATTTAATTTGTGGAGGTTTTATCTAATCTATAGGCCTAAAATGAGCATTTTACCACGTGTGCGAAGAATACAAAACTGATCTGATGGCAAAAGGTTTAAACTTTAAAGTAACTTGTGTTGCATTGAATATATCTGTTAGCAAGATCTATTGTATAAGATTTGAGGAAAGAAAAAAGATGGAAAGTGCAGAGAAAACTGGGATCGTTTGAAACAAAGTCACTAACTACTAGAAGCTAAAGAATATTTTCCTTCACTTTTCTGAGCCAGCACTTAGGTAAGGAAAACACAGTCTGCAGGGGCCCAAGGGTAGCACAATAGGTGCCAAGGTGCCACACGTTGAGCACCAATGATCTAAATAGTAATTTTGCAGAAGACTCAGGGATAAGCCAAGGGAACCTTTGTGGATGAAGCAGGCCACTATGTAGGACTGGTACAATAGCCATACACTCTTTTATAGTGCCAGTGCCATAACTTTCTTAGTCACAGATCATCTGAGTGCCACTGGCTAGATAAGTTTTCATAGCACTTAATGATCTCGAACTGTCACTAAGCTGCAACTTAACCTCTTGCTGCCCACATAATGCATGTGTGCAGCCGCAAAGAGGGTGGGCTTTACGCCCACATGCTACACATATGCACCTATGGCCAACAGAACTTTCTGTGCTGAGAGCTCTTGGTCTGTACTAATGATCGGGAACTGGCAGGACTGACTCTCGATCATAAGACCACTGTGACACCCAATCACAGTGGTCACATGACTAGACATATCTCAATGGCCCCTGGGTGTATGAGCCCAGTTAAAGGGATGCTGGGGTGGATGGGAAGGGGTTAAAATGACAATTATGTATATTATTACAGCCATCTCTGTAAAACAAAAACTTATAGCAAGGCAACATGATTATAAGAATCAGGAGCTATCGGATAGGGCACAAATGGCATAGCATGGTCCAGCTGTTGCTTTAATGCCGGGTCTCAATTGAAATTGTGCACATTACCTGCACCATCAATTTTCCCTTTGTATGATAGAGGGATTAGAATAAAATGGCAAGTTTGCAACTTTGCCCTGCTCACCTACTTTTTGTTTGACAATGATATGAATTATAGTAGATACATTGAAGTCCTCCATTTTTCATTGTTTGCACTGGCATGCCCCATCAGACATCAACTGCCTACACAAGCAATAGCTAATGCTAAGTGACAGTTACTTGCACAGCTTTTACCAATGCTGCTACCCCCAAGTTTACAGCAGGAGTGTGAATGTTGTAACTTGGTCACATAGACATCAAGGGGGGTCTTAGACTGAAGCTACACTGTAGATGATCCATTTCTGCTTTGTGTCATTTGTTTATTGTAGTAAAAACTAATGGTAGATGGTGTATTTTAGTTAGCAGGTTGTCTGTTTTATAACAGAGCTACTTTTCAACTGTTAAAATTACCAAAAAGTAGAGATGTTTGCATGATATTAGACATGTGCACAACCAAAAAATTTGTTTATTTTCGTTTCGTTTTTTTCGTTTCCGAAAAAAAACTGTTTTTTTTCGTTTATTTTTTTTCGTTTCTGTCGATTCGTACATTCGTAAGTCGTCGTTGTTTGGATTCGTAACGATTCGTACATTCGTAAGTCGTCGTTGTTCGTATTCATAACGATTCGTACATTCGTAAGAGTTATTTTTTCGTTGATTCGTTTCTTCGTTTGTTTAATTTTCGGACACATTCGTATTTATTCGTACATTCGTAACATTCGTAGATTCGTAATCGGAGCATAATTCATAATTTGATGTAATGTGTATGCTATTATTACATTTTAATAATTTACAAATCGAAAAAAAAAGTTACGAATCGAAAAAAAAAGTTACGAATCGAAAAAAAAGTTACGAATGTACGAATTTTTTTGTTCAATAGAGACACAGAAAATTACAAATCGAAAAAAAAAAAAAAAAAAGTTACGAATTGAAAAAAAAGTTACGAATCGAAAAATAAGTTACGAATCGAAAAAAAAATTACGAATGTACGAATTTTTTGGTTCAATAGAGACACGGAAAATTACAAATGGAACAAAAAAAAAAAACAATTACGAATCGAAAAAAAAGTTACGAATGTAAGAATTTTTTGGTTCAATAGAGACACGGAAAATTACAAATCGAAAAAAAAAAAAAAAAAAAAGTTACGAATCGAAAAAAAAAGTTACGAATCGAAAAAAAAAGTTACGAATCGAAAAAAAGTTACGAATTTACGAATTTTTTGGTTCAATAGAGACACGGAAAATTACAAATCGAAAAAAAAAAAAAGTTACGAATCGAAAAAAAGTTACGAATGTACAAATTTTTTGGTTCAATAGAGACACGGAAAATTACAAATCGAAAAAAAAAAAAAAAAAAAAAAAAAAAGTTACAAAACGAAAAAAAGTTACGAATCGAAAAAAAAAAAGTTACGAATCGAAAAAAAGTTACGAATGTACGAATTTTTTGGTTCAATAGAGACACGGAAAATTACAAATCGAAAAAAAAAAAAAAAAAAAAAAGTTACGAATCGAAAAATAAGTTACGAATCGAAAAAAAAAAGTTACGAATCGAAAAAAAGTTACGAATGTACTAATTTTTTTGTTCAATCCATTCGAAGCACGTTTAGCAGCACCATTGTAAGGGACACGGAAAATGACCAATTCAACAAAAAAAAAAGTTACAAATTTTTTCGTTCGTTTTCGTTCGTTTTTGTTTTTCGGATTTTTTCATTAGTACATTCGTTGTTTCTAATTTGTTTTTTTCGGATTTTCGTTTTTTTTCGGATTCGAATGATTCGTTACTCGGATTCGTACGATTCGAATGATTCGTTACGATTCGTTATTCGTATTCGTACAATTCGAATGATTCGTTCATTCGTACGAAAACGAACGAAAGAAAATAACGAAAAAAAACAAAAAACGAAAAAAAACGAAACTAATTGCACATGTCTACATGATATCTGGATGATAATGAGCTTCTGTTTCCTCTCAACAAACCCCACATTTCCCTTCCTGTACAGTTTACCTGCTGACCTTGCCTGCAAATGTCCAGAGTTGGACAAGATGGGGAAACAAAATAGTGTATTACAGAATGGCACTAGACCATGAGTGTAACTTTGGCAAAAGCAGCCCTGTCTGGGGTTAGAAAATGAGAGCTATGTTAATGCTAAATTACATTTAGTATAGCACCATACATATCAAATTGAAATGTATATATTATACTTCAGCAGTATGTAAAGTCTAGGTATAACACAATTATTATAAAAAAAAAAATATTGTTTCCAATATTGAAAGTTACTATTGGGATATTGTCTTACATTGACTGTGGGACAATGGGTTAAATATTGCATATTTGTTACAAACCAAACATAAAACAAGACTTCGTTTTTTTAACTATCAAGAAATATAGGATAAATATACTGTAGATCTTCAATTTATGTTAATCTAGAGTAAGACTTGTCTACTGTGTACTCAACCAAAAGATGTTCCTCAGTAAGAGGTTGGTTTAGATCAAACAAAATATAAATTTTCTGTCGTATCGGAGATGAAATGTTCATGAAAGTGTTCTAGCATATCGACCTGATCCTCTGTAACACTTGACCTATGTTGCAAGAGAGGAAAATTACAGAATCCCGATGTATACTGTATACTTAGATTATACTTGTATGCCACTGGAAGCAAAAAGTGTCAAACACACCAAGCCTTCATTTGATGTAAAACGAAGCAGATTATTTTTCCTGTGCAAATCAAAATTAATTAAGATTCAATGATGTACAGCAGAAGTTCAAACTTTACCATTACATGGTAAATATTTAGCAAGGCATTGTATTAAAGTGCCTTATTTCCATATTAAAAATGTATGTCATTTCGAATGTGGAAAGAAGGCTTACTGCAAAGCAAACATCGATCATAAAAGTGGTATTTTTAATATTTAATTGTGAGGAAGAAAAGAAAGACAAGAAAGAGAAAGAAAGAAAGAGCATTTATATAAATACGATTATTTATAGACAGCTACATTTATAGACAGCTTTAAAAAGATGTGCAAAAATATACCACAGAAAAGAAGAGAATGTCAATTTTGGAACTCCAGATTTAATTACTTTATTACAGCCTAGAGCTTTCTGTGCTGTTTTGTTTTCCATAAAAGGAAATGCCCAGCTACTGAGTCAAATAACTGTCTGGAGGACTTGTTCTGCTGACAGTTTCACTTTTGGAAGCAACATTTTATACTGAGCCAAAATGCTGGGGACACTAAATTCAGCCCAGACTACATCTGGATTTCTATGACAAAATATTTTTTTGTGCAAGATCATATCTCTAGTTGGTAAATTAAGATTTCCTTAATCTTTTCTTCAAAGAGAAATTTGTGAAAGAAACTCCGCTTTCACAAATTTCACAAACATAAAAAAATGTAATTATATATTTATTATATATGCAGTATATATGCATAGAGTACATACTACATACTGCATACATAGTACATACATAGTACATACAGTACATAGTACATACTACAGTGTATAATGTATAATTGCAACACAAGCTATTTTTTTATTAATATTATTAATAATTACCTCTACATTATGTATACCCTTGTACTTTTTCAAATTTTTCTTTCAATTTGTTTTGATATATCCTATAACAGGCTAGTACACACCATCTCCATGCTCTCAGGGGCAAGTAGCACTCCTGTTCCATGACAGATGCTGGTCTCATTCCAGCATCTTGGTTTTGGTTGTGATGCATTCTCCCTGTCTGCCTGTTCACTTGCAAGGTGATTGATGTAGCCAGACTCTGGGTGGAGACCAAAGCTGATTTACACCAGAATAAAAAAACATAGATCACCCACGCTAGATATAATCACAACGTATCATAGATGATGTGGCAAATCAGCTGATACAATTCTCTTGATATAGAAAACAACAATATTACAACACAAATGCAGTGCTCATGCCCTTAGAAAGAGTCCAAATAATTTTAAAGGGTAAAGCAAAATAAGAGTCCATTTAGTGCAGGTTCACACAAAAGGGTGTTCAGAGGGGTCCGCCACCAAGATGAAAGGATCACACTGACCCTTGCCCCAAATGATGGACTACTCGATCAAAAGTAGTCAAATGCGCTTTTAAAGTGCTTTGCTCCAACTCTCCATACATGTGAGATGACCAGTCACTTAGGGACAGACACGCTCCACCTTAGACAGGGGCTCACAATGCCAACATATGGGGATTGGTATAAAGAAGCTTCATTGCGCAGTATTACTGACAACGATGATTTATTTAAAATAGCCAGAATACTCACAAACAACAAGGTTAAAATCACATTTAAAATTGTCATGGTCTCAGCAATATTTCCAGCCAGTAAGATGGCCGTCCATGCAGCGTGGCAACGTCACATAACCAGACTTCTTCCCACGTGTTTCGTCACTCATAGATGTCATCAGGGAAGTGATGATGTCTGTGAGTGATGAAACGTGCCATGTTGCCACGCTATACGGTCAGTTAGCTTAATGTTTGGAGACATTGATGAGACCATGAGAATTTACATGTGATTTTGCTGATCGCAGGTGCAATGCTTTACAGGCTGGAGTGTAAAAAAAAAAGCATATTTTTGGCAGGCAAAAATATGTGCATTTTTTTATATATTTTTGAACAGTGAACTTACCTTTTAAAATTGAGAGCAGATGTAAAAAGATGACATACTATAAGAACCTAAATTTTCCTAAAAAACGGCCACGGTGTGTACAAAGCTTGGCCAATAACAAACAGTAGGAAACTGACGTATAAAGGTGTAAATTGCAAACTGTAGGCTAACATTATTAACCATGTAAACAAGGTTCATACCTAGAAATAAAGAATCAACAAGAAAAAAACATGTGTAATAATAAAGGGAGATATGGGAAATAAGTAAAGTACAGAAAATACAGAGTATATCTCAAATTCGGTACAAAAATACTCATCAGATGTGCATGGTATCATTATAAGATGGGGGTATCGTGTATACAGAGACATTAAAATCCCTAAATAGCCTACATAAGATGAAATAAAGGGGGGTCATAGAGGGTAAAATAGGTGTTAAAATTTGGATACTGTAGCCAGGGCAACCAAAGGTTCAAAAATATCTCTTGACATAAATGTGCTTTAGCAAACATAAGCTCTAAATTGGCATGCTCATTGAGAATTTGAAGAACTGTGAGCAGTGTTGGTGAAAGTGGTTGTTTCCAGCTTCTAGCAATAGCAGTAGCTAGTCTAGCTACTATTAATAGGTGTGCAAGTATTGTGTGGAATTCATAGTGCCAGATTTCTATACCTATTCCTAGTAAAGCCAGTTTGGGATCTGGAGGAGATACAATCTTTGTAATTCAAAAGAAAAACAGAGGTCGAGAAATCAGCCAATAGTGGGCAGCTCCACTACACATGTACTATAGTACCATTTAAATCACACTTCCGCCAGCATAAGGGAGATTGGTCAAGAAATATGTGGTCTAGTCTAGACGAAATGTAAAACCATTTGTGGGCAATCTTTTGAACAGACTCCCAGTGGGCTGTACACCAAGATAGCTTAAGAGGCCTGGAGATTATGAAATGCCAACTTGACGATGAGGCTGAAAAGTCAAGATCACGTTCCCAGGCTTCTATCTATTTTATACCACTGATCTGGCTTTGTCAACAACTGATAGATGGTGGGAGTTTCCTTGTTGGCATGTTTAGGAGCATCTAAAAAGGGAATTATTACTACAGTTACAAAATATATTTTTTTAAATGTACTACGCTGGTATCAGATGAACATAACATCTTGTAATCTTCAGGGAAATGCTGAACAAGAATACAAAATTATTATTGTGTATTTAAGAAGAAATACACTGCTACAGGTGTTTGATATTAATGTGAAATAAATGTATGTATGTAGATCGTGTCAGAGAGTCAAAAAGTCAGATATGAGAACTGTGCTGCTGATCTTGTTTCATCCTGTGCTGATACATTGTATTACTGTTCCAATTAAGCAGCTGTACACAAGGTGCCAGAAGAATACAGTATGAACCAACCATCAGAGCCAGATTCTACCCTGTGCCAAGCTGCCAAGACCTTACCAGTAAGACAAGCAGCTATCATCAGTGGTATCCCCTGTTCTGTCATCTGGGTCATCAGATATTACATTTATCCTTTTGCTTGCTTGCCCATAGCTTACAAGATGCAAAGACTTACCTTATCAAGCCAGCTTCCCAGAGCTCCTCTGCTGCTGTGTACCCTGCTGATCAGATCAATTCCCGGAACATCACTGCTGACTCTAGAAACCCCATTGCCTAGTGTTCTGTTACCCAGGCAACGTGGTCACACCTTGGACTCCCCATAGGCTGAAGCGCTTTGTATTCTGGCAATGGCCCCCAAATTTTGCAGCTAGACTGTTATTTTCCCTATCGCCACAGAAGTAAAGCTAGGGGAATAAATCTATATACAGAAAGGGTCAATGTATTTGTAGAGACATCACAGTACTCTGATTGCTCCTGGTGACGTCTGTATAGACGAAACATGTTGGGCAGGGCTGGAGTATTGCAATATCAGCATACTGACTGGAGGTCACTTGCAGAGCATGAAGTGCACTGGTGTGTTTCTTGATTTTTCTCCTAGCCATCATATCCTTAGAGCTTGGGGCTGTTTGTTAGTACCTCTGGATTGGAACCACTGATATATGGCCACTTTCACACTGGGGCGGTGGGTGCGTCGGCGGTAAAGCGCCGCTATTTTTAGCGGCGCTTTACCGTCAATTTTGCTGTGCTATTTGGCCACTAGCGGGGCGCTTTTACCCCCACTAGCGGCCGAGAAAGGGTTAAAACTAGCTGAGAAAGGGTTAAAACCACCCGCAAAGCACTTTGCCGGTGGTACAATCATGCTGCCCATTGATTTCAATGGGTAGGAGTGGTGGAGGAGCAGTATACACACCGCTTGTTCACCCCTCTAAAGATGCTACTAGCAGGACTTTTTTTAGCGTCCTGCCAGCGCACCGGTCCAGTGTGAAAGCCCTCGGGCTTTCACATTGGAGAGACAGGAGCGGCTCTTTCAGGGTGCTTTGCAGGCGCTATTTTTAGCGCTGTAGCACCTGCAAAGCACTCCAGTGTGAAAGGGATCTAATGATTTGATGCACCTTAATTGATTTGCACAGCTTTTTTTGCGCCGGAACAGTGCTGGAAAAGCGCTGGAAAAACGCTGCTGCAGCAGCGCTTTTAAAGTGTTAAAAGCAATATTGTCGTCGCTTTTAACCCTTTTTTGGACGCTAACGAGGGTTAAAAGCACCCCACTAGTGGCCCGAAAAGTGCAGCTAAAACAACGATAAAGCATCACTAAAAATATCGGCGCTTTACCGCCAATACCCAGGCATTGTGAGTGTGAAAGTGCCCTTAGGATTATTTCAGGCTTCAGCTGCTATAAGAGCAGTGTGAACAGCAAACCTTGGCAAAGCATTTGCAGAGCTTTCAGCAAGCTTTATTGAAGCTTTTAAGGTGCCATTCAACTGCAGTTTGTAAATGTTGACCAATGATCCCAAGAATTGCTGATTGCCACTTTAAACAAGCTACTAGCATGAGTCAGCACTTCTTGACTTGGCAATCAACACTCCCATTAGGATCTGTGTATAAACTACTCTTATACAAGCGGAAGACCCTGTGAAACAGGCCTTACTTGAGCCTCCTCAGCCCCACCTCTGTCTCCCAAGTACAGCTCAGAAGACTCTGAACTGCCCGTGCTGGTGCCCTAAATAAGGGATATTATAACAACAAATAGTGAACAATTGACCATTTATTGCCACTGCATTTCTAAACCTACAGCTTTGGTTAAATATAGGATTCACCTATTACATAAACATCTTTGCTTGCTTTAATTGGTGAGTCATTGAGGACTTTTAGAACCATTTTGCTTTACTTCACTCCCTGTCTTAATATTGAAACTAGAAAAAACATTCTTTTGTGATGCATTACTGTTTCACTTCCACTAAATAGAAGTCAACAAAGATCAAATCTTAGGCCTGGTTCACACTATTGCTGTTCGTAAGCTGCGTTTGCATGGGCACAGCAGCCCATTCATTCTCATACTTTAATGGCTTCAATACAGAGCAAATTTACCCCTTCCTGCCCAGGCCAATTTTCACAATGCGCAGTCCTACAACACTCTTACCCAAATTACATTTTTATTATTATTTTTCACACAAATAGAGCTTTCTTTTGGAGGTATTTAATCACTGCTGAGTTTATAATTTTTTGCTAAAAAAAAGACTGACATTTTTGGAAAAAAACTTTTTTTTTAGTTTTTGTCAGAAAATTTGGTAAATAAGTAATTTTTCTCCTTCACTGATGTGCGCTGATGAGGTGGCACTTATGGGCACTGATGAGGCGACACTGAAGGGCACTGATGAGGAGGTACTAATATGCAGCACTGATAGGCAGCACAGATGGGCACTGATAGGTGGCACTGATGGGCACTGATAGGTGGCACTGATGACATGGCACTGAAGGGCACTGATGAGGAGACACTAATATGCAGCATTGCTGGGCACAGATATGCAGCACTGATATGCAGCACTGATGAGCACTGATAGGTGGCACAGATGGGCACTGATAGGTGGCACTGATGGGCACTGATAGGGGGCACTTATGGGCAATGATAGGCGGTACAGATAGGCGACAATGATGGGCACAGATGGGCAGCACTGATGGACACTGAAAGGCAGCACTGACTTGCATCACTGATGGGCACAGATTGGCCTCACTGATGGACACAAATTGGCATCACTGATGAGCAAAGACTGGCCTCACTGCTGGGCACTGTTGGGGCTGCACTGATCATCAGGGCACTGATGATCAGTGCCCTGATGATCTGTGCAGGTCTCCTTTGTGAGAAGATGCCGCTGATCGGCTCTCCTCTCCTCACACTCTGTCAGTGTGAGGTGAGGATAGCTGATAACCATCATTTCCTTGTTTACATGTGATTAGCTGGGATTGGACACAGCTGATCACATGGGTAGAGAGCCACATCATTTTCATCTTTACTGAGATCGTGGTTGCGTCGTGTCCCAGTGCTGGCACACAAGCGCAGTGAGACTAGGGTGACATCGTCCCAGAACAACAGAGCATCCCACCTGCTGTCATTTGTCTACACGGAGGTAGTTAAAGTGGTTGTAAACCTCAAACATGAAATATGAACAAAGCATATTCATGTAATTTCTGTCTTCTGGTTCATTCCTCTGCTATCTGCATGAATTACTTCTGATAAGTTTTCCTGACAGCAAGAGAAATAACCCTGTGATTGACAGCTTCAGCTCTGTTCCTGTGAGCTATGTGAAGGGGGAATGTCCCTTCCCGACACTCAGATCTCTCCTTACTGAGCTCTGCAGTGTGTAACTTTAGCTCTCTGCCCTCTTTTTTCTGAATACTCAGACAAGCTTTATAAATTCTGCACTTTAAATGGCTTTAGAGAATAGAACACGTAGGAGTCACATCACTAAGGGTTTACAACCACTTTAACCTGCACCTAAATGCAAATGTTTGTCCCTTTAATATTTGAAAACACATCACTGAAATTCAGAAACAGGGAGCATTTTAATCAGCCATGACTGCTTCCAATGTATAATATGTTCCATGTATATCTTAAATTGTCAGTTACTTAAATGTCAGTGAGTCCATTTAAGGCAAACACAATGAAAATTCAATTTAAAATGAAAAAGCTTTAGCTTAATATAAGAACTTCTTTCGCTATCATATCCAATAAATATGCAGAGGGACAATAAATATATTCAGGTGGATGGACAGGCAGCCAAGAGACAGATTGCATAGCTGTCTTAAATGCATATAGATAAAATAACATGACAAACACTGCAGCAGCTGTCTGGTGTGTCATGTATCAAATCAGCCTTTAGCTATTTAGTGCCTTGTGTGCACCATTCCTGGAGAGGGCTCTCACAATGATCTGGTATTTTGCTTCAGGGAAATATTTTTTTTATGTCACAAGATTAAATTAAATGAGAATAAATTGATGCTATTTATTGTGGATTTTAGATGTAGCTTTAGTTGTGTTTATCTAATTGATTTTACACTTTAATGGAATTAGTAGTTTAGGAGCCTCTTTCCCCTTATATTATGTGCAAAAGGTAGAAGTAGTGTGGCAATAGGTCAAAAGTTATGTCTTTTGAAATACTTTGCGCTTCTTTGTCAGGCACTTCATTTGCAGTTAGCACTTAAAATAGAAGTATGGTTTCCTTTTTTTTGCTTACATCTATTCTATGTGAGATGCTGATATCTACAAATATTCCAGCCCTCTCAGAAGTAGGAAACAGCAGAAGAACTCTGGACAGCCGCACACCGGAAAAAGATAAAATTCTGTGTTGTTTAATAAAAAATCAAAATCACATCCAATGGTCCACAGCAAAAGGGTAAAAGGGGTCCAAACTGACGCGTTTCGCACTAGGATCAGTGCTTACTCAGAAGTGCCCCCATGCTCAGAACCAATGCAAAAGATCAGACAACAATACAGTAGTTGACCAAAGGTGGCGGTAAAGAGCAGAAAAACCAAGTGATTTGGTGAAAGTTGGCTGAAAAAGTCCTGCTGTGTGTATGCAAGTTCAGGGCCGACGCCCTTTGTACAAAAATCCACAGGAAAGTTTGTACAAAGTCCTATCGTGTGTATGAGGCTTAATACTGACAATGATCTGGCTCTGAACTGTGGATCCACCCACTTTCATGTCATTTTTCTTGACTGATGTCCTCTCTCTGCTCGTTCCCGAGACTTCACAGAGTGTAGCTGCTCTTCCTCCCTTGTCTCTCCTCCCTCCCTTCCCTTGTCTCTCCTCCCTTCTCCCCCGTAGCATGTTTTAATGGTCAGAAGAGTCGGCAGAGATATCAGCACTTCATTCAGTGACTAAGGTAGGAGAAGTCAAAACAATATATTTGTAAAGCAGAATAAACATATGGATGTGACAGCACACAGGATGTCCATGCATTACTGGTATAGTAAAATGAAATAAAATCAGAGCTAACATTGTAAATGAATCCTTTTATTGACTATCTGGATTTTTATGAGACAATGAAACCTTCCATTCACATCTACTTGTATTTTCATACTGAAGCCCAGAGCTCCTCAGACATGGACATAGCTTTGCTCCCCCATAATTTGTGTATTACCTAGTACCCCTATAGCAATAATGTTCCCTTCATTGTAAAAAGAGTATTACAGGATCACATGCCGTACAGTGCCATCACATGCCGTACAGAGCCATCACATGCCGTACAGTGTCATTACATGTTGTACAGTGTCATCACTAGCCATACAGAGTAATTACATGCTGTACAGTGCAATCACATGCCGTGCAGAGTCATCACATGCAGTACAATGCCATCACATGCCGTGCAGAGTCATCACATGCCGCAAAGTGGCATCACATGCCGTACAGTGTCATCACATGCCATACAGTGCATTCACATGCCGTACAGAGTCATCACATGCCATACAGTGTCATTACATGTTGTACAGCACCATCACATGCCATACAGTGCCATCACATGCCGTACAGAGTCATCACATGCCGTACAGTGTCATTACATGTTGTACAGCACCATCACATGCCGTACAGAGCCATCACATGCTGTAAAATGCCATCACATGCCGTACAGTGTCATCACATGCCGTACAGAGCCATCACATACCGTACAGAGCCATCAGATGCCGTAGAGTGTCATCACATGCCGTACAGAGCCATCTCTTGCCGTACAGTGCCATCACATGCTGTACAGAGTCATCACATGCCGTAAAAGAAAAGAAAATTTTTCCAGTAGGAGAAATAATATGATGGAAACCTCTGCACTGTGTACAGTCTATGTAGACTCCTGTTTGAATGAGCAAACCTCCCGCCGAATAAAGTGAAATATTTAGCAGTGGTATTATTACAAAATGAAAAATATGATGGCTTCTTCCTGGCTGTTAATGAGCCAGAACCCAACGACATCCCAGCAACCACTGACTCAACCGGTGGTGACTGACAAATGAATATAAACAAATGAAGGGGATAGTGTAACCAACAAAGAAAAACAGTGGGGGTCCCTCTCAAAATTACCAAAATTCATACCAGGCCATTTAGGTCTGGAATAGATTTTATGGTCATGTCCATATTTAGTCAATGACATCACCCAGAGACCCATCCGTTTTGGTTATATTGCAGCAACATGAACCAGAAGATGCCATTTGGTGGGGGGTACATTTTTCATTCGGGCATCGTGATTGAAGTGGATCTGCATCACTGGATGACATGATTGTGAATTTATATATTTTTTTCTTTAATTAATGGACTTAAAAAGGGTCACAATGTGTGTGTTTTTTATGGTCAGATAGTCATCATCCTTATTAGTAATATTGTAATAATGAATGAGCCTTGAGCACACATGTGAAGATCAATAGGACCCAGTGAGTCAATTTTCTGAAGCAAGGCTGTGAGGTGCCCTGCAAGCCTTAAAATGAAGATCACTGCACTAAGGACATGTTAAGTATCAGACCAGGTGGCCTGAAAAGGTACAGTTGTCCTTTAAATCAAGTTCATAACAAAAAAGGGGGAGGAATAGGGAAATAAATTATGTATAACAAGTGCCACTGGGGGCACCGAAGAGTCTCCTCAGATCTTGCCTGTCCAATGTGGACCGTGTCACTCTGGTCAGAGCAATATAAATATTCAAAAAAACCTGGTGTGTTCCTGTCAAGACTGGCAGGAACCAGAAGACCATATGAGTGACACAACATACAAGAAAAGAAGGCCTAAATTTTAAAAAAGTAGATTTTATTGTAAATACAAAAAAAGGAACAATGTGGTCAGATATGATCCAAAATTGGATCAATCAAGTATATGCGGCATGTGCAGTTATAAAGACACCATGTGATTCATCCTAGCCACTGATGAGTACATGGTACAGCAACAAATAAGACAATACAAAAACACTGAACAAAAAATTACAGACAACATGAAACAATGCGTCCGGACGTCGAAAATCTATGTGTGGAAGACCTGCACACTGTGAGCGTGAGTGTGCGCAGTATGCAGTGACTGCTTAAGGGTCAGAAAATCCACACATAGATCCCTGGAAGGCTCGAGCCCACAGTGGGGACGGGGAGACTGGGGAGGTGGAAGGGAGGAGGGATGTGGGAGACGGAATGGAGAGAATTCAATGGATGCACACTGTAGATTGCAATGTAAAAAACAAAACAGCTGTAGAGTATCCTGGCTGTGTTGAGGACTAAGTTGGAAAAGTGTCTTTAGTAACAGCAGCAAAGTTCATCTCTCTTCATTGATAATGAATATTAAAATTCAAGCAGGAAGACACAAAAAGTGCTTCTGGCATGCATGTGGATTGATAACACCGCAGAAATATCAGACCGCACGGGACTGAGTTCACCTAATGGTAGTATATTTGTTAATCGACCCGACCTGTACCAGCATCTATATACAGGATAAACATCAAAGTTCACTGTGTGCTCCAACGTTTTTGGATACCTTCATAAAGATGGCTGTGGAGTGGACCTTTAGTACTGGGTGTCCACAGTGGATAAACTGCCTGATAGAAGTCCCATTCAATACTTATCTCAAGGGGATTTTTTGGGGCTGCAATCAGCTCTCAAAGCAGAAAGTGTTCGGGTAATTTCCCCTAAACAAATATGTCTGTCCCAGAGAATATGAAGTAGGGAGTACCTGGCAGTGTTCGGTGTCCGTGTGGATGCTGGTGAATATTGGTAGGTCCGTGTAGGTTCCCTGCCTTTAGTATCTTCGTGTCTCCTGCTCTCCATGGAATTCCATGATGTTCCGCAGCGTCTCCTCTGTCTCTAACCCGGCCCGGGCTGACTTCCGGGAGGTGTGACGGCGTCTCAGGACGTGATGACGTCAACGCGTTTCGCAATTACAGTTGCAATTTCGTTAAATCAAACCTACAAACCCCAGGCAGGTTCAATGCAATAGACACAATATATCACCTGTATCTTACCCTTTCTCTAGCATCCCCAATTTGCCACCAGAGTCTCTAAAAAGCCTAGTAATTTTGGGTCTATACATATGTGAAAATCCCCTCTTCCTCCCCATGATTAGGAGCGCATTGTTTAACCATTAAAACACCAGGTCCCAATGCTATCAAGTAAAGTAATGCCTATTCTTTTGTAAATTTTACTCTGTTAGCAGATCAGGGCAATATTGTAAAATGAGGAAGATAGGTAGAAACACATTCTGGTGCCTGCTCTGTAGAGAATCTGGTGCTTTATCTAGAATGGGCAACAAACACATTTTCTTTAAAGTGAACCCGTGGTCATGCTACAGTCAAATATTCATATTGTTAACGAGCAATAAATAAGCTTTAAAATAAGCTCTCACTGATATCCATAAATGAGTAATTCATTCTCAAAAATTACAAGCAGTGAAGTTGCCCAAGTTAGGTCAAGTTAGGGCAGTGCTCTGCTTATTTTTTCCAGGAGCACAATGTCTATGTTTGCATTTATGGGTCAATTGTTATTTTTATTTTTAAAAAAAAAAAAATTTTTATTTATTTTTTTTTTTTTTATTTTTAAATTTTTATTTTTTTTGGTTTTAGTGTCACCGTGACTGACCCCACCTCGACTGACCCCCTTACTCGCCTCTCCTTTATTTTAATGTTTATTATCTGATGTGTCAATAGCTTATATTTGGAGGGGGGAGTGTACCTACATTTCATGCTTGTATTTGTTGTACCATTATTTCAGAGGGCTCCGTGTTTGGAGCGGTAGCCATGCACCTCATCCTACCCTGGAAGCCGGAATTTTCTCATGCTTCTGGTTGGGAGCAGTACATACTTTTTTACAAAAATATTAATCACACCATATTCTTGGATCTCTCTTTGTGTTTTCTTTTCATCTATCCTCCTTTTCTCTTTTTCGCCCTTTTCTAACCTTTCATTTCTTTCAGTGGCAAGTGCGATCTCCTTCACTGACGGCTTCCGGATATTTGTGTTCTCGGCCTCTCGGATGGATGATTTTCATGGACCGCCTCCCCATGGTCAGGTAAGTGATTGGGACCTTCTGGCATCGCACCCGATACTGCTCTATGGCTGATCTAAACTCTCATACTCTTTTCCACTTTCATAACCCCTTACGGGGATCTGGGGCACGGCTGGCCCCTAGGCTTTATTGCCTACCAGGAAACTCATTTCCCGAAATCCTATGTCCCCTCCTTTATTCACTCCAAGTTCCCTACATTCTATCTTGCTAACTCTGACACTAAAACCAAAGGGGTGGGAATATTTTTTTCCCGGAACACCCAATTCTCACTTGTTTCGGAACACAAGGACCCTGAGGGTAGGTTTATTCTGGTGAAAGGTCTCATTGATAACCAACTATACTCCCTGATCTCATACTACGCGCCTAATCGAGGCCAATCCAAATTTTTTCGATCTCTTTTCAGCACTCTGGCCCCAAGATTGGAGGGCACGGTTCTCTATGGAGGTGACTCCAACATTGCATTTGATGCAGGTAAAGAGCCTGGACATAGCCAGACAGTTGTTCCATCAGGGCTTGATTGATGCCTGGAGGGAATCTAACCCTGGATCCCGGGACTATACACATTACTCCAACCCCCATAACACATATGCTAGAATTGACCATTTCTTTATTCTACAAAAACACGCTCCGATGCTAAGAAAAGTTATTATCAGGGACTCTGTCTGGTCGGACCACTCTATCCTTATTCTGACTTTACACAAACCACCGACTCACCAACGTGAGTTCTTAAAATCTTAACGAAAATCCTCGCAAACAGAATCTCTTCCTTTATTAGCCTATATGTACACAAGGACCAAGTGGGATTTATCCCTGGAAGACAGGGTCCGGACCAGATCAGAAGAGCCATAGATGTGATTTCGCTCCTGAAATCTGGCTGGGATAACGGTCCTTGGTCATCGAGACTCTTGCTATCGCCATTCGGGATAATCCCGATATACATGGAGTACGCTGTGGCCAGCAAACCCACAAGTGTGCTCTTTTCGCAGATGATGTATTACTCTTTATCACATCCCCACTTGTTTCCCTACCAAATTTATGTAGGGTTCTCGATGACTTTGGCAAAGTTTCCGGTCTTACGGTTAATTTCTCTAAGTCTTTGGCTCTGAACGTCAATTTACCGGATCCCCTAGTATCTCAGCTCAAGGATAATTTTAAATTTGGTTGGGGTGAATCTTTACTCCCTTACCTGGGTATCAACCTCACGGCCTCTATAGACAATCTTTATAAGGCAAACTTTCCCCCACTCTATCATAAACTTGCAGCAGATTTAAAACAATGGAATACACTGGGGCTATCATGGCTGGGCAGGATAAATTCAGTAAAAATGACCCTACTTCCCCGCATTCTCTATTTGTTTAGATCACTGCCCATACCCATTCTAAAAGACCACCTACGAAAATTCCAATCTAAAATTATACAATTCATTTGGGGATCAAAGGGACATAGGTTAGCTAAGGGTACCCTTCATAGGCACCGTACTCAAGGGGGTGTTGGGGTTCCCAATCTACTCTGGTATTACCAGGCGGCTCAACTCTCACAACTATCCACTATCTACTCCAAATATGCTCTTCCAGATTGGGTGCATATGGAACGACAAACCATTCCTCAGTATACCCTGGATTATATTCTCTGGTCCTCAGCCAGATCTAGACCTGCCGTCATGGTTCCTACACTATCCCACTCACTTACATTGTGGGACTCTCTCAAATCCAATCCTCAGTTAGTATCCCATTGGCGCCCGCTATCCCACTTATTCAGAAATCCTCTATTTCCTCCGGGAATGGACATAACCGCTTTCCAG
This sequence comes from Lithobates sylvaticus, assembly GCA_028564925.1. Taxonomy (NCBI): domain Eukaryota; kingdom Metazoa; phylum Chordata; class Amphibia; order Anura; family Ranidae; genus Lithobates; species Lithobates sylvaticus. The sequence continues at coordinate 639,572,760 of CM053026.1, forward strand.
TGGTGGTTGGATAAGGGGATGTATAGGATAGGACACTTCGCTAACACCACGGGCCCCCTTTCTAGGGCTCATTGTGTTGGCAAACTTAACATGCCCAACACGGAACAATTCCGTTACAGACAAATCGCTCACTTTATCCAGTCCCTTCGACTTCCCAACTTGCACTCTCTTGCGGTCACGGATTATGAAAGGTGGTGTGGTCAGATTGAGGAGCAGAAGGGCGGGATTTCAGTAATTTACCAATCACTTGCTCAAGCCAATACCAAAACACTCTACATGAAAGACTGGGAAAATGATTTACAACATACTTGGAGCGTTGCAGAATGGCATAGAGCTTCTACGGCAGCCTCAAAGGGGATTTTAAACATTACACTGATTGAAGCTAACCTGAAAGTCCTCATGAGGTGGTACATGGTCCCCCTGAAACTCTCCAAAATTTACCCGACTGCTTCTCCTTTGTGTTTCCGTAACTGCGGACATGTGGGGTCTATGCTACATGTCTGGTGGGACTGTCCTAAGATTAGATCTCTCTGGAATAGAATATTTAACATTATTAGGAAAATTACGGATTTACCGATCCATAAATCTCCTCACATTGCCCTATTGAATTTTCCTTGTCCAAACACTCCTCGTCTGACCCAAAGGCTCATTATGTTCATGCTCCTTGGAACTAAACTCACGATAGCTCGGGCTTGGAAAACACCAACTGTTTCTCTCCTCCTGGTTAAGAGGAAAATTTCCTGGATAATGGCCCAGGAGAAGACAGTTAGCATTCTTCTTGACTCCACCGCTAAACATGATGCTATCTGGGATCCCTGGATCAGATACATATCATTACCAACCACTGACTAGCCTTATGTCGGGTGCCGTCGGTGAAGGAGTTTCAACACTTTGACTATGAAGGGTATCAAATTTATGGTTCTTGTTTACTGATGCTATTTACTGTATTCATGTTTCCTGTATTTCTCTCTGTTTGAAAACTCAATAAAAACTATTGAAAAGAGATGAGGAAGATGGAAAGTTGCCAAGTCATTGCTTGTTTTAAAGCTCATTTAATACATGTTAACCACTTTTCGCCTATACCCAGAATGGTCTGTATGCACAGGAAGTAGGAAGGATTGGATGATTACCTGACCACTGTGATTGGCTGTCACAGTGGTCAGATGATTGGGAACTGGTCTTGCTGACTCCTGATAATTGATAAAGACTGAGAGCTGTCTTTGACAGCTTGGAAACTGTGCTGGAAGTGCATAGCGCACAGGCTCTGTTGCCCATGCACACACATATGTGTTATATGGGTGACAAGAGGTTAAGAATATGCAAAGCATGTTGTGACGAAAATTAACAGAAAGTTCTCATGGTACATCTCTTGTCAATCTTCAATATGCTGAAAAACAAACAAAGCAATCTGGGTGGATTTCACATGTATTCTGTTCACTGCTCTGTCATTCCAATCCGAGGATGCCAATACTTGTCAGCCGTCAGTCATCCAAAAGAAAGGTCTGGAACAGCCGCACTCCTTATATGCTTTTATTGAGGAAAATGAACTTACACCTGACATAACAGAGGTGGGGGGGGGGGGGCAGGCGATTTTAACATGCCTAATCCAAAGCATGTTGTGATGAAAATTAACAGCAAGTTCTCTGTGAAGGTGATACCAAAGGAATCCCTGAGGTTGGCCATATACAATGTGGGATGTTGATTGGGAGTGCGGAGCATTTTGCAAGATTGACCCCCAGCCCTGAAAGGGTGTGGAATTTCTGCAAGGTAGATAGCAGGTTAGGGAGAGACACCACTGGGTTTGGTAAAAACATATATAAGTTGTCTGTGTACAAACTAATTTTAAATTTTTCCTCTCCTTTCTGGTAGCCTTTAATGTTTGGGTCTGTGATAATTGCTCTGGCCAAAGGTTCTATCACCAGGGCAAAAATCAGAGGAGACAGAAAGCAGCCTTGTCTTGTTTCCCTATACAATAAAAAAAAGAAAACTGTAAGCGCAGAGATAAATGCACCTCTATACATGCAACAGACAATGTCTATAGAGGACTCAGTCACAGTTCATTAGTCCATATGGTAAAATGAACAAAAGTAAATCATAAAATAGTGGTGGGGGAGGCAGCTATCCCTAAAGAGAAGCCAGCTCTGTAATAGGAAAACAAGGGAACAAGAAGGAAGGGCCACCTAAGTGTAAGGTTAGGTAAGATTTTAATAGCACAACAATTAATGCACTTAAGAGGGAGTATAAAATCAGGCTCATCTGTGCTGTAGGCACAAAGTGCAGTCCGGTTGCTGGTCCATCCTATTCTCACAGGTAGGCAGTCGTAGGAGACGAGGTGTGCAGTCCTTTCCTGTGGCCACCAAGAAGATAGCCAGGTCCGACGTGGAACGCAGGTGGAACACGGACGATGATGTCACACCCAGGCTACACGCTCGGAGGCCTGTAGAAGGAGCAGTTGACACAGAGCGCATAGCCTGTGTGTTCTCTTCAGATTTCTCTTCCTTGTTGCTTCCCCTGTTTCTGCTTCTGGTGATGTCATCGTCTGTGTTCCACCTGCATTTCACGTCGGACCTGGCCGTCTTCCTGGTGGCCACAGGAAAGGACTGCACACCTCATCTCCTACGACTGCCTACCCGTGGAAATAGGATGGACCAGCAACCAGACTGCACTTTGTGCCTACAGCACAGATGAGCCTGATTTTATTCTCCCTCTTGTAAGTGCATTAATTGTTGTGCTATTAAAATCTTACCTAACTTATTGCACTTATTGCCACAAGGTGGCGCTTCCTTCTTGTTCCCTTTGTCTTATTTCCCTGCTCAGGGCGGGAAATACTCTGAGGAACAGCCAGGCAGCTTGATTCGGGTGTGGGGATTATTATACTGGATTATATTAGACCTTTTCATATTTTTTATGTAGGTCATTGAATATTGATTTCTTAGAAATACGTATACTTTTTCACTGGTTGCTCTACTTCTGTTTTTACTTATTTTAACATTGGAAAAAGTCTTTATATCATTTAATAATTCATAGATTTTAGAACTTACTACTTTTAGATCTGATCTATCTGCTGATATTTTTTACATTGGTTTGTTTTTTACATCTGATAAGGAGGGAGTTGTGGGCTTTGAAAATGTTTTGGCTTTACCTACTGATTGTTTATCTAGATTCGTAATTCTACACCGGACTATTTAATAAACTTGTGGTGTTCTCATCCTTTACACATTCTTTGAATATTATTTATATGGTAAACTGTAACTGTGAAATGTAGTAAACTGTAAGTATTACTGTAGGTAACTGTAAACGGTGGTAAAGTGTAATTCAGAACTGTGACTAAGCTCTGTAAAAATAAAAATAAAATGCCCTGACAAAAATTGTAAAAAGCCGCTTGCAAAAACAGTCAGATGTACTGTAAATGGTAACAAATAATAAATATTGCAGTGCTATTAAGTCCATATTGTGTAAATCATGTGTCAAACAAAAATCAGACAAAAAAACATCCAAAATAGTTCATAAATTTGTGCAAAATCAAGTGTTCAAAAAAATGAGTGAGCAAAATCCACCACGTGATCATCCATCCAATGTGAGATGGACTCTTACCCTAGTTGCAGGACTCTATTACAGAGTCAGATGCGCTCAGTATAATATGTCAATCCAGGGGCACATATCCTTTCCGGGAACATAAAAGTGTCTAGTGCTTCCAATAATTCTCAATGGCTAAAGGGAGAAGGGTATACATCGTGGATATAAACAGAAGTAAACACCCACCTAGTGTAAATTCATAAAAACAATCTTTTAATGTTGCAAAAAGGAAACAGCGTGGCAATGGCACGTACAGTATGTACAGCACATTTGTAGGCTCTGCCCTACATGTATTGTCACATGCCCCGATGATGTCAATTGTGACGATACATGTAGGGCGGAGCCTACATACATGCCATTGCCAAGCTGTTTCCTGTGTATATAGACCCATTTACTTCCATGCATGGATTGTTTTTACACTTGTTACTTCTTATTCAGTTTGAGTACCTTTAATCCATTTTTGCAACATTAAAAGACCGTTTTTACGGATTTACACTATGTGGGTATTTTCTTCTGTTTATATCCACAATGTACACCCTTCTCCCTTTATCCATTGAGAATTATTGGAAGCATTAGACACTTTTATGTTCCGGAAAGGATATGTGACCCTGGATTGACATATTATACAGAACGCATCTGACTCTGTAATAGAGACCTGCAACTCTGGTAAGAGTCCATCTCACATTAGGTGGAGAATCACTTGGTGGATTTTGCTCACTCCTTTTTCGAACACTTGATTTTGCACAACTTTATGAACTATTTTGGATTTTTTTTATCTGATTTTTGTTTGTCACACGATTTACACAATATGGACTTGATTTATTAGCGCTGTAATATTTATTATTATTTGTAACTAAGCTGTGTCTTGGGGCATCAACCACAGACAGTTGGAAAACTATTATTTCTCCTGTTATGGGACCATGCTTGCTACTTGCGCAGCATTTCATAATTAGTCTGGATACATGAAACAGACTTGTAATTTCCTTTTTGTGACTATACTGGTTGAAAGAAAAATTATTATTGTAGAAGAAACAAAAAATTTTGACAGCATATTGGTTGTGTTGTGGTCCCAAAGCAGACATTGTTCAGTTTTATTTAGCAACTGTCCCACCCCCTACCCCATGATTTTGCAAATATGTTATATAGTTCATGTACTTATTCAACATATGGCTTCTGTGAATAAGAAATTTATTTCAACTAATTTTATCTGGAAAACTTAAGTTGCAATATTTTAGACAATTAGAATGTATTTAATTCTTTTCACAATTAAATGATTTCCAAGGTTTCCAACTACAGTAAAACTATCCGTTCTTTAACAGAAGAATTAAAGTATATGCACAGAACAGATAATAGTCTAGACTTATTTATTTTCTTACAATACATGAATAGAAGCAGATAAAACCCAACGTGATGAGTATCATAAACTATGCAGCAAACAGTTTAAATAATTGAATTCAGTCTTTAAAACATCTGAAATGCTGAGATAATATGGAAAGCAAAAATATAAAATGAAATCAACCACATATTTCAGGTGGAAGCAATGAAGATACTATTTAGGATATATTTTAGCAAAAAGTACATTTAGCATTGTAAAATTATCTGTGCACCATCCTTTATTGAAAAACCCCATTCTAACAGAAATCAGATAACTTAAACTTGACCAAATCATATTTTACTTGCTTTACATGGGATGGGGAAGACATACTGACTCCATCATTAATGTAATACAGAATAGAGAAAATACACTATATTGTCAAATGTATTGGGACACGTGCCTTTATATGTATAAAAGGGGGTGACCAACTGCGCAAACCAATAAGGGGTAAAATCAAGAATCAATATATAACAACAACTGCCGCAGCCACCATCAAAGTGTTCACACACCAACAGTAAGTAAAAATAAATATATAAAAAATTATATAAAAATGAGGCGCTAGCAAAAAGAGGATAATAATATTAAAAATGAGATAAAAATGTGTGGCGCTTACTCCAGACCAGGATACCAATCCTAAGGGGAGGGAGACTCCAAAGAATGGTTCCCAAAAAGCGTCTAATGGTTAATATTTTAAATCCAGCATGTATAGCAGCAAGGTATTTAAACAGTGCTATACCAATATTAATTAGGTGAATCAATATAAAGTGCATCCGAAATAACCAAACCAATGTGGCAACAAATCAATAAATAATAATATAGCAATATTCCATAAATAAATAAATAAAATAAATAATGGTAAAGTGCATCCAATGGTGAAATAAATGTGCAAAGAACAATAAATAAGTAACAATAAATATGCAAGTGTAAGCACGCATAAACTCAAGCAAATATATGGTGAATCAGCAAAAAAAATAAGTGAACAATGCGTTAGTTGATGCGTTGTAAATTACGCATGTGCAAAATAAAGCATGTGCAAAAATTGCAAATATATGTGCAAAAAAACAAAAATCAATCATCAGCTAATGTGGTAGTCCAGGTAAAAAGTGACTGTGCTAAAATCAAGAGTCCAGTGCACTCCAGATAGCCATTACAAACATAGCTCCCATACAGGATGCAATCAAAATCTCCTGTGCAGTGAATGAATGAATGAATGATTTGTATAGCGCTGCAACTGCAAACTGAATCGCCTCTAGGCGCTTGTCTGCTCTTGTTGTGATGTCATGTTCAGAAGAGGTGGGTCTTGAGTTTTTTCCTGAAGGCCTGATGGTTTTCTTTCATGCATATGTTGTTTTGTAGAGCATTCCATAGCCGGGGTCCCTGTACTGGGAATCTTCGTTCTCCCTTCGATTTGTAGCGGGCTTTGGGGATGAGAAGGCGATTTTGGTTTGTTGATCGAAGGCTGCGATTTGATATGTATTTTTCTATTTTCTCACAAAGGTATTGAGGCGCTTTTCCTTGTGTACATTTGTGGGTGAGGCAGAGGATCTTGAATGTGATCCTGTCTTTTACCTTGAGCCAATGGAGGATCCTTAGGGATGGGGCGATGGATTCCCAGGGTTTCTTTCCGGTGACTAATCTTGCTGCTGTGCAGTGAATCCTCCTAATAGAAATGCAGTCCTTTAGTGGTAGCAGTGATCTTTAATGGCATCCCAGTCTTAGTAAGGAGTAAACAGCCTTTCAATGAAATAGCAATGGATCACCTCCTCTTGGACTCCTCCAGAAGAGCGTCCTTACCAACCTTCTCACAACCTCTCCAAATGGGCAGCAGACATGGGGGCAGAAAGAGGGAAGGACTCCATTGTGCAGCAATTTAAAACAATTTTATTGTAAAAAATGAACACTTACAGTTGAAGTTTAAAAACACAAGCAGCGGTTAATGCAGAGTGCGATCCCGGCCGAGACCGCACATAGGTCACCTGACTCTGATACTCCTGACGCGTTGCGTCACGCCCACGCGAACATGAACTTTAATGGCATCCCAGTGTTAGTCCGCAGGGTTCAATATTGAGTTGGTCCAACTTTTGCAGCTATAGCCGCTTCAGCTCTTTTGGGAAGGCAGTCCATAAGGTTTAGGAGTGTGTTAAATGAATGTTTGACCATTTTTCCAAAAGCGCACTTGTGAGGTCAGGCACTGATGTGGACAAGAAGGCTTGAGGTCAGGACTCTGTGCAGGCCAGCCAAGTTCCTCCACCCCAAACTCACTCATCCATGTCTTTATGGTCATTGCTTTGTGCACTGGTCCAAATCATTTGGTGGAGGGGGATTATGGTGTGGGGTTGTTTTTCAGGGGTTGGGCTAGGCCCCTTAGTTCCAATGAAGGGAAATCTTAAGGCATCCGTATACCAAGACATTTTGGACAATTCATGGACAATCATGCTCCCAACTTTGTAGGAACAGTTTGGGGATGGCCCCTTCCTGTTCCAACATGACTGCGCACCAGTGCACAAAACAAGGTCCATAAAGACATGGATGAGCGAGTTTGGAGTGGAGAAACTTGACTGGCCTGCACAGAGTCCTGACCTCAACTCAATAGAACACCTTTGGGATGAATTAGAGTGGAGACTGCGATTCAGTCCTTCTCATCCAACATCAGAAAAGCGCTTCTGGAAGAATGGTCAAACATTCCCATAGATGCACTCCTAAACCTTGTGGACAGCCTTTCCAGAAGAGTTGAAGCTGTTATAGCTGTAAAGGGTGGGCCAACTCAACATTGAACCCTACGGACTGGGATGCCATTAAAGTTCATGCAAAGGCAGACATCCCAATACTTTTGACAATATAGTGTATTTTCTCTATCTAATGTATAATGGGAGTATGCTATGTGAATTCCTGGTTCAGATTTATTTACCGGTCATATGCTGAGAAGCACTAATTACACACATGTTCTAAGTTTTCTAATTTTACCACATATTTGTATACCTGTCATCGACTTGGGTAACCCCTTAGAGAGTAATAGGTTTTTACAATAAACATATGCCAAGCCCATGTAAAGCTGAATGATAGGTTTTCAAAATGGCTTACCTTTGAAATGGCTTAATTTGAATGTAGGACTGAAGAGAAGAGGCATTGGGGGTTATTTACGAAAGGCAAATCCACTTTGCACTGCAAGTGCACTGAAAGTGCATTTGGAAGTGCAGTCGTTCTAAATCTAAGGGGTAGATCTGAAATGAGTGGAAGCTCTGCTGATTTTATCATCCAACCATGTGCAAGCTAAAATGCTGTTTTTTCTTTTCCTTGTATGTCCCTGTCGGATCTACAGTGACTTTACTTCTAAGTGCACTTTCAGTGCACTTTCAAGTACACTTGCAGTGCAAAGTGGATTTTCCTTTAGTAAATAACCCCCATTGTGTAAGTTCCTAGTCACTCTGGTCAGATTCTCTTTCTCTGATGCCATATGATAATTCTGGGGTATAGAAACTGACCATTAACCTTATGGCAGATGCAGAACATAGTGGAGGCACACAGGTTACAGAATGTAGTGGAGAGGAATTTAAAGGTAGATGAGTACGTGGAAGGAGTGCCAAGCAAGTGAAACCACTGATTTATCCTGCATGGGCCAACCACAGGTTAACTTTAAGGTACAATCAAGTCAGAATTAATTTTAGACAAAATGAAGTCTGTAGATGAACAAAGGGTACACAACCTATTCACCCTTGGTTTCCCTAGAACACTAAACAATCACTTGACAAGAGGCTGCAGAAATTCCTAGGGGCTGATGTAGATTAATAATTTTATTTTTTTGCGCACTTAATAGGTGATATTTTGAAATAATAGTATTCTCAACACTAGTATCTGCATTGTACACTCTTTTGCCATGAAATATAGTATTTATCATCTCACTAATTTACATTTTGCCTAAAGTTTTTTCAATTTCATTGCAAAATCAAACTGGATTTGAGAGGGGATAATTTAATTATTACATGTATGACTAGGTTCAGGATAGGGGCTTTAACGTTTTCAGTTTGGGTTAGCTTTAGGAGTTCGATTCAGGTTAAAGGCTTGGTTTATAGATTTGGCTTCTTATTGAGGTTAAGTTTAATGGCTTTGCTGCAATTAAGAGTCAGAAAGTCAATATTATTTTGAGTGTTTTTTTGTGTGGTGTGAGGATAGGTATATTGGTTCAAAAACATACTCAATTTTAGAAGCCAAAACTGAACACAACAGACAAGAGAACCTTGCAGAATTTTTCCAGGGTTACATAACAGTGAGTTGTAGTCACTAGACTTTCTGGCTTTAGCAGTGCTCCATTATTTCCTGGAAAACATTCACAGGCCACTTGATTGATTCCCTTCAGATTTTCTCCTTAATTAAATTCCTTGGAATATTATTCATAGCTCCCTTCTCACCCAGGAGATATAATATATACATGTGGAAGAGCTGAGATGAGATCAGATTTATTCCTCAAGATAAAAAGAATCCCTTGAAAATCATCTCTCATATATATTAGGTATGTAAAATGCTCCTCCTCTCATTACCAAGCACATGATTTACTCTCCACCTAAAACTTAGTTGCTGCAACAGTTTTCATTGCAGATCTATGCAGATTGTAGAACACACAAATAGTTTAGAAACCACTATCCCTTATAGCTGGTCTTTATTATGACTTAAATGGGAATGCTTCTAAATGGATTCATCACCAGTGAATGTTTTGTGAAAGTCAAATTTGCTGCTTTATAAATATGAAAATAAGGGTCTTCACCAGCACACCCTATTAATTTTTGAAAAAGGGATCCTATGGGGTCCCAAAACATCGGCTTGTGATGTGAAACCTTTAGCTTTATGTGAACAAATTACAAGATTATCACTATACCAAGGTGTGTTGATGAAGATCTTTATTTTCCTGTGGTTGAATGATTATGCCATCCAACATTTCACTGCAGCATCCTGCATGAACTGTAGGTGAGCCTGTAAGGTGTACAATGAATACAAGAATGTAGTGTGTGGGAGAGTCAAATGAGCAGCCTGAATATTTATCCTGCTCCAGCCAGTCCTTGGAGAGGTGTGTCCAGATGGTGGTTGGGAAGTTTAGAAATAGTTTGAAGCTTCAGAGAGCAGTGTTCTTCCCCATGAGGAGAGATTCCCAGCCACAACCGCTGCTGCCCATGCTGGCAGTCCAGCTGAATATCCTGTTTGTCTCATCCAGGTCCTAGCTGTGCAAAGCTGGGGAGCCTATACTGCTGCTGATTCTTTGAGAACTGGAAGTTTACTGGAAAAAGCTGGGGTTTTACAGAGTATATGGTCTGGACGTTCCACTGAGAAAACTGTCTGCCTGAGTCTGGATGGAGACATCCAAGTCCCAGGGACACTGTGAGTACAGACCTAAGAGAGGGTACTAGTGAGTGTTGCTGCTGTTAACCCCTGGTGCACTAAGTTTAAGGCTTGCCTGGCCTGGAACATTGCTAATGGTGTCCCAGTGTTGTCCATTTAATGCTCTACTGCTGCTGTGTTTAGAAGTATCTGCAAAGGGAAGAGTATCTTCACATTCCTGTTCAGTGTTCTGGAGTATCCCACAGTTTCAATAAGCACTGATCCAAGCTTAAAAAAAACAACCCTTAGACTGTTTTCTGAGCAAGAGAGGCAAATATTGCTGCCACTGCACCAGTGGGAGAAGAGCCTGGGACACAAATATAGATATATAGGTTCTTCCTATATTTATGAATTCTTTGCCATACACAGCAGGCTACATTCTAGTTGAATAACTGTTATAAGAAAAGCAATGATGAAATAAAGACACAGTAAGGGATCTTGAGGGTGTATTATTTCCCAGATTTCTTCAAAGTGAACTGTAAAGATTTTGCTCAATCATGCATAATTTAGCACAATCAAAGTACTGAACTACGAAAAACAAAAAGCTCTCTCTATGTATATAATATACCGTATATCATATATCATTAGTGACTTTCAATGCAGGGTTGATGCACTAACTCACTGTACATCTATCCCACTGGATCCTTAAAACATAGCTTGTATTATATGAACACATAAAATAAATACATGATTTAACTGATATAAGAAAAGGGAAACATTTACCTACAGCATAGTGCAGAGGAATGACATCTCAAATTGAGTATAGACAAAGACCAGGACCATCTTTGAGCACAAAACTAACTAAAATATTGTTTCAGATAAACCAAAGTGTCTGAAGTGATCTTGTTCATCTGGGAACTTGTTCTTGCAGAATATGGGATTCTCAACTAAGTAGAGATCTCAGCAGAAGGCCCTTATCTAGACAAAGCTGTGGCATAAGAATGTATTTTTTTAAATTTAGGGGATGGGTGCTAGACCTTAAACTAATTTTGCATTTTCATGCAAAGTCTTCTTTAAAAAGATATAACAGTCTAGAGTTTGTATCACATTTATAATTGTGTAAAGCACTGTGCATACTGTTGGTGCTAGATACATAAGTCCTGTATAATAATCATCATCATCATTTGTACACACAATCACAATGTCACAATATACTGTAGTACTCTTAAATATAATTCAACTTTTGTATAACAAAACAATACCTGTAGCATTTTTGCACAGAACGTTTTCCTCTCAAAGCAGGAACAATTCCTTCCTAAACAATTTGCAAAGTGTTTTCTTTATGCTTATTAGTTGTCATGTATGAGCTAGCTTTGTTGGCTTGTGAATACTGCAGGGAATCCTACATCACTTCTAAACACTCCTGCTCTACAACTAAGGGGTTGGTTCATGGCTCATCTAACTGTACAAGAATGGGAACAAGTGAAATAAAAATCAAAACTCACTCTAAAAAGTTTTTTTAAATATATATATATATATAGAGTGTGAATACAGCAGATACTATGGTGTTTTTATCACTGTCTGTTTCCATTGAAGATGATTTCAATTACCTTCCTGTACCAGTGATGGTGGGCCTCTCCACTATGGATACATACACAGTAGCAATATTATAGTAATTAATTTTGCAGAACAATTTAAGAGTTTTTTTCCAGAATTGTTAAAGTGGAACTCCAGAAATAAACAGCTAAATGAATAGCTAAAACACATATCTAAACTGTTTAATCTTTCCATCAAATCATATTACTGTTTAGTCTGTTAGGTTGTTTGCATGCCTCTGCCACCCTTCTTGGCAGGTGACACCAGCTTTCCATATATAAAGCGCAGAATAAGAAAACCTACTTAGATGTTGTGTTGTCATATTCTTTGTGGTTTATTGATATAGAATTACTCTGGTAAATAAATGTGTTACAAAAAAGTAAACTGGAAAAGCTGTGGTTAATGAGTTTGGTTTCCTGCTTGAAATTCATATATTTGAAAACTACACATTGTAATTTGTCCAAAGATTGTAAAATTCAATACCATTACACACTAAGTGTTTGCTTTTCTTTTTATAGTAGAACAGTGCATATTTGTCTGTTTTTTAAGTGTCCATAACAACATAGATAAAACATAGATACAGAGTTAACGATGCATAGGCTGCTATTTCATGTATTTTGCATACTTGTGTCTGGTCTGGTCTTATCAGGCAGAAAATGTGAAATTGTCAATTGCATTCAAAGAGCATATATCATAAAGGTATTGTGCACTTATTGTTAAATGGACTACTGCTTATGTTACACTTTTGTTAAACAGAAACTATAATAGTTAATTTAAATAATCAATTAAAAAGCCCAACTGCGAGAGCAGACGTGTGTTGAGCACGGCTCTCTCCCTCCCTAGTCAACCAGCTGCAGTCACTGACAAGATAATGGGAACAGCCATGTAGAGCGGGTGTTCCCTAATGAGCACTTACCAGACACAACTTTTGCGGAGAGTCATACCAAGAGCACTCGCACCTGCTGTAGCCATAACGGACCGAGGGTATTAGCTAATCCGGCTGCAACTCCTGCTATTAAATGTGGAGAGTATTGGGGAACTAAAGCGGAGCCACCACGGACCTTAAGAAAGGCAAGGGGAGAAATACCGGTCTACCTCCTCCTATAGCCTTCCACCCTATCGGCCATATACAACGCACTGGCCGGGCGGAGTAAGTCTAAGCTCCAGAGGAGAGAAACCGACGCTTGGGACGCTCACCTGCCAGGTATCCTATATCCTACAAGTAGGAAAAAAAGAGCCTACAAGCGGAGGTAAGAGGGACTTACCACATCGGACTGAAGGATATCGCCCCACGATTTCATCGCCCCATCGGAAGAAAAGACAGCGAAACTCGGCACATTGAGCCGGCGGAATCCCAGAGGAGAGGTGTCAGCATAGTGACGTACCCCGAAAAGACCGGGTACTGTCGGCGGCTACCGAAGCCGCGAACACCGCACGCACATTTTTTTCTCAAGTCTCCAAGAACAGCGCTAGACATCACAGCCACAGCGACATAAAAACAGCATAAGGTAAAAAAGAAAAGAAAACGTACCTGAATGAAGCAACACACGCTGGAGGTAAGACCCTTTGTATATATAACATATAATCGGTACCGGTATAGACATTTCTGGATGATATCTATACAGATATAACCAAGGGCTCTGGCTGATATCCCAAGAGACTGTTGCTGTATATTTTATGGGACTATATATTGGAAAATCTGAAAGATATCACTCCAGGGATAAATCAGGATAAAATTAAGGATCTTAAAAAAAAAAAAAAAAATTGGATCTTTTCTCCGGCCATACTTCTTAACATCCCTAATACTCCATAGACTCCAACGCACCCTATATTACATCTGCAGGGGAGCACATCATCTCTCAGAACATAAAATAGGCACCGGGTACAGGCCCTATACAGGGTCTCATATTTTCTGCATTAAACATATGCAGGAATAAAACATATCCTGCTAGAACCCTTAAGAGCGCACATAAAGGGACAAATGCAACTCAAACAATTTCCATAGTTAACAAATTTTTAGCCATCTAACAGTGGCCCGTGGCTTTATGGTATTTACCTGATAAACAGTAAGAGCAGAGAAGGGAATCAGGAAGAAAAATATACCGAATCAAGAGAAATCATATCCCAATCTCTAAAATTATTCTCTCTCTTTCCTGGGGAATGCCCCCCAAAAGTACACATGCACAAAAAATCAAAAGAGGGTCTGCTGGAGGGACACCTAAAAACCCACCAGGGATAGTGAAATCAAGTCCAAATCCCAAAACAGACATAATAGGGTTTTTCAAAAACCCAAATATACAAGTAACATCCGAAATTTCTGAGACATCTGAAATAGACTCTAGGACCCCCTGTGGAGACCCAGAAGCAGTAATCAATACCACTATGGAGAATGGGGAGCATTATAATATACCACACACAGAAGAAATTATTGATAGACAGAACTGGGATATACAATCTTATATAAAATCAATACCCACAAGAGAAGACATGGACAGATATGTGCATAGATTAGAGACCTCCTATAAAAATGAGATACAAACAATAAAAGCAGCAGTAATGGAGACACAAAAAAGGGTTGAAAACATAAACACGAAAATGGAAGATATGAATCAAAAAATTTATGATCTAGAGGAAAGAAATCGGGAGACCGACAGGTTTTTAGTTCAAATGTTTAACTCAAATGATGAAATGGAGAATAGAACCAGACGCAATAACATCAGAATCAGAGGGCTTCCAGAGTCAATAACACCAGACAAATTGAAAGATACACTACAGGAAATATTTAATATATTATTAAAGCAACCAAATACAATGGGTATTGAAATTGATCGAGCACACAGAACACTGGGCCCAAAGGACAAGGATCTAACAAAGCCTAGAGACGTAATCTCCAGAATACATTTTTTCCGGGTAAAAGAGAACATCATGGGGGAGGCTAGGAAACAAAGGAACTTCGAGTATGAAGGAGCCCCGCTCATTTTCCTACAAGACTTGTCCAAACACACCTTGATCAAAAGGAAAGCCCTAAAGCCATTACTGGACATATTAAAAGAAAGGAACATTTTGTATAAATGGGGTACTCCATTCCAAATAATAGTACATCTAAATGGGCAGAAGAATACTTTCCGGGACTTAAAAGACCTCCCAGACTTCCTGAAAAATCTTGATTTACCCCTGATAGACTTACCGGCTTGGCCGCAAACATACTCGGATATCTCGGAAGGACTCACTAGAAGAAGAAGATAGATGCAATATGGGGGGGGACGGGTAGATGGGGGGGGGGCAGGGAGCAACTGAGAGACTTTTCCTCTTTCTTTTCTTTTTGGATGTAGTATTTTGGGTAAAAATGGTATTAAATATATGCACACTAGTACAAAACTTTTTCAAATTTTTAATTTTTATTTTTATTTTTTTTGTTGTGTGTCATATTTTTTTTCACTGTCCAATATGGACAACAAAATAGGCACTAAACATATGAACACCAACGCAATTTTTTTTTTTTTTTTTATTTCTAGTTTTTATTTTTTATTTTATTTTTTTTTTTGGTATGTCACATTTTTTTTTTCTTTCACTGTCCAACACGGACAATAAAATGGGCACTAAATATATAAACACCAACGCAAATTTTTTTTTTTTTATTTATTTATTTTTTTTCTAGTTCTTTTTTTTTTTTTTTTTTTGGTATGTCACATTTTTTTTATTTTTTATTTTTTTCACTGTCCAATACGGACAATAAAATAGGCACTAAATATATAAACACCAACGCAAATTTTTGTTTTTTTTTATTTTTATTTATATATTTTTTTTTCCTCTCTCACTGTCCAAAATGGACAAATAAACTGGCACTAAAAATTTGAACACTAATGTAGACCCGGGGGGGATGGGGAGAGGGAGGGAGAGAGGGAAAGGGGAGAGGGGGAACCCCCCTTTTTTTTTTTTTTTTCTCTCTCTCTCTCTCCCTCTCTCCTGGGAATAACGAATGTAAGATTGTAATGACCAAACTAATGGGGATATGGATAAATATGGAAATGTACTTGTGTGTATATGTATTGGATGAATGAAGACGCACCACGCAGGAGATATCTTCCTGTTTCTAGTAATAGGAGTAGAGATAGGATGTTATTCCCTAGTGTTTTCCCCTTCCCCCGGGGGGTGTGTTTTTTTTTTTTTTTTGAACGCACGATATTTTTCACAGCTCACCATCAACAATTAATAGTATATTTAACACTAACATAATTCCCCCTTTTTTTTTTTTTTTTCTTTGTCCAAAAAGGACAATAACAATAATAGCACTAATATGTGAACACTGACGCACTGGTGTAAATTTTTCTGTTTTTTTTCTTTTTTTTTTTCTTTCTCTTTCTCTCTTTCCCTCTCACTGTCCAAAACTGGCAAATAAACAGGCACTAAATATTTGAACACTAATGTAGACCCGGGGGAGGTGGGGAGAGGGAGGGAGAGAGGGAGAGGGGAACCCCCCTTTCTCTTTTTTTTTTTTTTTTTTTTCTTTCTTCTCTCTCTCTCTCTCCCTCTCTCCTGGGAATAACGAATGTAAGATTGTAAAGACCAAACTAATGGGGATATGGATAAATATGGAAATGTACTTGTGTGTATATGTATTGGATGAATGAAGATGCACCATGTAAGAGATATAGGGATAGGAATAGAAATAGGATGTTATGCCCTAGTGTTTTCCCCTTTTTTGCACGATATTTTTCACAGTTCACTATCAACAATTAATAGTATATTGAACACTAACGTAATTCCCCTTTTTTTTTTTTTTTTATTTATTTTTTTTTTTCCTTCTTTCTCTCTTTCTTTCCCCTTCCTCTCCCCCTTCTGACCCCCTGCCTTTTTCCCCCATTATGACCATATAGGATAAGGTGTTTTCTTCTCTTTTTTTATTTTTATTTTTTTCTCTTTTTCTTTCTTTCCTTGGTTTCAATATAAACAATATACAAAATACAATTTGACTGGGGAGGGCACTGATCTGTTGGGGGAAGTGTTCATGTACCCCAAATAGGGACCTTATATATTAAGGGTTGACTTAGATTAGTCGTAGATTAAGGATATAAATGTATGTAGAGTGAATGGAACGAGAGTGAAATTTGATTAAAGGACATCATTTAGATAGTTAATTCTCTTTTTTCCTTTTTCTATTTTTTTTTTTTTCTCCCCCTCCCCTACCTATCTGGGTGGAACTCCCAGTATGATAAAAATATGCTCATACAATATTAGAGGACTAAATGCTCCATCTAAAAGACTCCAGGTTCTGCAATCATGCCATAGACAAAATATTGGTATACTTATGCTCCAAGAGACACATTTCCGCTCAGATTACATACCCACTATACGGAATAGGCACTATCCAACATGGTACCATGACTCTTTTGCATACTCAAAGTCTCGAGGAGTTGCTATCGTAATACATAAATCTGTACCACATCAAGTTTTAGAAATTTATAGAAATAAGGATGGAAGAGGGCTCTTGCTGAAGGTTAATATCTGTGGCAAGAAATATACTTTCATTAACATATACTTACCTAACTACGACCAAATCGAATTTGGGACGCAACTCCTTACAGACTTAATGAGTAAAGCAGAAGGGATCACGGTAATCGGCGGAGATTTTAATTTTATCTTCGATTCCGAATTGGACACCTCAGCTCCCCCAAAAAAAGAAATAAACACGGCAAGAAAAAAGTTCGCAGAAATGTTGAATAGATACCACCTGGTAGATACATGGAGAATGGCCTATCCGGATGATAGGGACTATACGTTCCTATCAAAGGTCCATGGAACCTATCACCGACTAGACTACCTCCTGGTAAACCAACAAGGGCTGCCGGAATTCTCTTCCCCAGAGATCGGTAGTGCGATATGGTCAGATCACGCACCCATTTATATTACTCTGACTATAGATAAAGGAAAAAGAACTAGGAACTCTTGGAGACTCAATGATAATTTGTTATTTGATGAAACTTGCCTAACAGAGATCAGGGAAGCAATAACGAATTTCTCGGCAGACCATTTAGGAGACAACACTTCCCCACCTAACCAATGGGAAACACTAAAATGCATTATAAGAGGTCTATTTATCAAACATGGGTCTAGATTAAAAAAAATGAAGGGTAATAAAATAACCCAATTATCAAAAGAAATAGAAAGAATAAGTAAAGAACACAAGCAAAAGATGGGACAGGAACTATTAAGAGAATTAACCACTAAAACAAACGAGCTAAAAAGACTACTAGACGAGGAAACCCTAATAAGCCGAGATAAAATACGGTCTTTGAATTATGTCCAAGGGAATAAACCGGGGAAACTATTAGCGAGGAAGATACACCAGCAAATAAATTTAACCTCAATTGTAAAAATTAAAGATGAAACAGGTAACTATGCCCATAAACCAAAAGATATTGTTGATACCTTTCGTAACTTTTATACTAAACTATATAACATCCCCAATCCTCTGGCAGAAAGGAACCCTGAAGTTTATCAACAGCAGGTGCAGGAATATATAAATAATACTCCGATACAAACACTAACAATGTCTGAAAAAGAACAGCTCGAGGAGGAGATAACAGAAGAGGAAATCAAAAAAGTAGTGGATTCTCTAGTAATAGGGAAAAGTCCAGGCCCAGATGGCTTCACCCCGAGGTTTTATAAAATGCTAAGAGACCTATTAATTCCAATCTTGAAGCGTTTATTTAATGAAGTAACAATTAATCAACCCTTCGTTCCACAGGGAATGCAAGCTTACATCTCTCTAATACCCAAACCCGAAAAAGACCTTACTAGCTGTGGCAGTTACCGACCCATTTCATTGACAAATATTGACCTCAGGATATATTCAAAAGTCATAGCCAACAGACTAACCCCAATACTTCCAAGCTATATACACCTGGACCAAGCGGGCTTTGTAAAGGGGAGAGAAGCAAGAGATAATACCTCAAAAACAGTAACGCTCATTGATTATGCCCAGAGACACACCATCCCATCCTGTCTTTTGACCATAGATGCCGAAAAGGCGTTCGACAGGGTGGGATGGTGTTTTCTCGAGGAGACACTAAAACAATGGGGAATAGGACCGAAGCTATTAGAAAAAATAATGGTAATATACCAAAAACCTATCGCTAGAATCAGAGCAGCAGGAGAAATCTCTGAGCCTGTAACGATAACTAACGGAACTAGACAGGGTTGTCCTCTGTCTCCTCTACTATATGTGCTGGTTATGGAACATTTAGCAATAGCCATTCAGAAAAATAGAGATATACAAGGGCTAAGGGTAGGGAAGACAGAGTACAAACTGTCTGTTTACGCAGATGATCTATTGGTATATATAACAAACCCGGTAATAACCCTTCCTAACTTAATACAGGAATTTGATAATTTTGCCAGAGTTAGTAATTTCAAAGTAAATTACAATAAATCTGAAATAATGGACATTACACTCCCGGAAAATAAAATAGAAATAATTAAGACCAACTTTCCTTTTAAATGGCAACCTTCAGCTGTAAAATACTTAGGAATTTATATCCCCAAAGATTTAGACAAATTATACGAACTTAATTACCTCCCAATCACAAATAAAATAATGAAGCTACTACAACAATATGCAAAAGGAAATCATTCTTGGATAGGGAGGATAAATATAATAAAAATGGATATTCTACCTAAGATCTTATACATATTTCAGGCTATACCCCTCTTTCCTATAAAGAAAATGCTAAATCAAATTCGCAAAGTTATAGGAAGTTTTATCTGGGCCGGGAAACCCGCCAGAATAAGTAGAGCAATACTGACCCGTTCTAAGGAGGAAGGAGGACTGGCACTTCCAGACATTTCGACATATTTAAAAGCGGCCCTAATAACCAGAATAATAGACTGGTTTCAAAATGTAGACTCCAAAGAATGGGTCAGATTGGAAGAAGAGATTTCAACCATTAACCTGAAATCCCTGCCATGGATTAGAAAGGAGAGACGGCCACCAGACAGAGATATGCCATATTTTGCGGGCCAGGTATTGAAAGCATGGGATGGTTTAGTAAGACAAGGCAAAGGAACAACATATATAGGGCCAATGACCCCCATATTTGACAACCCTGAATTTCCGCAAGCAATGAAAGTAGAAACCTTCCTAAAATGGAATAAAAAACAAGATACCAGAATAAAAGATATAATAGAGCAGGGTAGGTTAATACCATTCGAACTTATGGGTATAGAATATAAAAACAATTGGATTCAGTACTGGCAATTATATAAGTATATTTCCTGTATAGCAAAAGAAGACGTAATAAACAGACCTTTATTAGCCCTTGAGGAAATACTAATAGAAGAACAGAAACCGATCCACAATCTGTCTAGGGTATATAAATATTTAATGAAAAACAACAAAGTAAAAGAGATGATATACATAAAAAGGTGGGAAGAAGAATTAGAAATAAACATTCCTGAAGAAAAA
This sequence comes from Lithobates sylvaticus, assembly GCA_028564925.1. Classification (NCBI taxonomy): domain Eukaryota; kingdom Metazoa; phylum Chordata; class Amphibia; order Anura; family Ranidae; genus Lithobates; species Lithobates sylvaticus. The sequence continues at coordinate 639,593,078 of CM053026.1, forward strand.
TGGAAGGAAGCCTTTAAAATTATTCATAAATTATCTAAATCTAGTAGAGACCAGGAAAGGAACTATAAATTGCTGGCGAGATGGTACCGGTGTCCAACGGATATGAATAAAATTAATCCTGAAAATATAGACACATGCTGGAGATGCCTTCAAGCTGTCGGAACAATGTCACACATATGGTTTCACTGTCCTAGAGTATATAGTTTTTGGGTACAGATATATAAAACATATGCTTTGATGACAGGAATAGAAATCCAACCCGATATCCTGATGTCAATAATGTCAATGAACATGGGATCTATAAAAAAAGTGAAGAAAGGAACTTTGAAATTTTTCTTAACGGCAGCACAAACTATTATAGCCAGGAAATGGAAAAATAGTAGGTGTCCTAATATAGATGAGTGGGAGATGGAGATGGACGAAATGTGTAAAATGGAGATAAGAATGGAAAAAGAAAACGCAAATAGAGAGGGAGCAAATAATGCCTGGCAGACCTGGTTAGGATTTAAAATATTGCACCCGGGATGGAAGAATCTAATAGGAGAGAGGTAGGGGAGGTCTTGTGTTTTTTTTTTTTTTTTTTTTTTTTTCCTTTTTTTTTTTCTTTTTTTTTTTTTGGAATGTGTGAGTGGGTAGTAGTGAATAAATGATGGATGGGTGAGTAGAGGTAAGGTGTTAGTAATACCTATGGAGATATAAAGAATGCCAAATGGTTATACATATGAGGTATAATGTAATATATAAATGTATAAGAAAGAGATAGGCACCTTTTGTATAAATGTAATTGTATGTAAACTTGTAAATATGGAAAAATTTTGATAAATAAAGATATATAAAAAAAAAAAAAGCCCAACTGCAGGAATCCTCCACTACACTCCTCAACCCTTGCTTTTTTAGGAAAAAAACATTTTATTTGTATTCAAAACATCTTTTACATACCATGCTGCATTATGTAGAAAACATTCTTTTTCAGATCCTGTGATGTCATTGCAGGGTCTGATTGACTCCCTTCCTTGGAGATACTGCTTAAAGTAGCTGGCCAACGTATAAGATATACAGTGTGGAGCAGGTGTGTGGGCAAGCACCTAAGCTGTCTAACCTACAGTATGCATCAGGATGACACCACTCATAAGATGACCATTAGTTTGTCACTGACAGCCTGGCTGCTGCAGGCCTCAGCATTGGTGGGATAATAACAACACAGGGGGTCCAGATGCCCAACTTTACCTGTGAGGCTGGGAGTTACCCAGTGGCCACAGACTGAAGAACATCCTAGGAAGACTGCTATGTGAAAGATACAAACTGGTAAGTAGACTATCTTAGAATGTTAATGGTATTTCATCTCATATAACATATTAAAGGAAAAGTTGAGCTTTCATGTTAAATTTTTTTTCATTGAAACTTTATATCTGATTTTTTACAAATAGTATACCATCTTTATTTTACAAATGAACATTTAATATGTTAAAAGGGATTCCCAGAGTGCTGGTGTCATCTAAGGTGACAGCATAGCATTAACTGCTTGCCTTTGGGCTTTCTTTGTCTAACTTAAATATCAGCCATTCACTTATAGTATACAGTAAATGTTGGCTATAAAGGTCTGCAAACAAAGTTTATTTTTTTTCACAGCCCATGGTAAGGAGACATGAAAAGCAAGCAAGAGCTCTGCTTACTAAATAGACAACATAATATTTGTATTACATTTTTGAAATGTACCTAATATATATATATATATATACACTATATATATATATATATATATATATATATATATATATATATATATATATATATATATATATATATATATATATATATATATATATTTATATATATATATATATATATATTTATATATATATATATATATATATATTGTATACAGTTATAGTGTTAGTCACTCCTCTTGCATCCAAGTCCAATACATGGAGATAGTATCAATAGTGGGCTCCTGACCATCCACCACCAAATATATACCAAAGTAGAAGGATACAATCTCCAATCTACAAAATTCTTTAGTTCACAGTAGAGTCTCCATGATAGTTACAAACAATTAGCGACTGTACAGTTTCAAGCATCCCTGCTCTTCATGGTCAGTAAATGTGCACTACACAAGATCAAATCTAAATACCCACACAGGGAGTAACCACACAGATGTATCTCAATCACCCGAGTGATCATCATTTAACCCTAGAGGTGCTTTAAATATTTGAAATACATATATTCATGAAATTTTTCTTAACTACATAAGCATACATTGGACTTAACCTAAGCAAATAACATATACTAATAGTCCCATTACTTATACAGTCATCAGGGTATAAGCCTTCATGTTTCATCAACCCAGATCCTGTTCTTAATTCATATCCTAAAAATAGAGAACAACATTGTATAAAATACATGAATAATTAATGGGATTTAGAGAAATAAATGCAAATTATAGTCTCTGTTTAAACCGTGGGGATGCAACTATTAGTATATGTTATTTGCTTAGGTTAAGTCCAATGTATGCTTTTGTAGTTAATAATAATTGCATGAATATATGTATTTGAAATTGTTAAAGCACCTCTAGGGTTAAATGAGGATCATCCAGGTCATTGGGATACACCTGTGTGGTTACTCCCTGTGTGGGTATTTAGGTTAGATCTTGTGTAGTGCACATTCACTGACAGCTTGATGAAGAGCAGGGATGCTTGAAATGGTGCAGTTACTAGTTGTTTGTAACTATCATGGAAACTCTACTTTGAAGTAAAGATTGTTACAGATTGGAGAAGGCATGCTTCTTCTTTAGTATATATACAAGTGCATACATATATATATATATATATATATATATATATATATATATATATATATTTACGCAGTATATGTTTATACACTATGTTTTATTTTTTTTAGTCCTGAAGAAGAAAATAAATCATTATACATCATGTTTGGATGTCATAATCACTTATTCAATCTATAAATATTGATCGTCTAAACACATTAAAAGCAGCGGAATATACATCTAGTGTGTTGGTAGCATAATATTTTCAACTAGCATGAACATCTATTTCCCAAAACTTGTCAGGAAAGTGCCCCAGATGCAAGCTATTTGTACATATGCCAATCCAGCAGAGAACATTATGGAACCTTGCAAAATCTTGATAGCCTCTGGATCCTCTCCAAGTGCCCTACAGGTTTCTCAGCATTCTCATTTATGGTGAAAGAGCCAAATGGAACCAAAAAAATCTCTACTAAAATACCATGAAGTAAAGCAACAAACAATGAACTTGATTAGGCTTTTATGAAAACAGTTATAATTCTATGGCAAAGAATATGAACCAACTAACGGAACTATTCATCTCTTGAATCAAGAAATGGTTCCTTCTAAAAAAGCCTAATCATATAATACTTATTTTAATACAGACGATGTTTCATTTAACTAATTCCTCATAAAGTACCAAAAACAATGGGTTTATTCCTAATCTAAGGACCACAGCAATGTAAGTTAAATAAATTAGCTCCAGTTGCATAATATAGATACAGCCTTAAAGTGGTTTTAAACCCTCTCCTATACCCAATGAAGTGAATAGCCTCAGATGATACACAGAGATGAAACAAATATCATGTGTCGGCAAACTTGTCTGAAGTGACTCTGCTGATAACAGGGGAATGGAGCAGCAGAAAGAAACGGCACTTAGCGCTTTGGAGAGCGATAAGTTAAACACTACAGATAAATGTGCTTATAGGTCAAATTTCATGAATGGGGTTTACAACAACTTTAAGTTAGGGATCCATTTATTCCAGCATGCATGCTGCTGCATCAGGCTTGTGAACACATATCAATGTAAGATATGGAAACCAAGACTTTTGCGGAATAGGGTATGAATAACTTGTGCAGGGAGAAATAGTGTAGAGAGCAAAAGGAACCAAAACATCTTCACAAACATACTGTAAAATGCAGCAAAGCCTTCCTAAAAAAGAAAGATTTTACTATCATACCCACAAACCCAAAAATCATTTTCTTTATGGATAGAGGGAGAAGTCACACAAATCATTTCTTCATGTCCCAAAAGCCAAGTATTCATCCATTGCTTCTGGTTTATAGCATGGACACAGCCTGAATATAGCCTTTTATTAAGGGTTGTGTATTTCATAATCTGTGCATACATGGGGACCCTGTTACATGCTTTTGTATAAATATTTTGGATCCTGAAATAGCCTCTACCATGAGTTCAAACTTATTTTTTTTTCTTATTGAAGTATTTTACATAATACAATACAGAGTACAGATAGTACAAAAATATAAAAGGTATAAATTCAAAATGTATATAGTCGTAAAGCTATCCTCATAAGGCACAAATATGCAAATGTTCAACAGCCCAGGGTTTACCTACATCTAGAACTAGATAGTTGCAGAGGATGCATTAAACTTAGGGAGCGGAACCAATGATGAGAGAGGATCTATACTTGAGAGTGCTAATCACAGATTAGCCATGGCAAGAAAAAATTAGATAAAATGGAACATAGGTTGGGATATAAACAAGATTAACAGTAAAATAGACTTTGGTCTGACTTCTACTTGAGCAGAGAGAAATAGATGATGATGAGAATTATTCATAACAGAAGATGAACCATCAAGTCACTTTAAACCATTCTTTCCAAATTTTCCATTGCATGTACAACTTTTTACTGGTACCACATCTACTAGCTAGTAAGGATTTATGAACATAGTGGGAGTGAGTAGACTTCAGAAGTATTGGGTGCCTTAGCAGATTTCTAGTGTTTCGCTATCAATGTTCTAGCAACCAGAAGGAAATGTGTAATCAGAACTTAAAAAGGCAGGGGGGAAATTTTTGATGCCTATATTTAATATTGCTAAACTTGGATTGGTGGTTGTCAAGATTCCTGTGATATTCAAGATAGATCAGAATATGCTATGCCAGAAACTAGTCAAGTGTTTACAGGTCCAGAACATATGAAGAAGGTTGCTTACTGCACCACAATTTCTCCAACATAGTGGGGAGTTGAATTGGAAAAATGTGGACGTCCCTTCTTTGACGTTCTCCTCATATTTTTCAGATTTAGGATCTTGCCCTAAATGGGTGTTTTTAGAAAAGTAGAATAGAGCAACAGTATCTAAAGGGTGTATCTCACATCTACAGATATGAAGAAAATGCTATTCCCAAAAAAATGTTTTGCTCTATTTTTTTTTTTTGAATAGCACAATAGAAGAACACTATCTAAATTGTGTATCTCACACCTACAGATATGCAGAAAACACTGCAAAATATTTTTATATATATTTTTGCCCTAAATGGGTATTTTTGGAATAGCAGAATACACCAACAGTATATAAAGGGTGTATCTCACAGTAACATATTCAGTGCTGGTGCACTGAGCTTGCAGATAAAAGTTATATTTTCTCTGGCACTGGGCTCAGGGCAGTGTAAAAAGACTGTGCACTGCACCCACACAACTAAATCAATGTAGATCGCTTGAGTAATTAGAATAGATTTCTGAATCAGGACTCCTATCTAATTCACTCCCTCAAAGCAGTAGCAGGAACCTTTCCCTACACTATCTATCTTTTCTCTCAGGGCATTGTAAAAAGCTTGTGCACTGTAGACATGTGCAATTCGTTTCGTACGAATTCGTAATTCGTACGAATTTTTCAAAATTCGTACGAATTTACGAATCCGTAGTATGAATTTTTTTTAATACGAATTCCGTACGGAATACGAAATTCCGTTTACGAATTTCGTTGCCGAATGATTCGAATGCATTCGAATGCATTTGAATGGATTCGAATGGATTCGAATGAATTCGAATGACAAAGTGTCATTTTTGCAGGAAAAAAAAAAGCGTAGGGGTCCCCCCAAATTCAATAACCAGGCCCCCTCAAAATCCCCCTCAAAAATCCATACCAGGGGTCCCCCTCAAAATCCATACCAGACCCTTTATCCGAGCACGCAACCTGGCAGGCCGCAGGAAAGGAGGGGGGGATGAGAGCGGCCCCCCTCCCGCCTGAACCGTACCAGGTCAGATGCCCTCAACATTGGGAGGGTGCTTGGGGGTCTGAGACCCCCAAAGCACCTTGTCCCCATGTTGATGAGGACAAGGGCCTCTTCCCCACAACCCTGGCCATTGGTTGTGGGGGTCTGCGGGCGGGGGGCTTATTGGAATCTGGAAGCCCCCTTTAACAAGGGGACCCCCAGATCCCGGCCCCCCCTGTGTGAAATGGTAAGGGGGTGTGTACCCCTACCATTTCACCAAAAAAGGTGACAAAATGGTAAAAATGACAGGAGACGGTCTTTGAAATTCCTTTATTAAAATCTTCTTTCTTCTTTCTTCATCCTTCGGTTTCTTCATCTTCTCCTTCCGTCATCTTCTTCCATCTTCTTCCATCTTCTTCTTCCTTCGATTCGCTTCTTCTTCCTCCGGTCTTCTCGTCCTTCTCGTCCGGCGTCGGTGTCGTACTTTTGTACCCCCTTACCATTTCACACAGGGGGGGGGCCGGGATCTGGGGGTCCCCTTGTTAAAGGGGGCTTCCAGATTCCGATAAGCCCCCCACCCGCAGACCCCCACAACCACCGGCCAGGGTTGTGGGGATGAGGCCCTTGTCCTCATCAACATGGGGACAAGGTGCTTTGGGGGTCTCAGACCCCCAAAGCACCCTCCCAATGTTGAAGGCATGTGGCCTGGTACGGTTCGGGCGGGGGGGGGGGCGCTCTCGTCCCCCCCTCTTTTCCTGCGGCCTGCCAGGTTGCGTGCTCGGATAAGGGTCTGGTATGGATTTTATGGGGGACCCCCACGCCATTTTTTTTGGCTGTAGTTCCCCTTAAAATCCATCCCAGACCTCAAGGGGGTCTGGTATGGATTTTGAGGGGGACCCTACGCCATTTATTTTTTATTTTTTTGGCTGGGGTCCCCCTTAATATCCATCGCAGACCTGAAGGGCCTGGTTATTGAATTTGGGGGGACCCCTACGCATTTTTTTATCAATGACTTCAATGAATGACTGTTCTCTGTATTACGGATCCGACAATTCATTTGCCGGCAATAGCCGCAAGTGATTTTAAATAGTTTTTTTTTCCTGCAAAAATGACACTGTGCGGGAACAGTTCTCTATATTAGATATACTGAATCTCGAAGCATTCGAAGCATTCGAAGCAGTTGTTATATCCGCTATAATAATTTCTTTCATATTAGTTGAAATTAGATATTTGTTAGTAGTTGTATTCGAATTGTTCTCTGTATTACGGGAATCGGCAATTAGCCGCGAGTGATTTTAAATGTTTTTTTTTCCTGCAAAAATGACACATTGTACAGAGAGAGTTGTAAGCACAGGAAACATGACCCCCCTTCATAGGCATACTATAGAGTATATAAGTATATAGAAGGGGGCATGTTTCCTGTGCTTGCAACTCTCTCTGTACAATGTGTCATTTTTGCAGGAAAAAAAGACATTTAAAATCTCTCGCGGCTAATTGCCGATTCCCGTAATACAGAGAACAATTCGAATACAACAACTAACAAATATCTAATTTCAACTAATATGAAAGAAATTATTATAGCGGATATAACGAATGCTTCGAATGCTTCGAATGCTTTGAGATTCAGTATATCTAATATAGAGAAATGTTCCCGCACAGTGTCATTTTTGCAGGAAAAAAAAACTATTTAAAATCACTTGTGGCTATTGCCGGCAAATGAATTGTCGGATCCGTAATACAGAGAACAGTCATTCATTGAAGTCATTGATAAAAAAATGCGTAGGGGTCCCCCCAAATTCAATAACCAGGCCCTTCAGGTCTGGATGGATATTAAGGGGGACCCCAGCCAAAAAAAAAAAAAAATGGCTAGGGTCCCCCTCAAAATCCATACCAGACCCTTGAGGTCTGGGATGGATTTTAATGGGAACCCTAGCCAAAAAAAATGGCGTGGGGTCCCCCATAAAATCCATACCAGACCCGTTATCCGAGCACGCAACCTGGCAGGCCGCAGGAAAGGAGGGGGGGGGAGAGCGCCCCCCCTGAACCGTACCAGGCCACATGCCCTCAACATTGGGAGGGTGCTTTGGGGGTCTGAGACCCCCAAAGCACCTTGTCCCCATGTTGATGAGGACAAGGGCCTCATCCCCACAACCTGGCCGGTGGTTGTGGGGGTCTGCGGGCGGGGGGCTTATCGGAATCTGGAAGCCCCCTTTAACAAGGGGACCCCCAGATCCCCGCCCCCCACCCTATGTGAAATGAAATGGTAAGGGGGTACAAAAGTACCCCTACCATTTCACCAAAAAAGTGGCAAAAATTGTAAAAATGACAGAAGACGGTCTTTGACAATTCCTTTATTAAATCTTCTTTCTTCTGGTCTTCCTTCTTCCTTTCTTCATCTTCTCCTTCCGTCATCTTCTTCCATCTTCTTCTTCCTTCGATTCGCTTCTTCTTCCTCCGGTCTTCTCGTCCTTCTCGTCCTTCTCGTCCGGCGTCGGTGTCGTCGTCTCTTCTCGCAGGCCGCTCCTCGCAATGGGAGGCTCCCGCTCTGTGAGGCTTCGCTCCGGCTGACAGGTCTTTTATAACGAAGGCACCTGGTGACCCCGCCCCCCCTCTGACGTCATGGGGAAAGCCATAGGGAATTCCACATGACGTCCCCGTGCGTCAGAGGGGGCGGGGTTACCAGGTGCCTTCGTTATAAAAGACCTGTCAGCCGGAGCGAAGCCTCACAGAGCGGGAGCCTCCCATTGCGAGGAGCGGCCTGCGAGAAGAGACGCCGATGCCGATGCCGGACGAGAAGGACGAGAAGACCGGAGGAAGAAGAAGCGAATCGAAGGAAGAAGAAGATGGAAGAAGATGGAAGAAGATGCCGGAAGGAGAAGATGAAGAAACCGAAGGATGAAGAAAGAAGAAAGAAGATTTTAATACAGGAATTGTCAAAGACCGTCTCCTGTCATTTTTACCATTTTGTCACCTTTTTTGGTGAAATGGTAGGGGTACTTTTTTACCCCCTTACCATTTAACACAGGGGGGGGGCGGGATCTGGGGGTCCCCTTGTTAAAGGGGGCTTCCAGATTCCGATAAGCCCCCCGCCCGCAGACCCCCACAACCACCGGCCAGGGTTGTGGGGAAGAGGCCCTTGTCCTCATCAACATGGGGACAAGGTGCTTTGGGGGTCTCAGACCCCCAAAGCACCCTCCCAATGTTGAGGGCATGTGACCTGGTACGGTTCAGGCGGGAGGGGGGGCCGCTCTCGTCCCCCCCTCCTTTCCTGCGGCCTGCCAGGTTGCGTGCTCGGATAAAGGGTCTGGTATGGATTTTGAGGGGGACCCCACGCCAAATTTTTTTTTTGGCCGCCATTTTTTTTTTGGCCGGGGTTCCCCTTAAATTCCATCCCAGACCTGAAGGGTCTGGTATGGATATTTGGGGGGGACCCCACGCCATTTTTTTTTTTTTTTGGCTGGGGTCCCCCTTAATATCCATACCAGACCTGAAGGGCCTGGTTATTGAATTTGGGGGGACCCTTACGCTTTTTTTTTTTTTATCAATGAATGACTGTTCTCTGTGTTATGGAGCCGACAATTCATTTGCCGGCAATAGCCGCAAGTGATTTTAAATAGCTTTTTTTCCTGCAAAAATGATACTTTGTGCAGGAACAGTTCTCTATATTAGATATACTGAATCTCGAATTCATTCGAAGCATTCCAAGCATTCGTTATATCCGCTATTATAATTTCTTTCATATTAGTTGAAATTCGATATTTGTAGTTGGATTTACTAACGATTCGTAACTATTCGTAACGATTCGTAACGATTCGTAACTTGAAATTGAAATTCGATATTTGTAGTTGGATTCGAATTGTTCTCTGTGTTATGAGAACTAACAATTCATTAGCCGCGTTAACGATTCGTAACGATTCGTAACTTTACTAACGATTCGGAAAAAAAATTACGATTCGTCCGAATTTCGTATTTCGTACGAATTCGAACGGAATTTCGTACACGAATTACGAATTTTTTTATATACGAAACGGGACGAAACGAAACGAAACAAATTTTTTGACAGTTCCCATGTCTAGTGCACTGCACCCACACAACTAAATCAATGTAGATCGCTCTCCACTTCATTGAGAGCTGAATGCATTAATGTGTGTTACTTTGGCCAGCCCCTCCTTACTTAAACTATTGATTTCTGATCCATCACACTGGACATTCCTATCTAATTCTCTCCCTCAAAGCAGCAGCAGGAACCTTTCCCTACACTATCTATAGCATAGTGACGTGCTGTGCTGTGTGCCTCTAGCTTATAAAACTTACCCTGATATAGTCCTTCTGCAGGACTTGAATTATGGTAGAACAGGTCTCTGGAATAATGATTCCTAGAGCCTGGGGCGAGATCCCAGTCATGAACTTAATGTCCTGGAGACTTCTCCCCGTTACCAAGTACCGCAAGGTGGCGACAAGCCTTTGCTCTGGAGAGATGGCTTGCCGCATGCAGGTGTCCTGCTTCGTAATATAAGAGCACAGCAAAGCCAACAGATGTTGAAAGACAGGGTCCGTCATCTGGAGATAATTCCTGAAATCATCAGGATTATTCTCCTGGAGCTCCCGCAACAAAGGCATATGACAAAAATGGTCACGATTAAGCAACCAATTCTTGGTCCAAGAACTCCTCTTGCCCCTGTTCATGGACTGGACTTGGGTCAAAGCAATACCACACCAAGCCCAACAACAGCACGAAATCTCCAACAAGTACGTAACTGCAACATGGCTAATAAACAAACGGCTGCTCAGAACGAACTGACAGAACGCACTGAAAATCAGAAAGGACCTGACAAGAACGAGCTGAAAATCAGAAAGGACCTGACAAGCACGCACTGAAAATCAGAAACAAACTGACAAGCATGCACTGAAGAACAGATACGAACCGACAAGCACAACCTGAAAAGCAGAAACAAACTGAAAAGCACGAGGCTGAAAAGCGCAAATCGTCAATCAAACTTCTACTAGCACAAGATAAACACAAGATTAGCAGAAGGAGCCCCAAAGGGTGGCACACTGGTTACTGAACTTCCTTTTTATCGGCTCGTCATACGTCTTGTACGTCATTATGTTCATAATTGTTGGCCAACATTTGTGTGACCTTGTGTATGCAAGACAAGTTGGAGCCAACGCCCTTCGAACAAAAATCCACAGTTTTGTTGTCAGAAAGTCTGATCGTGTGTACATTGTCTAGAGGATACATATATCTTAAAAAAATATAACATTTTCAAAGCTTACCCCCATTCCTCGTTGCTAAGTGTCTCTAGATCTCTACGCAGATTCATGCAGAGTGACTTTATCAGTGCAAGAGACTTCCAATGCTTTGCTAACGTCATGCTGTGGCATTTTATTTTCACTTTCATCTTTTGATAGCAATGCAAATGTTTAGCAGCTGCAGCTTCTTTAGCCTTCTCTTTTGTAGATTTACCACTCTGTATTTGGTGTTAAAGTCTGCCATCATCTTGCGTAGGGGCTACAACATTTAAATCCCTCTTTTCATAATTTGGCCGCTTTATTTCAATCCCTTTGCTCCATTCCGCCTCTCTCTTCCTGTTTCCCCTTTCTGAATTATTTATTACTAAGTTTATTTATATGTAGTCTGCTGCTTTATAGCTCTGTTTTTCCCAGTTTTTCTTTTATGCCGCGTACACACGATCGGAATTCTCGTCGGAAAAAAACTGTGTCGGTTTTTCAGACGGAATTCCGCTCAAGCTGTGTTGCCTACACACGATCACACCAAATTCCGATGGTCAATAACACAGCGGCATAAAACACGTTTGACAGCACTATAAAAGGGAAGTTTAATGCTTCTGAGCATGCGTCGATGTGTTTCCGAGCATGCGTCGGAATTTTGCGTGTCGGAATTGCCTACACACGATCGGAAAATCCGATAGAAAGGTATTCCGTCGGAAATTCCGACAGAAAAAGACCGTTGGGCATACACACGGTCGGAAAATCCGATGAAAAGCTCCCATCGCACTGTTTCCATCGGAAATTCCGATTGTGTGTACGTCGCATTAGTATAATTTATTAAAGTTACCTTCTCCTTTAATCTCCATTAAATGAGTCTCCTCTAATTCAACCGAGTTCCTCCGAATTCCTATGATTTCAGCCGGTTTCTGCTGATTTCTACTGTCCACAGCTCAGTTTCAGATAGTCGCCAGCCTCTCTACTCAGACCGGGCCGAAGTCTCCCAAAGCCACTCCACGAGGATACCTGACCGCTGCCGTAAGCCACAGAACCAGCCACACTAACAGCACCGCCAGCGAAAGGCACACACAGGGGTCAGTCACAGAGAGGTGCGCGTTAGTGCTGTTTGGCGCCAGTGGCCCTATTTAAAGAAGGCTGCTGCACTTGTGCGGCGCTGTTTGTCTACAGTCCCATGCCTGAAATCCCTGCTATCTGCCTGCTTATTTTTGATTACTGACCCGGCTCTTGTCTGACCTCGCTGACCTTCTCCAACCCTGATCCCGGCCTGCCTGACTCTGCTTTGGACTTTCGTTTCTGTTGCTGAACCTCTGCCTGCCTGTGACCTCCCTTTGCCTGCTGCACCTGCCTGACGTTTATCTGTTGTGACCCGGCTTGTCTGATATCGCGCTGCTCATTCCAAGTGAGCCACGCTCCATCCAGGTCCTGCTGCTGCTGAGTCTCCTGGTCCTGATTGTTGATCCAACAGCTCTGTCTCCTCCTGCGGTTCCAGCCTTCCTGAAGGATCATCTCTCCATCCAGCACAGGCCGCTGCTGCACCAGACACTCCTACCCGCTGTGCTCACGGGACCACTGTCTCCATTCCAGTGGGCCCTGAACCAGAGCCGTAAGAGAGGTCTTCTCCCACCAAGTCAGGCTCACCACCAGGTACCTAACAGTTATAGTCACTCTGATTGGGGCTTCCTCTTTTGTTTGCTCTTTTCATATTGGGTTCACCAACATTCCTGCACATCCCCGAATGAGATACAGTTTCAACTTGCTGACTTTCACCTTTCTGACTTCACCTTCTCCCAATAAGAGGATTTGGGCCTTTTCTCTATTCGTATAGATCCAGGAGAAACGTTTTCAACAATTCTCCTTTCCTAAATATTTTTATAGCCAATACCCACAAATTTATATGGGCAATGATACTCGTAAGTGTATAGGGAAGTTTAGAGGAAATCTAATAGGCCTTTGAGATCAGCTAATTGTATTTGCCGTTTTGAAACAACATCAGGTAGATATCTGATTTTACAGGTCTCTTAGATTACACTGAAATTATAGATCTTCTAATAAGCCCTGAACCTGGCCCAGATTCAATTTTTTTCACTCATCATCATCTCATCCTCTTGGAAAGGCTTGGTTATCATGTGTGGTCACTCCAATCATTTCCTATATCCAAAGGTGCATATGGGAACTTTCACATTCATCAAAGGCATATAGGGATTTGTTTTCTCAAAAATTCCCTGCAGACTGTTGGAATAAGCTCAACCCCATTAGATTGGACTACACTTTTTATTCACCCCCTTATGATGTATTTACCAGGATAGACCACATTTTTGTTGCAGTCTCATTACTGAGGTTGGTTTCCCAATCCCAAATGCCCTGTCCCCTTGTCTGACCACCCTGTAATGCCCATACAACTGTCTGCCCTTTTTTCTAAATGTAATGCCAAGTTGTATATTAAATGTTTTCATACTAGCAGACCAGTGACGTGTGGTGAGGTCAGTGGCTGGTGAGGCACTGGCTAGTATCAGAGCCAGATACACACAGGTTACATACACCGCGATAGTTAGAGCGAGAGAAATAATTCTAGCACTAAACCTCTTCTGTAACTCTAAACATGTAACCTGTAAAACATTTTAAAGCGTCACCTATGGAGATTTATAAGTACTGAAGTTTGGCGCCATTCCACATGTGTGCGCAATTTTAAAGTGTGACATATTAGGTATCTATTTACTTGGCGTAACATCTTTCACATTATACCAAAAAATCGGGCAAACGTTAGTGTTTTTTTATTCATGAAAAAAACGCGTTTAAAAAAATTGCTGCACAAATACTGTGTGAAATAAAAAATTGCAACGACCCCCATTTTATTCCCTAGGGTGTCTGCTAAAATAATATATATAATGTTTGGGGGTACTGAGTAATTTCCTAGCAAAAAAATATAATTTTTGCATGTAGGAGAGAAGTGTCAGAATTGGCCTGGGTGGCAAGGAGTTAATTACCATAAGTAAGTAATATACAAATAATTATTATATATTGTTATTAACCACTTCAGCCCCAGAAGATTGTATTCTTCTACATATTTTTGGTAAAAAAATAGACATGTGCATACTGAAATATTTTGTTTCGGAATTTCGTCCTAAAATACATTTATTTAGTTGCTCCCGAAATTCGTTTTTATTTATTTTGTTTAGTTAAAAAATGAATTCGTCCAAAAAACTGAAATAATTAAAGGTTGAATCTGTCATTGAAGGCTTATGGTGTCTGCTGAATATTCTAAGAATATTCGACAGGGCAGCTAAACTGTACGACGCCGCAATCGTACATTTCCGGCCAAATGTTCCACTTACAAGCTATAGTAGAATTCTAATGTTGTATGTCACTAGTAATAATTATATTCAACCAACATTAGAATTCTTCAATTTGAGCTTAAATGTCCGCTCGCGGCAACTGCTTTGTTGAATCTTCATGTCGAATCTTTTCTCTCTATGTCGAATAATCTTGGACCAATAGAGTTAGGTTAGGCACGTTCAACCTTTTTTGCTATTGCCTCTATAATGTTGAATCTTTTCTCTCTATGTCGAATCTTTTCTCTCTATGTAGAATAATCTTGAACTAATAGAGCTAAGGTTAGGCACATTCGACCACAGATTCGATGGACACAGATCGCTATTGTCAGCGTCATGTCGAATCTCCTATCTATATCAAACTGTTGCAACGAAAACTAAAATAAAGCATTAGTTTATGTCGGATCTTTCGGTTTTTCGGATTCTGCACGTTCATTATTGTTTGTTTAAACAATAACGAAAATACCCGAAATTCGGACAAAAATGCATTCGGATGAAAACAAATGCACATGTCTAAAAAAAAAACGCAATAAGCGTATATTGATTGGTTTGCGCAAAATTTATAGCATCTACAAACTATGGGAAAGGTTTATGGCATTTTGTTTTACTAGTAATGGCAGTAATCTGCAAATTTTAGCGGTCCTGCAACATTGTGACGGTCAGATCAAAGTTATACAGCGATCAGTGCTATAAATATGCACTGATTACTGTATAAATGTCACTGGCATGGAAGGGGTTAACACTAGAGGGCGATAAAGGGGTTAAATGTGTGTTCCCTCAGTGTGTTCTAACTATATGGGGATAGGATTGCCTAGGCAGGAACAAACGACATGTCTCCTCTCCCCTGACAGAACAGGGATTTGAGTGTTTACACACATAAATCCCCATGCTGGCTCTCTTGCATGCGATCATGTGTGGCCAGCGGCAATCGAGACCGCCGGCCACGTGCATTGTGTCCCCCTCTATGCAGCGGGCGTGCGTGCCTACGGTGGTGCATGCTACGGTGGCGGCTCTTAAAGGGAACCCCGTACCGGTACAGGGTTTCACGCAGGGGTGCCATTCTGCCCCGTAAAAAGACATTAGCTGGTCGGGAACCGGTGAAGGTAATTTACTATATTTTCAAAATCTGTACTTAAGCAGGTGGCTTAACGGACAAATTACTGAAGTTTGAAGGTATAACTTTGAACAAGTAATTTCACAGTAAATAGATACTGTAAATAATAAATTATTATGTTATAACATAACATAACACAAACTTACACTTAAACACGTGTTTTTTCCTTGCAGTGAAGAGGGATGGGCTGGAAGGGAGCCCTTGTGTTTTAGGCCCCTTTCACACTGGGGCAGTGCGGGCGTCTGCGGTAAAGCAGTGCTATATTTAGCGCTGCTTTACCGTCGTTTTAGCCACGGTATTCGGCAAAAAAGAATTAAAACCCCCGCAAAGCGCCGATGCAGCTGCGCTTTGCCGGCGGTATTCCTACGGTATTCCCGCGGTATCCCATTGATTTCATTGGGTAGGAGCGGTATAGGAGCAGTGAATACACCACTCCATCACCGCTCTAAAGATGCTGCTAGTAGGAGTTTTTTTACCGTCCTGCTAGCGCACCGCTCCAGTGTGAAAGCCCTCCGGCTTTCACACTGGAGTGAAAGGACCCGCTTTTTTCAGGTGCTATACAGGCGCTATTTTTAGCGCTGTATCGCCTGAAAAATGCTTTGATGTGAAAGGGGCCTTAGACACATGCCCCTTCTATGACACTGCAGTGAGAGGCGTGCCTCCACTGCAGCATTTTTATTGGACAGCTGGGACCAATGGCACTTTACCATTGGTCCAAGACTCCAAGCTGTTCATTGAGCTCAGTGCCTAGGACAAGAAGTCAGAGGCACTGTGAGCTCAACCTCTCAGTGTACTGCAGAGTGTTTATCAGCGTTAGGGATGAGCCGAACACCCCCCTGTTCGGTTCGCACCAGAACCTGCGAACAGACCTAAAGTTCGTGTGAACTTTAGAACCCTATTAAAGTCTATGGGATGTTCAAAATCAAAAGTGATAATTCTAAAGGCTTATATGCAAGTTATTGTCATAAAAGGTGTTTGGGGACCTGCCCCAGGGGGTATCAATGCAAAAAAAAACTTTTAAAAAATGAAGTTTTTTCAGGAGCAGTGATTTTAATAATGCTTAAAGTGAAACAATAAAAGTGTAATATTCCTTTAAATTTCGTACCTGAGGGGTGTGTATAGTATGCCTGTAAGGGGCGCACATTTCCCTGCATTTCCCTGCATCCATGGAGACAGGATGCGCATTGCTGGACGTCATCGGAAGAGATCACCCATCGCTGGACCCCGGAGAAGAAATCACCCATCGCTGGATAGCAAGTGGATTACCACCGCTGGAATCTTTTTTTTATTTTTTTTAATTTTTAATAAAGGACTTTTCCCAACGGTGTCTGTGTGTTTTTTAACAATTTTTTACACTTTCTTTGTGAAATGGTAGGGGTACATTTGTACTCCCTTACCATTTCAAACAGGGGGGAGGGATCTGGGGGCCCCCTTGTTAAAGGGGGCTTCCAGATTCTGATAAGCCCCCCGCCCGCAGACCCCCACAACCACCGGCCAGGGTTGTGGGGATGAGGCCCTTGTCCCTATCAACATGGGGACATGGTGTTTTGAGGGGTCACAGACCCCCAAAGCATCCTCCCAATGTTGAGGGCATGTGGCCTGGTATGGTTCAGGAGGGGGGCGCTCTCTAGTCCCCCCTCTTTTCCTGTGGCCTGCCAGGTTGCGTGCTCGGATAAGGGTCTGGTATGGATTTTTGGGGGTAACTCCACGCCATTTTTTTTTTAAATTTGGCATGGAGTTCCCCTTAAAATTCACACCAGACCGGAAGGACCTGGTAATTGAATTTAGGGGGAACCCCACGCATATTTTTTTTTTTTTTTATCAATGACTTTCAATGACTGTTCTCTGTATTACGGGAGCCGACAATTCATTATAGCCTCGAGTGCTTTTAAAATACTTTTTTTCCTGCAGAAATTACACTTTGTGCTGGGACAGTTCTAAGCATGGGAACAGGCGTCCCTTTACAGGCATACTATACACCCCCCCCCCCAAGTACGAAACGTAAAGGAATATTACACTTTTCTTGTTTCACTTTAAGCATTAATAAAATCACTGCTCCTGAAAAAATGGCCATTTTTAAAACTTTGTTTTGCACTGATACATGTCCCCAAACACTTTTTATGATAATAACTTGCATATAAGCCTTTAAAATTAGCACTTTAGATTTCTCCCATAGACTTTTACAGGGTGTTTGCGGCTTTTCGAATTTGCCGCAAACACCCCAAATTGTTCGCTGTTCATGAACAGGTGAACAGGCAATGTTCGAGTCGAACATAAGTTTGACTCGAACTCGAAGCTCATCCCTAGTCAGCGTGTACATAAAGTGGCCGCTCTGTATTTAGCTTCTGATAGGCTGCGCAAAAAACCCCGTATCTCTGGAACCATAGGCCGAAGGAGACCGAATCTTTAACCAGTGGTGGGGTAGGACTTAGGCTACATACCCCCTATTTGGGGTTTCTGTGTCCCCAGGCCACCGAACTACGACTTGGGGTAACAGAGAATATGCTCATGGCACGTTTATGTTTATGTCCCTGTAGCAGACCCATCCTTCTTTCCCTGTATCTACTCATATGCTTGTACTGTATATCCAGGATTACCTATCTTTTAATCAGAATCTCAATAGCTTACTATCACTTTTAAAGGAATCCCAGGAGCGGTCATCAGGGGAACATATTTTAGCCAGAGTAGATTGTGTTCAGCCCAATCGAAACAAGACTTCTAGACACATATTGGCCTTGTAAAGGGAAGGAAAATGATAAATGTTTTCAATTTTTTTTACAAATGAATATCTAAAAAGTGTGACGTGCATTTGTATTCAGCCCCCTTTACTCTGATACCCCTAACTAAAATCTAGTGGAACCAATTGCCTGCAGAAGTCACCTAATTAGTAAATAGAGTCCACCTGTGTGTAATTTATTCTCAGTATAAATACAGCTGTTTTGTGAAGCCCTCAGAGATTTGTTAGAGAACCTTAGTGAACAAACGGCATCATGAAGGCCAAGGAACACAGCAGACAGGTCAGGGATAAAGTAGTGGAGAAGTTTAAAGCAGGGTTAGGTTATAAAAAAATATCACAAGCTATGAACATCTCACGGATTACTGTTCAATCCATCATCCGAAAATGAAAAGAGTATGGCACAACTGCAAACCTACCAAGACATGGCCGTCCACCTAAACTGACAGGCCGGGCAAGGCATTAATCAGAGAAGCAGCCAAGAGGATCATGGTAACTCTGGAGGAGCTGCAGAGATCCACAGCTCAGGTTAGAGAATCTGTCCACAGGACAAATATTAGTCGTGCACTTCACAAATCTGAACAAAAGATAACACAGTTGTATAGCACAAACTGTGAAGTAGGCAAAAATTAACCAAGCAACATAAACTAATCAAATTTATTAATGAAAAAATAGTACGGAATACTCCAAATTAAAAAAAATATCAACAGATACCTTCCAAAAAGATTGGATGACATAAAACATACACACATACAAAAAGATGAAAACAATCCAGGTAGTGATCCAGTATAATGGAGAGATCAAACAATTGAATAATCATAAAATTAGAGATGTCTCAAAGAACCCAGATTGGAAGTAATAAATGGTTGGTTGATTCTTAGAGCAGCTTGTAAAAAGATGCAGTATAATTCAAATCCAGTGATAGAATATCAGCAAATCACATCAAGACAAATGGAAGAAACGGTTGGAGATAATAAGGAATGGTTCCTATTAATGCTGTAGATTGGATGTGCTGGTGAAATAATAAATATAAGAAATAACTGCTAAGAAGCTTATGTCTTATGTATCTAGTAATCTTGAAAAAGAGTCATTCCAAGTGTAATGTAATTGAGTTAAAACATGAAAAAATGAAATGATAGTCACAATGATTGTGACATGTATTGCTGGAATAAATGATTGACTGTATGCATTCAGATTAATGAGAGATGGAGTAGGTAGCTGGTGAGTGGCATATAGCTATTAAGGCACATTACTGGTTAGTATTCCTGAGTAATGAATAGGTGAAACACAATGGTTCCCATAGATTAGCTTTCCTCACAAACTTGTGATATGTCCAGTATTATTCTCATTAGTACCTTATTGAATAGTCCTTAGGGCATATCATGAATATGTATCCTAAATGGGAAGGGAGCAGATCAGTATATAACTGAATGTCATAAACATCATCACTATGAAAGGGAACCTGAAGTGATAATATTTAGCTCTACCTTCTCCTGAACTCCACAAATCTGGCCTTTATGGAAGAGTGGAAAGAAAAAAGCCATTGTTGAAAGAAAGTCATAAGAAGTCCCTTTTGCAGTTTGCGAGAAGCCATGTGGAGGACACAGCAAACATATGGAAGAAGGTGCTGTGGCCTAAAAGCAAAACACTATATGGAGCATCAACATAGCATAAACTGTGTAAGGCAACCTTTTCAGAGATTAGATCAGAGCAGTGAAGAGCCAAGGGAATCTTTGCAAGGTACTGTAGCAGAAGGAATTTTTGGCTGTATACAGTCAGAACATGCCTGTTTGTTGTCTACATATTGTAACGATTACTCATTTGCTCTCTTTATATTGTCGTAATAGACAGTTTGTCAGAATATTCTCATGGTTGACCATTTGTTGTCCTCTTGCACATTTTCATGGTTACCCTTTTGTAGTTCCATATGAATTCACATGTTCATATGTCACATGTGAAAGTTGTCCCCCTATTGTCATGATTGCTTTATTATCACATTTGACAATTTGTTGTCTGCATATTGTTACAATTACCCATTTGTTATGTAATATTGTTATGATTGCCCATTTGTTATTATTATTATTATTATTAGTAGTAGTAGTATTATACAGGATTTATATAGCACCAACAGTTTGCACAGCACTTTAGAACATGAGGGTAGAGTTTACAGTTGCAGTACAAGTCAAAACAGGAACTGAGGGGAAATTCCTGCAAATTAAAGGAATCACAAGGTCACCAGAACTAGTGTCACCTTTGTTTTACTTTCACTTTCAATGCTAATGGTAAACAGGACAAACAGAGAGGGTGAATCTCCTTAACCACCTGAGACCCAGGCCAATTCTGACATTTCTCTCCTACATGTAAAATTCCAAATTTTTTTGCTAGAAAATTACATAGAACCCACAAACATTATATATGTTTTTTTAGCAAAGACCCTAAAGAATACAATGGCGGTCGTTGCAACTTTTTATCTCGCACGGTATTTGCGCAGCAATTTTTCGAACGCGTTTTTTTCAGAAAAAAAACAGTTTCCTGCTTTAAAAAAAAACAAAACAGTAAAGTTAGCCCAATTTTTTTGCATAATGTGAAAGATGAAGATACGCGGAGTAAATAGATACCCAACATGTCACGCTTCAAAATTGCATGCGCTTGTGGAATGGCGCCAAACTTTGGTATTTAAAAATCCCCATAGTCGACACTTTAACATTTTTTACTGGTTACATATTTTGAGTTACAGAGGAGGTCTAGGGCTAGAATTATTGCTCTCGCTCTAACGTTCGCGGCGATACCTCACATGTGTGGTTTGAACACCGTTTTCATATGTGGGTGGGACTTACGTATGCGTTCGCTTCTGCGTACGAGCTCGCGGGGACAGGGCGCTTTAATTTTTTTTTTTTTTCTTTTTATTGTTCATTTTATTTTATTTTTTTAGTTCAACAACTTTAAAAAAAAAAATAAAAATATTTGATTACTTTTATTCCTATTACAAGGAATGTAAACATCCCTTGTAATAGGAATATGACACGATCGGACCTATTTACAGTGAGATATGGGGTCAATAAGACCCCACATCTCACCTCTAGGCTGGGAAGCCTAAAATCAAAAAAAAAAAAAAAAAACGATCACCGCTTCCCAGCGGAGGCGGCGCCGTTTTTTGAATGCAGAGGCCGGGCGTGACGTCATAACATCGCGCCCGGCCTCCGAACGATCATAGAGACTCCGGCGACCATCTGGTCCACCGGAAATCTCTATGTGAATCATCCGGTGCCGGCGGATCCCGAGTCCGACTCACCGATGGAAGCGGTGAGTCGGTAAAAGCACCGGAGGGCGGCGGGAGGGGGGGCGTCCCCTCCCGCCGCCCGTAAGAACGATCAAGTGGCGGAACAGCCGCTATGATCGTTCTTATGGTGCAGGGAATTGCCGGCTGAAACCGGCAATATCTGAATGATGTCTGTAGCTACAGGCATCATTCAGATATACCCCTGAGACCAAAAAGACGTCATATGACGATGGTGTTGGGTATCTATTTACTCCGCGTATCTTCATCTTTCACATTATGCAAAAAAATTGGGCTAACTTTACTGTTTTGTTTTTTTTTAAAGCAGGAAACTGTTTTTTTTTCTGAAAAAAACGCGTTCGAAAAATTGCTGCGCAAATACCGTGCGAGATAAAAACACTTTTAATTACACTGCTTGCTTGCATTTTGATTACCCTTTTGTTATTTTTCAGAAAGCCTTTGGTATGTAACAAATCATTATTTTAAGTTAAAACCTCAAGACATATTTAGTGATGTGAGTTGCATATGGATAGTACTTGTTCTATAAAATAGCAAGTGGTGTTGTTTGAAGGTGATACAAAGTTTCAGCTAAGTTAAATAATTTACTGACTTGCATGTTGCCCTGAAACAACAGAAATCAACTGGATATTGCATATCTATAAACAGACTTTGGATCACTCCCCTTTTTAAACTGATGTACATTTTATAACCTGAACTGATGCAATCTGTAAACAAGTGTACGTTATATACACCACTGTCTGCATTGTGCTGCATATGTTATGTACTCCAACCTGTTAATAATCACAGTACTGTGTTTGTTGTATCAGTGGGATGTTTTTAGTAAGCATTATGTCCCGTTCAATGAATGAGTACACGATTGCAAATGGACAGGCAAAATTTGCTGGAGGTTTTTTAAACTTGAGCTTTTACAACAAAACTCTGAATGGGCTGAGTCCCATTTATGACATTCCTTTGACTTATTCACTGGCACTTTCCCATTCCTCTTTCCAAGCTCTTTTATTAATTTGAGGACTGTGCTAGTGGGAGAAGGGGGTGGGGCTAGGGGAGTGTCCTCATTCCAGGTCATTACAAATAAAAATAAGATATGTTGGGATGGGGCCCCAAGTGGAGATAGTACCATATTCAGACCTCAGGAAAAGCAGGAGTCACAGTCTTTGACACTTGCATGATATTATTTAACTAACTTTTCTTTGTTCAGATCTGCGATTACAATACTTGGCAGATGGAAGTCAAGTTTCTTTGCAGCTCTGAGATGTCATGAGAGCAAGAATAGAAAAACACCAAAGGAAGAAAATGCCAAAAGAATGTAAAACTGAGAAATATCTTGAGCTCATTTCTTAAAAATGATAAGGATACATTGTGAGGCTAGCATGGTATTTTATTTAGGTACATCGATATAATTTTCACAGAGCATCTTATTTAACTTTTGAAGTGTTTCCCTCATTTACAATTCATCATCATTATGTTCCCCCTTATTTTACTATATATATATATATATATATATATATATATATATATATATATATATATATATAGATATAGATAGATATACACCTAAAGGCATGTTGCAATAAACCATACTGACCTAGTTGTTCCTATTCTTCCCCTGCTGATGTTTTATAAAAAAAAAAACAAGTCATCTATTCTCTTTTATGGCTAGGTAAATGTCCTCATTCCTTCTCCAGTTCTCACTCAATCTTCCTCACATATCATTTTAGCTCAGCTTCTTCACTACTGCTCACACTTACTTAAAGTTTTTATTACTCGACAAGTAGTAAATTTGGTAATTGCTCATTTATAAGGTGGTGGTGGCTGTGGTTATTGCTAGTGGCAGTCAAATTTTGTGGATTTTCTGTCTGATCCATAAAAAGGTGCAAGCTCTCTGGCAGTGTCCATGCAAGATTTCTGGATGTTTATGGTTATAAAGTGAGGTGTTAGGTGCTGGTTATTTGTGCCTATACCTTGTAAGTTACAATGTACAGCTTACAGAGTAGGGGAGCTGGCTATTTTTGGCTGTACCTTGGGTGGTGTGGCTGGTTGGTATCTTCCTATAGAAATGACCACACCTACATCATGACCACACACAAGATTGGAGGATGACTTCAAGTGGCCCACCTAGGTGCTCTGTGGTGTCCTGTTTTAACTTAAACCAAAGCAAAATCCCTGACAAAATACAATTCTTTCCAGGAACAAATTCTGAATACTTAGAGCTCCTAAAAAAACATACAACTATAATACTGTGCATACAGTAAATATTAGATATAGGAGAAAATCTGTGCTAAGCCCCAACAATATATAAATAAAATTGCTACATATATATAAAACATATATATAAAATGAATATTAAACAAAAAGGTGCAGCATCTAAAAAAAAACTGAATATCCAGCTTATGAAAATGTACAAAAAGAAAAAAATGTGCAACCAAAAAATGTAAAAAAAAGGAAATTAGATAGGAAATTAGATAGTGTATGTGAATAAAAACACTAAAAACTATAAACAAAATTATTTTTGCAGATAACTACTGCAATCAATTACTGTGATTAAATAAAGACAAGAAATGTTCAAGTGATAAAATATCCCATGCAGTATAGTCCACACAAAGCTGAAAAATGTAGCACACGGATGCAAACTTCATAGGGCATCAAAAACGATTTTTCTGTTCATCAATAATTTAAACAAACGCTTACCATATACGGTGGATCTCAGATTATAGAGATGAAACGGGCACACACAGGAAGGATTACTTGGCAGAAGATCAGCTGTCTCCAAGCTCAGCAATAGCAGGATCCTTCCTCCTGTCACGGCTCGGCACTGCTGCGATGTTCCTTACTAGGTTCTCCAGGAGATACACTCCATTCATGGATGTGTGTTATAAAATAGAAGAGAGAAGCTTCATGGTGCAGTACTCAGAATTTATTCAAAAGGTTTCCGTAAGCAGTGACATCCATCAAAAGCGGTATACAATGTTAAAAACAGACGCCGCTCTAGCCAGCCAGCTGGTGCATGGTAATGTCAAGACCTGTAGCTCCACCCAACACGTTTCCCTGTACAAGGCATCGACTGGGAAAGGAGGCTATGTCTGGGCGTCACACACCACGCTATTTCAATGTATGCAGGAGAGACACCGGAAACATCAATATGCGCTGAAGCCACTGGTGTCACTGGTGCGACAAAACACATAAGTGGCAATTATCTAAAATGTATATATATGTACAAAATATGTACAAAATGTATCTTGGTCTCATCAGACCACAGGATATGGTTCCAGTAATCCATGTCCTTAGTCTACTTGTCTTCAGCAAACTGTGGGCTTTCTTGTGCATCATCTTTAGAAAAGGCTTTCTTCTGGGACGACAGCCATGCAGACCAATTTGATGCAGTGTGCAGTGTATGGTCTGAGCACTGACAGGCTGACCCCCCCCCCCCCACCCTTTCAACCTCTGAAGCAATGCTGGCAGCACTCATACGTCTATTCTCCAAAGACAACCTTTGTATATGACATTGATCAACTTCTTTGGTCGACCATGGCGAGGCCTGTTCTGAGTGGAACCTGTCCTGTTAAACCGCTGTATGGTCTTGGCCACCGTGCTGCAGCTCAGCTTCAGGGTCTTGGCAATCTTTATGTAGAGCAACATTTTTTTTTTAAGATCCTCAGAGTTCTTTGCCATGACATGCAATGTTGAAATTCCAGTGACCAGTATGAGAGAATGAAAGACAATAACACCAAATTGAACACCTGCTCCCCATTCACACCTGAGACCTTATAATACTAATGAGTCACATGACACCGGGGAGGGAAAATGGCTAATTGGGCCCCATTGGGACATTTTCACCTAGGGACGTACTCACTTTTGTTGCAATTGGTTTAGACATTAATGGCTGTGTGTTGAGTTATTTTAAGGGGATTGCAAATTTACACTGTTATACAAGCTGTACCCTCACTACTTTACATTGTAGCAAAGTGTCATTTCTTTAGTGTTGTCACATGAAAAGATATAATAAAAAAATTTACAAAAATGTGAGGGGTGTACTCACTTTTGTGAGATACTGTATATATATATATATATATATATATATATATATATATATATATATATATATATATATATATATATATATATATATATAAATATATATATATATATATATATATATATATATATATATAAAAAAATTCTGATAAAAAACAATATTATATATATTGAAAAAAACATTATTAAAAAACATTATTAAAAAAAAACATGAGTGGAGTTTTAGGATGAACAAAAAACAATTTGTTTCATCCATCTATCTCCAACTTCTGCTGCAATTTATACAGTTGGGGGTAAACTCCTGCAGGGTTAACAGCAGAGGGAATACTTTAAAAACTTTAAAACATTTTGTACACCAGCAACATGTACCATAAATTACATAACTATATTTTTACTTGCATATACAAATATATATATGTACATATAGAGGAGAAGAAAAAAGAAGGGAGCAATGCATGGACATGAGGGGGGGGGGATATTTAAGGAGTAGCTTTCTAACTATTATCTGTAATAATAGGTTTTGTATAGAAAGAATCAAACTTCACATACACTATTCAATTCCTTTTTTGCACATTTTTTGGTTTCGTATATTTTCTTTTTGTACATACAGTAAATATTGTTATAAATAGAAAATGTATGAGATATTCTGTCTCAAAATGTGATCAGATCACCCTAAATAGTAACCTATCAGACAAGATAATTCTAATTTATCTGTTAGTGATGCGATTTTCCTTTCTACTTGAGTTTTATATCATTCACAGTTCAGTGCAGTTCTATAACAATAGGTGATTTATGCAAACCTATGCACATGGGTTTACATTTGATTGATTGCTCAGTTTCATTTAGTTATAGATTGAGGACATAATGTATTAAAACACTGAGTAATTCATAACCAACTGCATTAAAGACTACTGCCGCGTACACACGATCGGAATTCTCGTCGGAAAAATCTCTGACGGTTTTTCCGACAGAATTCCAAAGGAATTCCACTCAAGCTGTGTTGCCTACACACGGTCACACCAAATTCCGATGGTCAATAACACCGCGGCATACAACACATTCGACAGCACTATTAAAGGGAAGTTTAATACTTCTGAGCTTGCGTCAAATTGTTTCCGAGCATGCGTCGAAAATTTTGCGTGTCGGAATTGCATACACAAGAACGGAAAATCCGATAGAAAGGTTTTCCGTCTGAAAAATTAAGAACAGGTTCTCAATCCAAAGTCCGTCAGAAATTCCAACAGAAAAAGACCGATGGGCATACACACGGTCGGAAAATCCGATGAAAAGCTCCCACTGTTTCCATCGGAAATCCCGACCGTGTGTACGCAGCATTAGGATTTGTGACCAGCCCAAAGTAAATTTTCAAAACTGGCTTGTTCACTCTAACTAGACTGCTGCCAGAACTTGTATAAAATAACTTCACTTAAAATTATTACCATTATAACAGCTTTATATTGTTTTATCAATAATGCTATAGTTACCTTTGAGCCTTAATGCTGATTATCTAGGCTGGCATATTTATATATATCACTGAAAGTCATTAACATTACATGAGCTGCTGCAGTTTCCATTCTCTGGGTGCTATTTCATAGACTATTTTCTACATGCAGCATACATATTTTTAATCACAATGGGGTCAAAGATGACTTTTTTTACAACATTAAACATTAATATGAAAATGAATAAACCAGAACAGTAGGCATGGCACTCTTCCAGTCAGATGCTCTTGTAAACTGTTCCTGTGCTGACAACCCCTGCAAACATACCCAAAGGGGTCATAAATCAATGTTTTCTGCTTAATAATTGATTATCTCTGAGGGGAAAGACAGACGCACCTGCAGAATTCACAACCAACCTTATCACACAAGTTATGGAGTTTTACGTAGAGCTCGGGATGTTCACACAAAAAAAAAGATAGCATTTGGAATACAATTTTTTTTCTATTTATTTCAGTCGAATTATAATGTTATCAATCCAAATGTGCACAGAGAGAATAAAAAATAACATATTGCTCCGATTGAAGAATAATGGGGTCATTAAAAATAGGTAAAAACTGGGGAAGCATGAGAGTCACTGTACATTATCTCCGATTTTGCCTTGTATCAGATTCTTTGTTTTAAATAAACGGTAGCACATTAGGACATAGATAAGAGTATACTGTACCTAGCAGAAACTGCCTTTTGTTTCAGGTTTGTTTCTTTTCGCATCTCTCTAGTTTTGAGCTTTCAAGGAAAAAAGACAGGGAAAATTGAAGGAAACCTATTATTAGCAGGAAATGGAAGCTACCCTTGCTGACCTTATCTTCTGCTAGTTGCATAGCTAGCCATCTGACACAAAAACTTCATAAAGTCAATGACCTGGAATGAGTATGCAAATAATACTCTCAGAGGTTTTTTTTTTTTTGTTTAATTTCCAGATCTATATATTGGTTTAAGTTTGCTGATTTGAAAGGGAGGTAACCAACAGAAACCCCTGTGTTTTACTCAGGATAGTAAAAAAGTGAGAAAATATACTACCTGCATTTCACCTACTGAGCTTTTGAGAGTGATGTCACAACCCTTCCTGCAAGTTCCCAGGGAACACTAATAGGATTTAAGGTGGGGGTAATATGTAATAAAAAGAACTTGCATTTTACTGCAAAGTCCACTTTAAAGTTAACATGTATTGAGTTAAAGATATGGCCACTGATGTCCACTATTTAAAACTCTCATTTACTTAAATGTCTCTGAAGTATAAATGAAAAGGGGTCCTTATCAAAATTGCTTTAGTCCTCCCCTCACATACTTAACATCAGTTTTTAAAGTAATACCATTCCTAACATCCAGTCTTTTTGGGTAATGCAATATAGTGCATATACAGAATACCCCGAGAACATCCAACTATGTTTTTTACAATTGATTACTAATTACTCTCCATTATTTTTTAGGGTGCATTTTTGAAATTTTCATACAGTATTTCACAAAAGTGAGTACAACCCTTACATTTTTGTAAATATTTTATTATAACTTTTCATGTGACAACACTGAAGAAATACCACTTTGCTGCAATGTAAAGTAGTGAGTGTACAGCTTGTATAACAGTGTAAATTTGCTGCCCCTTCAAAGTAACTCAACACAGCCTTTAATGTCTAAACTGCTGGCAACAAAAGTGAGTACACCCATAGTGAAAATTGGGCCCAATTAGCCATCTGCAGCAACAGTGGGGGGGTCAGCCCGTCAGTGCTCAGACCATACGTTGTACATTGCATCAAATTGGTCTGCATAGCTGTCATCCCAGAAGGAAGCCTCTTCTAAAGATGATGCACAAGAAAGCCTGCAAACAGTTTTCTGAAAACAAGCAAATTAAGGACATGGCATACTGAAACCATGTCCCGTGGTCTGATGAGACCAAGATAAACTTATTTGGTTCAGATGGTGTCAAGCATGTGTGGCCACAACCAGGTGAGGAGTACAAAGATAAGTGTGTCTTGCCTACAGTCAAGCATGGTGGTGGGAGTGTCATGGTCTGGGGCTGCATGAGTGCTGCTGGCACTAAGGAGCTACAGTTCATTGAGGGAACCATGCCCACATGTACTGTGACATACTGAAGCAGAGCATGATCCCCTCCCTTCAGAGACTGGGCCGCAGGGCAGTATTCCAACATGATAACAACCCTAAACACACCTCCAAGACAACCACTGCCTTGCTAAAAAAGCTGAGGGTAAAGGTGATGGACTGGTCAAGCATGTCTCCAGACCTAAACCCTATTGAGTATCTGTGGGGCATCCTCAAACAGAAGGTGGAGGAGCGCAAGGTCTCTAACATCCACCAGCTCCGTAAATTCCTCATGGAAGAGGACTTCAGTGGCAACCTGTGAAGCTCTGGTGAACTCCATTCCCAAGAGGGTTTAGGCAGTGCTTGAAAATAACGGTGGCCACACAAAATATTGACACTTTGGGCCCATTTTGGACATTTTCACTTAGGGGTGTACTCACTTTTGTTGCCAGCAGTTTAGACATTAATGGTATGGGTTGATTTACTAAAGGCAAGTAGACTGTGCACTTTGCAAGTGCAGTTGCTCCAGAGCTTAGTAAATCTGGTAAAGCTTCACTTTGTAAAGGATACAAAATCACGTGCAAGGGATATAAAAAAACAGAATTTTTGCTTGCATATGATTGGATCATGGAAGTCAGCAGAGCTCTTCCTCATTTACTATGCTCTGAAGCACTGCTCTTGCAGAGTGCAACTACACTTTGCAAAGTGCACAGTCTATCTGCCTTTAGTAAATCAACCCCTGTGTGTTGAGTTATTTTGAGGGGACAGCAAATTTCCACTGTTATACAAGCTGTACACTCACTACATTGTAACAGTGTCATTTATTCAGTGTTGTCACATGAACAGATATAGAAATATATTTCCAAAAATGTGAGGTTGTACTAACTTTTGTGAGATACTGTAGCTATCTGGCACTGTGCATTTGATATAATAACAATAGGACAGAGATATGTCTGTTAAAGAATTCAGAAACACACTCAAAAAGCTATGGGCAGCTGCAAATAAACTATTAGAACATAGGAGTACTTGTCTAATAATATCTGCTTCTGATTTGGGTGAAATACTACTGTGACAGCAGCTTCCATGTGTGTAAGGTCATGAGGCTTAGTTCTGTGACTACTTCCTGGAAACTCCACTTTATATAACATCACAGTCCTCCAATCAGGGTTTCTGACTCAACTAGCAGGAACAGGAAATACCTGTCTGTAACCAATTCTGTGGTAATTACAAGCAAAAGCTTTATACAAATACAGACAATAGCGGACAGCAGGCCCCCATACACACCTCTCTCTTATATATTTTGTCTGTGTATTTAAATAAAGGCAAAACTTTAGAAATTTACATTTTTTGTCAAGTTTTCTTCTCTTTTTGGCTGTGTCCCAATATAGGTATTTCCCTTCAAATCCTGTTCCTAAAACCCAACAGGAAGTGAGACTGAACCTCCTCAAATTCAGAAAAAATATTTTAGATAGTTGTTAAATTAACAGGTTCACCCTTTGGAAGATGTTACCATACCTTCTGTTCTTGTTACAACTGTTATTAGCAGATCAGGAAGTAAGATTCAATCTAACACAGCCCCAGATAGCAGTAATATAAATTATAATTCTCCCCCACTCTATCCAAAATCTGGAAAAAATGTAAGCTTGACATACAATTTAATAATTTCCTTTAAGGAGGACAAGTGTAATATAATAGCCTAATTTTACTGCATTTCTTTTAATTACCTCACATCTAATTCACAGGATTAATTATTATTTTAGAAGTGTCAAGTTTATCAACTTTATCTAAAAGTATTTGATAGAAGCAGATATAAATCAGTTTTCAATAATCTTTCTGTAAGGCGTGAATGAGGTGCTGGACTTCTAACTAAAATATGCTTATTAAATTGTCTGAAGCACTCACCTTTAATTATATTTTTGTTCTTTGCAGTATAGTATAAAACAATTTATTATTCATGCTTCAGTGTGTACCACTAACTACAACAGTTAAGATTTTATAGACTGCTAAATAATACGATTGTTAAGAGCCCTTGATATGTCTTTTGTAAAACCACTTTCTTTTTAGTTTTAACATGCACAAAGATAAGGAAAATGTTCTTTGTAGAAATTTTGAATAAGAACATTTTCTAAAAGCCGTTACACAAAACAATAATTACAAAGATTTGGGTGGGACGTATATTCTTCATTTTGTAGAAACACATAAACTATTATTGTTATTATTATTATACAGAATTTATATACAGTAGCACCAACACTTTACGCAACACTTTACAATATAAAGGGGACAGTCAAACTCAATACAGTTCAATACAGAAGGAATATGAGGGCCCTGCTCATGGAGCTTACAATCTAAAGTACAAAAATACTGATCATTACAATGTAAGCCACATAATGTACTGTTCCAAAAGAGGAACTTCTGCTTTAAGCACTCCTTGCCCCCTTACATGCCACATTTGGCATGTCATTTTTTGGGGAGGGGGAGCGGGTACCTAGTTTTGACAGGTACCCGGCTCCCACTTCCTGCTCTCGTCGCCTCGCCCCCTAGGCGACTCCTCCTCTCCCCCTCCCTCTCTGCAATCTTCTGGGATATGTTACAGGTCCCAGAAGATT
The DNA here is from genome assembly GCA_028564925.1 of Lithobates sylvaticus. NCBI lineage: Eukaryota > Metazoa > Chordata > Amphibia > Anura > Ranidae > Lithobates > Lithobates sylvaticus. Next base: position 639,624,958 of record CM053026.1, read on the forward strand.
GCCTTGCTACTAAGAGAGTGCAACGCGACTCGTGCATGCGCAGTGTGCACCCAACTGTGAAGCTGCAAGCTGTCATATCCGGGTGCCCACACTTGCAATGCCGGCGCGGTGGGGAGGCGGGGGAGAGGAACGAAGCTTTGGGCAGGCCCCATTGCTGGACCGTGGGACAGGGGAGTGTTTGTTTTTTAAAAGTCAGCAGCTACACTTTTTGTAGCTGCTGACTTTTAATAAACGTATAAACTAGTGGAACTCCACCTTAAGCACACAAAAAAAGAAAAGAAAATGCTTTAATTTAACTAGTTGTCTACCCGGAAAAATATTTTAAAAAATTCACGCATGTTAAAATCTGTATTTTTTTTTGCTAGACATTACTGTAAACAATGAACAAAATGTATATTTTCTGGAAACAGAGACTCTGGAGAATAAAATGACAGTAGATTTTTTTCATGATATTTGCAAAGTTATTTATAAAAGCATATTTTAATTAAAACCACCACTAAATGAATTGTAGCATAAACAAACACAATTTAAAAAATATAAAAGATTGGCTTGAGTTAATAGATACCAAACAGGTCAAGTTCTTAAAATTGTACACTCCTGTGGAGTCACAACAAAAATAGTACCCAAAATTCTTCATAGGTGAAGGTGACTCTTTAAAACCCTTTATCAGTTCAGAGTTAACCATAAATTAACCTAAAATTGTTGCTCTCACTCATTCATGATAATATGTAACCTCACATGTGCATCACATTTATGTTTTAGATATGCCTGCTCGCCCTACACTGCATTTTTTACATGGGTTGTGTATGGGGGTGTCGGGGTGCTTTAACCACTTTCTGCCCAGGACAAATATGACATTTCTCACATACATGTTAAAATCTGCATTTTTTTTCCAGAGACTTACTTAGAAACATTATATATTTTCTGAATGCAGAGGACCTGGAGAATAAAATGCAGAGGCTCTTGAGAATAGAATGGTTGTTTTAATTTTTAATGTTGCATGATATTTGTGCAGCCATGTATCAAACTTTTCAGGAAAAAAATACACAAATGCATTTTAGTGCAAACACACAATTATGTTGTGCCAAGTAAATAGATACCAAACATGGCAAGATTTAAAATTTTGCACACTATTTGAAATAATGACAACCTCAGGTACCTAAAAATCCTCATAGGTGATGCTTTAAAAAAAACTTTACAGATTTAAGGAGATGCTTGCCTGAAGTTATGAAATCCTTGTCACTTCCAGAAACGTTTGTCACAGAAGAAGTAGAGGAATGGATGTTTTTTCTTCTCTGTTTGTAGCCAGCTTGACCGTGTGTAGCGTTCTGGGCATGGTGGGTGTAATAGTAACTGGGTGGCTGCAGAGCCACTTGATCACTTTTACAGTAAAGCCCATTGCTGACTGCAAATTTTGATAACAGGATCATGGCTGCAGACGGCGCCATAATACTGGTATTGCCACCTCCACCCAAGGAACATTTAAAAAAAAAAAAAGTTTTTTTGTTGTTTTACTTTATTGCTATCATAAGGGGCTAACAAGTTCTTTATGTGATAGCATGGGCAGGAGACAGGTACTCTCTATGGAGGCAATGTCTCCCCTGCCATCCAGTGCATTCATTCAAACTCAAATTGGTTTAAATTGCTGCATCCTCTGTTACACTAGCTGAGGAATAATAGCTGTGACCCAGGAAGTGACAGAACATATGCCTCTCTTGTGGTCTTTAATTTCAGGAGGGATGCTCCATGATTTTCTCCTGCTTTCACTGGGCAAGTATTTTTACCACATGTGCCGCTGGGGGAGGGATGCACTTTGACAGACCCATAAAAGTGATCAGTGGCTCTAGAGCTACCGCATTATACATTTCATTTGATCAGAAAGCCTGTATCAAGCTTACAGGTACAGCAGCAGCTGTGTGCTTGATTTAACCACTTGTTTACCATGCTGTCTATAAACTTACCTTGGTAGACAAACGGATAGAAATTAGAAATATTTTGCTCAAGGTAAAATGAAAATCAATTACTTGATAAAACAGTACAAACTGCATTTTCTTTACAATAATCAGTTATATTTTGAAAAAGAAATCTTGAGTCAAACTGATTGGTAAAGTGGTTGTAAACCCTTACATATACACAGTGATGTGGCTAGCCTTAGATGATACACTGAAATCAAACAAATCCTCATACATAAGTTGTTCCCGTTTACCTGCAGCCCTCTCTTCTGTAGATTGTTCTAAAACCACAAAGAACAAAGGAGTGATTCTTGGCTCTAGCAGCAGTGGGTAGGGATCTAAAGTCACAAACCAGAGAGCTAGAGTACAGAGTTCCTGGTTTATAACCACTTTAAGTCTAAATTCAAAAGAGGGAAAAGGCTGCTCATGGCAAATATCTATAAAATTGCAACTACTTGGCGAATCGAATACAAAAATGTTGGATTTACTAGTTAAGGACTTTTCAATTTATAGTAAACTTTCATGAATAGACAAAATTAGATATGTTGGCTGTTATTAACTGCTTAGCATAGAGCATATTTCATAGAAAACTGCCTTATGACCATTAGGCCCCTTTCACACAGGCCCGTTTTTCATCCATACGTTTTCGGATGAAAAACGGACATACATGTATCCCTATGGGATAGCATATGTCAGCGGATGAACATCCACTGACATCCGATGACATCAGTCTCCGCTATGATCTGAAACTGATGATGAATGAAAACCCTATTTTTCCATCCATTTGCAGATCGGATGAAAATGGACAGGCGGTCCGTTTTCATCCGATCTCCCCAAAGCAGAGATCTGACTGGTCCTTCTCTGCAGTGTGCAGAGACGGAATAGTCATCTGCCGACTCAGCGGGTATCAACGGAGCGATCCCCGCTGAGCAAGCGGAAGGCTGGATACGGACCCTCCCGTGTTCCGCACATGTGAAAGGGGCCTTAGACAGGATTAAAGTTTATTTTATTCATATTGCAGAGTGACTACTTCCCTGAAAGGAAGTCAGATATTAGCAGTGCCATTTGGGGGTGCTGTATGGGCAATAGACATAGATTTCTTTTCACTGTTGCATTGTCTGGGTATTTTTTTTTTCTTAACCATAAAATAAAATGTGTTAAGGACTTTTCTGGGCAAACTAAAACACATATCATATATATATCTTTATCAGCTTAGCACTTTTTTTTCTAGATCTCTGTGTCATTGTCCATTGAACCCTCCCAAAAAATGTGCCATATCTATTATACTGTATAATTATTTTCTATCACAAAGGCCAGTGCAATCACATTTTTCAGACAAGCTCTTGTCACAGCAGTCTTTGCTATGCAAACCTCCATTATGCTCCAATACGTCAGGGCAAAGTTGCATCAAGCTCAGAGAATGTTAGTAAAACCTTGATTCTGAGCTATTTAGAATAGGGAGATACTGTCTGTCACTTGTCAGGGATTAGCAATGTAGTCAATTACAGAAAATTAATTTCAGGATAAAAAGTAGAGCCAATGACCAGGTAGACAGTGCACTTTACTCAATGGTATTGATTTAATATAGGCAAATGAACTGTTTATTTTTCAAGGGAATTTGCATTAATTATTTCATTATGCAAATTAAATTATATTGCTTTGTTAAAAGTGCTAGGATTATATTATTGCTTTCTGGATCTGTTTTCTTTTTCTAAATAATTGGTATCTAATCTATTTTGCCTTGAAATAAGAAAACAGTGATTTGCAAGCCATTTAATTACCTTCTATAACTCACCATGAAAACTTTACATACACTGTACTTCTATAGCTTCTTAATAATCATCTGTATACTGAATGCAATAAATAAGTTGGTAACATTTAAAATGATCATGTTTCATTAATTTATTTTTGTTTTCTTCCTCTGTAAGAGCTTATAATATATACTACTATACAGTATAAATAAATATAATAACTGTAGCTTGTAAGCTCTCCCAAGCAGGGCCGCCCAACCCTCTTGTATTGAATTGTACAGTACTCTCTCTCTTTATTTTGTAAAGCACTGTGCAGACTTAATAGGTTTTGGGTAGTCAAAAACCGAAGACAGGCACCGCATCCCTAGAAATAGAGAGTTTCAAGGATACAGGAAGTGGTACTTTTAAGGTGCCAATTCAATAAGCAATATTTTTTTTAATAAAAATAAAAATTTTATTGGAACAACAATATGTTAAAAGAATACATTCAATGATCAATTGTATAAATTCCATACACCATTGCAGCCACTTCTACTCAACATGTTTCGCTCTAAGGAGCTTCTTCAGGAGTTTTATAGTGCTGCATGAAGTTTAATACTGCAAAGAGACTACATAATATTAACATCATTGATAACAATAAAATATTATTGCAATATGGTTATAGTAATTCTTTTACATTTCAAAACATCACATAGAAATTATTATCAGGCCAAGATTAAAACCTACCAATCAATCTAAAATCAATTCTTTTTTTTTTTTTTCAAAAAAGTTTATTGAAAATTTGCAGGTGTTCAACAAATGCAAAACTTATACAGAATACAAGCGAAGGTATAACATAGGCGGCAATGAAGAGTAAAATTGACAATATCAGTGATAAATTGTAAAGACATAGGCACATGTGGTCAGGAGTCTAAAATGTGATCCAGATGAGAAAGGTTACGGACAGTAGTCCCTTTTTGATAGAGAAAGTCTCATATGGTATGGAAAGTAGTAACTGTAAGTAGTATGTATGAGTATATTTGTTGTGTAACGTAGGTTCCCTGGTGTGCACAGGCAGCATTGACAAGTAAGGAGTAAGATGATACGTTGTTCCAGCACTACCTATCCCCACTCACCCCAACGGGGATCTAGCTCTGAGTGGGGGTAGGACACTAGGAGGGAGACAGGGGTCGGAAGGAGGCAACGCAGCATAGAAGGGATAACATGTACATTACATCATGGGCTCAACATATAGCTTTCCACATGGGAAGAGGAGTAAGGTTCAGGGAGAAGCCTGGGGAACAGCATGTGGATTAAAATTCTAAGGGAACATCAAGTAGTGTCAGGGTAGCAGGGTATCATATGTAAAGGCAATTTATCACACAGGAGATGGGCCATGGCATGTAGAAATTTAGGGAGGTGCATGTAAATGGGGGGAAGGAGTAGCCGGAGTTGTTTGGTCACGGAAATGTTTCCAACATGCCCACGTGGTTCAATATTTTTTCGGAACATCCGTGGCCTGGTGTATGAGACTCTCCATTTCTGAAATTTTGTCAGTATGCTTAATCCATTCAGCAATCGTGGGGGGTGTCGTAGATCTCCAATGCACCGGAATACATTGAGTTGCTGCATTAATGAGATGCATCGTCAGTGATTTGTTGTAGGCCTTTTGGGGAATGGAGGTGTGGTGTAGGAGAAATTGGGCTGGTGTAAAATATGGGGTATATGTTGTGATCTGGGATATTAGGCGATGGACTTCTGTCCAATATGGATGTACAATCAGGGTTGTCGGTCAGAGGTGTCATGGGGCTGTGCGTTGGAGTAAGTTTCATATGAGTACATGAAGTATGAAAGGAGAGTAGTGTGGCATTGATTAATGGATGTGATGAGAGGGGTTTAGGGGCCCGAGAATTTGGGGAACCACGGTAAGTGAGTTAACGGGATGGAAGAGAAAGCATGTTCCAAGCGTATCCAGTCTTTATGTGGCTTGTGCACATGCCAACCCACTACCCTAGTTAAATGGCACGCAAGGTGGTATTTGCGAATGTCAGGGAGGCTGAGACCGCCTAGGAGTTTAGGAAGAGTCATACGAGCCCAACTAATCCTGGGAGTTTGGGCTTTCCATATGAAAGTTCTACACATACGCTGGTATGCTGTGAAGAAAGCTTGAGGTAAGGCGATGGGGATAGCTTGTAGCAGATATAGAATTCTAGGGAGAATATTCATTTTCAGGATTGCTATTCTTCCAAACCATGAAAAGGAACCCGAATGCCATTTGAGCAAGTCACCCTGGATGGTTTGAAGCGCATGCGCGAAGTTAAGTGCATATAAGTCCAACAAGTTAGTGGGCAGCTTAATCCCCAGATAGGAAATGGCTTGAGAGGCCAATTGAAATGGGAAATTAAGTTTACATTGCGATACTAAAGGGGCCGGTAACGAGACATTCAGGGCTTGGGATTTGGAGAAGTTGGAGAAGTTAATTTGCAAGTTGGAAAGGGATTTAAGGAGGGGGAAGTCTTTCAGTAAGTTGGGGATTGTGATGAGTGGGTCAGATAGGAAGAGTAGGACGTCATCCGCGTATGCAGCAACTTTGTACGTATTACGATTGATGGTCAGACCTTTCACGTCTGGGTTATCTCTGAGCCGTCGTAGGAGGGGTTCCATGGTGAGCAGGAAAATTATCGGGGATAGGGGACAACCTTGACGGGTGCCATTGGTTATGGAGAAAGCGTTCGATAGGTGGCCGTTAACCCTAAGCTTAGCAGAGGGAGACGAGTACAAAAGCATAATCATACGGATAAAGAGCTGTGGTAAACCAATTGTGTGGAGCACTGCTTCCATATAGTCCCACGCCACTCTATCGAACGCCTTCTCCGCGTCGAAGGATAGGAAGAAACCCAGAGTCGAGGTGGTGGTAAGCCAGTGATGAATATTTAGTGCCTTAATGGTGTTGTCCCTGGCTTCCTTACCATGGACAAAACCGACTTGATCTAGGCCAATCAGATTCCGGAGAAGGGGCAGTAAACGGTTGGCTAGCACCTTGGCATACAATTTCAGATCGACGTTAAGTAGCGATATGGGACGGTAATTTGTGACTAACATAGGGTCTTTGTCAGGTTTTGGGATGAGCGTAACATGAGCTTCTAATATATCCCTATGTGCGATATCCGTTGGGGAAAAGTTATTGAAGGCTGCAACTAGGTGGGGCATTAGTGTGTCGGGAAAAGATTTGAAATAAACTGGCCGTTAGGCCATCTGGGCCAGGGCTCTTCCCCGTTTTTAATTGTTTCAGGGTGTAAAGGACTTCTGGTGTTGTGAGAGGGGAATTAAGGTTAGCAGCCTCCGATTCTGAGATCGGCGTGGGAGAGTATTTTTGTAGAAATTCTAGAATGGCTGACTCACGGTCGGGGAAGTCAGGGTTTGAAGGCGGGGTAGGAAGGGGGTTACCTATCTTGTCTCTAATCGAAGTGAATGGTATGAGCAGCTTTTTTACTCTGAAGGGCTTTAGCTAATAATTTGCTAGACTTGTTGCCAAATTCATAGAACATTTTTTGGGATATAGCATAATTATGTCTCAATCTAAGATGAAGTTCTTCAAGGAGTTCCTCTCTGGTCTGGGTCAGTTCTGTCAAGATCTCAGCGGCAAGGGAGGCTTTGTGTTTCTGTTCAAGATCTCAGATTTTATTAGTTAAAAGATCGATGCGTGCTTTTCTAAGTTTGTTACGTGTTGCTGCCAGGGAGAAAAATGAGCCCCTAATTAAACATTTGTGAGCGGCCCAAACCGACATTGGAGAGGAACTATCCGAAGAGTTCTCAGCAAAGTATTGAGAGAGGCGTTTGGAGATTGTTTGAACATTCGCCGGATCTGTGAGTATGGAGTTGTCTAAGCGCCATATGGGAGACCTATTCGTCGTGGAGGGAAGGTGTAAGGTCATGGATATTGGATTATGGTCTGATAAAAACATCGGATCAATGGAAGCCGTTGATAGGTGTGATAGGTCATTCTGGGTTATAAAAAGGTAATCGAGTCTCGAGTATCGGTTGTGGGGTGGGGAGAAGAAGGTAAAATCCTTGACGTTGGGATGTAGGGTGCACCAGGAATCATGTAATAGTAGGTCATGGAACTGTGCTTTAATTGCACGTAGAGCTTTGTAGGTCAGCGTGGAGTGGCCTTTGGAGGTGTCCAAAGTGGGATTAAGTGCCACGTTGAAGTCCCCTCCAACAATAAGAGTACCCGAATGGAAAGCGGTGAGTTGGTGTAGGGTGTTGCGAAAGAACGTGACTTGATGAGTGTTAGGAGCGTACAGGTTGGCAACTGTGACAGTCCTATTGTTAAGTAACCCTTTCAAAAAGAGGAATCTGCCATTTACGTCTTTTTGTACATCAGTGATTTGGAAGGGGCAGTGACGGGAGATGAGGATAGAAACTCCTTTGGATTTGGCCTCTGGATTAGGAGCATGGTAGACTGTAGGGAAATGTTTGTTATGAAGCCTGTGGATGCGGCCGGCTCTGAAGTGGGTCTCCTGAAGTAATGCAATGTGAGTTTTAGACTTAAGCAAATATGAAAGTAACAATGAGCGTTTTTCCGGTGTGTTGAGGCCACGTGCGTTTATAGAGCATATTTTCATGCGTACAGGAGAGTGTGGTGTACCCTGTGAGGTGCCAGGGGTGGCCATGTCAGTCGTTTAAAAGGACTGAATGTAAGTGGGGGGAGAGTATTCAAGTGAGCTAATGCGAGACAGCGTATTGTGTGTGGATCTGGGTTAGGTGTGGTGGGAACCACTAGAAAACCGAAGAGGCAGCAGGGATCAATCCCTGTCTGTCTCAAATCAATAGATTCGGTATATGTACAGAGCCGGGACAGAGCTCCTCCTCGCTGTGGAGAGGAAGCGCCTGAAACCGATACCGTATCGGGGTTGACTATGGCTCGGAGAAGAGTACAGGTAAATCAAGAAAATCAGAGAAGTCCTGCCGGGTCACGACTGTGTAGAGATAGTAAATGTAGGAGGTGTTGTAGGTAAGAACAGGGGTGTGTGTTGTATGGGGTAGAGAAAGGTGTCTATTGAGTGTGTACAGGTAATTTGACCAAAATGAAGGGAGATAGAGGGCAGTCTACCCAAGTAGGGAGGTGGTGAATGATGTTACCTGGAAAATCGGGAGGCTACCAGGGACAGGGTCATATGCGGAGCAAGAGAGAAATAGTGTACACTTAGGTGAAGCAGAGTGGAGAATGTAGAGGTATCACCTATGGTATTGGGAACCGTAACATTCTGAATAATGAAAAAAAAAAAAAAAAGCAAACAAACATCCATCAAAACATGTTCCAAGTGAGCATTGAACAAGTAGATGTACCTGTAAACAGAAGGCATATCAAAAAACAGTTAGTAACACATATGCTATTACCAGAATACTTGTAAACAGGAGGAGCTAGTGAAGCGAACAGGGCCATCAAGCCGTGAAAGTAGAGTCCAAGTTCCAGTCGAGCTGTTAGGTGGTTTGGAGATCAGGAACGATGTCCAATTAAAGTTGTCATCCTGGAGGGTCATGCTGGTGTCGTTCGTAGCTTGTGTGTCGTCTGTGCCGCAGTGAGACCGTAGAATGAAGCAGCAGGGTAGATGTTAGACTTGTTACAGCATGCCGAAGGTCTTTTCCGGGAGGAGGACGTATGTACGTCAGTCATGTGTTGCGATGATGTACAGCGTCAATCCTATGGGTGGTCGCTAAGCATCATTGGGGATTGTAGTGTGAAGTGAAGGGGGAGCGAGGAAGGAGAGTACCTTCATCTTGGTGCGACCCAGAGATGACGGTTTGGTCAAATTAAGCATCAGAAATAAAATAAAATCAGGGGGATTTGGAAGACAAGTTGATTAAAACCCTCCCATGCATCACTACAAACCGTGGTGCGGGGTAGGTCGCGGCCTGGAAGGACGGTTCAGGGTTGGGAACCAAGGCTAGGCCATTAGAGCACAGTACCTGAGTAGAAGCAGTGCGCCTGGTGGTTACCGAATCTGGGGAGAAGCACATAGACGTCAGGATACCGATAGCATGGAAACTAGCCAATGACCATAGGATCCGGCATGAGGTTGATCAGGGGCACATAGCCAAGGCTGGTCCGGGTCAGCATTAGACAGTTCTCAGCGGTTTGAGAAGGCAGACAGATGCTCGAGGGGTAGGCCAGACTGTAACAGGGAAACTATAGACAACGGCTTGTATTGGCAGAAAAGTGGACGCTGGCGAGGGCATCTCTAACGGTCCCTCCTGGACCTCCTGGATGCAGGTGAGTGGTACGGGCTGCGGGAGCGACGTGGAGACCTGCGAGCCTCCTGATCTTCCGTGGTGGAGGGTGGTCTAGCCTGTCGACCGTCCTGGTCTTGGGCTTCCATGAGTTCAGGTGGAGGAGGATCCCTCTGTATTGCCGAACGGCGGAATTCAGAGAACCAGTCTGGTACCGCTACCAGCGGGATGTTCAGCGTGTGGCAGAAGCGTGGCAGATCTTCTGGCACTTTTAGAAGCGCCGTACGGCCCTGGGAAGCGGCCGACAGACAGAATGGGAACTTCCATTTGTAAGTGATCCCATGAGCACGGAGGGCGTCTAGCAATGGTCGCAGATTTCTGCGATGCTGCAAAGTGATGCTGGAAAGGTCCTGATAAATCTGGATCGTGGAGCCAGAGTGTGTGATGTGAGGACGTTCCCTGGCTCGTTTCAGGATTGTTTCTTTGGTCTTGAAATCAGCAATACAGCAAACTATGTCTCTGGGTGGGTCAGTGTCTCTACCCCTGGGGCGGAGGGCTCTGTGGATCCTGTCCAAGTTAATTGGGGTTTGAGGAGGGCGGCCAAGTAGGTCATTGAAGAGTCCAGTAACAGCGGGCAATATTTGGTCTCCTTCAATGTCTTCTGGAAGACCTTTGACCCTCAGGTTATGGCGTCTGCCCCTATTGTCGAGGTCTTCCAGATGGCGGGCCATGTCTCGTAGCTGCAGGGTATGTGTGTCTACATAGTGAGTGGTTTTCTGTATTTGCGCGCCCTGTACATTGATTTTGTCTTCAATGACCGCTACTCTATCATTGACGGCGCAAAGATCTAAGCGCAGCTCCGCAATGGCCGCCGAGAGGGTGCCCTTGATATCTTCCGCTATGGCCCTCAGGTCATGGATACTAAGCTGGGGCTGGGAGGAAGGCAAGGTGTGTTCCACAGTCCTAGCATTGGACGATGGTATCGGGGTAGGATGCAGTGGAATGTCAGTTGGGGCGGAGGATTGTTCTTGTGAGCCCCTGAGGTGAGCGGGCGCCATGTTACATCTGGTGGTCCTGAACATATCAGGGATTGTGTTGTTCAAACTCCCGGAATTCCTCCGTAGGGAGCGGGATCGTGAGGCAGACGATGTCCGTGAAGCAGTCCCCATGTGTTAGCGGCAGATGGGTGCAGTGAAGCCTCCGGTAAACAGCTTTATTGTCGTGAGGCGGCGGGAGTTAAGGAGCTAAGCGTCCATCTTCTCAGCAAGCCAGGCCACGCCCCTAAAATCAATTCTTGAGACGATCAAATAAATCTTTCAAAATCTGGGTTAAGACCAAACCTTACAACCAATTGGAGAGAAGGCTTCTTTAAAACTATATAAAAGGGGGCGTGTCCTGGACATGGAGCTGTGAGGAAGTATCTGCTCTCAGCTCTGCATCCACAGCAGCACAGATCAATGCATACCAGGGATCCCGAGCCTGAAAACGGCTCAGGACATGTCCTAAAGGCGGGGGGAACACAAGCCAGGACCCGGGGGCTAATAAACCTAAGCAGGGACAGCTGGATTCGTACCTGTACGGGACCCGAGGGAAGGCACCTGAAAAATCCAAGATGGCCCCGGCCGGGAAGTCAGCAAAGCTTAATGCAGCTCCACAGACACAGCCTGTGTAGCCAGCAGCATCCCCTGCATCACCACAGCCATCCCCTGAATTGGTGAGTGACTCTGCACCCCCAGCATCCCCGGGATCCTCAGCTTCCAGGGCAGAGAAATCAGACATAGCCGATTTCATGGAGGATGGAGACTAAGGATGGGCCCGGTGTTCGATTCGAACCCATGTTCGAATCGAGCACCGGGCGTTCGCTCGCTCGGCGAGCCCAGAACTATTGGGGCCGCTCGCATCAAATTTGTGTGATGCGAGCGGCCCCGCAATGCATTGCGGCCCGCGCAGTGCAATGCTGGCTGATGATTGGCCAAGCATGCACTGTGACCCCGCATGCTTGGCCAATCACAGCGCCGGCAGCGAGGAGAGCCATAATTGGCTACAGGCAGGATGCCTGTAGCCAATTATAGCTCAGGGGCTTTAGTACACGCCCCACGGTATAAGAGGACGCCGTGCCGGCGGACTCGCATATTATGTTTCAGTCAGTGTCAGCGTGTCAGTGTGCTGCTGACAATATGTGCTCTATTTCTGGGGATATGTGTGTGCATGCTGTTAGAACAGCATTGCAGTATCACATCTGGGGGGTGTCTATAGGTGGCCTGTGAAGGGGGGCAGGTTTCCTGTGCTTAGAACTTTCCCTGCAAAAAAGTGTCATTTTTACAGGAAAAAAGCTATTTAAAAACACTCGCGGCTAATGAATTGATGGCTCCTGTAACACAGAACTGTCATTCATTAATAAAAAACAAAAAAAAGGGTAGGGGTCCCCCCAAATTCAATAACCAGGCCCTTCAGGTCTGGGATGGATATTAAGAGGAACCCCAGCCAAAAAAAAAAAAAAAAATGGCGTAGGGTCCCCCTCAAAATCCATACCAGACCCTTGAGGTCTGGTATGGATTTTAAGGGGAACCCTAGCCAAAAAAAATGGCGTGGGGTCCCCCTCAAAATCCATACCAGACCCTTATCCGAGCACGCAACCTGGCAGGCCGCAGGAAAAGAGGGGGGGACGAGAGCGGCCCCCCCTCCCGCCTGAACCGTACCAGGCCACATGCCCTCAACATTGGGAGGATGCTTTGGGGGTCTAAGACCCCCAAAGCACCTTGTCCCCATGTTGATGAGGACAAGGGCCTCTTCCCCACAACCCTGGCCATTGGTTGTGGGGGTCTGCGGGCGGGGGGCTTATCGAAATCTGGAAGCCCCCTTTAACAAGGGGACCCCAGATCCCCCCCCCCCCCCCCTGTGTGAAATGGTAAGGGGGTACCCCTTACCCCTACCCCTACCATTTCACCAAAAAAGTGGCAAAAATTGTAAAAATGACAGGAGACAGTCTTTGACAATTCCTTTATTAAAATCTTCTTTCTTCTTTCTTCATCCTTCGGTTTCTTCATCTTCTCCTTCCGTCATCTTCATCCATCTTCTTCTTCCATTTTCTTCTTCCTCCGATCCGCTTCTTCTTGCGCTGGTCTTCTCGTCCTTCTCGTCCGGCATCTTCTTCCGTCGGCGTCGGTGTCTCTGTCTCTTCTTGGGCCGCTCCGCGCAATGGGAGGCTCCCGCTGTGTGAGGCTCCGCTCTGTCTGACAGGTCTTTTATAATGGAGGGCACCTGGTGACCCCGCCCCCTCTGACGCACAGGGACGTCATGGGGAATTCCATGATGGCTTTCCCCATGACGTCAGAGGGGGGCGGGGTCACCAGGTGCCCTCCGTTTTAAAAGACCTGTCAGATGGAGCGGAGCCTCACATAGCGGGAGCCTCCCATTGCGCGGAGCGGCCCAAGAAGACACCGACACCGACGCCGACGGAAGAAGATGCCGGACGAGAAGGACGAGAAGACCAGCGCAAGAAGAAGCGGATCGGAGGAAGAAGAAGATGGAAGAAGAAGATGGAAGAAGATGACAGGAGAAGATGAAGAAACCGAAGGATGAAGAAAGAAGAAAGAAGATTTTAATAAAGGAATTGTCAAAGACTGTCTCCTTTCATTTTTGCCACTTTTTTGGTGAAATGGTAGGGGTACTTTTGTACCCCCTTACCATTTCACACAGGGGGGGGGGGCCGGGATCTGGGGGTCCCCTTTTTAAAGGGGGCTTCCAGATTCCGATAAGCCCCCCGCCCGCAGACCCCCACAACCAATGGCCAGGGTTGTGGGGAAGAGGCCCTTGTCCTCATCAACATGGGGACAAGGTGCTTTGGGGGTCTTAGACCCCCAAAGCATCCTCCCAATGTTGAGGGCATGTGGCCTGGGACGGTTCAGGCGGGAGGGGGGGGCGGTCTCTTTTCCTGCGGCCTGCCAGGTTGCGTGCTCGGATAAGGGTCTGGTATGGATTTTGAGGGGGACCCCACGCCATTTTTTTGGCTAGGGTTCCCCTTAATATCCATACCATTTTTTTTTTTTTTTTTTTGGCTGGGGTTCCCCTTAATATCCATCCCAGACCTGAAGGGCCTGGTTATTGAATTTGGGGGGACCCCTACACTTGTTTTTTTTCATTTTTTTATTTTTTATCAATGACTTTTTTTTATGAATGAGTTTCAATGAATGACTGTTCTCTGTATTACGGGAGCCGTGAATTAACATTAGCCGCAAGTGATTTTAAATAGCTTTTTTACTTTCAAAAATGACACTTTGCGCAGAGACAGTTCTAAACACGGGAAACATGCGCCCCTTCACAGGGATACTATAGACACCCCCCAGGTACGAAATTTAAAGGAATATTACACTTTTATTGTTTCAATTTAAGCATTATTAAAATCACTGCTCCTGAAAAAAACGGCCGTTTTTAAAAAAAAAATTTGCATTGATACATGTCCCCTGGGGTAGGACCCAGGTCCCCAAACACTTTTTATGACAATAACATGCATATTAGCCTTTAAAATTAGCACTTTTAATTTCGAACGTTCGCATCCATTATAACTAATAGGGTTCTAAAGCTCGCACGGACTTTAGGTCCGTTCGCGGGTTCTGGTGCGAGCCGAACGGGGGGGGGTGTTCGGCTCATCCTTAACCACTTCAGCCCCGGACCATTTGGCAGCCAAAGGACCAGAGGTCTTTTTTCAATTTCGCACTGCACTACTTTAACTGGTAATTGCGTGGTCATGCAATTTTGTAACCAAACGAAATTTGCGTCCTTTTCTTCCCACAAATAGAGCTTTCTTTTGATGGTATTTGATTGCCTCTGTGATTTTTATTTTTTGCGATATAAACGGAAAAAGAGCGAAAATTTTGAAAAAAAAAGAGATTTTCTACTTTTTGTTATAAAAAAAAATCTAATAAACTCAATTTTAGTCAAACATTTGGGCCAAAATGTATTCAGCCACATGTCTTTAGTAAAAAAAAATGCCAATAAGCGTATATTTATTGGTTTGCGCAAAAGTTATAGCGTCTACAAACTAGAGTACATTTTCTGGAATTTACACCGCTTTTAATTTATGACTGCCTATTTCATTTCTTGAGGTGCTAAAATGGCAGAGAAGTACAAACCCCCCCAAATGACCCCATTTTGGAAAGTAGACACCCCAAGCTATTTGCTGAGAGGCATGTTGAGCCCATTGAATATTTTTTTTTTTAGTCCCAAGTGATTGAATAAAGACAAAAATAAAAAAGATTTTTTTTTTTTTCAAAAAGTTGTCACTAAATGATATATTGCTCACACATGCCATAGTTATATGTGGAATTGCACCCCAAAATACATTTTGCTGCTTCTCCTGAGTATGGGGATACCACATGTGTGGGACTTTTTGGGAGCCTAGCCGCGTACGGGGCCCCGAAACCCAAGCACCGCCTTCAGGATTTCTAAGGGTGCAAATTTTTGATTTCACTCCTCACTACCTATCACCGTTTCGAAGGCCATAAAATGCCAAAATAGCACAAAACCCCCCCAAATGACCCCATTTTGGAAAGTAGACACCCCAAGCTATTTGTTGAGAGGCATGGTGAGTATTTTACAGCTCTCATTTGTTTTTGAAAATGAAGAAAGTAAAGTAAAAAAAAATATTTTTTTCTTTTTTTCAATTTTCAAAACTTTGTGACAAAAAGCGAGATCTGCAAAATACTCACCATACCTCTCAGCAAATAGCTTGGGGTGTCTACTTTCCAAAATGGGGTCATTTTGGGGGGTTTTATGCCATCTGGGCATTCCATGGCCTCCGAAACTGTGATTGGCAGTGAGAAGTGAAATAAAAAAATTACACCCTTAGAAAGCCTGAAGGCGGTGATTGGTTTTTGGGGTTCCGTACGCAGCTAGGCTCCCAAAAAGTCCCACACATGTGGTATCCCCGTACTCAGAAGCAACAGAATGTATTTTGGGGTGTATTTCCACATATGCCCATGACATGTTTGAGCAATATATCATTTAGTGACAACTTTTTGTAAAAAAAAAAATATATATATATTTTTTTTTTCATTATTCAATCTCTTGGGACAAAAAAAAAAAATATTAAATGGGCTCAACATTGCTCTCATCAAATAGCTTGGGGTGTCTACTTTCCAAAATGGGGTCATTTGGGGGGGGTTTGAACTGTCCTGGCATTTTATGCACAACATTTAGAAGCCTATGTCACACGTCACCCACTCTTCTAACCACTTGTAGACAAAGCCCTTTCTGACACTTTTTGTTTACATGAAAACATATTTTTTTTTTGCAAGAAAATTACGTTGAACCCCCAAACACTATATATAATGTTAAAGCAAAGGCCCTACAGATTAAAATGGTGGGTGTTGCATTTTTTTTTTCCACACAGTATTTGCGCAGCGATTTTTCAAACGCATTTTTTGTGGAAAAAAAAATACACTTTTTTTTATTTTAATGCACTAAAACGCACTATATTGCTCAAATTTTTGATGAAATAAAAAATATGATCTTAGGCCGAGTACATGGATACCAAACACGACATGCTTTAAAATTGCGCACAAACACGCAGTGGCGACAAACTACATACATTTTTAAAAGCCTTTAAAAGCCTTTACATGATACCACATTAGATTCACGGAGGAGGTCTACTGCTAAAATTACTGCCCTCGATCTGACCTTCGCGGTGATACCTCACATGCATGGTGCAATTGCTGTTTACATATGACGCCAGACCAACGCTTGTGTACGCCTTTGCGCAAGAGAAGGGGGGGCAGGGGTGCTTTTTTTTTTTTTGTTTTTTGTTTTTTTTTTTTATTTATTTAGCTTTTTTATTTTATTTTTAAACTGTTCCTTCCATTTTTTTTTCTTTGTTATGATTTTTATT
Source organism: Lithobates sylvaticus (assembly GCA_028564925.1). Lineage (NCBI taxonomy): Eukaryota > Metazoa > Chordata > Amphibia > Anura > Ranidae > Lithobates > Lithobates sylvaticus. The sequence continues at coordinate 639,641,760 of CM053026.1, forward strand.
GTTATCTCAGGGAATGTAAATATCCCCTATGATAGCAATAGGCAGTGACAGGTACTCTTTTTTTGAAAAAATTGGGGTCTATTAGACCCTAGATCTTTCCTCTGCCCTCAAAGCATCTGACCACACCAAGATTGGTGTGATAAAATGCTTTCCCAATTTCCCAATGGCGCGGTTTATATCCGGGAGGGGGGACATTCCCTCCCACTGCTTGTAAAAGCAGTCTAGAGGCTAATTACCCGCTAGAATTGCTTTTACATGAAAGCCGATCACTGGCTGAAAAGAATGATACCAAGATGATACCTAAACCTGCAGGCATCATTCTGGTATAACCATTCAAAGTCCAGCAACATACTGGACATATATTGTAATCTTTTTTTTTTCATGCAGCCTCTTGGCTGAACGAAAAAAAGAGATTGATTGGTGGGTATGCCCACCATTAGAATACCTCCCTTCATCCACCCACTTCTAATGATGGGCATACATGCACCATTTATATATGCCGATGCATGGGGGCATCCTCCCGCAAAAGTTATGCCGTGTACACACGGTCGGAATTTCGACCGTATGTACGTGGCATTAGGAGCCAATCGCTCCTCCCCCCCCCTGCTGCCCCCATGCTTCGGCATATATGCTCTTTTTTTTAACTGTGGTGGTGAAATCACCTCCTACAGCGTTGGAGTCGCGGCTTTATGTATCGTGGGAGCAAACGCTGTTGCTGTCAAGATAAATAAATCCGCGTTGCAACTGAATGGCGCACCTGAAAACAAAAAAATGCTTAACACTAAAACACAGTAAACAAAATTACATAACTGAAAAGCAAGCATGATAAAACATGATAAAACATAATAAAACATTGCAGAATAGAATGGAGTAAAAAAAGAGCAACAATAGAGAGAGAATAGAGTGAGAGAGAGAACAATAAAACGACAACTATTTTTTTTTTTTTTTTTTGAGATTCACAGGTAAAAAAGCTCCTGACTGAAGCGACTGAATCAAAACGCTACCACAAAAAAAATGTTAGCGATCGCAGGGATCAGGCCTGACTCTGCGAACGCTGCAGTTATGTGTGCTTAGTGTTTTGTAAGTGACAGTGATCGATCGATACTGCACTTGGGTGGGCTGGGCTGGGCTGGGCGGAGGGGGAAAACGCAGGTGCTAGCAGGTATCTGGGCTGATCCCGCTAACAATGCGGTTTTTTTTGGAACCCTAAACTGCTGGGACGCTAGTATAGATCTGATCAGATCAGATATTGATCTGTTCAGATACTGTGCCACTAAGGGAGGTGTATGCTTTGCGCGTGGGTGTTTGCGGTACTGGCACTAACCTGGGGCGACGCAGACCTTATTTGACCCTAAAACCTAATTGATATCACCCGCCGGGCGATCAGGGGGTTAAACCGTTATTGGGTAATAAATGGCGGGTGCCCTGACAGTATAAAAAATAAAGCTAACTAACCAGCGTCACCCGTAACAGTAATACAAAAAAAAACTGGTTACCTAGCGACACTAATGCAGCGATCAGAAAAACGATCGCTTAGTGACACTGGCAAAAGGGGGTGAAAGGGTTAACTAGGGGCAATCAGGGGGTTAAAAACTTTATTAGGTAATATATGGGGGTACCTGACGCTATATAAAAACCTGACGGGGAACCTAAATAACGAAATAACTAACTGGCTAACCAGCGTCACCAGTGACAGTTATACAGTGATCACTGGTGAAAGGGTTAACTCTAGGGGCAATCAGGGGGTTAAAACCTTTATTTAGGTTGTAATATGGGGGTACCTGACCTATAAACCTATTTATGAACCTATATAAACATGGCGGTTACCTAAAAAAAAAAAATGGTTACCTAGCGACACTAATGCAGCGATCAGAAAAACGATCGCTTAGTGACACTGGCAAAAGGGGGTGAAAGGGTTAACTAGGGGCAATCAGGGGGTTAAAACCTTTATTAGGTAATATATGGGGTACCTGACGCTATATAAAAACCTGACGGGGAACCTAAATAACGAAATAACTAACTGGCTAACCAGCGTCACCAGTGACAGTTATACAGTGATCACTGGTGAAAGGGTTAACTCTAGGGGCAATCAAGGGGTTAAAACCTTTATTTAGGTTGTAATATGGGGGTACCTGACCTATAAACCTATTTATGAACCTATATAAACATGGCGGTTACCTAAAAAAAAAAATGGTTACCTAGCGACAGCAGTGACACTAATACAGCGATCAGAAAAACGATCGCTTAGTGACACTGGCAAAAGGGGGTGAAAGGGTTACCTGGGGGGCAATCAAGGGGTTAAACCTTTATTAGGGGGGGGTAGGGGGCTACCTTGGACCTAAAACTAACTGCACTGACAGTTATTACAGTCACACTGACACTAAATGCAGTGATCAGTAAAAAAATGATCACTGCAATTAGTGACACTGTGACTGGGGGGGGGGGAGGGGGTGATCTGGGGGGTGATCTGGGGGTGACAGGGGGGTGTTTTGTGTGCCTATGTGTACTGGTGTCAGTGTACTGTTGGTGCACTAACCTTTAGATGTTCACAGCTCGGCGTTCCGGTCACATAGACCGGCGCACCGAGCGTGACATCACTTCCTCTGCCTGTGTTTTGATTGACACAGACAGAGGAAGCATCTGATTCGCCAGGAGCGATCGCGAGGGGGTGGCCAGAAACCACTGGCCGTCCCCTCATCCCGGATCGCTCCTGAAGCGATCCCGACCGTCCCCGCCGGCGGGGGGGGTCCGATCGGACCCCCCACGCGCCTGAAGAATGGCACGTACAGGTACGTGGTTCTGCCTGTACGTGCCATTCTGCCGACGTATATATACAGGGGGCGGTCGGCAAGTGGTTAATGGAGACATTAAAAGGCACATATGGTCACTCCCCACAAGAGAGGACCTGGAAAGGTTCACCTCCAGGGTAGAAAAGGCCTTTAATGAAGATATAGCTCAGCTTAAAGAAGAAACCACACAGCTGGGAAACAGGGTAGAGACACTGGAGCAGAGGCTAGATGAAACCCTTCCCTTCTTATCAGAGCTACAAATGCAATTCACAGCCCAAGATCACAAATTAGAAGCACTATTGTCGCAACTTGATGATTTTGAAAATCGAGGCAGGCGGGCAAATATCCGCATACGTGGACTGCCTGAAGCTACAGCCCCCAGAGATATAATCCCCTCTCTGGTCGGAATATTCAGAGAAATTCTGGAACTCCCTAATACAGTGCCCATCGAGATCGATCGAGCCCACTGAGCTCTGAGACCCCCCTCGCAAGACACCGATAACCCCAGGGACATTATATGCAAATTGCACAAATACACCGTTAAGGAATGCATCATGCAAAAAATGCGCAATAAACCCTTTTTTGACTTTGATGGTGCTCACCTCTTCTTCTACCAGGACATTTCGAGACGCACCCTCATGCAACGTAGAGCACTGAAACCAGTGTTGGCGGCTCTGCAAGAAGCAGGCCTGCCCTACCGCTGGGGATTCCCATTTTATCTACAAGCAACTAAGGATGGCCGCACGGTAACCTTACGCACAAAGGATGACCTCCCACATTTCCTCTCGGTGCTCGGTCTGGGCTCGGTAGATTTCCTAGAATGGCGCGGAGGCGGCGAGATGCTGGGGTTCTCAGCCACTAGACCTCCCCAACCCTGGATGCAGATGCCACAAAGACGCAACAGGAGACGCAGCCACAACCGCCAAGGAAGAGATGCATCCCCTGGCCACTCGGCCTCGAGAGACTGATGTCCCCAGCTAGAACCAACGCAGCCAACTACTCTGCCTGCTAACCTGGAACTAATCTACTTCCCAACACCCACCTCCTGGGCAAGACAAGAACTGAACATTGGCGCGGAATATTCCCCCCCCCAGTAGGAACTATTCTCCAATGCTTACAGGAGTGCCCGAGGATCCTGACAAGGGCCCACATTTTCATCAGGCCTGGTCTTTATCCCTAGGGCCTTAGCAACCCCCCTCATGGCCTGGACCTCATAGGCAGCACTTACCTGACCCCAAGAAGCCCCTTTTGTATGGGCACCTACACCCGGACACCCGGTTCTTCAAAACACCCTTTCAGAGGTGGTTGCAGAGCGGAACTCGCCCCCCCTTTTTTTTTTTTGTTCTTACCTCCATGCTGGCCCACGACCCCCTAGTAGGCCCCCCATATACGGGTATTGATCCCATTTGGGATAACAGGCCCAGGCCGAGTGGGTCCCCCATATTGGGGGTACCCCTGGGCCTCGGCCTGCAGTTTTGTCCAACAGTTAGTTGGTTTTTTGTAACGGTTTATTTACACACTGTACTTATTGATGTTAACCTCTCCATTTTTCTCTCCCACCCTCTCCCTTTCCTCTTGTTCTCACTCTCTCCCACCGTTTCCTCAGATGAAATCCAAGTAGACTGCCACAGCCCGCACCAGACCGCACCGCTAGGAGCACAGTCACCACACCGGACGAAGACACCATGGCGGAAGTCAAGGTAATCTAATACAACGTCCGTGGCCTTTGCTCCCCTAACAAACGTAGCAAACTATGGTGGGAACTGAAGAAGATGAGGGCACAGATAGTTCTCCTGCAGGAGACGCATTTCACCCATCAATCAATTACCAACTGCCTACCCACCTCTATAACCAGTGGTATGTAAGCACATCGCCAATTAGCAAATCTAGAGGCACAGCGATTGCTGTCCACAAACACTTCCCCCTACAACCCGGAGGTACCCTTATAGACCCCCAAGGTAGATACATTTTCTTAAAAGGCACCATCGCAGGTACGAAATACACTTTTGCCACCATTTATGCCCCTAACTCGAACCAACTGACCTTCTTAGATAAAGTAATGGAACGCCTGGCGGAATTTAAAGAGGGCCTATTAGTCCTGGGCGGCGACTTTAATATCAGCCCTGACCCCCTACTAGACACATCGCACGGGCGACCCTCGCACACACATGCCTTCTTCAGGCACTTCCGTAAATCTCTCCTAACTGCAGGTCTGGTAGACAGCTGGAGGATCCTCCACCCTAAGGATAGGGACTACAGCTACTACTCTAAGGTCCACAATGTATACACCAGAATAGACATGTTCTATATTGATCGGCCTGCTTTGGAACTGCTACAGCGATCGTCCATCGGCAATATAACCATATCAGATCATGCCCCGATCACTCTCAAAATCGCCTTGCTTTCAGGTGCCCATAGGACCTGGACCTGACGACTCAATGAAAACCTGCTGGACGACCCTGCGGTAGAGTCAAAGATAACAGAAACTTTGCAACACTATTTCCTAGAAAATACCACTGCAGACCTGCAAGAGGGAACAATATGGGAATGCCACAAGGCAGTAGTAAGGGGAGCGCTGATCGCCCTGGGCACAAAAATTAAACGGGAACGACAGGCAGATTTCAATAGAGTACTTACCGCACTCCAACAGGCAGAACTAAAGCACAAGCACCATAGCGACCCTGAGGCCCTTAGGAAATCGACAGAGCTTAGGGACATATTTTCACGCCTACTGGAAAGACAGGCGCAGAAGCAGTTAAGGTACCTGTCACACAAATATTACGAGCAGGGCAATAAGTGTGGCCACATGTTAGCGAAAGCACTACAGAAAAAAAGAGCCCAAACACAAATAAACAAACTTTGCTCCCCCTCGGGAGATTTGATGTACAAATCTTCCCAAATAGCTGCAGGGTTCCGTGACTATTACGCAACCTTATACAACTTAGACGCCAACGTGGCCCCGAACGACAAAGCGGACAAAGCAAGTAAAATACAAGAATACTTGCACAGTTATGGGTTACCTCTTTTGACCAACAAACTGAGTTAGATACCCCCATAACCGTTGAAGAGATAGTATCCACAATAAAAGCACTCCCAAACGTCAAAAGCCTAGGCCCAGATGGCTACACTAAGGCGTACTACAAAAAATTCTCCCAGATATTAGTTAGTCAGATGTGCAAATATTTCAATTCCCTGACAAGGGGCAACTGCATCCCCCCAGAAGCCCTATTGGCACATATATCGGTTATTCCGAAAGAAGGGAAAGACCCAACCACCCCACAAACTATCGTCCCATATCATTACTAAACACCGACGTAAAAATACTGGCAAAGATTCTGGCAAATCGATTGAAACACCTTATACCCCAAGTGGTCCATTTAGACCAAACGGGTTTTATCACAGGAAGAGAAGCCAGGGACCACTCCATACGAGCGATCCAACTCATTCACTGGGCCAGGAGACAGGAAAACCTACCCCCTACTTAATTCTCTCCACGGATGCTGAGAAAGCATTTGACCGCATCGATTGGTCCTACCTGGGTTCAGTTCTCGCTACATGGGGTTTAGGCTCCAATATGCTAAATTGGATACATGCCTTATACACAAAACCTAGTGCACAGGTCAAGGTAAACGGCATGCTCTTGCACACATTCCCTATTAGGAATGGAACGAGACAGGGGTGTCCGCTGTCACCCCTCCTCTGCGCACTAGCATTGGAGCCTCTACTACGTAGAGTAAGAATGAATCCAGACATAATGGGCCTGACGATAGGGACGGTAGAACATAAACTTTCTGCATGTACTATTCCACCTGACAAACCCCCTGACCTCGCTACCCACCTTGCTGAAAGAACTCCAACACTTTGGGACGATGACAAACTTCAAAATTAATTACACAAAGTCTGAAATTTTGCCCATACAACTACCCCCAAATATGGCTGACATACTGAAATCTAATTTTCCATTTACATGGGCTAAGAACTCTCTTCGCTACCTGGGCATACAACTGACCGACAGCTTTGACACGCTATATGCAATGAACTTCCCCAAATTGATATCTGAGCTCAAACAAGACTTGCTACACTGGACGAAAACCGCATTCACATGGCTAGGCAGAGTAAACGTAATAAAAATGGATGTCCTACCCAGAATCTTGTTCTATATGCAAATGCTCCCTATATTCCTACCCAAAACCTTCTTTAACCACATATCCCGCATCCTCACTAAGTTCATATGGAACTCCCAGAAACCGCGTATAGCTATGGGGGTCCTGAAACGCCCGAAGCACTCCGGGGGCTTAGGGGTCCCAGACTTACAGAGGTACTACCAGGCTATAACTCTCCAAAGATTGCTTAATTGGCGATTTCATGACCAAACCAAGCTTTGGGTCACAATGGAAAAGTATATGGCCGGAAGAAACCTAACATATGCACCCTGGCTCCTGAGGGAGCACAGGGGGCTATCGGATAGCACATCCCCTCTGACACTTCTGACACTCCGGGCGCGGGACAAACTTAACCGAACAAGAAGCTTAGCCCCCCTATGTCACCTCTGGCTCCACTGGGGGGTTTCCTTTGGTTCCCCCCTGGGGAAAACGCAGACTTCTTTGGTACATCGACGACAGGAATGCTAGTTGTGGGAAACTACTGCGGAACGGCAAACTGATACCCTATGACTCCTTAGCAGACAGAACGGGGAAACCACAATTGAACTACTGGAAGTGTAGGCAGTTGCACCACTTTTTTGAGACAAATAGTGGCTCGATAAGAGATCTCACGACACTCACACCTTTTGAGGGCCTGTTCATAGCAGACGAACCAGTCCCACGGATGGTGTCAGAGATGTATCAACTGTTGGGGTCCTCGACCTCCAAACCCGCCTGTATACGACTTTTGGAAAAAGATCTGGGGCAGGAACTCACGAGTTCCCAGCTGTCATACCTGTACCAGATGACACATTCTAGCTCCGCAGACTCCAAAATGCAAGAAACAAATTACAAATTGTTATCACGCTGGTACAGAGTGCCAGCAGACTTAGCGCAAATGTACCCCAATAGCTCTGACCGGTGCTGGCGGGGATGCAGAGGCTGGGGAACCCTCCTACACATATGGTGGGATTGCCCCATAATCACTCCATACTGGGAAGATATTAAAAATCAGATTAAGAAAGTTATGGGGATAGATATCCCCCTTTCTCTGGTCTACTTCCTCTTGCACATTCCTTCCATGCCTATAAGTCATTATAAAAAAACGCACTGCCTCACCTACTAGACGCCGCTAGATGGCTACTCCCTATTTTTTGGAAAAAAGCGCAGATACCGAACAGAGAGGAATGGATGTGCAAGACAGATCAGATCAGAGAAGCGGAAGAATGGGTTGCAACCTGTAAAGGCACTGGAGAGAGACACACAGCCAGATGGGCTCTCTGGACAGATCACTTCTCTACTTACAATCACATCCCCTCCAGTCTAGATGAATCTCTTTTACGATTAGCAGATCCGGCTATAGGCCAGGGTAGGACGCAAAAAAGTACCTGATGCTAACCCCTCAAGGAAAGGGACATGGGCCACGGATGATGAGCTACTGTGCGAAGGTCACTACTTCCTCCACTACATGACGACCGAGTGGCTAGCGGTCCGGTGCCGGCAAGGTAAACCCTCTGAGAGCAAAAGGTGAGACACTGCATCCCCCCCTTCTCCCCACCACCTATCCCAGTTTCCCTCTCCCTTTCCTGAGTCCATCCTCATGACTGAACCTGGGGTCATTATCCCCTTGTCTCTGTCAACCTCTATTTTCTTTCCCCCACTGTAATTTTTCTATTTCTCTCCAATAGTTGCCTATTACAATGATTAAAGCGGACAAGACTGATAGTAGCAGTCCGCACACAGTTAAGATGCCTGCTCGCGGTGAGGCCAGGTGTGTACGCGCGAGTGCCTGTACAAGGGTGCTGGTGGTGTGTGGTCTGGCGGTGGGTGTGGGGGGCAGAGACCCGGGCGGCACGCCGAGGGAGGTTTGATGGAGGCCCTGAAGGGCACCCCTCGCTTGGTGTGGTGCTCGGGGGAAGTCATCCTCAGAGTTGGCTGCTGCGGCTGCCCCCCGCCCCCCCCCCCCCTAAATATGAAGCTCAACGTGGGCCGAACCGCGAGCGGACACTAACTTTTCAGGAGCAACAGTTTTTAAGCCACAACCGCTATATCTACAAAGAACCACCCTCTCATTGTCTTGTTATACAGATGAAAGTTGTTATTGATAAGAAATGCTACCTTATTGTTGTGTTACGTTTGAAACAAATAAAAATACTATTTACAAAAAACTATATAAAAAAAAATGTGAATACCATTAGGTATAATATCACAGTGCAGACTGTTGGCATTATATAAAACTTGTATAATTATATTATAACAACTAAGGTTGATTGACTAAAGGCATAAATATTGTACATTTACATTAATAAACATTATAACATTTATAAACACATGTATGTTTAAATATAAACATTTAAAACATTATAAACATGTGTATGTTTACTTAGTTTGGAGGGAAAAAAATGCATTGACAAAAATCACTTTTTTAAACTGTTTTGCACATCAACGAATATTCAAAGTGAACATAATTTCATTTTATTCACTGAGCTAAGTGAACATTCACTATGTGCTTTATGCTTTTCTATGTGAACATTTGATTCGCCTCTCAGGTTTCTTGAGCTGGCCATAGGTTAAAAAAAACAGACAAATTCCCCCACCCACACAAGCCAGGTGGATGGGGGGCTCTTCTCCGCTGGGACATTGTATTCTGAAAGCATATCAGAATGTGCTCTCTGGCTGCAGCCGCTGATCGAAAACAGTTTTTTAACATACCTTTTCAACACAAATTGATCAATAAATCGACTTCTGTTGAATGGGGACATGCATACATAGATCAAAATTTGACCAGGCCCTGCTTAATCGAGCAACCTTTGATCCATCTATAGTCAGATTTACAGCCAAACAAATTTACATCCAGCTCCTGGGTCTAAAACTAGAATGTATTTAATGTTACTTATTTACTAAACTAGTAAAGCTTGTTCACTTTACAGAGTGACCTTTACGTTTGAAGAGAATTTTCACTTAGCTAGTGAATGAGTGAAAGTAGCACTATTTAATATCATTCAATCATGTACAAGTATGAATCATGTTTTTTTTCTTTTTTTTTCCTTGATTCTTTGCAAAGTAAATTGTCATATCTAAAACCTTTGCAAAGGGAATTTTTACCACATACACAAAAATAAGTTAACACCTTTGCAGAGTAAAAAAAAAAAACCCTCAAGGGGTGTGTTGATTACTACCAGACCACTCATGAAAAGGCTGGATGGTGCTGGATGTCATTCAGCCTTCACATTTATCAGAGGCAAATGGCTGAATAGCTACTTCGGTATCTAACTGTGAGTACAAACACAGGAAAGTAAAAAGCAAAGCAGCAGTGTAACTCACAGGGTATCCCACAGACAAAGAAGATGCAACTGGTGAGGCTTGACAAAGCTCTTCAATCATCCAATTGAAGAAATTGTGCAAAAATAAAATCCTGTGTTTTTTTTTTTGTTTTTTGTTTTTCCTCTCACATGGGTAGACAATTTATTCAGTAGGGTAATTGTCTATTAACATTCTAAAGTATATATTCACTTTGATAAAAACAGTCTATATTTTTGTAATAAATCAACCCAAAGTATTCCTTGAGTTGAAATTAATTTGTGTTGATTCCCACTTCAAGCCAAAGTAGAAAAAATGTGAGAACCACTATTCTTACAGAAAATATGGTGTCTCAAGCTCGCAACAATGGATCATGACTGAGCATAGCGAATATCACAATATACACTAAATTTAGATAGTCAGAAACATGTTACTTTAATTAATATGCTGCTTCATTTCTTTTTTTGATTAAACATTTTTATTTTCCCACAAAGATGAACAGTTTTCCAATGCCCAAAATGTTTCCTTTGTTCAGTACAATCATTCCACATCTGACATGTGTAGGTAATACATAAAAGTCCCTAGTCAATCATAGAGACTGTTGCCATGTTGTTTTTTGGGGTACCAACATACCTTTTGCAATTATAAATATTTGAAGATAGTGATATATATTACACAGGCCTAGTAGGGCGGCACGTGAAAGAGGGAGATGTGTTTTGTTGTGCTACACGCATGTGCTATTAACTTCAGTCTTCCAGTCAGATAGTCTAGGGGGAACCTGCCTCATCCAAAGTTTTTCCAGGAGGAAAATAGGATTTCATGCATAAAGGTTTTGATGTATTTGTCCATGTCAGCATCTGAAAAAATACCCAGTAGGCACGGTTTGGGATCTAGAGTCAGTGGAGACCCCATGTTGTTATGAAGGAAATCTACCACCTGTTTCCAGAATCCCTGTATGTAGGGGCAGGTCCAAAGGAGGTGGTAGAATGTGGCTGTTTCTCGGTTACATAATAGACATGTGGAAGGTTATCCCTGATTAAATTTAACCATTCTTACAGGTGTGAGGCATGTGCGGTGTAGAATGTATATTTGGGTTAGTCTGTCAGATAGTTTGGGTGAGACAGATTTGCATGTGTCCAATGTCTCATTCCAGTCTTCATCCTCGAGGTTCCCTAAATCTCCTTCCCATCGTGTTTTTATATTGTAGGCTATTTTCGTTGATGAGGGAGTATGTAGCATGTTGGAGAATATTGATATAAATTTCTGGGGGTCTTCACTTTTGACTATGTCTATTATGGAATTGTGTGTGGGTTAGGTAACAATTCTGGGAATTGGGAGTGAATAGCATGTCAGACCTGTAGGAATTGGAAAAACACAGTACATGAAAATTGAGCATAGTATAGGTTTGGTATTATAAACGGGAGAGGGTTTGAATCAAGTCAAATAGAAATTGATTATTTTAATAACACTTTTAGCTATTTGCTGTAGCTGCCATAAGGGTGTATGTTTAGGGGATACTGAACCTGATTGTACCTCCTTCTACAATCCAAGATTGCTTCCACCTCAAATTCCTCCTCTCCATTGACTATTACAGTCAATGGACCAGTACTTTGTTCAGGGAAGGGATTCGGAACAGCAGGTTTCAAAGAAGTCACATGGTAGACGGGGTGAACTTTAAGTGAATCGGGTAATTCTAGCTCATAAGCTACGTCATTGACCTTCCTCTTTACAGGGACGGGGCCCACAAACTTAGGGCCCAATTTTCTTAAGGGGCAAGCCATTTTCAAGTTCACTGTAGACAACCATACCTGGTTGCCGGGTTCTAGAATTAGTTCTCCTCGTTTTTTCTTGTCAAAGATCTTTTTATTGTACTCTTGTGTTTTGGTCATGGTCTCTTAGTAATAGTTTGTTGTTTTTAGAGAAGAAAGCTATTGTTTCAGAGACTGCAGGGATTAAGCATTCATGTATGGTACTAGGCAGGAAGGATGGGTGAAAGCCATAATTAGCGAAAAATGAAGTTTGTTTGATGGCAGAATGGGAAGAGTTAAGCGAACTCAGCAATGGGGAGTAAAGAGACCCAGTCATCTTGTGAAAACAAAGAAAAGCAACAGAGGTACTGCTCCAGGGTCTGATTGGTTCTTTCCGTTTGCCCGTTCGTCTGAGGGTGGTATGCGGAGGAGAAGGCCAATTCAATCTCTAGGGACCCACACAGAGCTTTCCAAAACCTGGAGGTGAACTGGACACCCCGGTCGGACACAATGTTGGCTGGGACTCCATGGAGCCTTACAATTTCTTTGATGAAAATTTTTGCAGTTTCCAGAGCCGAGGGTGTTCCTTTCATGGGCAAAAAATGGGACATTTTGGACAGCCTGTCCACCACCACGAAGATGGTAGAAAAACCCTCTGCCTGAGGGAGTTCCACAATGAAGTCCATTAATTTCATTTTCCAGGGTCTCTCTGGAATGGGCAATGGCTTCAGTAAACCCCAGGCTTTTACCCTGCTGTTCTTGCTTCAGGAGCAAGTAGTACAAGACTCCACATAACTCTTACAGTCGCCTACCACCTGAGGCCATCAGAACATGCGTTGTACCAGTTCGGCTGTCTTCAGGGCACCGAAATGCCCGGCCAGCTTGTGGTCATGACAGAGCTCCAATACTGCCACCATTAAGTCCTTAGGTACAACAATTTTACCTTCATGCCACAGTAGGCCATCCTGTGCCTGTAAGCTGGTTTCAGAAGACGAAGCAACCTCAGTAGGAGCCTGTTTGATTCAGGATAGGAGATTCTCCTGTAGTATGAGAAAGTTTCCTAAGGGAAGGATGGTGTCTGGAAGTGTGGACCTCTCAGAGTCATTGAACATACGTGAGAGTGCATCTGGTTTTGTATTCTTTGACCCCGGCCTGTACATTATATGGAATGAGAAGCTAGAGAAAAAAGTGCCCCCCTTGCCTGCCGTGTTTTTAATCTCTTAGCTGTTCTCATATATTCTAAATTCTTGCGGTCCATATAGACCAGAATGAGATGTGCTACATCTTCAAGTAAAGCCATTCTTCTATTGCGGCCTTGATGGCCAAAAGCTCATGGTCTCCCACATCATAATTTTTTTGTTTTTGTGGGAAATTATCCGCTGGACTTGGAAGTCCAGCGGACACTCCCGCGGGACTTTCCCGCCGTTAGTGGGCAAGTCCGCGGGACTTTTGAAAATGAAGGGACTTGCCGCTCATCGGCAAGTCCGTTCATTTTAGCACGTGACTTCAGGTTACGTAGCTAGCGTAGGCAGTTACTGCCGCCGCGCTAGCTCCGTGACCTGGCATGGATTTAAAGGGGATCCCCACGCCGAAAAAACGGCGTGGGGGTTCCCCCCAAATCCATGTCAGACCCTCATCCGAGCACGCAGCCTGGCAGGCCAGGAAAGGGGTGGGGACGAACGAGCGCCCCCCCCCCCCCTCCTGAGCCGTACCAGGCCGCGTGCCCTCAACATGGGGGGTGCCCTGGGGAAAGGGGGGCCGTGCGGCCCCCCCACCCCAAAGCACCTTGTCCCCATGTTGATGAGGACAAGGGCCTCATTCCCGACAACCCTGGCCGTTGGTTGTCGGGGTCTGCGGGCGGGGGCTTATCGGAATCTGGGAGCCCCCTTTAATAAGGGGACCACCAGATACCGGCCCCCCACCCTATGTGAATGAGTATGGGGTACGATGTACCCCTACCCATTCACCTAAGGTGTAAAATGTAAAGTACAAAAACACACACACTTTTGAAAAAAAATATTTTATTGTACTGCTGGGGTCTTCTTCCGTCTTGGGGGTCTTCTTCCGTCTTGGGGGTCTTCTTGCCGGACTCCCCCGCTCTCTTCTGCTCTTTTACCTAGCTCTTTCACGAGGGGAGGAGTCCGGCTACCTTCTTCGTCGTCGCCGCCGTCGTCTGGGGGTCTCGATCCGCCTTCGGGGGTCTTCCGGGGGTCTCTTCTGTTCTTGCGGCGGTCGTCGTCTTCCGCGCCGCCGGCGCCTTCTTCTTCTTCTTCTTGTCCTTCTTGTTCTTCTTCTTCTTCCGATGTTGACCCGACGCTGTCTCTGCCCGGAATGCCTGTGCCGATCTGCGCTCGGACTTATATAGGGACATGGGGGACAGGGTCACATGCACATGTCACATGGTGACCCCGCCCCCTTGTGTTGTCACAGTCCCGGAGGATGCTGGGACTGTGACATCGCAAGGGGGCGGGGTCACCATGTGACATGAACATGTGACCCTGTCCCCCATGTCCCTATATAAGTCCGAGCGCAGATCGGCACAGGCATTCCGGGCAGAGACAGCGTCGGGTCAACATCGGAAGAAGAAGAAGAACAAGAAGGACAAGAAGAAGGACAAGAAGGCGCCGGCGGCGCGGAAGACGACGACCGCCGCAAGAACAGAAGAGACCCCCGGAAGACCCCCGAAGGCGGATCGAGACCCCCAGACGACGGCGGCGACGACGAAGAAGGTAGCCGGACTCCCCTCCCTCGGTAAAAGAGCTTGGTAAATGGCGGGGGAGACCGGCGAGAAGACCCCCAAGACGGAAGAAGACCCCCGAAGGCGGATCGAGACCCCCAGACGGCGGCGACGACGAAGAAGGTAGCCGGACTTCCCCCGCTCGGTAAAAGAGCTTGGTAAATGGCGGGGGAGTCCGGCGAGAAGACCCCCAAGACGGAAGAAGACCCCCGGAGCAGTGCAATAAACTATTTTTTCAAAAGTGTGTGTGTTTTTTTTTACTTTACATTTTACACCTTAGGTGAATGGGTAGGGGTACATCGTACCCCATACTCATTCACATAGGGTGGGGGGCCGGGATCTGGGGGCCCCCTTATTAAAGGGGGTTCCCAGATTCCGATAAGC
Source organism: Lithobates sylvaticus (assembly GCA_028564925.1). Taxonomy (NCBI): domain Eukaryota; kingdom Metazoa; phylum Chordata; class Amphibia; order Anura; family Ranidae; genus Lithobates; species Lithobates sylvaticus. Next base: position 639,656,860 of record CM053026.1, read on the forward strand.
CCCCGCCCGCAGACCCCGACAACCAACGGCCAGGGTTGTCGGGAAGAGGCCCTTGTCCTCATCAACATGGGGACAAGGTGCTTTGGGGTGGGGGGGCCGCACGGCCCCCCTTTCCCCAGGGCACCCCCCATGTTGAGGGCACGCGGCCTGGTACGGCTCAGGAGGGGGGGGGGGCGCTCGTTCGTCCCCACCCCTTTCCTGGCCTGCCAGGCTGCGTGCTCGGATGAGGGTCTGACATGGATTTGGGGGGAACCCCCACGCCGTTTTTTCGGCGTGGGGATTCCCTTTAAATCCATGCCAGCTTGCGGAGCTAGCGCGGCGGCATTTACTGCCTACGCTAGCTACGTAACCTGAAGTTACGTTCGAAATGAACGGACTGCTCCGTGTGTGGGCAAGTCCGTTCATTTTCAAAAGTCCCGCGGACTTTTGGCCGGCGGATTATCCGCTGGAGAAGTCCGTGCGTGTGTGGGCAAGTCCACACCCTCGGAAAGTCCAGCGGACCTAGCCGGAAAGTCCCGCGGGATTGTCCGCTGGACTAGGTCCGCCGGCAAAAGTCCCTACGTGTGTACGAGGCATTACAGTCGCCTACCACCTGAGGCCATCAGAACATGCGTTGTACCAGTTCGGCTGTCTTCAGGGCACCGAAATGCCCGGCCAGCTTGTGGTCATGACAGAGCTCCAATACTGCCACCCTTAAGTCCTTAGGTACAACAATTTTACCTTCATGCCACAGTAGGCCATCCTGTGCCTGTAAGCTGGTTTCAGAAGACGAAGCAACCTCAGTAGGAGCCTGTTTGATTCAGGATAGGAGATTCTCCTGTAGTATGAGAAAGTTTCCTAAGGGAAGGATGGTGTCTGGAAGTGTGGACCTCTCAGAGTCATTGAACATACGTGAGAGTGCATCTGGTTTTGTATTCTTTGACCCCGGCCTGTACATTATATGGAATGAGAAGCTAGAGAAAAAAGTGCCCCCCTTGCCTGCCGTGTTTTTAATCTCTTAGCTGTTCTCATATATTCTAAATTCTTGTGGTCCATATAGACCAGAATGAGATGTGCTACATCTTCAAGTAAGTAACGCCATTCTTCTATTGCGGCCTTGATGGCCAAAAGCTCATGGTCTCCCACATCATAATTTCTTTCCGCTGTAGATAATTTGTGGGAAAAGAAAGCAACCGGGTAGAGTAAGGCTTTAGCTCCTTGCCGATGAGACAGCACAGCCCCCACTGCACCTTCTGAGGCGTCAACTTCAAGAACAAATGGTAAGGCAGGGTCAGGGCGTTTCAAGTTGGAGACTGAAGTGAACAGTTTTTTGAGGGCTTCAAATGCAGATTGCTCTTTGGGAGACCAGAGGAATCGGGTTCCTTGTTTAGTTAGTTTGGTAATGGGGGCAATAATAGCAGAGAACCCCCTAATAAACTTTTGGTAGAAGTTGGCAAACCCGATGAAGCGTTGAACCCCCCTCTTGTCCACAGGAGCTGGCCAATCTAAGATGGCGGTGACTTTCTGGGAGTCCATCTTGATGCCTTGAACAGAGATTATCAAACCTAAGAACTGGATACACTTCAGTTCAAATTTTCACTTCTCCGGTTTGGCGTAGAGGCCATGCTGCCGGAGTCGGTTTAGCACATTTCAGACATGCCTTTAGTGGTCATCTACTGTAGAGGAGAAAATCAGAATGTCATCCTGGTATACAATGACGTGCAAGTTCAGATAGTCACGAAAAATGAAAATGTCATTGACAAAGTGCTGAAAGGTGGCTGGTGCTTTGTATAACCCAAAAGGCATGACTAGGTACTCGAAGTGCCCAAATCGGGTACGAAAAGCCGTTTTCCATTTATCTCCTTCTCGAATACGGATTAGGTTGCATACTCCCCGGAGATCCAGTTTAGTGAAGATAACTGCGGTTCCCAGTCTTTGAAACAGTTCAGGCACAAGAGGCAGTGGATAATGTTTTTTGACAGTAAACTTGTTCAATTCTGGGTAGTCTACGCAGGGGCGTAGTAAATGGTCCTTCTTTTCAACAAAGTAGATGCCTGCCCCAGTCGGAGAGGTAGATGGGCGAATAAATCCTTTTTTAAGGTTGTCATCAATATAGTCCTTCAGCGTG